>CM056049.1:66369661-67077161 GCA_029574335.1 Rana kukunoris | reverse complement strand
GTAAAGCTGGGCTGCATTCAATTCATGGACAGTAAGGCTGGGCTGCATTCATGGACAGTAAGGCTGGGCTGCATTCATGGACAGTAAGGCTGGGCTGCATTCATGGACAGTAAGGCTGGGCTGCATTCTCATGGACAATAAGGCTGGGCTGCATTCTCATGGACAGTAAGGCTGCATTCATACGCTCAGTAAGGCTGCACTCATGGACAGTAAGGCTGCATTCATATGCTCAGTAAGGCTGCATTGATGGGCACAATGAGGCTGCATTAATGGGCACAGGGAGGATGCAATGATCTCTTGTACCATGTCTGCAGTCTCTGACCATCTCTTGTATCATGTCTGCAGTGTCTGACCATCTCTTGTATCATATCTGCATTGTCTGACCATCTCTTGTATCATGTCTGCATTGTCTGACCATCTCTTGTATCACGTCTGCATTGTCTGACCATCTCTTGCATCATGTCTGCATTGTCTAACCATCTCTTGTATTATGTCTGCAGCCTCTGACCATCTCTTGTATCATGTCTGCAGCCTCTGACCATCTCTTGTATCATGTGTGCAGTCTCTGACCATCTCTTGTATCATGTGTGCAGTCTCTGACCATCTCTTGTATCATGTCTGCAGTCTCTGACCATCTCTTGTATCATGTCTGCAGTCTCTGACCATCTCATGTATCATGTCTGCATTGTCTAACCATCTCTTGTATTATGTCTGCAGCCTCTGACCATCTCTTGTATCATGTCTGCAGCCTCTGACCATCTCCTGTATCATGTGTGCAGTCTCTGACCATCTCTTGTATCATGTGTGCAGTCTCTGACCATCTCTTGTATCATGTCTGCAGTCTCTGACCATCTCATGTATCATGTCTGCAGTCTCTGACCATCTCATGTATCATGTCTGCCTTCTCTGACCATCTCTTGTATCATGTCTGCAGTGTCTGGCCATCTCTTGTATCATGTCTGCAGTGTCTGACCATCTCCTGTACTATGTCTGCATTTAATGACCATCTCTTGTATCATGTCTTCAGTCTCCACCATCTCTTGTATCATGTCTGCAGTGTCTGACCATTTCCTGTACTATGTCTGCATTCTCTGACCATCTCTTGTATCACGTCCGCAACCTCTAACCATCTCTTGTCTTATATCATGTCTGCAGTCTCTGAGGGAGTCTGGAGAGGAGTCAAGCGAGGGAGTGCTGCTGGGATGGGGGTCATGGGAGAAGTCAGACGTGTGGACTGTGGAGAGAAGACTATAGGATAAATCCAGAGCCACCAAACCAAGCTGGAGCCGACTGATTAATCACTGCAAGGTGCACCTGAGAGGAGGTCAGTGACAGTGCTGCAAGGCCAGTCTGAGGGGGGGGGGGGGGGGTCACTGATGTAAGGGTGAGTGAATACAACAATGTAAGGGGGGGTTCTGATAGAAAGGTTTCCCCCAATATTAGTAACCCGAATGTGTATTATTTCTATGGTAGGTTCCTGGAGTTCCTGGGGTACCCCTTGATGCTTGACCACTTTTAACTGAAATTTGCTTATATATATATATATATATATATATATATATATATATATATATATATATATATATATATATATATATATATATATATATATATATATATATATGTGTGTGCTTTCATATCTGTCTTCTATATACATATATATATATATATATATATATATATATATATATATATATATATATATATATATATATATAATACACTCGTCAAATGTGCTTTAAAATGCATGATTTTCCTTTTCATGAACAAGAAAATAATCACAATTGCTGTTGGGCTGGTATAAAAATGCTATGGGGCTGGTATGAATTTTTTTCCAGGGCTGGATTTTATTCCCAGTTCGGGCCTGGGTCAGGGGCTTTATGAAAGATCTCACCTCATCGAGATTGAATGATCATGAGAACGGTGAGGAATCAGCCCACAACTACAAGGGAGAATATTGTCAATGATCTCAAGGCAGCTGGGACCATATTTATAAAAGAACAACAATAGGTAGCACACTACGCCATGAAGGACTACAATTCTGCAGCGCCCGCAAGGTCCCCCTTCTCTAGAAAGCACATGTACAGGCCATCTGAAGTTTGCTAATGTACATCTGAATGATTCAGAGAAGAACTGGGTGAAAGTGTTCTATTCGTAAGATACCAAAATCAAGCTCTTGCCGTGTTTGGAGGAGTAGGAATGCTGTCTATGACCCCAAGAACACCATCCCCACCGTCAAACATGGAGGGGGAAACTTTGTGCTTTGAGCTCTGCTAAGAGGACAGGACAATTTCACCGCAAAGGCATGATGTGCCGTCAAATCTTGGGTGAGAACCTTCTTCCCTCAGCCAGGGCATTGAAAATGGGTCGTGGATGGGTATTCCAGCCAGACATTAATTAATACAATGATTTTACCTGAAATAATGTCATCCAATTATACATATTATATATTATATTACAATACTGATACTTGCCACATGACTATAGCTCATTTAGCACTGGGGAAATTGAAAGTGCTCCTTTGACATATAAATATATTGGAAGCCTTGAGCTTCATGAGCAATGGTCACAAGTGATGCCTGTATTGATTGTATTGCTTCCTTTTAGGCAGCACTAATAGTTTGGGGTGACAGTCACGCCAGAGTGTCTATAACGCATGCAGAGCTCCCTGCTTGGCCAAGGCAGGAATATCAGCAGGAACATTGGCTGACCATCTTCAGAGACACAGAGCCTGTTAACAGTGAAGGCTCAACGTTGCTAAGCACAGCACTGCCTGAGGGACAGGCACAGTAATGGTGTGCCCATATCTTCCATTGGGGTTGTGTTGGTAAAAATGCTTGTTTCAGAAGGCATCCGCCCCCCACTCTCCCTCCCTGCATGGTCCTGGAGGGTATATATGGCCAGTCCAAGTAATTGAACAAATCAAAACTAGAGGAAGAAGAAAGCAAAACCTCTTCTTATTTGCATCATTAACTTCAGTAATGCAGACACTGATGGTATTCTACAAATTGTCACCAGTTACATTACAATGTAAAATGAGACCAAGTAGCATCGGTTTCTTTGCCTGAATCATTAAAGCCCTACTGATCTCCTGGGATTAGCTTGTCTGTATCTCTGATTAACATCTAAACTGTGTTTATTTTGGATTCATACAGTCTAGTATTCACTGCTAATCCATAGACTAACAAACAATATGTATATCTATAAAGGAGTGAAAGCCAAAAGATGCTCAATCTATTTAGTCTGCTGCTCTGGTACAGAACCACTTGGAGGCATGCATTTTTCATAGGACCCTAATTACATGGAAACTTAGCACAAATGTTTCCATTTTTTGGGGTATACCAGATTAGTCTGAGATAAATTACACATAGAATGTCCACCTGGTAAAGCTTAATGTACGTATGAACTGAAGACCTGTTGGAAGCCTTGAAAACTTGAGAAACAATAGTCTAATCCTGACAGATCTGGTAGACTAGAAAGGGCATAAGCTTGAATAATGGATTGATGAATCCACCCAGAGATCGTGATATGGATGAGCAAACAGGTCCCTACAAGGGGCCTTTGGAAATGACAGAGTCAGACTACAGGCGAAACTCCAAAAATGTGAATATTGTGCAAAAATTCATTTAATTCACTAATGCAACTTAAAAGGTGAAACTAATATACGAGATAGACTCATTACATGCAAAGCAAGATAGTTCAAGCCGTGATTTGTCATAATTGTGATGATTATTAGTGATGAGCGGAATACGCCATATTCGATTTCGCGATATTTCACGAATATATAGAAGAATATTCGCAAATATTCGTTAATATCGAATATTCGTGATATTTTATAAAAAAAAAAAAAATTGCGAAATTTCGCTAGTGCGAATGCGAAATTGATTGCGAAATTCTCGTCAACACGCGAAAACGGAGATCATTTCCTGGATTACTAAACTAATAGGCACTAAACACTAGCTCTACTTACACAAACTTATATGACTAAACTAAAGCAAATTTTTTTTTTTATATATACACAAAACACAGAAGGGCAGAGAACGCATTCGCGAATATTCGTAATATGAACATTCGCATTGCGAATATTCGGCAACATAAAAGGATCGCCTCAGCTACTCGGCCCAGGGTCTCTAATCATACCAGCAATGCTTTTAGACGTCGATGGAGATCACTAGGATGTGATCTGTTTTAAAAATAAATTTGAAAAAATACGAATATTCGCAATAGCGAATATTCACTGCGATATTCAATTTATTTGCGAATACTCGAATATGCAATATTCGTAACGAATATTCGCAATGCGAATATTCGTGAGCAACACTAATGAATATGACTTACAGCTTATGAAACCCCAAATCCACAATGTCAGAAAATTAGAATATTACATACAGAATATTACATTCAGTACTTGGTTTTGGCCCCTTTTGCAGCAATTACTGCCCCAATGCGGCGTGGCATGGAAGCCATCAGCCTGTGGCACTGCTGAGGTGCTATGGAAGGCCAGGATGCTTCAATAGCGGCCTTCTGCATTGTTCGGTCTCGCATTTTTCATCTTTCTCTTGGCAATGCCCCATAGATTCTCTATGGGGTTCAGGTCAGGCGAGTTTGCTGGCCAATCAAGCACAGTAATCCCACGGTCATTGAACCAGGTTTTGGTGCTTTTGGCAGTGTGGACAGGTGCCAAGTCCTGCTGGAAAAGTCAGCATCCCCATAGAGCTCGTCTGTAGAAGGAAGCATGAAGTGCTCCAAAATCTCCTGGTAGATGGCTGCGGTGACCCCGGACTTAATGAAGCACAGTGAACTGACACCAGCAGATGACATGGCTCCCCAAATCAACACAAACTGTGGAATCTTCACACTGGACTTCAAGCATCTTGCAGTGTGTGCCTCTCCATTTTTCCTCCATACTCCAGCTCCTTGGTTTCAAAATGAGGAGCAAAATTTGCTCCCATCAGAAAAGAGGACTTTGGACCACTGAGCAACAGACCAGGTCTGTTTTTCTTTAGCCCAGGTAAGACGCTTCTGACATTGTCTTTTGTTCAGAAATGGCTCAACAAGAGAAATACGACATTTGATGTCCAGGATCTGTCTGTGTGTGTGTGGTGCTCTTGATGCACTGACTCCAGCCTCAGTCCACTCCTTGTGAAAGTCCAACACTTTTGAATGGCCTTTTCCTGACAACCCTCTACAGGCTGTGGTCATCCCTGCTGCTTGTGCACCTTTTTCTTCCACACTTTTCCCTTCCACATAACTTTATATTAATGTGCTTTGATACAGCACTTTGGGAACATCCAACTTCTTTTGCAATTAACATTTGAGGCTTTCCCTCCTTATGGAGGGTGTCAATGGTGGTTTTCTGCACAACTGTCAGGTCAGCAGTCTTTTCCATGATTGTGATACCTACTAAACCAGACTGGGAGACCAATTAAAGGCTCGGGAACCCTTTGCAGGTGTAATGGCTTAATTAGCGATTAGAGTGGGACACTGAGCCTAGAATATTGCATCTTTTCACAATAGTCAAATTTTCTGAGATTGTGGATTTGGGGTTTTCATGAGCTGTAAGCCATAATTATCACAATTATGACAAATTATGACAAATAACGGCTTGAACTATATTGCTTTGCATGTAATGAGTGTATCTCATATTAATTTCACCTTTTAGGTTGCATTAGAGAAATATATGAACTTTTGCACGATATTCTAATTTTCAGAGTTTCACCTGTAATGAAAAAAGGTCTGAAGCTGAGAGATAAACTCGAAATGCGCAACACCACATCCGAACAAGGAAAAACTCCTTAGAAGGTGCAAGGCATAGAAATGGTAAGACAATATCCTGATTAAGATGGAAAATATAAGCAGCTTGGAGAGACCATACGTCTCAAAACATTGTCCTTGAAGAGTTTACAGAAAGACAAATAACTCAGAAAATTTCTATGCTGAAGGGCGAGAAAGGCAACCTTGCAAGAAACAGTAGACAGAGGAATATCTCTAACAGGTTCCAAGGAAAACTTTAAAAGACCAACAGGACCAGGTTTAGATCCCACAGAGACAATGGGGGATGTACAGGAGAAACAATGTCAGGGACACCCTGTACAAAAACCTTTACATAAGCCAGGCACACACAAGCTGAATGTCAGAAGACATTTGCCGATTCAAAAAAAACAAAAAACTAAACGGACGACATTCGACCAGTGTGTATGTCGGTCTGTCTGACAGAAGCCAGCCGGTTGGCCGGATTCTGTCGGACATGCGTGCTGGGAAACCAGCAGCGGACTGACTCCCGATAAGCGCTCTCAGCCAATGGCAAAGAGCGCTGAATGGAGTGGCTTGGTCTGGCTATATATATATATATACGCAAAGAAGTGGAGGAGAACTGCACTCAGTATACAACAAGTGCCAGTAAACAGGTCTTCCCAACGACTATATATGAGAAAAAGTTCAAGAGTTGCTGCACTAAAAATGATTTTATTTTTCCAAATATTCTCGTAAAGGTTACATACCAAAAAAGTATTCAAAATATTCAGACATGGATGTCCGTTTCGGGCTTACATGCTAACGCCCTTCTTTAGATCAAGTCAGAACATATTTAACAATTTCATGAAAGTCATGTGATTTTAAACACTTCACAAACTACATAACACATGGAATCAATTACATGGTTAATTGCTTACTAATCCAATCAAATTTCCACATGGTAATTTCAAGTATTTCACACCATAGATACAAAAAAAAGGTTTAATCCAGCTGGCCACAGTCTCAAAATTCCCCAGGAGCCATACCAGTGTCAATCTAAAAAAATATATATATATATATATATTATGTAAAAAACATTTATATATATATATATATATATATATATATATATATATATATATATATATATATATATATATATATATATATATATATATATATATACACACACACACACACACACACATATATATATATATACATACATATATATATATATATATATATATATATATATGTATATATCTATAAATAAAATTGCAAGAATATATATTGAAAAATTAAAGCAGAAGGAAAAAACAAAAAAGAAAATG
The DNA here is from genome assembly GCA_029574335.1 of Rana kukunoris. Taxonomy (NCBI): domain Eukaryota; kingdom Metazoa; phylum Chordata; class Amphibia; order Anura; family Ranidae; genus Rana; species Rana kukunoris. The sequence continues at coordinate 67,070,094 of CM056049.1, read as the reverse complement.
CAGACCCATATCCATATGCCATCGATCAAAAATTTTAATCATAAAAATAAATATAAATCCAAATCTGTGTTTAATCCATTAGGAGTGATAGTATTAAGAAAATGTATCCAATGTACCTCACGTCTCTTCAAGGAAAGATTACTACCTCTCCTATTTCTTTCAATGCCTTCTAATACCATATAGTTTAACTGTGAGACAGCATGTCCTTTCTCTACAAAATGATGGGCAAGTGGTAGCTGTATTAGTTTATCTCCAATTGAATCCTTATGACGGGCTATTCGATCCTTTTAGGTAGTTTCTCCAATAAATAATAATCCACATGGGCATTTGATAGCATATACCACATACAATGATTAGCAGGTGTAGTGTCCCTCAATGGGAATATTAAAACCTTTGTGGGGATGTGAAATATAGTAGTAGCTGTGCCCACAGATATGGTACATACAATGTATAATGTATTGCCTAAAACCGGACCATTGTAACACGGTTACGCCCGCTCTCCGCCCCCGCCCATAAAGCATTCCTAAAACAAAAAGCACTCATTTTGAGCCATACTGGATTATCTGATGTGTTACATAAAGAAAAAAAAACAACATTAATAATGTGATATTTTCCATCAGACTTTAATGAGTAAAACATTTTGCATGGAAAGTCTGCAGAGAAATGCATTTGCTCTCTCTCTCTCTTTTTTAGGAAACCCATAGATGACAAAATTTGCTACCAAATAAAGCATTCTATGTCCATAAAAAAAAAAAAAAAAATGTATAAAAATGTTAGGCTAGACTAAATGATACTGTGTCATTGCCAACAAAATGAAAAAAATAAATATAAAAATAAATGCCCACACTGAACCTCAGGGGGGATTTAGGGCAAAAAAGGCATTGCAATTGAAAGTGGTTAAGCTGGAAAGCACAAATCAAGCACCCACAAATTTACGTCAAGGTTGGACTCCATCACTGTAAAGCAGTGTTTCTCAATTCCAGTCCCCGCGCCCCCCAACAGGTCATGTTTTCAGGATTTCCCTCAGATGAAAAGGCTGTGGGAATTACTAAGGCAGTGAAACTGATCAAATCACCTGTGCAAAATTATGGAAATCCTGAAAACCTGACCTGTTGGGGCGGAGTGAGGACTGGAATTGAGAAACACTGCTGTAAAGCAACTGGTCAGTGGGGTTAGTCAGTAGGGCTGGCCTACAGATTTTTGCTTGTTAGTGTCCAGTTGTACGGAAAGAGGGATGGGGGTGGAGAGTGGGAGGTGTCTGTGTTGAGTTATTTTGAGGGGACAACAAATTTAAACTGTTATACAAGCTGTACACTCATTACTTTACATTGTAGCAAAGTTCGTTTCTTTAGTGTTGTCACATGAAAAGATATAATATATATATATAGTAGAGTATAGGTGGATAGCACTTTGTGATCACGTACAAAGCCGTTTGTCTTGTCTATCTGTTTTTCATTCAAGCAAATGAAAACAGAGCTTCCAGCAGCAAACTAAACTGACTTGACTTCATCAATACAACACAAAAGCCTGCTTATCTTCAGCACACGTGAAATATAAATCATAAGGAAAAAGATAAAGTCCCCAAGTTTGACCAGATCTGGAAACCCTGGATCACACACTGTTAACCACCAACCTTCGACCAAATGGTCCTTCTGCCATGATAGCCATCACCCTACCGCCCCTAATTGGCAGCCAGAGCATCTCTGTTGACTGCCTTTCTTTCTTCTTCCTCTCCTCTCTGGATCTGGAGCTCCCTCCACTCTGTATAATATGAGCTTCATCTCCCCAGACTACTGCTCCCAGGTATCTTTATCTTACTTGTATCCCAGCTGTTACTGCTTGTATTCTTACTCTGACCACCATATTTGTCCTGTTACAAGATTATCTCATTACCTACTGCAAGCTCATGTTACCTGGTGGACTGCACTATATCATCCTCCACCAACTCTGTTCATTTCTTTTTATGTTTGCTTAATTTTGATCTCTGTTATCTTATGTAAACCAAATATAATCTCTTTAACAACAAATATAAGACATACAAAGTTCATGTAAGGGATCTACCCAAAGTTAGCAAAGTCCAGCTTCAGTTGCTGGCAGCTTTCACACATGTAGCACTCAGACATGCCTCTTTTCCTAAACTCCTACTACTCCACACCCAGCACTAGGAGCTTCCGGTTTTAAAGCGGAGCTCCACCCAAAGGGGGAAGCTCTGAATGTCTGCCCCCCCCCCCCCCGCTGCCACATTTGGCACCTTTTGGGAGAGCAGGCACCTAGTTTTGACTGGTACCTGCTCCCACTTCCAGCTCCATTCGTTTCGCCCCACCCCCTTCCCCCACAGCCAGCCCATTCACAAAGCGCAGCGACCTTCATGCATGCGTAGCAGGAATATTGAAAAATTACACCGCTGAATTCCTGGACAGGTAAGTGCCCTAATATTAAAAGAGAAGTCCAGCCTGAGCTTTTTTTAGCCTGAGCAATTCATTTTGCACTCCTGTGACCCATTTTCAGAGAAGAGCGGTCTGAAGTCCACTCTCCGTGACATCACTGCCATCAGTTGAGGCAGCGCATCATCCCGACTTCCCAAGTCTGGATCCGCTAGCTGTCTTGATTGATGGCAGTGTCAGCGAGGTGCTGAGATGGCCGCTCCCCGCCCCTCCACAGCTCAGCGCTTAATGAACGTGGAGAAGCAGAGCAGAAGAGATGCCGACTGACAGTCAGCATCGCTCTGCTCGGGGAAGAGTGAGAACCGAGCCATTGGCAGTGTTTGGTGGCTCAGTTCTCTGTGCAGAGATGCTGGGGGACAGCTGCAGCATTGGACTAATGCTGCATCCACCTAGGAAAGTATGATTAAAAAATTCTCAGCAGCTACAGTATTTGGAGCTCCTCTTTAAGAGCTGTTTTCTGGAGGCTGCTAACCCCAATTGGGACCAGAGTCCCAGTATTTAGGGTGGATGTTCTTTCCCACACAAATATCACTCTGAACCTCACAATTTCAGGGTGCCAAATAGACTAGTATTAATGCAGAGAGAACTGCAAGTCAGTCCTCTCCTTTATCCTCCACTGTCCTGGAACCTCTCACACAGCATGAGTGAGACCCCTTAGTACAGGACCCGTTCATCAGGACCCATCCTTGGCGTCCTGTACAATAATATATATATATATAGATATTTATATCTATATATATATCTATATATATAGATATATATGTATAGATATATATACACACACACACACACATATATATATGAGCAAGTATACGATTGCTAAACAATCTATATCACAAAAGAAACTGCGTTTGATATGCGGATCCAAGAGAGAGAGGGGCCCTAATATTTTTCCTATGGGCCCAATCACATACATTTACAAGCTTCATACATAGAAATTATTACAGTGCAGCTCTGTTGCAGATTCAAAATGTAATCAAAGCTCCACCTACGTAAAACTAAAATCAAAAATATGGTGGTTTAAAGGGGTTTGTAAACCTCTGAGGTTTTTCAACTTTGACCACTGTACAAAGAAAATACATACAGTCTATCTATCTAATTGATGTATACAGTCATAAGTGTGCACAACCTTTGGCGTTAGGAATTACACCCCAAAGCTCAAACATACATGATCATTACTGATCACTAACCGTGTTCATTCAAAAAAGGAAGGAGCCTCTCTCCATCCTGAAACATAATCCTGTGTACCTGCAGCAGCATCCGGCATGAGAAGAGAGAGACTGGCAGTGGTTTGGGGGGGGGGGGAGCGATCAGGGCAGGGAATCTGCACCACACACCTATAACCACTTCCCGCCCGGTCAATAGTCAATTGACATCCGGGAAGTGGTTCTGTAATCCTAACTGGACGTCTATTGACGTCCTGCAAGATTAAATGCCGGCGCACAACGCGGCGATCGGTGATGCGGGGTGTCAGTCTGACACCGTGCATCTCCAATCTTGGTAACGAGTCTCCGGCAGGGGCTCTTTACCACGTGATCAGCCTTTGTCCAAGTACGGCTGATCACGATGTAAACAGGAAGAGTCGTTGATCATCACAATCGATACCAATCAGTGCCCACAAATGGGCACTGACTGAAATGATGCCCAGTAATTCCATCAGTGCCACCCAGTGTCATCAGTGCCCCCTTTTAGTGCCCATCTATGCCCAGTGCCCACCTATCAGTGTCCATCTGTGCCACCCATAAGTACCCATCAGTGCCACCCATGAGGGCCCATTAGTGCCGCCAAAGAGTGCCCAGTGCGGCCTATGAGTGCCCATCAGTGCAGTATACCAGCGCCACCTATCAGTGCCCATCAGTGCTGCCTATCGGTGCCCATCAGTGCCACCTCATCAGTGCCCATCAGTGCCACTGCCACCTCACCGGTGCCCATCAGTGCCACCTCATCGGTGCCCATCAGTGCCACCTCATCGATGCCCATCAGTGCCACCTCATCGATGCCCATCAGTGCCACCTCATCGGTGCCCATAATTGAAGAAGAAAACTTACTTATTTACAAAAAAATGAACAGTCTTTTTTTTTTTGTTGTTGCGCAAAAAATAAAAAGAGGTGATCAAATACCACCAAAAGAAAGCTCTATTTGTGGGAACAAAATGATAAAAAATTCATTTCGGTACAGTGTAGCATGACCGTGCAATTGTCATTCAAATTGCGACAGTGCTGAAAGCTAAAAATTGGCCTGGGTAGGAAGGTGCGTACGTGCCTGGTATGGAAGTGGTTAAAGTATATTATTTTAATACACACACACGTACAGTATATCACAATTGCAAAAGAAAGGAAATGAAGCAGCAAGCAATCATTTAAAAAAACAATTGAAATGTCAGAACATACACTATCATCTTACGCTTGCCTTAGTAAGGCTCCATTCACACCTAGGCATTTTGTCGCCTGAAGAGCGACGCTACAATACGCCGTACCGTCAAATTTGCATTATTGTCTATAGAGACCGTTCACATCTCCTAACGCCGTACGCCGTACGCCGATAGAACGTCGAACGCCGATTTTGAAAAAAGTCCCGGACCCTTTTCCGACACGCGTATCGGGCGGCTTTGGCGTTCGGCATAGCCGACAATGGCTATATAAAAAGCAGGATTTCAAAACGGCACGTTTTGTCGCCGCAAATCGTGGGTACAAATTGCCTAAACTTTGTCGCCCAAAATCGCTAACGCCTAGGTGTGAATCCAGCCTTAGTAGCAGACCTCAGTTTACCAAGACTACCTATATTAATTCTGGTTGTTTATGATCAGGATTTTGTGTTGTTTTTATAGTATGTTGGTATTGTGTTGGTCATTATCTTGGGTGGTGTTAGAGAAAGTGGTGTATTATTTGTATTTGGTAGTATGCCTGTTATTTTAATCTGTGTTATTTATTCTATGTTGCATTTTATTTGTAGTGTAGTTTTAATTTTACTATTTGGTGTTAATGCCGGTTATTGACAATCTTGTGTTGTCTTTATTAAATGTGTATCTTGACAATTTTCCAATTTCCGTTTGGCATTAATAAAGTATTCTTTATATACCGTAACTACTTGTATGCATATATAACTTGAATTTTTCGAAGTCAGCTCAGAAAACAGCAAGTCAAATTTTTTTTTACAAAGACCTGAGCTAAGTATTTTAAGATCAGAAAACACACTGAACAAATCAACCAATAGTTGAGACAACAAGAAGTAACTTGAAGATATACAAAACGCATAAAAGAAATAAGAACCTGTGAATGTGAAGTGGGTTCCAGTCCAAGCATCACACAGCAGTACGTTCCCCCGACACACGGTATCTCTCCCTCCACTGTGTTCTGTCTTCTATCCCATGTACTAAAGAGCAATGAATTAACCAAACAGTGCATGCCCCTTGGCCTCTGTGAGCAAATACTGTCACTTGATAATGGTTCCATTTTAAGGCTTTCTATTCCATGTGTATTTAATTGGGCAATGTTTTTTTTTCTTTCTTTTTTTTCACAGCACCACTCTTTTCCCTTCAACAGCAAGATTAAAATAAAGAGACCTACCTGTATTTATAAAGGTCAAAATACGTATTATAATATGTTTGATCACCTAAAATATTTGGGAAGATTTACTAACTGTGCACTTTGCAAATGCAGTTGCTGCAGAGCTTAGCAAATGAGATGAAGCTTTACTTTTCAAACAAATACCCAATCACATGCAAGGAAAAAATAAATAAAAATCTGCTTGCACATGATTGGATGATGGAAGTCAGCTGAGCTCCCACTCATTTACTAAGCTCTGGAGCAACTGCACTTGCAACGTGCACAGTCTATTTGCCTTTATTAAATCCACCCCATTGCATCCAACACATCAGACTCCACCATGTCCAGAGACTCGCTCGTACTTTCACTTGTAGAGAAGAGCCATTATCTCTTCTTTGGTTTCACATCATTTGTGATTAAATACTATATTTATTTATTTCTTTTAACTTTATATCATTCGTTTAAAAAATGATTATTATTTATTTTTTTCCCTTTTCCTTCTCTTTTTCTCTCCCCCCCTCCCCCCCGTCTATCTCATCCAACACTGTTCTGTGCAATTTTTTTTGATGTTGTCAATGAACACGCCACTTTATCAGGATTTTCAGCTACTCTTCCTTCACCACAAAATCAAACATCAACATTTTACGCCATGCAAATACAAGCTTCTTTATTTTTAAATTGTGGGAATAAGGATACTTTTTTTCCCCTAATTTGCTATAATTGTATTTGTCAATCTCTTTGCTTTTTTACATTGAAAAAAAAAAAAATAGTTTTATTGAAAGAATTGTAAATCAGTACAGTAATACACATTAGAAACAACCGTATATTAACACCCCATGTCAACAGGTACAATCAACACTCCCCTTATTCAACCGTGCTACTATAGACAAGGTTTCTTAAACTAATTTCTAATGCCCACCAAACCACGTGCCCCTGGACCCTGTTCCTTCTCAAATACTACAGTCTGACTATCCTACACTCTCTTAGGCCACATTCACACTGAGGCATCTGCGTTTTTGTGGCGTTATTTGGCCGATAGCGGGACGCTTTTAACCCCAGCTAGCGGGCGAAAATGGGTTCAGACCGCCCGCAAAGCGCCGCTGCAGCAGCACTTTGCCAATGGTTCAGCGTCGCTGCCCATTGATTTTAATTTGCAGGGGCGCTGTAGAAGTGGTGTATACATCGTTCCTACGGTACCTCAAAGATGCAGCTAGCAGGACATTTTCTTTACCGTCCTGCCACTGCACCACTCCAGTGTGAAAGCCCTCGGCGCCTGCTAAGCGCCTCAGTGTGAAAGTAGCCTAACCCACATCTTCAATCTCTCCATCTCTTCTGGCATCTTCCTCAACTCTCTAAAACATTCAATGGTCACCCCCATACTTAAAAACCCATCCTTGGACCCTACTATTTTAACAATTTACTCCCTATTTCCTTGCTCTCCCTTCTTAACTCCTTGTCTACAATGTCTACTCCTGGTCTACAACCAACTGAGTGGCCACTTCATTAAGAATAACCTTCTTGATCACCTTCAGTCTGGATTTCGCCCACAGCACTCCACTGAAACTGCTCTTTTAAAACTCCAAAATTACCCATTAAAAGCAAAAAGCAATGGACACTATTCTGTACTCCTACTTCTGGATCTTTCGGCTGCCTTTGATATGGTTGACCACCCCCTCCTTTTCAAAAACTTTACTCCTTTGATCTCCATGACTGTGCTCTTCGCTGGCTCTTATCCTACCTATCCCACCACACCTTCAGTGTAACTTTTAATTCTACTTCCTCCTCTCCTCTTCCTTTCTCCCTCGGGGTCCCACAAGGTTCTGTTCTTGGACCTCTCCTATTTTCGATCTACACCTCCTCCCTGGGTCAACATAATTTCTACACCGATGCCATCCAAATCTATCTCTCCACTCCTCATCTCACTCCATCAGTCTTCTCACGCATTACCAATTTACTAACAGACATATCTGTCTGGATGTCACGCCACTTCCCCAAACTCAACTTGCTTCCTACTTTTGTGGTCATTTGGAAGAAGATTTTCTGGAGAATGATGTGAAGCGTATACCCAATGCTCAAGTTTCTCAGTAAAGGAACTTATTTAAGTGAAGTTGTCCATGTCAATTACTGAGAGAATTATTCAAGTCAAGCGCGCCTAGTGTAACCTTGGTGTATCCAAAAGAACCATACACTGGGGGTTTAAACCAAGCAAAGCTGCGAGTTAAGTAGCCTTGCTCTTCTATAGAACATTTGTACCAGATTAACCCTTGTGGTCAAGTGCATTTGGTGCATAGCACATTTTATGTTTGATCTCATCTGCTCGTAGTTTTCAGTGCAATACAACTTGACATTGTACAAGGCATAACAAGGTAGGAATGAAGAAGTGGGAGAAACTTGCACATAATGTCACCATGAAATTCAAGGTACATATCAAAACCATGATGAGTAAAAGCATGCATAGATTGTTTTAACCTTCAGGCCTCATGCACACTCGGCATTAAAATTACGTTATAAAAATGGCAGTAGCTTTGCAGTGATTTTTTCAACTTTTTTCAATGTTTTTTCTGCGTTTTTCTGCGTTAGTGTTTTTATTTTATTTTTTTCAATGGATCAATAGTATTAACAACTGCTGGTGCGCTGCTTTCTTGAGCGTTTATTTACATTGATCAGTGTTCATAAACGTTTTACATCTCTCAGAACTCTGATGCTGATAACAGTTTATGTGTGCATTGGACACATAGGATATTATGTTGGGAGTGTTGGAGAGATGTAGAAAAAAACATCTACAGCCAAAAGCAGCTCCTGTAAAAACGTAAAAAAGCCTGGGTAGGAAGCGGATGACTGTGGTGAGTGACGGCAGCCCTGGTTGGTAAGAGGATAAGTGCCCTTCTTTTCCCTCACCTTTGCGGCTCACTCCCATAGCATTTGCTGTGGTCTAAGGTTGGCCTAGGGACCTGGCCTGAGGAGTCCCAAGAGCAAGGACTTGCTATACAAAAGTATGATGGCTTCCTGTGAGTGAATACAGTAAATACAATGATGCTTTTGTCATGAGACGTGTGTCAATTGACGACACAAGTGGCTGGTTAGAATTACATCAATGGCTGGTGGTTTCTAACCTGCCCTCTAGGTGGTGAACTCCTCGTCTCAGTGGCCCCGTTCACACACAACCGGGATTCCCGGCGATAAAAAGTCCACCGGAAATCCCGGGGGAAAACCGAGAACCTGCTCTGTAACTTTCCCTGTGTACACACCAGAGGTTTTCCCATCTGAAAAACTGCGGCGGGAGCTTTGGCTGGGAATTCCGGCTGTGTGTATGCTTCACCGCAGTGTTTCCCACAGGGAAACTGCCGGGAAAAAGACCGCCGGGAATCGGCAGGAAAAATTCGAGAACATGTTCTAATTTTTCCCCGCCGCGATTCGCTGCAGTTTTCCTGTCGGGAAAACTGCCATGGAGAATACACACGACCAGTTTTCTCGGCCAAAAACTGTCATGCCAGTTTTCCCGACAGGAAAACTGGTCGTGTGTACGAGGCATAAGACCCCTTTCACACTTGTACGACTTGTCCCACGATTTGGGGCTCCAAAGAAGCATGACAAGTTACCCATGATTTCCAATGACAACCATTCATATTAGTACGACTTCAAAGTAGTCCCCGCACTTTGGTCCGATTTAGATGCCAATTACACAGGCATTCCTTGGAAACACAGCAAAATTGCAGCCGTATATTGTGGCAAAAATCGCAGTAAAATTACAGCCGCAAAATTGCGCTCGCACAAGTGTGAAAGGGGCCTTAATCTCCATCTTGAATGGAGACAGAAATGCAAATCGTTTACTGCGGTTAGCCTGAGTTCAGCTTTTAACGTGTATTCATGAATTCTGTGCTCTAGGAGGTCCTTCTAAAGTGATGAAAAAAGCCAGATAAACAACCCAAGCCTGATCCTCCATGATTGTTCAAAATACCCTGTGAATATCAGGACTAGAACGGTTATCTCAAAGCTTCCAGCTTCCTGAAACTCTACTAATGTTGCTCAGTCAGGAAACACGGCAGAGCTTTGGAATGCTGAGCGAGGTAGAAAGACTTTGAAATATAAACCTACAGAGAGAAACAAAAACTGCTGTAAATTCAGGCTTAAACGCATTGTGATAGCAAAACAAACAGAGAGAAGTCATTACTTCAAAAGCAATCTATGCTTTGTATAACTCTCTTGTTTCCAAGTCAGATGGTATATTTCCTGGTATTCAGAGGATAATCCTTGTTAACACAATCCCTGAGTGTCATTTCATTGTTGCGATGTAGCATTAGTATTTGATATTACCAGACAATGGTGGTTGGTGCTCAATTTTTTTTTTTGGGGGGGGGGGGGGGGCGCAAACAAACTGGAAAAAAAACATCAATTTCAGCCACTGTGCCCATCAAGCGCAGCCACAGTGCCATCAAGCGCAGCCACAGTGCCATCAAGCGCAGCCACAGTGCCATCAAGCGCAGCCACAGTGCCATATCAAGCGCAGCCACAGTGCCCCATCAAGCGCAGCCACAGTGCCCCATCAAGCGCAGCCACAGTGCCCCATCAAGCGCAGCCACAGTGCCCCATCAAGCGCAGCCACAGTGCCCCATCAAGTGCAGCCACAGTGCCCCATCAAGCGCAGCCACAGTGCCCCATCAAGTGCAGCCACAGTGCCCCATCAAGCGCAGCCACAGTGCCTCATCAAGCGCCGCCACTGTGCCTCGTCAAGCGCCGCCACTGTGCCCCATCAAGCGCCGCCACTGTGCCCCATCAAATGAAGCCAATGTTGCGATATAGCAGTAGTATTTGATATTACCAGACAGTGGCGGCTGGTGCTCAAAATTTTTGGGAGGCCGCAGACAAACCGAAAAAAACCCATCAATTGCAGCCACTGTGCCCATCAAATACAGCTACTGTGCCATCAAACGCAGCTACTGGCCCATCAAATGCTGCCACTGTACCCATAAATTGCCACCACTGTGCCAAATAGAGCTACTGTACCCATCAATTGCTGCCAGTGTGCCCATCAATTGCCACTACTGTGCTCCATCAAATGCTGCCAGTTTGTCCATCATTTGCCGCTACTGTGCCCCATCAATTGCTGCCAGTGTGCCCATCAATTGCTGCTACTGTGTCCCATCAAATGCTACCAGTTTGCCCATCATTTGCTGTACTGTGCCCCAACAAATGCTGCCAGTGTGCCCATCAATTGCCGCTACTGTGTCCCATCAAATGCCACTACGGTGCCCCATCAAATGCTGCCAGTGTGCATTGCCCGGCACTTACCCGTCTCGCAGCGGGTCAGCGGAGGTGTCCTGCGCATCCTCAATGTCTTCTTCAGTCCAATCTATCAATGCGTCCAATCATAGCGCTTGAAGTTTCAGCCAATCTGGTAACAGGTAACAGACCTGAGCACCTGATTGGCTGAGGGGAGTTTCAATGGGGTACATTGTGTATGTGTTTTTTTTTTACAATTCTTTACACTTCCTTAGTGAAATGGTAGAGGTACAATGTACCCCATTACCAATTCACATAGGAGAGGGCCGGGATCTGAGGTTCCTCTTTGTTAAAGGGGTCTTCCAGATTCTGTAAAAGCCCCCCCGCCTGCAGACCCCCCACAACCACTGGGCAAGGGTTGTGGGGATGAGGCCCCTGTCCCATTCAACATGGGGACATGGTGATTTGAAAGCATCCTCCCAATGTTGAGGGCATGTGGCCTGGTACAGTTATGGAGGGGGGGGGCGCTCTCTCGCCTCCCCTCTTTTTCTGCAGGCCTGCCAGGTTGCGTGCTTGGATAAGGAGTCTGGTGTGGATTTTTGGGGGGAACTCCATGCCATTTTTTTTATTTGGGGTAGAGTTCCCCTTAAAATCTGTCATTTATTTTATTTTTTTATTTGACGTGTGGTTCCCCTTAATATTCATACCAGACCTGAAGGGCCTGGTAATTGAATTTGGGGGGACCCCCACGCACGGGAAACATGTGCTGCTTCACAGGCATACTATAGACACCCCCCTAGGTACGAAATTTAAAGGAATATTTCACTTTTATTGTTTCACTTTAAGCATTATTAAAATCACTGCTCCCGAAAAAACTTTTTGTTGCATTGATACATGTCCCCTGGGGCAGGACCCAGATCCCCAAACACTTTTTAGGACAATAACTTGCATATTAGCACTTTAGATTTCTCCCATAGTCTTTTACAGGGTGTTCCGCAGCTTTTCGAATGTGCTCACTCTTCGCGAACATGAGTTTGACTCGAACTGGAAGCTCATCACTAGTTGGTGCTACTACAATGAAAACACCAATGTTTGGGGTCCTGCCAAGGTTCTGTGCAACTAGCTTCCTCTCTGCACACTGACCACAGGGGTTTGCTTGCTTAGACCACCATCATTTAGTGCCCTTTCAGACGTGCGGACCGTATTTCCGTATTTCATCCATCCGTTTTCGGATGAAATACGGACATACATGTATTCCTATGAGATAACGGGTATCAGCGGATGAACAACCGCTGACTCCCGTAATTGTCTGCCTCCGCAAAAGATCCGCTTTGCAGACGGAAGAAAACCCTATTTTTTCTTCCGTCTGCAGAGCGTATTGGATGAACACGGACACACGGTCCGTGTTCATCTGCTCCCCCATAGGGGAGAGTGGAGAAAAAACGATGGGGCCCACACACGATCGGTTTGTCCGATGAAAATGGTTTTCATCAGAAGAACCGATCGTGTGTACAGGGCATTTGGCCTTGGAGGACTGGAGCGACGTCATGACGTAATTTCAAGTACAGGCCAGAACTAAAGTTTTTTTTTTTTTTAAAGCAAAAAGATCCAATTTTTTTAATCTTTTACTATTAAAGGTAAAGTAGAGATCTGGGGTCTTCTTGACCACAGATTTCCCCATAAAAAGGACCTGTCATCTCTATCAACGGTGGATCCCTGGGGGGATGGCAACAGGGAAATCCCCCCCCCCCCCCCGAGGCAATCATGTCACATTGGCTTTAAAAAAAATGAAAAAAAAATTATCATTTTTTTTTAAACTGCTTTGCAGTGCCTGCAGCTGCCACTGCCGAGTCTCTCACTCTCTCTCTCTCTCATCACCAGGGCCGGTAGGCTGCCTCTCCTGAGGCTGCTTTGAGCTGTAGCTGACTGCAGCGCTCCCCTCTCTCCTGCGTGTATGACATCGGGCATCTCTGGCTGTGTATGAGAGCTGGATCTGTGTTCGGCTGTGCTGCTTGTGCTAGACCTGCTCGTGTGATAGTAGATGGAGATGGAACACTGATTGAATCAGTGTTTTGTCTATCACGCAAGGTGTATATAAACACCGTAATGCAAGGCTTTCTCCCTGGTGTGGAGAAAGCCTCTTGAGGGGGGAGGGGGCGAGCAGGCAAGTCAGGACTCTCTCTACTTTGCAGATAGAGAAACGAGCTGTGTGTTAGTGGGCGTCCTGACACTCCTGCTCGCCCCCTCCCCCTCAAGAGGCTTTCTCCACACCAGGAAGAAAGCCTTGCATTACGGTGTGTAGTTACAGACAGAAGAACAGAAAGTGAGCATTTCTCAGAAGAAATAAGGACATTTAAAAGCAAAATGGAAGGATTGAAGTAAAGGAGGACTGCACTAAGGTAAAGGAAGCTATTTAGGGAAAAAGCCGGAGTTAGGCTTACCGGTAACTCTGTTTCTAGAAGTCTTCCAGGACAGCCTCTGAGACCTTGGGCTCCTCCCTTCGGGACAGGAAACACACACCTCCAAACTTTAAAGTCCTGCCTTCAGGCCTCCTTCAGTTATTTAAGAACACCGGAAGACCCTGAAAGACATAAAATACTCTGATATCGTTAGTTCCACAATCCCCGTACCTGTATTGACACCGGGTGGGAAAAAAATACCGGCTGTCCTGGAAGACTCCTAGAAACAGAGTTACCGGTAAGCCTAACTCCGGCTTTCTCAAGTCGTCTTCCAGGACAGCCTCTGAGATGATAAGCAAGAAACACTTACCCATTTTTTTTTTTTTTTTTTTTAGGGTTGGGTTCCTGCCTGGAGAACTGTTCTTCCAAAGTTTTGCTCTCTGTGAGACAGCAGGTCCAGGCGATAATGCTTCGCAAACGTAGAGAAAGAAGACCATGTTGCCGCCTTACAAATGTCCTCCGGGGAAGCTCCGGCCTTCTCTGCCCAGGATGTTGCCACTGCACGGGTTGAATGCGCCTTAACCACAGGCGGTTGTTTACCCTCAGACTGGTATGCTTGGCAGATAGCCATTCTCAGCCATCTTGCAATAGATGATTTTGATGCCTTCTGACCTTTACGGGCACCCGCAAAATTAACAAATAGTGCGTCGGAGCACCTAAACTCTTTGGTGGCTCCCAAATAAACCAAAAGGCTTCTCCTAACGTCCAAAGAAAAATCTTCACCTTCATCATTTTTTGAAGGAGATTGAAGGGTCGGAAGGACAATGTCCTGCGCCCTATGAAATAAAGAAGGAACTTTCGGGAGAAAGTTAGGATCAGTTTTCAAAACAACTCTATCCTCAAAAACTGATAAAAAAGGTTCCCTGATGGATAGGGCTTGTAAATCACTGACCCTCCTGGCCGAAGTGATCGCTATTAATAAAACTGTCTTTAGAACTATATTTTTTAAGGAAGAAAACTCCAGGGGTTCAAACGGTTGTTTTCTCAGGGCCCTTAGGACCAGGGACAAGTCCCAAGAGAGACAGGCTTTAACTTTAACAGGTTTGGACCTAGTCAGGGCCTTAAAGAAATTTCTGACAAACCGATTTTGCTGGAGTGGGGTCTCCAGAAACAAGGTTAAGGCGGACGTCTGAACCTTGAGGGTGCTGACTGACAATCCTAAGTCTACCCTGCTTGCAGGAACTCCAGTATGTCGGCTTGGTCCTGACTCTGTTCTGCTAGCCAAGAGCTGAATCTCTTCCAGACCTTAGCGTATATAGCCCTCGTTACCGGTTTGCGACACTTCAGCAATGTTTCAACTACTTTATCTGAGAATCCGTATGCTTTCAGCATCTGTTCCTCAGATACCAAGCCGTGAGTCTCAAACCCTCTACCTGTGGGTGCCGGACCGGTCCCAAGGAAATCAAGTCCTCCCTGTCCGGAAGGACCCACGGTGGGAATATGGCCAGCTTCTTCAGACTGGCGAACCACGGTCTTTTTGGCCAACCTGGCGCGATCATAATCAGATCTGTGGGCTCTGAGAGAAATTTCTGAAGAACTCTGGGTATCAGCCTGATCGGGGGAAAGGCATACGCCAGATTGAAGTGCCAAGGATGGGTAAAGGCGTCTATCCCCAAGGCTTGATCCTGAGGGTGGATGGAAAAGAACGCTGTTGACTTCCTGTTCTTCCCTGAGGCGAAGAGATCCACCTCTGGTATTCCCCACTGTGCCGTAATTTCTTTGAATACCTCTCCATTGAGCGCCCACTCGTCTTGGCTCACCACCTGCCGGCTGAGAAAGTCGGCTAAGGTGTTCTGGGTTCCCTTTAGGTGAACTGCAGATAGTGAGGCCAGGTTTCTTTCAGCCCATGTGAACAGAACATCTGATATGGCCTGAAGGGGCGGACTCTTTGTGCCCCCTTGCTTGTTTATATAAGCAATAGTTGTCGCATTGTATGACCTTATTTGGAGATGGCGACCTACTATCCGAGGGCGAAAGGCTTCTAGGGCCCTTAGAACTGCCCGGAACTCCCTCTGATTGGAAGACTGGCGGGCCTCTATTATGGACCAGGAACCCTGGGCCAACTCCCCTTCCAGGTGGGCCCCCCAACCTGACGCGCTGGCGTCCGTAGTTATTATCAGGGCCGCAGGTACAGTCCAAGGCAGACCTTTTTCCAGGTTTGTCCGATACCGCCACCACCATAATGCTCTTTTGACACTGACCGGGATGGGCATGGGAAGATCTAGACTTTCCCTTGCCCCGTCCCAGTGCCTCAGCATAAGGCTTTGTAACCGCCGCTGATGGTGTCTTGCCCACGGAACTGCCGGGAAGCAGCTCGACATTAGCCCGAGAACCCTCATCACCTCTCTGACCCGAACTGTCAAATTGGTCTGAAGTCGGGCCACTGCCTGCTGCATTTTTTGGATCTTCTCCCCCGGGAGGAAAATCTTTTTCTCCACCGAGGAGATCCTGTACCCTAGATATATCACTTCTTGCGAGGGAGATAGCTGGGATTTTTCCCGATTGATTATCCAACCCAGGGACTGAAGGAAGGTTTGAGCCTCCTGCAGGTCCTCCCCCAGCTGTTGCCTGGTGGAAGCGACGAATAGCAGGTCGTCCAGATAGGGTATTACCAAGAGACCCCTGATTCTCAGTGGGGCCAAGGCCTCCGCCAGGACTTTGGTAAATACCCTGGGGGAGGAAGACAGGCCAAATGGAAGGGCCCTGAATTGATAGTGGATTATCTGTGGGCCCCTTTTTATTGCCAACCTCAGGAATTTCTGGCACTGAGCATGAATCGGTATGTGCAGATACGCATCCCTGAGATCCATCGTTGCCATAAAACAACCCTGGGATAGAAAATTGGTCACCGAATAGATTGATTCCATCCTGAAACGCTTGTACATTACGTACCTGTTTAGGGGACGGAGGTTTAAAATAAGCCGGAATTTTCCCGAGGGTTTCCTCACAACGAAAACATGCGAGTACACCCCTAGGCCTTCCTCCTCCTTGGGTACTGGTGTCAAGACCCTCTGGTCCAACAGTTCCCCTAATAGTAATCCCAGAGCTTCCGCCTTCTCCCGGTCTCTGGGAAGATGGGTAACCAAAAACATCGGTGGGGGAAGAGTAAAAAACTCCAGCCAGTAACCGTTTTCCACTATGTCTAGTATGAACGGACTTTGCGTGGCTTCTCTCCACTGTGGCAGGAAGCCCCCCAGTCTTCCTCCCACGGGGATCAAGACGTCACTGGGTCTTAGGGGGGGTTGAGGAGGATTGAATAAAATGCCTCCTCTACCTCGCCCCTTATGGCCTGCCCAGTGCTTCTTGGGGCGAACGTCTTTTTCGTTTTGTTGCCTAAAGCCTCGAAAAAAACGTTTTGTTTCGGGTTTCTTCTTCTTTTCTGGAAAGGATTTTTTCCTGTCCTGGGATCTCTCCAACGCCTCCTGGAGGCCGGATCCAAAAAGATGATCCCCCGAAAAAGGGAGTCCACATAGCCTCAATTTTGAGGCCGCATCTCCTGTCCAAGTTTTAAGCCATACCGCCCTTCTGGCCGCATTGACCAATGCTGCTGACCTAGCTGCTAGCCTGACCGACTCAGAAGAGGCGTCGGCTAGAAACCCCACAGCCTTAAAAAGAAGTGGAAAGGACTTCAGGATCTGCTGCCTAGAGGTTCCGGCAGAAATATGAGACTGAAGCTGAGTCAGCCAACATTCGAGGTTTCTAGCCACACAAGTGGCTGCTAAGGCTGGCTTTAAACTTATGGAGGCAGTGTCCCACGCTCTCTTAAGTAACACGTCTCCTCTCTTATCCATGGGGTCTTTTAATGACCCCATGTTGTCAAATGCTAGGTCCGTCTTTTTGGACAGTCTAGCTAGAGGAGCGTCCAACCTTGGAACCTTATTCCATGGGTGCTCCTCATTAGACTCAAAAGGAAATCTCCTCTTAAGACTACCTGAAAAAAATGGCCGCTTTTCTGGTTGTTC
The DNA here is from genome assembly GCA_029574335.1 of Rana kukunoris. Taxonomy (NCBI): domain Eukaryota; kingdom Metazoa; phylum Chordata; class Amphibia; order Anura; family Ranidae; genus Rana; species Rana kukunoris. The sequence goes on along the minus strand of CM056049.1, from coordinate 67,052,464 downwards.
CCACTCCAGCAAGATAGTATCTATCAAAGACTTGTGTACGGGGAAAACCCTGGCCTTCTGCGCACCACCCTGATACATACGGTCGTGTTTAGAAAGCACTACTGGTTCCTCCCTTATTTCCAGCGTGTCATAGATGGCTTTTAGCACATCTCCTACGTCCTCCAAGGACAACCTAAATCTAGTCCCCCTGGAGGAGTCTTCCATGTCAGACCCTGATTCTGAATCTAACTGAGATGTGGACCCTGATCCGGGAAAGCTATGATCTTCCCTTTCCCCTACCGTCTCCGTCCCTACGGCTTCTGATAGAGAGGGAGCACTATCTGCCCTGGTAAGGGGAAAGGGTCCCTGGAGCCTATCCATCATCCCCCTAAAAGATTGAAAGGTGGAAGACAACTCGGTCTTAACCGTAGAAAAAAGCTTTTGGCATTCTGACATGGGATCATCTTTTACAAGATTGCTGATGCACTCAGGACATAATGGTTTCTTCCAATTTAAACTCAATTTTGTCCCGCACACGGCACACTTCCTCTTGGGCGTCAGAGTCCTTTCCTGGGTCTTAGCCTAACATCAAAAAAAGGACCAAAACAGACATTTAGTAATGACCCCAGAGCCTTCACCCACACACACCACTGTGCTGGTTCAGTAGAGGAAGTGCCCCAACCCTCTCCAGAAGTTCTCCACCCCGGGAGGGATATATAGTACCCCTGAAAAAAAGGGGCAGGGTACCTAGCTCCCCCTGGTAAGAAAAGCCTGCTCTCGCCCCTTACCTGGGAGGCCCCGGAGCCTGTCGCACTGGCATCTGAAGCCTGCGTCGCCTCCTCCATGCTGTAGGTTCTGCTACCGGCCTCGCCGAGCTTCTGAACCTTTGCTCCGGTGTCTGAGCTCTCCGCGCTGCGCCGTTTGAACTAGGAAACCGGAACAATGTCTCCTCGGCGCCCTCCGATGACGCTGTTCCGCAGGAAGCGCGTGTCACTTCCTGCTCCTGGAACGCAGTACCGCCCCTCAATGCGGAAGCGCGTCCGCTCGTGGCCCGCTAAGCGTCTCTCGCCGCTGCCACGCCCCGCAACGGCTCCCCGCCGAAAAAAGGACCCGAATGGCGTCTCTCGCCCTGGAACGTCCCCAGGCTGAAAAGGTATTGTGCGGGGGGAGGCTGGGACTGCCGTCAAACGGAGGTCCGGCTCCTATGAGCTTGCTGGCAGCATCCGGGGAGCGGCAGCCCTCCCTTCCCAATAGGACAGGGGGGTGCCCAGACCAGGGAAGAACCATCTAGGTGTCATCCAGGCAGCCTCTGTTCCTGTGCGTGCTCCTTCCCTTCCGGTGGGAAACACAAATAACTGAAGAAGGAGGCCTGAAGGCAGGACTTTAAAGTTTGGAGGTGTGTGTTTCCTGTCCCGAAGGGAGGAGCCCAAGGTCTCAGAGGCTGTCCTGGAAGACGACTTGAGAAAATTGTTTTCCTTCACAAACCCTTTAATATGATACTGTTTTCTGCAACAACTGATCGGACTAATTTTGATATGATCAATCGGTTTACAAAGTGATTGGTTGATAAAAACAAACAAATCCCTTATCAAGGTGATCTTCTTGTCCGATTCTTTAAAGAGTAGAAAGAGGGGCACCAGAAGATAGAATGGTCTCGGCTGTTAGTACCGTAGACCAAAGATTTAAACTATCACCCAGAAAAAGATTTTGTATATGCAGACTTTTTCGGTACTGATGACACAAGTAGATACAGTAAAAATTCATTTATTGTACATAAAAAATATATGAATTTAAAAACAAAACTTATGACAGTCCTCACAGTAGTTACAGCAGTGGTACATAAATGGAAATCTGTATGGTATCTAATAGACATGTACAGACTGGAATATTTTTTTCGTTTTTTCGTTTTTGTTTGGAAAATACATTTATTTAGTTACTCCCGAAAATCGTTTTGATTTAGTTTTTCGTTGGGGAATAGCTTTCGTCCAAAAATCCAATAACACTTGGTTTCTGTTGAATGGTCAAAAGAATATTCGACGGAACGTCAAATCTTTTTGGTTGATGGTGAATGATCAAAAGATTATTCGATGGAACGTCGAATCTTTACGTCTCATAGATTGAAATCTATTCTCTGTAATGTCGAATCGAATCTTTTCTCTATAATGTCGAATCTTTTCTCTATAATGTCGAATCTTTTCCCTACAATGTCGAATCTTTTCCCTACAATGTCGAATCTTTTCCCTACAATGTCGAATCTTTTCCCTACAATGTCGAATCTCTATATCGAATATTTTTACCGCAACGAAAACGAAAATAAAGCATTTTTTATGTCGGATCTTTCGGTTTTCGTTTCTTGCACTTTCGTTATTGTTTGTTAAAACGATAACGAAAAAAACAGATTTTCGGACGAAAATGCATTCTAACGAAAACGAATGCACATGTCTAGTATCTAATGTTGTGAGGTGAAGTCAAGGAGACCTCAAACACTCTTTAAAGAGTAGCACTGATCATTACGTGTATGGCTACCATTATATCCAGCTGATTTTACGAAGTCTTCGCCATCCTGGAGACCAAGAATTATAACTGATGAGACAAAAACAGCTCCGTCATCAATGCACTGATGATGTTCAGACTGCAGAAGCTTGTGGAAACCATTCTACTAATGATGATTTAGATGAAATGATCGGTGATAAAATTCTGTTTGTTTGCCAAGATTACCACACTTTACACATCGCTGTGTCTTATTAAATAAGCCTGTCTGAATTTATTTACAGCAGACTCCGGTTTTCATGGGAAGGACAGGCAGGTTGTAAAGTGCATACAAAGGTCTCCTCCTAGGAGAATGCCTATGGGACAGTAATGTAATCAGCAGATAAAAAGTGACAGCCCGTTTCCTCTGTATGGAATAATGAGAGGTGCAAGGAAGAGACGTAAAAATGTCAGAATCCTTCTCCACTAGGAATATCCTTGGCCGATTTCCATGTACACACAAATGTGAGCGCATGGGATGATCTGCATATGTCAAGACATGACAGAAGTGCTAATAAGAAGCAGACACCTGTGCTCTCACCATGTACTGCATTATATGAATTGCATGTGTACAATGAGATGGAAAAGAGGATTGTTTTTGAAAAGACGCTTTATTCTGATTCTGCAGCCTTGCATCATATATCGGTGACTCACAATTGCACGTAAAATACAACAGGATTTAATGACGTCTGTAGACAAATGCTAAAGATGTAATTAAAGTGGTTCTACACCTCTGAAATGAGAAATGAACAAAGTAGATCCTCCTATAGCAGGGGTCTCCAAACTGCGGCCCAAGGGCCAGATGTGGCAGTTTGCTAGTCTTTACCCGGCACTTGGGGCACAATTCCTCCCACTGATATGAGGCATTATTTGTCCCACTAACACCAACAATGCGGCACTATATCTTCCACCGATCCCAATGATGGGATACTATACCTCCTACTAATAGGGGGAATACACCTCCTCCTATTGGTTACCAACCCTAGGGCCATATTTATTCTCGCTGATGCTGTGCCCGTGACATGTTCTGCCCCTGCTGGCTACAATCCGGCCCTCCTTAAGTCTGAAGGACAAAAAAGTGGCCCTTTGTTTGAAAAGTTTGGAGACCCCTGTTCTATAGTATAGTGGGTACTTGCCTCAAGCCAAAGCACCAAGTGTGATTTCTGTCTCCTCTCTCATTCCTCTGCTATCTGCATGAGCCACTTCTGAAAGGCTATGCCGACACCAAGCATGTGATTTCTTCTGTTCCTAAGGCCTCGTACACACGAGTAAATCGATTTGTTCAAAACGGTCTGTCCGACCGATTTGAACAAATCTGTCGCGCTGACGTGTCGGTGACCAATCATGCGTCGAAACCAATCGGTGCGTGTGCAAGAAGACATGTCTGCTGGTTAGCGTACTATCCAGCAGACATGTCGGGCGGACGGGTTCCCAGCCAACAGATTTCAAAGCATGCTTTGAAATCTGTCGGGTGGCCAAATCCGTCTGTTTGCCCGTACACACGATCGAATCTGTCTGCTGAAACGGCCTAGCAGACCGTTTCCAGCAGACAGATTTGATCGTGTGTACGAGGCCTAAGAAGTCCACTCTCTGCTAACATCACAGAAATCAGTCCAGGCCCTGCATCATCACAACAATTGAGTCTGGATTTGCCAGGTGCCTGTACTGCCCATCTCAGGCTCAGGCTCTCAGTGAGCCGCTGAGAGCCTGAGATGGCTGCTCCCTGCCCCACCACATTTCAGTGCTCCATTGAGCTTTGAGAAGCAGAGAGTAGAGCTGCTGACTCAAAGGCAGCAGCTCTCTACTTGGGGAGCTGAGAGAACCGAGCCATCTGCGGTGTTCATTGCCCTGACTGAGCAAAGCACAGCTTTAGAAGCAGAGTATGTTGTCTAAATACTGTTCATCTCTCTAGACCAGGGGTGAAACTACAAATCCCTTCATGCCTCTGTCTCTGGAAATCATGAGTATCATTGTCAGTCTTGCCAGTCTTCTTTACTTCTTTTTTTGTTCTATTGATATTTTTATTATTTTCTATTTTTATTTTTATCTGTGTGTGTAAACAGTGTATAGTCATTTGGCAGCATTTTGCTGCTAAAACACTGTGTTGATTTCTATTTGATTGCTGTCCACAAGTCCCACCCCCATTACAACACCTAGACCAGGGATCCTCAAACTACGGCCCTCCAGCTGTTGTAGAACTACACATCCCATGAGGCATTGTAACACACTGACATTCACAGACATGACTAGGCATGATGGTAACTGTAGTTCCTGAACAACTGGAGGGCCATAGTTTGAAGACCCCTGACCTAGACTATAAGAAGTCTAACCCTTATGGAACCATTGTCACTGGCTGAAGAGGGAACCAATGAGCTGTTCTGAAATGCGTCCCGCCTCTGACACACTTCCTGTCCACTTCCTGTTTGTGTTCCATGCTTGTTTCTGTCTCGCTTCCTCTGACGTCATCCCAAGGCCCCAGCATTATTGTGTCCTCTGAACATTCACAGAACAAGTCGGCTGTTATCGCGTGGACTTTCCTGGAAGCTTTACCATCACAGAATGGGACTGCCCTGCCACTGGAATATCTCCTGGACGCACTTACCTGCTACATGCCTGTTTCATCCACTATCTTGTAAGTGTTTTTAACCCCTTTAGGTGATATTAAAAGTTTTATACTTCTGCAATTAGAGGAGTGTCCAGTTTGCCCCTGCTCTATACTATAAAAATAATAAAAACCATGAGTCAATCACATATGTGATCCAATCAGCACCATTGTTTAGCTAGTTGGCAAGATTGAAAAAAAGATACCAGTTAATCCAGTTTAATCTTAGTGTGTCTATGTATGTGTTTATGTTACTACCATGTTCCATATCCCTGTACATTGCATTTGCTGAGAAAAACATCTAACCAACTGTGGAAGGGAGTTCCACATACTCTAAGGCCGCATACACACGATCAAATTTAACTGCTTAAACCAGTCTGACGGACCGTTTCAGCAGACAAATTCGATCGTGTGTACCGGCGAACAGACAGGTTTTTCCAGCAGACAAATTTGAAAGCATGCTTTAAAATCTGTCTGCTGGAAACCCGTCTGTCCAACATGTCCACTGGTTAGTACACTAACCAGCGGACATATCTGTCTGCACATGCGTCGTATGGATTTGACGCATGCGTGGAAGTATTTTACTTCCTGGTTCGGTGACGTGGTGGCGTCAACTTCACCGCCACGTCACTGCGCTGCCTGCCGGCGGGGATTTTGGTTTGATTGTGTGTACACGATCAAACCAACATATCCCAGGAGACAAATCCGATCAAAACGGTCTGTCAGACCGATTTGATCGGATTTGTTTAGTCGTGTGTACGCGGCCCAACAGTAAAGAACCCCTTGTGAAGTTTAAGATTAAATCGCTTCTCGTCCAAACTCATTGTGTGACCACGTATCTCCTGTAGAGACCTTAGTTTTCCCCCCAATGCTTGAATCACCAGTTAAAGATTTGAATATCACTCTCATATCTCATGGCTCTTCAGGTCCGGGAGGCCGTCTATTGACGTCCTCGGCTCCTCCGGCCACAGGGGGGTACGCGAGCATCGCCGCGTCACCGAGATGCCGATGCGCGTGCCTGGCGGCCACGATGTCCGCTAGGTACCTGGAATCGGCAGTTACACAGACAAGAACGTGGATCTGTATGTGTTAACGCACAGATCCACGTCCTGTCAGGGAGAGGAGATCGATGGTGTGTCCCTTGTATATAGGGACACAGATCGGTCACCTCCCCAGTCAGTCCCCCCCCCCCACAGTAAGAATCACTCCTAGGGAACACATTTAACCCCTTCCTCGCCCCCTAGTGTTAACCCCTTCCCTGCCAGTCACATGTATACAGTAATCAGTGTCAAAAGTGTCCGATGTGTCCGCCATAATATCGCAGTCCTGACAAAAAGATAACTGCCATTACTAGTAAAAAATAAATTGAAAAAGGGTCATAATTCTATCCCCTATTTTGTAGGCGCTATAACTTTTGCACAAACCAATCACTATACGCCAATTGTGATTTTTTTTTTTTTTTTTACCAAAAATATGTAGGTTCTCTTTATGAAGACATCAGGGGTCTATTACCGTAATATAACCCCTGCCCTCCAAACAATCTGTGCCGAATAAGGGAATGACAGCTTTGAACCTGAATGGTGGACCTTCTCAGTGAAGTAAAAGTGATCCACCTGGATCACTTTTACTGCACAACAGTAAGGCGCCGTACACACGGCAGAGAACCTCGACGGGCAGAACACATCGTTCCGCCCGTCGAGGTTCTCTCCCGGCCGTCGAATTCGGCGACCCGCCCGTCGGGAATGGCAACCAGCCATTCTTCCAGGCGGGCCGTCGAGGAAATAGAGAGCGTGCTCTCTATTTCGGCTCGACGGGCTTCCCGACGGGAAGCTCGCCGAGACCGTACACACGGCCGAGGTCCTCGCTGGAATGTGCATTCCAGCGAGGTTCTCGCTGATTTTCAGCGAGAACCTCGGCCGTGTGTACGGCGCCTAAGACAGCTGCAATTTTTTTTTACAAAGCTCATGGCTGCAGCTGCAACAGTGAGCTTGTTTTAACCACTTGAATCCAGGTCATTTATATACAACTTATGAACGGAAAGAGGATAAAGAGTATAAGAAGATCATATTTTTTACTGGAGGCCAGGAGGGAAAGTTGCCCTGGGCGCATTAGTTTACTATAGGGATGGGGATGCCTTCCTTCTGTTCCAAGGCTGACAGAAGTAGTGACGGTGGCCGTGATTTCAACAAGTGAATGACAGCTGAGTGCAGGATACCCTAAGATTGCACATCATGAATGGGGGAGAGGGGCACAGTTTGGCATCTTTGCCCTGGGTGCAGGATGACCTTGTCCTGGCACTGTGTACATCTGCGATTGACCCATACTTTTAAATATATTTACAGCCAGTAATAAATCATAAGAACACCATTGGGCATTTAATATTTTAAACCACCCTACAAAAGATAAGAGGACAAAATGCACACAGATCGTCATACTGTACAACAACTTTTCTGTTTTAAATCTTGGAGAAATATAAATATTCTAATATTATACATTTACCTTTACTTTAAAATAGGTGAAACAGTCAAAGTCATTAAGTAGGTATGTTTTTTTGCAGAGTGGTGCTTCGGTCCTACACATTATCCCTTCTTGCAGCCTGAGCAGAAAATATTTTCAGCAATTTTTCCATTTTAGTGTATAATTAGCAATTTGTTGAGTAGATGCATTAGTGGTCCACTCTGTATAAGCTGTCGTTTAGCTACTGAGTGTGCTATACCACTATCCCCTATTTCTATGAAATTACCGCATTAGGCAGAGAACACCATAAATTGTATGAACTGTGTATATGTAAACAGCTGTTTCACAGCTTAAATGGTTGTTATTGATCCTGCTTTTATCAGTTTCCATAGAGTACAAGGCATGCTTGTCCTGAAATTGTGCTGGAAGTGAGAACTTCTGTACACTTGTCATATACCACCCAACATGGTATAACTACAATGTACAAGATGGATTTGGGCAATCAGTTACTATAGTAAGTCAGGAAACTACAAGATACACAATAAAGAACAGCCACCTTCCCCGGGCGGCCGACGGCACTATCCCCGCCCACTGTCTGCCGGCTGCTTCGACACTTACACTATATAGGTGACGGGCTGCGGGCAGCGGCTCTGGTGTCCTCGAGCACGGCTGCTTCCACCTTGCGTCTCCTCTCTCCTCCTCCTAGGCTCTAGGCGTCCAAAAGATTTGCCTGATGTTTTATCAAATCGGAAAACGGGTCTCACGACCACTGATTGGCAGGGAGGAGATTTAGTGTGAAAATAGTGAATATTCATTCGCTATCATCACACAACTGGGTATGATTGAGGCGCAGTGCTCTGCGCCCCAAGCTCACTCTTTTTTTAAGCCTATTACACAGTGGCGGCTGGTGCTCAATTTTTTTTGGGAGGGGCGCAAACAAACGAGAAAAAAAAAACAATTGCAGCCTCACTGTGCCCATCAAACGCAGCCACTGTGCCCATCAAACGCAGCCACTGTGCCCATCAAACGCAGCCACTGTGCCCATCAAACGCAGCCACTGTGCCCATCAAACGCAGCCACTGTGCCAATAATTGTTGCCACTGTGCCATCAATTGTCACCATTGTGCCATGCCATCAATTGTCGCCACTGTGCAATCAATTGTCACCACTGTGCCATGCCATCAAACGCAGCCACTGTGCCATCATTTATCGCCACTGTGCCCATCAATTGTCACCACTGTGTCATGCCATCAAACACAGCCACTGTGCCATAAATTGTCGCCACTGTGCCATCAATTGTCGCTGGCTCCGATAGGCACTTCCAAAGCCAACCAGCTGCCGTTATTCAGATGGTCGGCGCTCACCAGGGGGCCGGCCATCTGAATAGTGGGAGGCAGCGACAATACATAGATTCCTAACTGTCCTGGAGTCCAGCGCCGTCCGCAGCAGAGAACGAGTGATCGCTCGTGACTCTGCTGCCCCCCCCCCATTCTAGGTGAGGGAACCAGGAAGTAAAGCGCTCCGGGTTCACTGCCCGGTTCCCTACGGCGCATGCGCGAGTCGCTCTACACCTGTCGATTGATCCCCGCTGTGTTCTGGGAGCTGAGTGTTCCCAGAACACAACGGGGGGGGGGGGGGGGGTTGACATCATTGCCCGAGACTGTGTGGCCGGAAGTGGGTGCATCCCCCTCCCCCTCAAAAGGTGTCAAATGTGACACCGGAGGGGGGAGGGTTCCGATCAGCGGGAGTTCCACTTTAGGGTGGAGCTTCGCTTTAGCTCTTCCTGCTCAGCAGCTCCCTCCTCTTGCTGATGTAGCAGTTAACTAGTTCCGCACTGCAGGGCTACAGAGAGCAGCTGCAGCCAGTGTTTCTCTCACTCTCCATTCTTTGCCAAACACCTGACTATACAAGGTTTGGTTACAGAGATTTCCCCTAATTTCTTGTCCTGGTGACAACCTTTTTATCTGACGCTCAAATAGCATCCCTCCACCACTAATTTATTTTCCCTCTCCTCCCCTAGTGTTTAACAAATTCTCCTGAAGCCGTGAAAACGCTTTTAATAAAAAAACGCCTGAAAAATACGCTCCGGTGTGAATGCAGCCTAAAGCCTTCTACTCACAGATTTTTGGACAACCGTTCGTCCATTTTTTGTTGCATGCTAGTCTCATGTCGAAAGTTCTCGTATGACAGAATTCAACTTCAGAAGTGACGTAATGTGTCGAATAGTTTTGCATGTATTCTTTCGTTTCTGAGCATGTGTAGTCTTTCTCTTACTATTATTTCTGAATGAAAACCACACAAATTGAATGAAAATCGGACGTTGAGTTCACGTACAACAAAAATGTTATAGTCTGCACATCCAGCGTTTGACCAAAAACTGAATCTGCTGTCGAAAGCACCGTACTAACGATCCGAAAATATGCAGGTCGGTCGTTGGATAAAATTTTACTTTCCGGTTTTCGTATCGTGTGTAAGGGCCTTAAAGGGGTTGTAAAGGTTAATTTTTTATTTTCCAAGTAGGTTCAGTTAAGCTAGTGCATTGTTGGTTCACTTACCTTTTTCTTCAATTTCCCTTCTAAATGTTTTTTTTCTTTGTCTGAACTTCTCACTTCCTGTTCCTTCCTCAGTAAGCTTGCCCCAATCATCTGGCTGGGGGTCAGTCAGCCAGAACAGCTTACTGAGGAGGAACAGGAAGTGAGAAATTCAGACAAAGAAAAAAATTTTTTAGAAGGGAAACCGAAGGAAAAGGTAAGTGAACTAACAATGCACTAGCTTAAAGGAACCTATTTAGAAAATAAAAAATGAACCTTTACAACCCCTTTAAGAGTGGTCACCTCCCCTTATTAACAAGCTCTGCAGTGGGCGCTGTGAGCAGATAGGATTAAACTAAAATTAGGTTGTGTCAATTCCTTTTCAAATGACAACATAGTATCTTATCCTGGACATATTTATGAGATCTATTAAGACGGCTCAGTTCACCCTGCAGCTTGTTTATGTATATGACTCATGGCCAGCAGTCCAAGGCCACTGAACGGTAATAGGAAATACAATTCTATTGACACACATAATCCTACTGCATTGATGAGTGCAGCATCCTACTTGAACCTACCAATACCATTTTAATCAGCCCACAATAAAATTTGTATTATCTCCAGGACAGATGCTGGTAGGGATCGCCAAAACAAAGCAAAATCCGTTGTGTATTATGGTTGAATCAAATCCTTGTAGTTTATATTGTATAAAGGGAATCCATTACCAAGAACAAAAATGTACCATATTACAGCTTACTAGTGCTATGGTGGTCTAATTTTTCTATTTATTTTAATTTCCCATTCTGATTCTTTGAATTTTTTTGGTTACTGCAGTTGAAAACGAACAGTGATTTGAACCCACTAAAAAAAAAAAAAAAAAAAAAAAAAATTATAAACACACTTAAAGTGGTAATAAAGGCTAACTTGTTTATAAAAAAAAAAAAATCGTAAGCTCTAGCTGTAAAAAAAACCTGTCAATCAGTGTTTATAAATAACACTGCTCCAGACTGTAATTATACAAAGACACAATGTAGCATATTGTTACAATTGTATCTTTCTGTTCATTCATCTGCAGATCAAAAGGATGAACTTGGATCTGTAGGTAATATCAGTTAAAGCAACCTGACAAGTAAATAATAAAATGTTCCTCTGTTTAACCCCTTATTAACCCTTATGCCGCGTACACACGATCGGTTCGTCTGATGAAAGCGGTCTGATGGACCGTTTTCATCGGACGAACCGATCGTGTGTGGGCCCCATCGTTTTTTTTTTCCCCCATCGATGAAAAAACATAGAACCTGTTTTAAAATTATCTAATGGTTAAAAAACCGATAGAAAAAAACGATCGTCTGTGGGCAAGTCCATCGGTTAAAAATCCACGCATGCTCAGAATCAAGTCGACGCATGTTCGGTAGCCTTGAACTTCATTTTTTCTCAGCACGTCGTAGTGTTTCTCGTCACCGCGTTCTGACACAAAAGTTTTTTTAACTGATGGTGTGTAGGCAAGACCGATGAAAGTCGGCTTCATCGGATATCTGATGAAAAAATCCATCGGTCCGTTTTCATCGGATGAACCGATTGCATGTACAGGGCATTACTTTACTCTAATCAGCCCTAATTTACTCCTTAAAGTGGAGCTCCACCCAAAAGGGGAAGTTCTGCTTTAAGGCCTCCACCCCCCCTTCTACAAATGGCATGCCTCTCCCCTTCTTCCCTGCAGTCTTCTGGGACACATGAAAGGTCCCAGAAGACTGCAGGACCATTCAAAACGCGCAGCACAACTTGCGCATGTGCAGTGGACTTCCGGCTGTGAAAGCCTCAAGCTGTCACAGCCGGGTGCCTACAGTTGACATGCTGGTGCCAGAGAGAGAAACTGAATCATGGGACAGGTCAGTGTGTTTATTAAAAAGTTCAGCAGCTACAGTTTTTGGAGCTGCTGACTTTTATTAAACCAAAATACGACTGGAGCTCTGCTTTAAGCTGGTCACACATTTCTTTATTTGTTTCCATTTTATTAACAATTAATATTTAAACATTTTTAATTTTTGTTATGTTTGTTAATATTTTTACATATTTAACATACACCCCAGATAGCAAGTAATTGCGCTGCAAATTTAATAAATGACTTGCTAAGCAATGGCTAGGCTTGCCAGGCTTTACAAGTTTGTTGCAGAATTGCAGCACGTCCGCATTGCGTGACTCCAGAGCAACTTTCTTTGCAAACATTCTGCAAGTCTGATGCAAGTTCAGGTTTAGTTATGTTGTGCAATAGTCATCACACCACAGGGGTCACTGTGGATGAATTTCCATGCTGTAGACTTGTAGAGCTGTAGAGTCTATGGGATAGATTCACGTAGAGCGGCGTATATTTATTCCGGTGGAGCGTAGCGTCTTTACGCTACGCCGGCACAACGTAGAGAAGCAAGCCTGCTATACACGAAGAACATGTTCTCCACGTTGCGCCGGCGTAGCGTATAGTTGTCGGCGTAAGCCGACGTAAGTCAAAGTAGGTGGAAGTGGGCGTGACATATTTAAATGAAGCGTGACCCCATGGAAATGATGGGCTGAGCTTCAAAAAACAAACTGCGCATGCGTCGGCTCTTGGACGCATCCCAGTGCGCATGCTCACCGTTACGTCGAAATCGCTGCCTAAGATACGCCTACTTGAACGTAACCTATGCACAGCCCTATTCACGTAGTACTACGTAAATGGCGTAAAATTTGACGGCGTCGTTCCCTGGCCCATACCTTTGCATTACCTGCCTCATATAGCATGGGTAACTTTAGGCTGGGCGTAAGCCTTACGTAAATGGCGTAGATTACAGCGACGGGCACAGGTACGTTCGTGAATCGGCGTATCTTGCTCATTTACATATTCGACGCGTAAATCTATGGAAGCGCCCCTTGCGGCCAGCGTAAATATGCGCCCAAGATCCGACTGCATAGGAGACTTACGTCGGTCAGATTAAGCCAAAATTCAGGCGTATCTCATTTCAAGAATAAGGCGCATAGATACGACGGCACATCCGTGGACTTACGCGGCGTATCAGGAGATACGTCGCCGTAAGTCCTTTCTGAATCTCGGCCCTAATGTCAACTAGAACTTGTGCTTCAAGTGCTCTAAAAGTGTACAACTTGCCAGTAAAAATGTGCAGCAAGTTAACAAGACTTACAATTTAACACGTTATCCTTGCTATCTGGGTCTAGATTGCCAAAAGTATTGGTAGTGTTCCAATCACCTCCATGGCCACAGGTGTATAAGATCAGGCTGCTTCTACAAACATTTGTAAAAGAATGGGTCGCTCTCAGAAGCTCAATGAACTAAAGTGTGGTACCGTGATAGGTTTCCACCTGTGCAATAAGTCCATCCGTGAAATTTCTTTGCTACTAAATATTCCATGGTCAACTGTTAGTGGTATTATAACAAAGTGGAAGCAACTGGAAACCGCAGTAACTCCTAGTTAACGCCAAGTAAAATGATAGAGCGGGGTCAGCGCATGCTCAAGCGCACAAGCTGCCAATTTTCTGCAGATTCATTAGCTACAGACCTCCAAACTTTGTGTGGCCTTCAGTTGAGCACAACAACAGTGCGTAAAGAGCTTCATGGAATGGTTTCCATGGCTAAGCAGCTGCATCCAAGGCTTACATTACCAAGTGCAATCGAAAGCGTTGGATGCAGTGATGTAAAGCACGATGCCACTGAACTCTAGAACAAAAAAGATGTGTTATCTGGAGTGACAAATAACACTTCTCTGTCTGGCAATTCGATGGGCATGTCTGGGTTTGGCAGTTTTTTTCAGGAAAACGGTACTTACCAGACTGTATTGTGCCAAGTTTAACATTTGGTGGAGGGGGATTATGATGAGGGGTTGTTTTTCAGGGGTTGGGCTTGGCCCCTTAGTTACAGTGAAGGGAACTCTTAAGACGTCAGCATACCAAGACATTTTGGACAATATTATGATACCAACTTTGTGGGAACAGTTTGGGGATGCGTACATGACTGCGTACCAGTGCAAAAAGCAAGGTCTATAAAGACATGGATGAGCGAGTTTGGGGTAGAAGAACTTGACTGGCCTGACCTCAGCCTAATAGAACACCTTTCGAATGAATCAGAGCGGAGACTGCGAGCCAGGCCTTCTCGTCCAACAAATGCGCTTCTGGAAGAATGGTCAAAGATTCCCATAGACACACTCCTGAACCTTGTGGACAGCCTTCCCAGAAGAGTTGAAGCTGTCATAGGGTGGACCAACTCAATATTGAACCCTACGGACTAAGACTGGGATGCCATTAAAGTTCATGTGTGTGTAAAGGCAGGCATCCCAATACTTTTGGTAATACAGGCATACCCTGCTTTAAGTACACTCACTTTACATACACTCGTGAGTAAGGACATACCTGCGAGTGTATGTAAAGTGCCTTACAAGTACTGTACAGACATTTTGCAGCCGCAGTAGAAGGAGCTGAAGCTGAAGAGCATAACCCGCCCTGTTTCAGTGTGCCCCTGACACCACCACTACAGCTCCTGACACCCCCACTACAGCTCCTGACACCCCCACTACACCCTAGAAGTAAAAAAAGGTATTGTTTCACTTTAACCACTTAAGGACCTCGACTGTTTTTCAGATTTGGCGTTTACAAGACTAAAACACTATTTTTTTTGCTAGAAAATTACTTAAAACCCCCAAACATTATATATATATATATATATTTTTTTTTTTAACACCCTAGTGAATAAATTGCCCATATGCAATACTTTTTGTCACACCATATTTGCACAGCGGTCTTACAAGCGCACTTTTTTTTGGAAGAAATTCACTTTTTTTAATTAAAAAATAAGACAACAGTTAAGTTAGCCCAATTTTTTTTATATATTGTGAAAGATAATGTTACGCCAAGCAAAATTATACCCAACATATCGCGCTTAAAAATTCTATAGGTTACATCTTTTGAGCTACAGAGGAGTCTAGAATTATTGCTCTCGCTCTAATGATCGTGGTGATACCTCACTTGTGTGGTTTGAACACCGTTTTCATATGCGGGCGCTACTCACGTATGCGTTCGCTTCTGCGAGCGAGCTCGTCGGGACGGGGCGCTTTAAAAAAAAATGTTTTTGTTTTCTTATTTATTTTTATTTATTTTATTATTTTTTACACTGAAAAAAAATTTTATATCACTTTTATTCCTATTACATCCCTTGTAATAGAAAAAAGCATGACAGGTCCTCTTAAATATGAGATCTTGGGTCAAAAAGACCTCAGATCTCATATTTAGACTTAAATGCAAAAAAAATTTAAATGTGGTCACTTGAAAAAATTACATTTAGAAAATATTGCTTTAAGAAGCATGGGCGGAAGTGGCGTTTTGATGTTACTTCCGCCCTGCTATGGGGACGGGTGGGGGTCATCTTGCCCTCACTCGCATCCTCACACAGCAGGAGACAGCACCCGATCGCCTCTGCTGCTCCTGATGGCTCCGGTAAGCGGCGGAGGGCGTGGGAGAGCGGCGGGAGAGGGGGGCCTCTCTCCCGCCGGCGACAACGGTGATCTCGATGAAAAAAGGAAATACAGTCCACAGGTTACATAGTTACATAGTTAGTCAGGTTGAAAAAAGACACAAGTCCATCCAGTCCAACTACAAAAAATATAAAAATAAACAAAATAAAAAACACAGTACAATCCCATACACCCAACTCCATACCCACATTTGATCCAGAGGAAGGCAAAAAAAAAACAGCAGGTGTGAAAGGACACAAAAAAGTGCGATTTATCTAGTTTTGTTGTGTGTTATTGCAAACTGCATGATTGCAAAAAATGTATTGTTGCAAGGCAATATCATGAAAAGAAAGCCTGGTTTGTCCTTAAAAAAACATTATATGTATTTGTATTCTTGTAGTCTTTAGTAATGACTAGAGTTGAGCGGACACCTGGATGTTCGGGTTCGGTGGAACTTCAAAAAAAGTTTGGTTTCGGGACCCGAACTTGACCCCAGACCCGAACCCCATTGAAGTAAATGGGGACGCAGACTTTTGACTACTAAAATGTCTCTAAAAAACGAATGGAAAGGACTAAAGGGCTGCAAATGGCAGCAAAATGTCGGGAAGAGCATGGCAAGTACTCTGCAATCAAATGTGGATAGGAAAATAACTTAAAAATACATAAAAATAAACTTAGAACTGTCCCTGCACAAAGTGTCATTTCTGAAAGGAAAAAAAGTAATTTAAAGGCGGCTTTGCGGCTCTAATGAATTGTTGGCTCTGGCAATTCAGAAAGGATTCATTCATATACAAAAAAAAAAAAAAAGCGTGGGGGTCCCCCCAAATTCAATAACCAGGCCCCTCAGGTCTGGTATGGATATTAAGCGGAACCCCGCCGTCAATTTAAAAAAAAAAAATGATGTGGGGTTCCCCCCTTCAGGTCTGGTGTGGATTTTAGGGGAACTCCACCCCAAATTTAAAAAAAAAATGGTGTGGAGTTCCCCCATTACCAATTCACATAGGGGGGGGGGCAGGATCTGGGGGTTCCCTTTGTTAAAGGGGTCTTCCAGATTCTGATAAGCCCCGCGCCCACAGACCCCCACAACCACCGGTCAAGGGTTGTGGGGATGAGGCTCTTGTCCCCATCAACATGGGGACATCCTCCCCATGTTGAGGGCATGTGGCTTGGTACGGTTCAGGAGGGGGGGGGGGAGCACTCTGTCCCCCCCCTCTTTTCTGCGGCCGGCCAGGTTAACGTGCTCGGATAAGGGGTCTGGTCTGGATTTTTGGGGGAACTCCACGCCATTTTTTTTTTTAATTTGGTGTGGAATTCCCCTTAAAGTCCACACCAGACCTGAAGGGTCTGGAATGGATATTTGGGGGGACTCCACGTCATTTTTTTTTTAAATTGACGGCGGGGTTTCCCTTAATATTCATACTAGACCTGAAGGGCCTGGTAATTGAATTTGGGGGAACCCCCACGCTTTTTTTATTTATTTTTTTATATGAATGAATCCTCTCTGAATTGCCGAAGCCGGCAATTCATTAGAGCCGCAAAGCCGCTTTTAAATTACTTTTTTTCCTTTCAGAAATGACACGTTGTGCAGTGCCATTACATAGCCGAACTCCGAACCCGAACTTTCAGCAATTATTCAGGTTCGGGTCAAAAAAAAAAAAAAAAAAAAAAACTAGGAATGACAAAGTTATTGCCAAATAAACAGGTCCAAAGTAGAAACGTAAAACCTGCTCTGGCCCATAGGGGGTGAACTGGTGTGATGCCCTGTACACACTACCAGTTTTTGTGACATTCCAAAACCTGACGTTTTTCCTGACATGATTCCTCTCAAGCCTGCCTTGCAAACACACGTTCAGTCAAAAAAACGCTTGATCAAAGCACAGTGACGTACAGCGGCACTATAAAGGGGACGTTCCATTCCATCCTTTGGGCTACTTATGCTGATCCTCGTGTTAGTAAAAGTTTGGCGAGAAACGATTTGCGCTTTTCAGCCTTGTGCTTTTCAGTCTGTTACAGCGTGATGAATGTGCGATCTCCATTACGAACGCTAGTTTTACCAGAATGAGCGCTCCCGTCTCATCCTTGATTCTGAGCATGCACGTTTTTTCCCCTTGGAAAATCATATATACGAGCGATTTTTTCAACGAGAAAAAGACTGACGGGAAACGCTACGGGGAAAAAAAAGAACAGGTTCGAATTTTTTTGCGGGCAGTTTTCTCGTCTGGAAAACTGCTATGGAGCATACACACGACCATTTTTCCCGACCAATCTAAAAAATGGCAGTTTTCTCATCATGAAAAACAGTCGTGTGTGCGAGGCATTAGAGGCGAAGTGGTTACGATAAGAAATCATTCTGACTTTAGAACCACTTTTTTTTTTTTTTTTTTAAATGTTCAAATGAAATTCCAATAGTTTATAGCCAGCTTTACTCCCTGCACAGGAATATCTGTGGCTGACAAGCGTTGTCACCCTAGGCTGCTCTCCTAATCTACTACTACAGAACATATGGGGGAGATATTCTGTATGTCACAGAGGAGATCTAGGCAGGGATAAGACCACTGCCTGAGAGGTCTGTGCAGCTCCTGCAGACTGTACGAGTGCGGGTTACACGCTCATTGGATTTCTGGCACATGACCAAGTATTTTTTTGTACTTGCAGCATTTTTAAGGAGTAAAACATTTTCAAATGTGCATGTATTACAGAAATGTATAAGATAAGTGTTTTTCTGAGCCAAAAAAAAACCTTAAGTGATGCTCATTTGAACTTCAAGATGAATTCCTGTCCAGAAGATATATCTAAGGAGGATAGCTCATTATTTTAAAAGTACAATGAGAGGATTGTATAGCATAGCAGCAGTGTCTTCTGCTCTTTCATTAACAGATGCTTTTTTTTCATCCATATTTTTGTTTTAATGATAAAGGTTTCAAAATGATCCACTAGAGGGAGCTCTGTATTTAACTAGCTTTCCAAAAGCCGTGGACAACATATCATACACAGGCAGTGGTTGATACATTTCCAAGGGAGTGCATTGTCTTCAACGAGCTAGCCAAATCATAAGTCTCGTACACACGATCGGATTTTGCCAACTGGAATTGTGTGATGACAGGCTGTTGTCGGAAAATCCAACTGTTTGTACGCTCCATCAAAAAAATTGTTGTCGGATTTTCCGCCAACAGCATGCTTTCAAATTTTCCGACAACAAATGTGTCTTGTCGGATGCGATCGTGTGTACAGAAGTCCTTTGGACAAAACTCTAAAGTACAAACACAAATGCTTAGAAGCGATGCTCACCATAACACATTAGCAGAAGTTGTCCAAGGGGAGGTGCTAAAGAGCTGAAAAACCACGTAGTTTCGTGATTTTTGGCAGACAATTTTTTGCTGTTTGTATTAGACATGTGCAGACTGGAATATTTTGTTTTGTTTTTTCGTTTTCGTTTGGAAAATACATTTATTTAGTTACTCCCGAAAATCGTTTTGATTTATTTCGTTTTTCGTTGGGGAAGAGCTTTCTTCTGAAAATCCAAAAATACTTGTTTTCTGTCGAATGGTCAAAAGAATATTCGACGGAACGTCGAATCTTTACGTCGAATCGTACATTTGCTTTTGAATATTCTGCCTACAAGATATCTAATGTTGTATGACTAGTAATAATGTCAAATCTATTCTCTATAATGTCTAATCTATTTTCTCATAAATCGAAATCTATTCTCTGTAATGTCAAATCTATTATTTCTATAGTGTCGAATCTTTTCTCTATAATGTCGAATCTTTTCCCTATAATGTCGAATCTCTCTATATCGAATTTTTACCGCAACAAAAACGAAAATAAAGCATTTTTTATGTCGGATCTTTCGTTTTTCGTTTTTTTGCACTTTAGTTATCGTTTGTTAAAACGATAACGAAAAAACCTGATTTTCGGACGAAAATGCATTCTAACGAAAACGAATGCACATGTCTAATGCAGTACAAGTTCACGGCCAACGCCCTTTGTCTACGGAAAATCCGATCATGTGTACCAGGCTTTAGACTTGCATTGTGAGAAAAACTAGTAAAGCACAACCATTGGGGTGATCCAATACATTGGGGAGATACACTAAAGGCAAACAGACTGTGCACTTTGAAAGTGTAGCTGCACTTACTTTCCCCGGAGCTTAGTAAAAGTGGTAAAGCTCTGCTAACTTCCATTATCCAATCATGTGCCAAAAATAATGCAGTGTTTTTATTTTCCTTGCACCCGATTGGGTATTCTTTACAAAGTGAAGCTTCACCACATTCATTAAGCTCTGGGGTAAATGACTGAAACTGCACTTCCAAAGTGCACCGATTTGTCTTTACTAACTCCTCCCAGTTGGAGAAGAACCCCAGTATGTACTGAACAAATATGGCTGCTCCCATGTTTACATACCATAAAATTATACATTCAATTGAATTTGTTTAGTATACCTAGGCAACAAATGAAAATGCCATACATTCCTATTGGACTCACTTCTTTGGCTAACTTAGCCACTCCTCTAAAAAAGTGATCCACAGTGGATCTTATTTTCAAAAGTCATTTGGCAGAATGTTCGGTGGGTTTACACTCACCGGACACTTTATTAGGTACACCTGTTCCATTGCTTGGTAACACAAATTGCTAATCATCCAATCACATGGCAGCAACTCAATGCATTTAGACATCTAGAAGGTGTGAGACGACTTGCTAAAGTTCAAACCGAGCATCAGAATGGGTAAGAAAGGGGATTTAAGTGACTGAACGTGGCATGGTTGAGTATTTCAAAAACTGCTGATCTATTAGGATTTTCACACACAACCATCTCTTGGATTTACAGAGAATGGTCCGGAAAAGAGAAAATATCCAGTGAGTGGCAGTTGTGTGGAGGAAAATGCCTTGCTGATGTCAGAGGAGAATGAGCAAACTTGTCTGAGATGATAGAAAGGCAACAGCAAGTCAAATAACCCCTCGTTACAACCAAGGTATGCAGAATACCATCTCTGAATGCATAACACATCGAACCTTGAAGCAGATGGGCTACAACAGCAGAACACCACACCGGGTGCCACTCCTGTCAGCTAAGAACAGGAAACTGAGGCTACTATTTGCACAGGATCACCAAAATTGGACAATAGAAAATTGGAAAAAACATTTTCTGATCTGATGAGTCTCGATTTTAGCTGCGACATTGAGATGGGAGGATCAGAATTTGACGTAAACATGAAAGCATGGATGCATCCTGCCATTAGCGGTTCAGGCTGGTGGTAGTGTAATGGTGTGGGGGATATTGGGATATTGTCTTGGCACACTTTGAGCACCTTAGTACCAATTGAGTATCGTTTAACCACTTGCCATCCTGGGCCATTGTAGAATGATGGCCACAAAGTGGCTCTACAATGCCGGGAGGCCGTTTAGTGATGTCCTTGGCTCCTCCCAGCCACTAAAAAACATTTAAAAGGATGAGGTAAGTGAAGGAGGACTGCACTAAGGTAAAGGAAGCTATTTAAGGGGAAAAAATTGTACCTTTACAACTCCTTTAAATTTGTGAATGTCTACAGTCCTCCTGTTCTGGTGTCTGCAGTTCACACAAAAATGCAAGCATGTGTGATCCTATTAGTGGAGGAATTCATGTTTTGTACCAAGAAATGCATTTCTGTTACATTTTTAAAGTATAACTGCAGGCAAAACATTTTTTTCGCTAACATTTTTTCAACACATTGAAGAAGACAGAACATCTGCCAGATTGTTATTGCTGCCTGTGGGCCACACTGGGAAGACGTGATCTTCCTATTTACAGATGTCACCATAATCATCCAGAGGGAACACCTGCCGAGTGATGAGCGGAATACGCCATATTCGATTTCGCGATATTTCGTGAATATATAGAAGAATATTCGCGAATATTCGTTAATATCGAATATTCGTGATATTTTATCAAAAAAAAAAATTTGCGTAGTTTCGCTAATGCGAAATTTCGCTAGTGCGAATGCGAAATTGATTGCGAAATTCTCGTCAACGCGCGAAAACGGAGATAATTTCCTGGATTACTAAACTAATAGGCACTAAACACTAACTCTACTTACACAAACTTTAATGACTAAACTAAAGCTAATTTTTTTTTTGTTTTTTTTTTTTATACACAAAACACAGAAGGGCAGAGAAGGTATTCGCGAATATTCGTTAATATCGAATATTCGTGATATTTTATCAAAAAAAAAAAAAAAATTTGCGAAATTTCGCTAGTGCGAATGCGAAATTGATTGCGAAATTCTCGTCAACACGCGAAAACGGAGATCATTTCCTGGATTACTAAACTAATAGGCACTAAACACTAACTCTACTTACACAAACTTATATGACTTAACTAAAGCTAATTATTATTTTTTTTTTATACACAAAACACAGAAGGGCAGAGAACGCATTCGCGAATATTCGTAATACGAATATTCGCATTGCGAATATTCGGCAACATAAAAGGATCGCCTCAGCTACTCGACCCAGGGTCTCTAATCATACCAGCAATGCTTTTAGACGTCGATGGAGATCACTAGGATGTGATCTGTTTTAAAAATAAATTTGAAAAAATATTCACCGCGATATTCGATTTATTCGCGAATACTCGAAAATGCAATATTCGTAACGAATATTCGCAATGCGAATATTCGTGAGCAACACTACTGCTGATGACTCTCAGAGGGAGGATTTCTCCTAATAGTGGGGAGATTTCCACTTTATTCCCAGTGGAGGAGATTCCATAAAACTGGAGAGTGAACAATCTGGTGTAGCTGTGCATGGTAGCCAATCAGCTTCTAACTTCAGCTTATTTAATTAAGCGTTGACAAAAAAAAAGGAAGCCGATCGGTTTCTATGCAGAGCTGCACCAGATTTTGCACTCTTTTAGTAAATCAACCCCACTCTGTGTACTTTGACTTCGTGCATAGTGACTAAAGAAGTTTTACCTTTAAAGTGGTTTTATTTTCTCCCATTTGCTTTTGTAAACCAGAACATATGCAGCATGCTTTTCATACCGTGTTTCTCGAAAATAAGCCCAGGTTTTATATTCATTTTGGCAACAAAAGACACAGTAGGGCTTATTTTCAGGTTAGGTCTTACCATGTAAAGTGCTGTCTTCTCTCCCCCTCTCCCTCCCTGCCTGCCTGACAGGAATCCCCAGTGTGAACCGAGTTAAAATGCTTGTAAAATCCTATAATCCACTCTATTACAGTATTATATACGGTACAATGTGTGTGTTTCTGTAATATAATTGTGCCAAATACCTTGATTATAGCGCCGCTCCGCTTCTGTGAACTGCCGGTGCTCTCTTCCCCACAATTATATTACAGAAACCAGTGATGGACTGGCCATTGGGACTACAGGGAGTTTCCCGGTGGGCCGATGGCTTAGTGGGCCGGCTTCAGTGACAGCGGACCGCTGCCCCCCCTCCCCTCCTCTGTCTCTCCCTTCCCGCAGCACTCACCTCCTTTCCCTCACCGCAGGGCTCACCTGAGGGGGCAAAGAAGCAGGGGGAGGACCAGAGAAGCAGGGGGGTCGACAGAAGAGAATGGGGGAGGGGACAGACAGCTGACTCAACAGCTATGGCCTGGGAGTTTCTCACTTCTGCCTAATCTTGTCCCATAAGGGGGGGGGCACCAAACTTATTCTTTGGCCCGGGTGAAATAATGTCTAGCTTCCCCACTGGTACTGCTTATAAGAGTACCAGTACCAGCCGTTCTACTCTAATAAAGTAGAATACCTAGTGGCTAGTGAAGGGGGAGAGGGGGCTTGGGTGGCCGAGAGAGGTGCGGGAGTTGTCCGACCGCCATGGGAGAGACCTGTCAAAGTGGGCCAGTCTGGATGAAGTCCAGGGCCAAATTTTTGTCCCAGTCCAGCCCTGACAGAAACACACACATTGTACATTATATAGCACTGTAATAGAGGGGATTATAGGATTTTACAAGCATTTTAAACTAGGGCTTATTTTCAGGGTAAGGCTTATATTGCAGCCCTCCTGGAAAATAACACTAGGTCTCATTTTCAGGGGGAAACATAGTAGCACCACAAGGACTTTCTATAGGTGAACCTGATTTTGTAAACCTTGAGGCTCAATTCACACCTGAGCGATCCGGATCGCGCATGGAACGCTTTGGCAATGTCAATATTTTTTAATGGCACCCTAAACGGGGGGCAAGTTTGTTGTGACAGCAATAAAAGCGATAAAAGATTTTTTTTACCTACTTGCGGACCAGCCGCCGTTTTACGGCGAAAGGTCGGCTCTGCTGGGTGAGAGCCCGTAGCTCTACGTCACCTCGCCCAACAGCCACTAGTGCCCCCCGCTTGTCCCTGACTCCCATGCCCGGCGGGCGTGATCACCGCCGGGCATCCGCGATTGCTCGTTACAGAGCGGGGACCGGGAGCTGTGTGTGTAAACACACAGCTCCCGGTCCTGTCAGGGGAATAATGCCTGACCGTCTGTTCATACAATGTATGAACAGCGATCAGTCATTTCCCCAAGTGAGGCCACCCCCCTTAATGTTAGAACACACCCAGGGAACATACTTAACCCCTTCCCCGCCCCCTAGTGTTAACCCATTCACTGCCAGTGCCATTTTTATAGTAATCAATGCATTTTTATAGCACTGATCGCTATAAAAATGCCAATGGTCCCAAAAATGTGTCAAAAGTGTTCGAAGTGTCCGCCATAATGTCGCAGTACCGAAAAAAATCGCTAGTCATCGCCATTACTAGTAAAAAAAAAAATATTAATAAAAATGCCATAAAACTACCCCCTATTTTGTAGAAGCTATAACTTTTGTGCAAAACAATCAAACGCTTATTGCGATTTTAAAAAAAAAAACGTATCGGCCAAAACTGAGGAAAAAAATTATATTTTATATATATATATATATATTTTATATATATATTTTTTTATATATTTTCTGGGGATATTTATTATAGTAAAAAGTTAAAAATATTTTTTTTCAAAATTGTTGCTCTATTTTTGTTTATAGCGCAAAAACTAAAAACCGCCGAGGTGATCAAATACCACCAAAAGAAAGCTCGGTTTGTGGGGGAGAAAAGAACGCCAATTTTGTTCGGGAGCCACGTCGCACGCCTGCGCAATTGTCAGTTAAAGCGACACAGTGCCGAATCGCTAAAAGTGCTCTGGTCTTTGACCAGCAATATGGTCCGGGGCTTAAGTGGTTAATGGGACAGTGTAAAAATGTTTTAAAATAAAATAAATACTGTATTTAATAATTTTTTTTTTAAAGTGCTCCCGTCCCCATGCAGAGGGGAACACATACATAGGTCACGCCCACACATGTGAGGTATCGCCGTAAACGTTATAGTGACAGCAATCTTTCTAGCTCCAGATCTCCTCTGTAACTCTAAACTCATAATCTGTAAACATTTTTAAAGCATCGCCTTTGAGGATTTTTACGTACTGTGCAATCTGAAAGCATGACATGTTAGGTATCTATTTACTCGGCCTAACATAATATTTTACAAACAATACGGGGTACATATTGTGAGTTTTTTTTTCATTAATTAGTGTATTTTTTCCAAACAAATTGCGTTTGAAAAACAGCTGCGCAAATACCGCGTGACATAAAAAATTGCAACGCCTGCCACAGAGCCTCTGCTAAAAAAATATATACATAATGTCTGGAAAACCATACAGATTTTTAATTGTAAACAAAGTGTCAGAATAGACCTGGTCCAACTAACACTTAAAGAGGAATTGCAGTCTGCACACATAATTTGTAATAAAAACATCTTTGCCATTCTGAAGCTTCCCTCCAACCACTTTGCATATTATTTTATATATACTGTGATTCTGTTATTGCCAAATATGCTGCAGAAATCTCCCTCCAATGAGTCTGGCTGCATCAATTTTAACTGTGGGCAGCTGAACCTGCTGACTGTTCACTTCCTGGATTTTCACAGACACACACCTCCAGCTCTGCAGCTCTCATTGGCCCTCTTATGGGGTGTCCGATTAGAAGGAACATTAGTTAATATTTAGCCCCACAGCAATAATAATTTTAACACTACAATAAAGATTTAAAAATAGTATTTGGATTTAGACTTATTAAAGCCTCGTACACACGATCATATTTTCCGATGGGAATTGTGTGATGACAGGCTGTTGTTGGAAAATCTGACCGTTTGCATGCTCCATCGGACAATTGTTGTCGGATTTTCCGCAGACAAATGTTGGATAGCACGCTTTCAAACTTTCCGACAACAATTGTGTGTTGTTGGATTTTCCAATCGCGAACACCAAAGTACAAACACGCATGCTCAGAAGCAATGCTCCCCATAACATAGGGCTCGACAAGAAATAGTGACCTGGCGCCCGGGGAAGCTTAGGCTTGCAGAAGCCCACAAAGCCACGGCCTCAATTACCGGCCAGTATCCTGTGTCTCCGTGCGCCACCACCTTCCCTGCTGCGCCGGCCAGTAATTGAGGCCACGGCTTTGCGTCCGTCTGCAGGCCTAAGCTTCCTTCTATGATCTGGCGCCATCTTGTGGTGGCCGTTGGCATTACAATCAAAACAGCAATCCAGCAATTCTAATGTGCTTTTCACTGTTTTTACGGCCATCTCCTTCCCTCTAATTAGAGCCCCCAAACATTATATATATTTTTTATTCTAACACCCTAGAGAATAAAATGGCCATTGTTGCAATACTTTCTGTCACACCGTATTTGCGCAGCGGTCCTACAAGCGCACTTTTTTTGGGGGGAAATAAATACACTTTTTTAATAAAAAAATAAGACAACAGTAAAGTTAGCCCAATTTTTTTTATATTGTAAAAGATAATTTTCCGCCGAGTAAATTGATACCCAACATGTCACACTTCAAAATTGCGTGCGCTTGTGGAATGGCGACAAACTTTTACCCTTTAAAATCTCCATAGGCGACCTTTAAAAAAATTCTACAGGTTGCATGTTTTGAGTTACAGAGGAGGTCTAGGGCTATAATTATTGCTCTCGCTCTACCAATCACGGCGATACCTCACATATGTGGTTTGAATACCGTTTACATATGCGGGCGCTCCTCACGAATGCGTTCGCTTCTGCGCGCAAGCTTGGCGGGACGGGCGTGTTTTTTGGCTCCTATTTTTTTTAGCTGGCTCCTAGATTGCAAGAAAATTTGTCAAACCCTGCCATGACACAACATTAGCAGAAGTTCACCAAAGGGTGGCGCTAAAGAGCTGAGAAACGACATAGTTTTGAGTTTGTTGGCTGACAATTCTTTGCCAATTGTATGCAATATAAGTTCACGGCCAATGCCCTTCGGACAAAAGTCCTACGCTTTGTCTGCGGAAAATCCGATCGTGTGTACCAGGCTTCAGAAAAGAAAAAACACAGACCCATCTGCTAAGTATACTTCAAACATAAAGAAAGCAAACTGGCCAAAAAGACTTTGTGATAAGATACTTAAGTCGGAACAGCACAGGTTGTTCCTCAATAGGTGTACACACGTTTCCAGGGAACACAGCGGTTCTATTGTCAGGCTGTTATAGAACGTTTATCACTAATATGGTGCGTTGTAGATAAGGGGTGTCCGATTAGAAGGAACATTAGTTAATATTTAGCACCACAGCAATCTTAATTGTAACACTACAATAAAGATTTAAAAATAGTAAAAGATCAGCAGGTGGTTTGAGGCGCTGTATTAACAACGACACTCTGGGTTTCCATAACAATTATTTAAAGGGAAAGGGAAATAAATACTGTACATGTAAAGCTTGCCGAAATCTGATACAATCGTCTTTAGATCTACCAATAACTATGTAGTGTAAAGCTTAGTACACACTATAAGTTTTTTTTTTTTTTCGTTCAACCCTGCGGGCCGAACAAAAAAAGCTCAGGAGGAGATCCTGTACTAACTATGCAATGTTGGTACATCGACCCCCCTCGCTGAGCAATTCTGTTGTGACAGGGCGGCAGTCCCCCGTCAGAACACACCGGTCAGCGCTCTCAGTTATTGGCTGGGATTGCTGATCGGATCCCGATCGGCAGACCTTTTTCAGTCATGCCCCTTTTGACAGAAGCCGGACGGTGGGCCGGCTTCTGCTGAACTGGCTGAGTGTACACACCGGCTGAGTGTACATGTGTATGTGCCTTTAGGCAGACCATACATTTATCATATTTTTTGGTCCAACCAATGGGTTAAAAAAAAAATCAAATTTCCCCATCCACGCTTGGGTTCTGGAGGTGGGAGAATCCTTACACTGTGCTATTAGTGTTGCTGTTTTTTAAGGAGAATTCTGACAGGCTGGTTGTACATAAGTCAGAGGATCAACTTCAGTACCTACAGGGTGCCCTTTGCAGATAGAATTATAGCTGGTCCCTGCTGAACCAGACAAATTTGGATCCATGCATGGCTAGTGCATGGGCCTTACTGATGGAATACAAAATGACGGCATAATGAAATAGGTGCACATATGAAATAGTGAAAAGTTACAGTCAGATTGTAATGTGTATGGTGAACTTAAAGGAGTTGTAAAGGAAACTTTTTTTGCCTAAAATCATTGTCTGCGAGGTAGACAGACAGAATAGTGTAATGATTCTGTTAAAAAACTAGTAAATACCTATTAAATTCCTTCATCTATATCACCTCCGGCTTTCTAGTTTCTGTTCTCTCATTCACTTCCTGGTTTGCGGCACTCGTTCATATAAGAACTACATTTCCCAGTATGCATTGCGGCATGCCCAGTAATTCACACCTCCTTGAAGTCTCCAACACGTAGAGAGTGTCCTGCCGCACAGATGTAGTTCCCAGGAGGGGGCGAGCACGTCACTGACCACCGCAGTAAAGCCTCCCTTTACGGTGGTGAGTAACAATCAGACAAGCAGGACGTGAACAGAACAGAGAAGAAATAGAGCAACTTCTGAGCAAAAACGAACAATGAGGAAGTAAAAAGAGGAATGTCTGCAGGTAAAGGATGCTTATTATGAAAAAAATGTTTTTCCTTTACAACCCTTTTAAAGAGATAACATTGATAAGTAGAGCTTTAAAGAGTTCAGCCATTCACTAAATCTTCTTTATTATGGCTTCTTTGTCAAATTTGTTCTGAAAAACTCATGGGTTAGTGCCGGTTCACACAGGGGCAACCTGACCTACAGCGTGACTTTGCAAGGCGACTTCAGCGCAACTTGGAGCAACTTACAACGCGACTTAAAGTTGCCTCCAGGACAGGCGACTTTGGCTGTGGCCAATCACAGAATAATCAGCTCTGTGGGAGGGAGGGAGGGGTTTGCCTGAGTAAATTATTTTCTTCTCCTGTAAAGTTGCTTCAGTTAAAACAGTGATCCGACTTCTGAGGCAACTTCCATTGACATCAATGGGTAAATGTTGCCTAGAAGTCACCTTGAAGGAGTACAGGAACCTTTCTGAAGTTGGAGCGACTTCAGTAGTGTACATTAAGAAGGCTCTCATTCACATCAATTTAATTTCTCATGTCAAGTTGCTGTAGTGTGAACCGGCACTTACCTTTGCATGTTTTATAAGCAACCCAAACATTTCACCAGCCTTCTGGTTTCCACAATCTACAGAACCACTGCTGTGGTCCTACAGGCTTCAGTCCCTTGATTGTATCCTTCAGACAATATTTACAAACTCGGCGCCATGTGCACACATGCACTGGTTCTAACTCCTGGGTGGAGCCCTAGAGACTCCTCGGTGGAGGCCTCCTCCACTTCCAGGGTGGAGCCCTAAATTACTCCAAGCCCCTATACTAAACAAGCTCCTACCCAATCAAGATGCTGGTTGTCAGTAAACTGTAAACGGAGGATTGAAGACTTCATCCTACCCAACACTCTACAAAGCCTCCATAGTCCAGGACCCATTCGGTACTTACTATATCTGGAAAGTTAAAACAAATGAAGACAAACCTTCAAATAGAACAAGTATCCTGAAGCCCCTCAACTTGCATAGAAACATAAAAAAGCGACAGCAGAAAAAGACAAGTCTACCCCTTTTTCATTTATTGTTTTTCATTTTTTCTTGTTAACTTAATTGTCTGACTTTAGACCAGGGTGGTCCCAACTTTTCTTCATACTGTGACCATCTACAGCACAGGTGTAAAACACAAGGCCCACGGGCCGAATCCAGCCCTCCAGGCCATTTCATGTGGCTCTTGCACCTCTCCTGCAGCTGCAGGAGAGCTCCAGCCCTTCTCTGGTCCTCTGCTTTCAAGCAATGCATCCAGCTTCTTCCCAGCAGCAGCATAGGGTAAGGGGGGTGCACTGTGATGTAAGGGAGAGTGGGGGACTCAACTTCTGATGGTGGGGTGGCTCTTGACATCTTATGTAAGGGAAGGGGATGCGCTGGACATCTAACCTTACAGATACAACCGGCCCTTTTGAGCGCAATTATAATGCTGATGTGGCCCACAATGAAATTGAGTTTGACACCCCTGATCTACAGTATACAGTATATCCAATATTAGTACACATAAAACACACACTACATTTAAAAGTAAATAATATACTAATAAATAAAGCTTACAAAACTTACCCTACATTCACAATCTGTAGATAATGATCTGGTAAGCTTGGCAGGGTTGAGATGAGATCACTGTCCTGTTATAAAAAAAGAATACATATATCATCTTGATGTGAAATGCTAAAGCCAAAAGCCTTTGAAAAACTGAGAGGTAATCTTAGAAAACCAAATCTCATGCCGCGTACACACGGTCGTTTTTTGCGATGAAAAAAAAACGACGTTTTTCAAACTTCATTTTCCAAAACGACGTTGCGTACACACCATCGTTTTTTACAAAGCTCTAGCAAAGCGTGGTGACGTACACCACGTTCGTCGGCACTCTTTTCCATTGAAGCTCCGTCTCATAACTTTAAAATAAAAATAAAAAACAATAAAAAAACGCGCTGTAATGAACCTCCCCCTACAACCAACAGGCTGCAGCTGGCGTGAGATAAACAGTAAGATAACAAAAGAAAAAGATAGCCGCGCCAAAAAAAAAGAGATGTGTAAACATCAATACATTGATCAATTAATAAGCACTAAAGTCCATAAGAGTCCATAGTGATGTATGAAAATATATGAAAAATGATTAAGTCCCAGAAATAACTTCTTCAGTTCCACAACACCAAGTGAGATCACTCCAAAGGTGCACCCGCCACCAGATTAATAAGCAGCTTACCAGAGGACGAAATAAAAACAGCAATTGACACATCTCATTTTTTTTGGCGCGGCTATCTTTTTCTTCCGTCTCATAACTTGCTTCTGAGCATGCGCGGGTTTAAAAACGTTGTTTTCAACGTCGTTTTGCCCACACACCATCACTTTTTATGACACAAAAAACGACGTTTTGAAAAACGACACAAAAAATTCAAGCATGTTGGAATTTTTTTTTGGTCTTTTTTTTTTAAGACAAAAAACGACGTTTTGCCCACACACGATCAATTTAAATGACGTTTTAAAAAACGTTGTTTTTTTTTTTATTGCAAAAAACGACCGTGTGTACGCGGCATCAGACTTTGAGCCCGTTCCCTCAAACTCTGTACATCAGGGGTGTCAACTTAAAGCTAGCATTGCATGAATTTATCTATGGCCGCCGCTGCCACCACCTATTCAGGTGCTCGGCCCCTTTTTGGGCACCGGGAGCCTAAATTACAGTGGCAGGGTATTTTTTGGAAGCACCCGATTATAGCCATAGGCTCTAATAGGCGTCCAAAAAAGGAGAACAGGGGGAGCCATCCTGTGCACTTGCAGTTTACTCAGTGTTGTGTTAGGAAAGCAAATTAATATTCGATTTCCTAACACTGAACCTGCCTCTCAGCCAATTAGGTGCTTGGGATTGTTACCTGTCACCTGATTGACTGAAACGACAGGCGTCCAATCATAGCACATAGCAGAGGACAGGAGAACCCCTTGAGGAGTGTGACCCGCTGCCCCACTGAGACATGTAAGTGCTGGGCAGATGGGGGATGCACACTGGCAGCATTTGATGGGCACAGTAGCAGCAATTGAATGGCACACTGGTGGAAATTGATGGCACAGTGGCAGATATTTATGGGTACAGTGGCTGCGTTTGATAGGCACAGTGGCTGCGCCTGATGGGCACAGTGGCTGCGCCTGATGGGCACAGTGGCTGCACCTGATGGGCACAGTGGCTGCGCCTGATGGGCACAGTGGCTGCGCCTGATGGGCACAGTGGCTGTGCCTGATGAGCACAGTGGCTGCTCTTGATGGGCACAGTGGCTGCGCTTGATGGGCACAGTGGCTGCGCTTGATGGGCACAGTGGCAATTGATGGGCACAGTGGCAATTGATGGGCACACTGGCGGCAATTGATGGGCACACTGGCGGCAATTGATGGGCACACTGGCGGCAATTGATGGGCACAGTGGCAGATATGTATAGGTACAGTGGCTGCGCTTGATGGGCACAGTGGCTGCGCTTGATGGGCACAGTGGCTGCGCTTGATGGGCACAGTGGCTGCGCTTGATGGGCACAGTGGCTGCGCTTGATGGGCACAGTGGCTGCGCTTGATGGGCACAGTGGCTGCGCTTGATGGGCACAGTGGCTGCGCTTGATTTTTTTATTTCTCTGCGACTGGGGAGAAGAAATGTAAATTCCACAATATAACTCACAGTGAACAAACTCCAAACTGGTAAAAACAATGTAGAATGTGCCCGGGTATACTAAATAAGAAGACAATTCAGTCTACTGGCACCCCCTCCTTCTCCTGGCATTACTTGGTTCACAGTGCAGACTCAAAGTCTTCTGTGGTATGCAGTTCTTAGAACGTATAGTCAAGTAAAAACTTGAACAATCACACTGAATACTATGTACTGTTATCTGCTAACCTTCCGGAATCTTGGCTGAGGCCATCAAACTGTAATTCAACCTTTCTATAAGCTTGTTGGAATAACAGCAGTACTAACATAATACAAAGCAGAAAATCTTGTTTTTTTTCTTCAGCTCCTGGTTTGTCTTCTTGACTGGTTCTTTTTTTCTACAAGAATGCTGGATGACAGTTGGGTCTCTTGGTTCCGTTTTTGAATGAACTGTAGACAGGTGTGACCAATGATGGTCATTAGCTGGTCATACACCAGTAGAAAGTGGTTAAAAAAGTTTTGATTTAGCAAAGTTCATTCAATTTTCCATTCATTAGTGGGTTCAAACTGACGTTTGTTTTCAATAGTAGCGCCAAGAAAATTGAAAGGAGTAGAATGGAAAATTTTATTCGAACAAACACATTTTGAATGGTTTTCATTTGGGAAATAACATTCATTCAAAATTCAAACGTTAAAAGCAAATTCAATTTTGAAAGTTCTTTCGAACGATATTCATGAAGTCATCATAAATTTTCATGCAAATGTTCATACGAATATTTGTAGGACCATTCCTTTGAAATTTCTATATCTAGGGCCAGCCATTCTCTGGTAACCATAGGGGCAGTGGCGGCTGGTGGCCTTGATGGTCGGACAGCAGCACCCCCCCCATCCCATTGTTTGCAGGCGGGCGGGACAGGTTGCAGGCTCCTATGGGCGGGTTTGCAAGCTCTTGCGGGCTCCTATGTACATAAGGTTTTGGGTTTCTATGGGTGGCGGGCAGCAGCTCCTGTGTCCTCTCTGCATCATGGCAGCTTCCACCGTGCGGCTCTTCCTTCCTCCTCCTAGGCGCACAATAGGATCGCCTATCCTTTCAGCCAATCGGGTGACCGGTGTCAAAACCCGCTTTCTGATTGGCCGGGAGGAGGATCAGTATTACAACAGCAAAAATTGATTTGCTGCAGGGCCGTCTTAATAGCATCATGGGCCCCTGGTCAAAGTAATGCTCTGGGGCCCCTACAATGATGACAGTGCAGGTAAACAGACATCAAGTAGGTAGGAGGCAGAATACCTCCCCTGTGTATCTATCACTCTCAGCGCCATCATGGGGCCCACAATTTCGGGGCAGCATGGGCTCAAGGACCAGCTGCTTTGGGAAAAGTGTGGGGGCCCCCCATGCAGCTGGGGCCCCTGGGCAGTGCCCAGGTGTGCCCTCTGATTAAGACAGCCCTGATTTGCTGTTGTAACACACCTCTGTTATGTTACACTATACCAATCCGAAACGCATATAAGGTTTAAAAAACAAGTTTACAAATTGCTTAAACCCCAAGCCCTCCAAACTTGCATAAGATGACCTCTCCTCCTTCCCCATGTTCTTAAAGTAGAACTATAGTCAAAACTTTTCATTTTGGATAGAGAAATTAAGGACCTTAACCCCTGTCAGTTTATTTTTTGCCATTCCGTTTCCCATTGGGTAGATTTCCCTTCACTTCCTGTCCCATAGCCAAAACAGGTAACTGAGAAGAAATCCCTTAAGATTCTTCTGTTCCCCGTGAAATGTGCCTGTTTTGTGCACTTCTGATGGACTCTTCTTTCTCTGTTGTCTATAAACTGTGTAAGCTGTCATTATCCACTTAGAGCTGGTGACATCTTTTAGGCTTGGGGCAAAGACTGTTAGAGGTGATGATAGCCGCTTTACACAGAATATGTTTGATCGGTGGTGTTTTCGTTTTTCTTTTTAAGATCTACATCAAAGTGCACACAAATCAGGATAAACCTCCTGGGATTTAAATGTCATCCTTTATCACTCAAGTCTTAATACGCAAACTAGGTTATATATAAAAATATAATTTTATTCCTCTAACATCAATATTTAAAATTTAGAACCATACATCCAATAGATCATAGATATTTAAAAACCATTGCACAATAGTTACTGCTTGATTTTATGCAGATGGAGGATATCCAATTAGTCTACGTGTTTCATGGGATTTATTTCATCAGAACTATTTTGTCATCACTGGAATGCATAATTTATCTCTAAAGCCGGCAGCACTGCTATGATGGCTAGACTTAACATAATCTAGTATATGACATACACAATAAGATCAGTAACTTCCCCCAGTTTTATATGTATCCAAATGGTGGTGTAGTGGTTAGCACTTTCACATAGCAGCATAAAGGGCTGTAGGTCCATATCCCAACCATGACACACACTACCTGCCTGGAGCTTGCATGTTCTCCCTGTGTCTGCATGAGTTTTCTCCAGGTACTCTGGTTTCCTCCCACGCTCCAAAGACATGCTGGTAGGTTAATTGCATCCTGTCTAAATTGGTCCTAGTATGTGTATGTAGGAATTTGAGTTAGTCACCTTAGATTGTAAGCTTCTTTAGGGCAGTGACTGAAGTGAATGTACAGTACAATGTATATGTAAAGCACTGCGTAAATTGGCGGCGCTATATAAAGTACCTGAAATAAATACAATAAATGGTGAAATCATGCCAAAGAGAGAGAAGCCAGGCATCACACAAAAGAGTTCTTAACGTTATGTGAAAATGCCATCCACCTCTGTTCCCAAGGTTGGATATGCACCATGCATGGTGATGGGTAACAAAGACATGCAGTGAGATGAGGCAGAGCCTCACCTGCCATGATCATACAAGCTTCACGGGTTGTAGTTTTGTGACCAGGGGTAGGTAGCAAAAGTCCTACCCCAACCACTGGTCAAAATTCGGTGCTCCTATGGCCTATGGTTCCAGAGATACAGGGCTTCCTGTGCACCCTGTCAGAAGCTACATACAGAGCGGCCAGTTTAAATACAAGCTGACACACTCTATTTGCAGCAGACAGAGGATGAGCTCACAGTGCCTCTCCTCACTTCTTGTCAGAAGCACTGAGCTCAATGGACAACTTGGAGCCTTGGAGCAGCTGTCCAATAAAAATGCTGCAGTGGAGGTTGTCTTCTCTCTGCAGTGCCATAGAAGGGGGTATGTGTCTAAAAGACAAATGTTCCTTTCCAGCCCTCTTAACCACAAGGAAAACCCTGTTAAACCGCTGTATGGCCTTGGCCACAATGCTGCAACTCAGTGTCAGGGTCTTGGCAACTTTCTTAAAGCCTAGGCCATCTTTATGTAGAGCAACAATTCTTTTTTTCAGATCCTCAGAGAGTTCTTTGCCATGAGGTTCCATGTTAAACTTTCAGTGACCAGTATGAGAGAATGAGAGCGATAACTCCAAATTGAACAAACCTGCTCCCCATTCACACCTGAGGCCTTGTAAGGCCTCGTACACACGATCAAATCTGTCTGCTGGAAACGGTCTGCTAGACCGTTTCAGCAGACAGATTCGATCGTGTGTACGGGCGAGCCGACGGATTTGGCCACCCGACAGATTTCAAAGCATGCTTTGAAATCTATCGGGTGGGAACCCGTCCGCCCGACATGTCTGCTGGTTAGTACACTTACCAGCAGACATGTCGTCTCGCACCGGCGCCGAATGGATTCGGCGCATGCTCGGAAGTGTTTTACTTCCTGGTGCGGTGACGTGGCGGTGGTCCGACCGATTTGAACAAATGAATTGCCTCGTGTGTACGAGGCCTAACACCAACAAGTCACATGACACCGGGGAGGGGAAATGGCTAATTGTGTCCAATTTGGACATTTTCACTTAGGGGTGTACTCACTTTTGTTGCCAGCAGTTTAGACAATAATGGCTGTGTGTTGAGTTATTTTGCGGGGACAGAAAATGTATACTGTTATCCAAGCTGTACACTCACTACTTTACATTGTAGCGAAGTGTCATTTCTTCAGTGTTGTCACATGAAAAGATAGAATAAAATATTTACTTTTGTGAGATACTGTATATCAAATCAAGGGGTCCAAATTAGAGTTCCCTCACAGGACCGCACTGGCCAACTATGCAAAGGACTGATATGCATCAGATTGTGCCTTTAGATTCTGGCACTGGTAACCTTTAGCCCAGGTTCACACTGGGCTGCGAGAATGAAGCCGTGCGAGTTCAGCTGATTTCACTCCCGCTTGTGGGTCCCGATTTCAGCCGCGATTTCAGAAACATCTGTGCAGATTTCTGCACAGATGTCAATGTAAATCACAGTCCAAAATCGCAAAAAAGTAGTACAGGAACTACTTTTTGTAATTGGTGCAGTGCTGCAGATGTAGCGTCACACCGATTAGGATGGTGCCATTGACTGCAATTGCCGCCGATTGACTTCTCGGGCAGAGGGACAGCCGCGGAAAATTCCAGGGCTCAGGTAAGTAAAACGGGGGGGGGGGGGGGGGGTCACTGCCAGGTGTTTTTTCATAGGATGCATTAAGGTGGAAAAACACGAGGGTTTACAACCCATTTAAGGTGGACTGATCTCCAACTGTGCCTTTATATTTCAGGCACCTGAAGTCACTAATGAGCACAAGCAGTGCGGGACAAGTGGAGCAGCTCTGGGGATATGTAACATAGGATTGGAAGGGAACTCGTTGCCACTAAACACAAATATATGCAAATGCAAATGTATTCTTCCAGTGAATGCCAATGCAAATATATTGTTCCAACAGAATTAAATATTTATGCAGCACAACAAGTACAGGTATTCTTATTATGTACTCTTCTGTTTATTTTAATTTACCTACGACGACATACCCTTCA
Source organism: Rana kukunoris (assembly GCA_029574335.1). Lineage (NCBI taxonomy): Eukaryota > Metazoa > Chordata > Amphibia > Anura > Ranidae > Rana > Rana kukunoris. The sequence continues at coordinate 67,015,416 of CM056049.1, read as the reverse complement.
GCTGTAGACCAGAACATTCTTTAACAGTTCCTCCAGAGTAAAGAGTTTGGAAAAGACTACTAAAGTATAATGCATTTTTTAAAGAGAAATAGATAACTTATGGGTTTTTGATTGGAGATTGAGTTCTTATCCCACTCGTGGATTTGTTGTTTCACAGAGACTCACTTTTTTACATCACGACACCTTTTAGTGTCTCAAACCTACACGTACAATTGTAATATTTATGTTTTATTTACTAGTTTTTATCTTTATATTGTTTATATCTTTGCCATTTTTGACATTGTATATTACTATGTACACATTTTACACATTATATTTACTAACTGGAACGTCAATAAATAAATAAAAAGGGGGGTGAATATGCAAGTAAAAAAAAAAAAAGAAAAGAAAGAAAAAAACACAGAGAATGAGGTCTAAAGAGGGGAGTGGAAAGTAAAGGGGATGTGAAGAATAACTGGGACACGCCATCATGGCCAAGAGGGAGCAATCACAGGATTCACCTTAGCCCAAATCAAAAATTCAGATTTCGGGATGTTGACCAGGCAGTCCAAGTACAAAAAAATGTTTTTTCCATTTCCTGTGCCAACAGCCCTTCCATATCTCTAATGGAGTCTAGTTCAATTGCCCATTCCCCCAAATTTACTGATATCTTTTTGGTCTAACAATCACATACCTACTAACCTATTGGTCATTCAGTGGCAGAAAGAGTAACCAAAGAGCCTCGCCAAGCAATAAAGACTGGAAGCCGGCCGACAGAGTTCCAGGAACAGCACATCTCTGGTTTTAAGGTAAGTTACACTTTAACTCCAGATCATAGGTGCGCTTAGGGTGTGCACCCCAAAGCTCAAACACACGCAGTGGATGATGTCAGTAGGGATGAGATTGGCGTCAGTAGTTTTTTGTTTTTATTATTCTATTTTGTGAATATTTTTACACTTGAATTTTTTAAATTATTTGTTTATACATTTTTTTTTACAATTTGTTTGGAGCCCCATTAAGGACTTTGGTTTAATATCAAAGAAAGTAACTGAGGACAGAGATTCTCCAGTACCTTTCGTTTGTAGCCTCGGCTATCATGGGGGTAGGGGCGTTCAGAAGGGGAATCTGCATTGCACAGGGTGATTAGGGTGTGCCCAGGCACACCCTATGCTAGTGTTTCTCAACTCCAGTCCTCAAGGCGCCCCAACAGGTCAAGTTTTCAGGATTTCCCTCAGATGAAATGGCTGTGGTGATTACCAAGGCAGTGAAACTGATCAAATCACCTGTGCAAAATAATGGAAAGCTTGAAAACATGACCTGTTGATGAGCCTTGAGGACTGGAGTTGAAAAACACTGCCCTATGCACACGCCTATGCTCAGATGTGACATTGCAGTGGCCAACGGTTGTAACTGCAGGGTACATATAGTAGGAGACACAGCCATCCGACATACCTGGAAGTGATAGATACTAAAGATACCACACTGCTCTTTTAAAAGAAAACTATTTTGATGACAGAGTTGATTCAAAGTTAGAAGAATATAAGATCCATATCCATATACAGTATATACATATATATATATATATATATATATATCTCCACTGTATATACACACACACCTTTCTGTAATGGTGAGGAAGTAAAGTAGAATTCTGCTAGGATTCTGTGTATGCAAACAGCTGTGTATCATCAATATCACAGCCAGTTCCCAGGACACTGCAGATTTACAGTCTAGTTTGCAAAGGCTGGGAATCTGGACTGAGAATGGTTAATGACAATATCTAGTTGAATACACAGTATACAGGGAGTGCAGAATTATTAGGCAAATGAGTATTTTGACCACATCATCCTCTTTATGCATGTTGTCTTACTCCAAGCTGTATAGGCTCGAAAGCCTACTACCAATTAAGCATATTAGGTGATGTGCATCTCTGTAATAAGAAGGGGTGTGGTCTAATGACATCAACACCCTATATCAGGTGTGCATAATTATTAGGCAACTTCCTTTCCTTTGGCAAAATGGGTCAAAAGAAGGTCTTGACAGGCTCAGAAAAGTCAAAAATAGTGAGATATCTTGCAGAGGGAGGCAGCACTCTTAAAATTGCAAAGCTTCTGAAGCGTGATCATCGAACAATCAAGCGTTTCATTCAAAATAGTCAACAGGGTCGCAAGAAGCGTGTGGAAAAACCAAGGCGCAAAATAACTGCCCATGAACTGAGAAAAGTCAAGCGTGCAGCTGCCAAGATGCCACTTGCCACCAGTTTGGCCATATTTCAGAGCTGCAACATCACTGGAGTGCCCAAAAGCACAAGGTGTGCAATACTCAGAGACATGGCCAAGGTAAGAAAGGCTGAAAGACGACCACCACTGAACAAGACACACAAGCTGAAACGTCAAGACTGGGCCAAGAAATATCTCAAGACTGATTTTTCTAAGGTTTAATGGACTGATGAAATGAGAGTGAGTCTTGATGGGCCAGATGGATGGGCCCGTGGCTGGATTGGTAAAGGGCAGAGAGCTCCAGTCCGACTCAGACGCCAGCAAGGTGGAGGTGGAGTACTGGTTTGGGCTGGTATCATCAAAGATGAGCTTGTGGGGCCTTTTCGGGTTGAGGATGGAGTCAAGCTCAACTCCCAGTCCTACTGCCAGTTTCTGGAAGACACCTTCTTCAAGCAGTGGTACAGGAAGAAGTCTGCATCCTTCAAGAAAAACATGATTTTCATGCAGGACAATGCTCCATCACACGCGTCCAAGTACTCCACAGCGTGGCTGGCAAGAAAGGGTATAAAAGAAGAAAAACTAATGACATGGCCTCCTTGTTCACCTGATCTGAACCCCATTGAGAACCTGTGGTCCATCATCAAATGTGAGATTTACAAGGAGGGAAAACAGTACACCTCTCTGAACATTGTCTGGGAGGCTGTGGTTGCTGCTGCACGCAATGTTGATGGTGAACAGATCAAAACACTGACAGAATCCATGGATGGCAGGCTGCATGAGTGTCCTTGCAAAGAAAGGTGGCTATATTGGTCACTGATTTGTTTTTGTTTTGTTTTTGAATGTCAGAAATGTATATTTGTGAATGTTGAGATGTTATATTGGTTTCACTGGTAAAAATAAATAATTGAAATGGGTATATATTTGTTTTTTGTTAAGTTGCCCAATAATTATGCACAGTAATAGTCACCTGCACACACAGATATCCCCCTAAAATAGCTAAAACTAAAAACAAACTAAAAACTACTTCCAAAAATATTCAGCTTTGATATTAATGAGTTTTTTGGGTTCATTGAGAACATGGTTGTTGTTCAATAATAAAATGAATCCTCAAAAATACAACTTGCCTAATAATTCTGCACTCCCTGTAGTTGATTTTATGTACATCTGCAGCTGGGTGTGTGGCTTTGGACCTTGTCATCACACATATGTGTCATCTCACAGGCACTTAAACCTGGTCAGTGTTGCTACAATCCACAGTAGACTTCTCATGCATCCTTTTATTCCCAATCGATTCCCCTATCCCTTGGATTCATTTAAAATGAGTGACCCAGGCATGGGGACACACAGACACAAATATTTAACCATCTGTTATTTGGGAGTGGTGTCTGTGTCAATATGAATTGGCCTAGGAAGGAAGGAGTTCACTTGATTTCTGAAAGGATCAGGTATTTTTTTGTACTTGCAGCATTTTCTAAACGGATAAAACATGGGGAAATGTGCATGTATTGTAGAGATGTTCTGAATGTTATTTTTTCTTTTATTTGGCCAATACATACACTTTAATCGTAGGATGGTCTATATACCCTCTTTTGGGCAATATTTTTAGTTCAAAATACATCAGCATTCAACGACCAACAATATGGAAATCTGGGTTTAGGTTAAAACCCAAGAAAACGCTCAATCGGTTTCAAAGAATGAAAATAAAGCTGCTAGAATGACCCAGCCAATCACCTGACTTGTGTCCAAGAGAAAATCTATGGACAGAACTAAAGATCAGAGTTCATAAAAGAGACCCACGGAACCTTCAAGATTTGAAGACTGTTTGTGTGGAAGAATGGTCCAAAAATCACACCTGAGCAATGCATGTGACTAGTTTCTCCATACAGGAGGCGTTGAAGCCGTCATTACTAATTTTACCCACTGTAACCCCATTCCCAACTCTCTCTAGCTAATCCTGCACATTTGTATTCTTTCTTCTCTTTTGAAAAATGATATACTCACCCAAGTCCACCATCTGGGCACTTGGAGATCATTTATATCATCATAATATAGACAATAGTGAGAACTAGAAATAGGTTTCTAAATACTTCAGGTCTTGTAACTCTTAACCACCTATAGACCAAAACACATTTCCACTGTGGGATTACTGATTCAGTTATCAATGTAAATAATAACAGTTATTGCTTATGATATTGAATTGAAAAACAAGTTGTTGACCAAAGGCTTTTAACACCAGTTATGCTTTGGGAGCAGGTGGCTGGCAATAACGTGGACCTTCCATTTGGACATTCTACTTTAAGGGCCAGTTTACACCAGAATCCCATTCCATGTGTGCGTTTCCAGTACCAAATTCAAAACGTACTGCATTTGCAATCTGTAGCATGTGTTAATGTTAATTTAATGACACCTCAAAAGCAGGTCTCAATTGCAGAGCGTTTTTCCTGCACCAGAACGCATGGTACAGTAGAACAAGCTCAGGAGCAAGCCTGCACGTTTGCACCAGCAGGGGACCCCAGAAGAAGAGGTTTGTCACTAAAAATTAACTTTTAGAACCACTTTAAGGGCATTTGATGATTTTTTCTCTAAATGCTCTCTATTTTAGCCTATGTGGTCATGCACACATAGGCATTTAGAAGTGTATTTACAGGCGGAAAAAAAGAAACGCGTTCAGGAGTGTGTTTGAGCAGAAAAAGTGCATGAGGCCTAATTCTGCAATTCATCTCTTCTTCCCCCGATATAGGAGAGTTATTTAAAAATATATATATATATATTTTTAACAAACTGAAGGTGAAAAATTAAGGTGCACAATGCTAGAGTTGGACAAATTAGTATACTAGGGCTAATTAGAGTTAACTAATTGATTTATCAGAAGTTAAAAATAATTATATACAAAAGAAACCTTTGCAGGGTACTTTCACTAAAGTTACAGAGCGGAATGCAGGCAATTACAATATAAAAACAAAGATAGATGTCTATCAATGATTACCTCCCACTCCCAAGCTTTCGCAGCCTTTTTATACATCCTTTAGCCCAGGTTCACACTGGGTACGATTTGAGATGCGATTTCACATGTCAAGCCGCATCTCAAATCGGCGGCAATTGTCGGCAATGACACCGCCCTAATCGGTGCGACGCCGCATCTGCGGCACTGCACCGATTTCAAAAAGTAGTTCCTGAACCACTTTTTGCGTTTTCGGGCCGCAATTTACATTGACATCTGTGCAGAAACTTGCACAGATGTCTCTTAACCACTTAAGGACCTCCGCACGCACATATACGGCCACAGAATGGCACGGATGGGCACAAGGGCGTAAATTTCCGTCCTCGCCCAGTAGCGGGTCGGGGGTCCGATCGGGACCCCCTCCGCGGCGTGCGGAGGTCCCCGTGTCTCCGGGAGCGATCCGGGACGAGCGGGCAGATGTCGGTGTTTACCCGCCCCCCCGCGATCGCTCCCAGCCAATCGCTGCGCTTCCCCTTTGTGTCACTTCCTCCTCCTGTGTAAACACAGGAAGGGGGAAGTGATGTAATCTCTCATCGCAGCGGTATTTCCAACCGCTGCGATGAGAGGAACACCTAACAGTAAGTGTGCACCAACATTACACTGACACACACACACATAGGCATACTTAACCCCTTGCGATCTGCCCCCCCACCCCCCCGTCACAGTGTCACTGAATGCAGTGATCTAATCACTGCATTTAGTGTCAGTGTGACAGGCAGTGTAAAATCAGTTAGTGTTAGGTTCAGGATAGCCCCCCCACCACCCCTAATAAAGTTTTAACCCCCTGATCACCGCCCTAGTTAACCCTTTCACTCCCTATTGCCAGCGTCACTAAGCGATCATTTTTCTGATCGCTGTATTAGTGTCGCTGTTCCCGCTGGGTAGCTATTTTTTTTTTTTATTGCAATTTTTTTTTTTTACTAAAGACATGTGGCTAAATAAATTTTGGCCTAAATGTTTGACTAAAATTTAGTTTATTTGATTTTTTTTTAACAAAAAGTAAAAAATAGTGTTTTTTTTTTCAAAAATGTCGCTCTATTTTTGTATATAGCGCAAAAAATAAAAATCGCAGAGGTGATCAAATACCACCAAAAGAAAGCTCTATTTGTGGGAAGAAAAGGACGCAAATTTTGTTTGGGAGCCACGTCGCACGACCGCGCAATTGTCTGTTAAAGCGACGCAGTGCCGAATCGCAAAAACACCTTGGGTCATTTACCAGCGTATTGGTCCGGGTCTTAAGTGGTTAAATCGCGGCCAAAATCGGGACTGCCAGCGGGAGTGAAATCGTGCCAGTTCAGCTGAACTCGCACGGCTTCACTCCCACAGCCCAGTGTGAACCTGGGCTTATTGTCAGCGGGCAGCCAGAAGCATACACAGTAGAGCAATATAGAGATGTAGGTTATGCCTTAAAGGCCCAAGGTCTGGTAGGGTGTACCTAGAAAATCCTTGGTTTACAAGTGGTAAAATTTTTGGTGTTATACTGCATTATGCATGGAAATCTGGGCAGCACTAAGCTGTAAATAGGCCTGCTTCTTTATAAACAGTTAAATTCCAGATGTCGCTTGGAGGGCTCACTGAATGGCAGAATTCATTTTCTATGCATTCAGTTTTCAAAAGAAATGCTCTTTTTTTTTTTTTTATGTGCCATAATCGAGCTCAGAAAAGTATTGAAAGAACTCCTGCTGAGTAACGTTATCTTTTGGCAGCTGCAATAACTGGCAGGCTTTTCTGACTTGGCTGAAAATAATGAAAACAAACATTGTTCTGAAGGTTACTGCCGCTTCCTTCCCAACCTGACAAAGCGTCCTGTCTTCCCTTCTCCATATTGACCTGATTTGGACATTTGAACAAAAATACATCAGCAGAGAAACAGAGGAATCTCTATCCAGCTGACACTACAGGGGCAGTAATGAAGAGTTCATGACTCCAAGCAGAGGTCTGACCTGCTGCGAAATGCTCACCAGGAAGGGTGACCAGGCCAGGCCAAGCATGGCAGGAAAAGTTTGGGGCAGGACACGCAATATGAAGAAGTCAATGCTGATGTATACTTTTGGTTGCATCCTGTACTCTTCTACCCCCAAGCCCTTGACTCCAAACCATTTAACTCTCAAAGCCTTATACTCTACACCCTTTTGCCCCTTTCACTCAACTGTCCCACCTTAATGAATCTCTATGGCACACTCCAGGGTTTCCCAAAATAAAGAGTTAAAGGGGTTGTAGAGGTTTGTTATTTTCTAAATAGGTTCCTTTAAGCTAGTGCATTGTTGGTTCACTTACCTTTTCCTTTGATTTCCCTTCTAAATGTTTTTTTTTTCTTTGTTTGAATTTCTCACTTCCTGTTTCTCCTGAGTAAGCTGTTCTGGCTGACTAACCCCCAGCCAGAATTGCTCGGATGATCGGGGCAAGCTTATTGAGGAGGAACAGGAAGTGAGTAATTCTGACAAAGAAAAAAAAAATTAAGGTGCACAATGCTAGAGTTGGACAAAATAGTATACTAGGGCTAATTAGAGTTAACTAATTGATTTATCAGAAGTTAAAAATAATTATATACAAAAGAAACCTTTGCAGGGTCCTTTCACTGAAGTTACAGAGCGGAATGCAGGCAATTACAATATAAAAACAAAGATAGATGTCTATCAATGATTACCTCCCACTCCCAAGCTTTTGCAGCCTTTTTATACATCCTTTAGCCCAGGTTCACACTGGGTACGATTTGAGATGCGATTTCACATGTCAAGCCGCATCTCAAATCGGCGGCAATTGCCGGCAATGACACCGCCCTAATCGGTGCGACGCCGCATCTGAGGCACTGCACCGATTTCAAAAAGTTTTTTTTTTCACAATCAAAGTTTATTGGGAGTTAACATAGCATACAATTATGGTTTTTATGCAATGATTATTCCCTTATCGTTTTGATTAAATTTGTATGATCAAGAATTACTTTTTTAAATACTGTATATAGTCGAGTATAAGCCGAGGCACCTAATTTTACCACAAAAAATGGGAAAACGTATTGGCTCGAGTATAAGCCTTAGGTGTCCATCTGCATGCCTCACTTTGCCTCACTGTGTCCATGTGCATGCCTCACTGTGTCCATGCCTCACTGTGTCCATGCCTCACTGTGCAAATGCCTCACTGTGCAAATGCCTCACTGTTAAACTGATGTTTAACATGGGAGTCTATGAAAGGGGTGCCCATGGATACATTGGGATACATGTGTGCAAAGTTCCAGGTCCAGGGGACCCAAGACCGGCCGGTACCGGGCCCCCAAAGTCACCGGAGAAATGACAATTTAACATTGGAGTTTATAGAAGGGGTGCCCGGTGCTCCCCAGCTGTAGGTCCCCAGACAACAAACTTTGCACACTTGTAGAGGAAGAGTGGGGCTACATGTACCGGGTCCCCAAAGTCCGGGAGATCAGGCGCAAAAAGGTGACTCGAGTATAAGCAGAGGGGGGCATTTTCAGCACAAAAAAATGTGCTGAAAAACTCGGCTTATACTCGAGTATATATGGTATTTGAATTGTGAAATAAAATAAATTTTTATGGAATTTGTGTTACCTTGGCTCAAGTCTGAAACCTTTAGGCCTCGTACACACGATCAAATCTGTCCGCTGGAAACGGTCCGCTGGACCGTTTCAGCAGACAGATTCGATCGTGTGTACGGCCGAGCCGACGGATTTGGCCACCCGACAGATTTCAAAGCATGCTTTGAAATCTATTGGGTGGGAATCCGCCCGCCCGACATGTCTGCTGGTTAGTACACTTACCAGCAGACATGTCATCCCGCACCGCCGCCGAATGGATTCGGCGCATTCGCGGAAGTGTTTTACTTCCTGGTGCGGTGACGTGGCGGCGTCAACGTCACCGCCACGTCACCGACACGTCAGCGCACTCTCTGCTGGCGGGGATTTTGGTTTGCTCGTGTGTACACGCGAGCAAACCAAAATCCCAGCAGACAGATTTGTTCAAATCTGTCGGACGGACAGATTTGAACAAATCTATTGCCTCGTGTGACCGAGGCATTACAGTCCCCTGCTTTGAGAATAGACCTTTACTTTTCTGGTTGTTTTGTCCATATTTTTGGGATGTGACATCGAACACCCCTTCTCCAAAACAAGGTAAAATATTTTTTTTCTTAGGTAGGTAATGAGGCTCAGGTGTCGGCTATATCATGGCTTTGCTGCAACCACCAGATTGTGAGGTTCCGGGACTAGAAGTGTTCTAAAAGCTTATATACTGTATAATGGAGTGTAAATATTGCTACTGACATTCAGTAAATTGGCCTGCGGTGTATAGCTTTCAAAGCTCAACAAAGTTCTCTCTGCTCAATGACTGGAGGAGAAAAGGTCATGTGATATTCTGACAGGTAACATGACAGGCTTTTCTCCCTGCTTTTTTATAAGAACCGTCATTCAGTTCTGTTGGTCTTCACTGGTTTCAGAGTCCCAAAGCCAGGAGAGTCCAGAGTATAATTTAAAGCCGCAGTATGACGGCAGAGCACGCCAGAGGAGCTCTTGTGCAGATCAGCGACATGTGGGGATGGGTGCATTGCCAGCTGCTGTTGACAAGTTGCAACTAGCCTTGGAAGAAGTCATTTATTGAGTTATTTACAACTCTCAGGACAGAACGTGGAGTGGCCTCTACTATCCCTCCCATCTACCCAGGGATATGAACTTTGAACAAGCCTTCCAAGGATGATTGAATGAATTAAAAGCAGTTTACTATATTGATTCTTTGCAGTTTGGGTTAAATTAGAAATGCACTAGTGGTGCTTCATTTTATTAGCTAGTATGAAGTTTTATTTTTATCTCAGAGCATGTAAAAAACAATAAGACCAATGTTTTAGCTGGGTAGCAATGAAGGATGTGGAGCAGTTCTTGGACTGGCCCCTTGTAGTGTCAGACTACAAGGTCCGGAAAGTCGGGATAGAATAGCTAACAAGAATGAGCAGCAGGTACTAAACTACCGTTCTATGCCCTTGCTTGTTAACGTATGGCAATATAGAAAAGTGGCACCACCACAGTTTTCTTCCAAGTATGTCATGTGGCAAGTATGTCGCTTGTCACATGTTGGTCACTCATCTGTGTAGAATCCAAGAGACTCTTTAGGAGCACAGAGATCAATGTTAATACTACCATGGGTGTTTACGAGCACCATAATCTTCTGCATTGTTGCTACCTTAGAAATGTTTTAGTTCAGGTTTAAAATGTTGACTAGACAGCACTGGATCAGAAACTGCAACTCCATTGGTTCATTCTCACACACTCTCTGGGACTGTAGCGCTACATTTGTATAGCATTTCTAAAATGTAGACATTACAGAAAGGAATTAGAATTCTATTCACTTAGTCCGTTACAAAAGCAGAAAAATGTTTATATGGTTATATAGAACAATGTTTTTAATAGATATGTGCATTCCCGTTCGTACGAATGTTATTTTCGTACGAAAATGTTCATTTTCGTCGCCGCAGGATAATGTGTACATACGAAAAAATTAAAGCACCAAAATACGAAAACTACGAGATTACGAATGAGCCGCATAACAAACAACCGCAAATACGAACGAATGATCCGACGGAAAAAAACGACAAAACGAAAACGGCAAAAGAACAAAAATGACATCTATAACAAAAGATTTACATTCTGTATTTTGTTTGAATCCTTTTTCTGTTTGTTTTCAGTCCCATGTTCATATGACATCTTTAACAAAAGATTTGCATGCTGTATTTTGTTTCAATCCTTTTTCTGTTTGTTTTCAGTCCTATGTTCATTGTTCATATGACATCTATAACAAAAGATTTGCATTCTGTATTTTGTTTCAATCCTTTTTCTGTTTGTTTTCAGTCCTATGTTCATTGTTCATATGACATCTATAACAAAAGATTTGCATGCTGTATTTTGAATCCAAAATACGAACAGAAAAAAGGAATTTAAAATACAGAATGCAAATCTTTTGTTATAGATGTCATATGAACATACGACTGAAAATAGCAAAAGAAAAGGGTTTCAAGATACTGCAAATCACTGAAGAAAATTCACGAAAATGATTGTCTAACAAGTAACGAACATGAATTAAACAGAATAACGAACCATCCCGCATGTACGAAAATAAAACAGTAACGAAAATACGAAACTATCGGAATACGAAAAAATCGCGTCATACGAAAAACGAACGGGAACAAACAGGAAAACGGGCGTCTTACGAAAAACAAACGAAAACGAATAAACGGAACGATACGAAACAGAACAAAAAAAACAATTTTTTTTTCTGTGCACATGTCTAGTTTTTAACCTTTTTTTCAGTTAAGGAACCCTTTAAAAATAAACAGCCTCGAGGCACCCTTTTTTAAGGTGTAAAGACTCCATGTCCAAATAAAAAAAAAGTTAAAAAACAATGTTAATAGGTTTACATAATGCAGCAACATCCACACAAGTAGGACACCCAACATCAGATGGGACTTATTCTTCCAAAGCAAATACACTTTTGCAAACTGGTACTGACTAGTATTCCAATGTTTCCCTTCTCCCTCAGTTTTTCTCCATTACTCAGCTAATATGGCCCCAACATTGATGGAGAGGGGCAGGAGAGGGGAATACAAGAATGCTGTACAGACGACTGACATCATCCATATTAACTGATTATGCCATTGGTTGTTAGGACGCCAACAGCTAGAAGGTTGTAATGGTGCAAAATGAAAACCTGTGGCTTTGTGTAACTCAGAGGAGGCAGGCTCAATCCGCCTGCTAGCTTGTATCCAAATTATGGGCAATTTTTGGCCGTTTTGCCAAGGCACCCCTGAAGAAACCTCAAGGCACCCTGGTTGAAAAAGGCTGATATAGAATGGCAATGTGTAAAGTACATTTCTATTCCTATTAATCCCTTTATAGATCCTGTTTCATTCATCAAAGCTAGACTAATGGCATTTAGGAATGGAGGAGGAGGACAGAAATAGTTGTAAACACTTAATCAGTGCTGCTCACATCTCCTTAGTACCAGATTATTAGTGTGTGTGTGTGTGGGGGGGGGGGGGCTCATTAGAGGAAGAAGATCTTGGCAAAAGGAGGAGACAGCAGCACAAGGGACATTTCTCATCAAAAGTACGTAATGTCCCCTGTGGAATTTATTTGTATTATTTTATTTAAGTAAACGTATGCTAAGCAATGAGTTACCACTAAGTAAACAGGCTCATATCATATATGTGGTTAGCACTTAATTACCAGATAAAATAAGCAGAGGGGTTTGTAGCTGCAAAGGCTCATACTGTTTTTTAATTATACTTTACTTGAATGGCTGGGATTGAGAATGTTGCTGTCTGTTAATCTTCTTTGCAGATTGCTCTAAGAAGTGCATTGATTTTGTTTAAGTGGCCAGACATGCCCTTTTTTTGAAGAATATGAAGATCAGTCAGCTCCTTTAACTGGCACAGTTCAGGGATACTGTACTGTGATTAGACGTTCATCTGGATGCTGCCACTGCTATTGATCCAGGTTTCACCATGTGTGACAGCTAGGTCAGCCCGTCCAGAGATCAGATAATTATTTTATGATGCCATAAACCGCTAAATCGAATATGCATTATTTGCATCGAAAATGGCAGCTCAACACCATCATTGGTTTACAAAAATCATAAGACTTTCTATTATCAGCTTCCAGTTGATGGGATCCCCACGTTGTTGAGCACATGGGCAAGTTTGAACTGTGGAGTCCCCTGAGCTGCCTTTTGCTGCTTTGTGTAAATAATACAATAAAAGGAAAATAGTAGTTGACTCCCATTGTGTTCTGAAATACTTCCCAAAGCTATGTCAGATGTACAGTACATTGTTGCATAAAAGCTGTAAATTCTTTAATAAAAGTTTTCTCAAATTATCTTGGTCATAAACTTATCAGACCACCAAAGAAAACCCAACAATAATGCCAAAGTAAGGGTCCTTGAGTTAGGCCCCAATCCTGACATGCAGAAGTCCCTTCTTCCAATGGCATCAAACAGTGGATTTTCACTTTAGAGAGATTTTCTTGAATATAATTGTGGTGTACTTTTATCATTTCACTGAGCAAGTGTTGGAAATCCCATTTCCCCATATTTTATCTTTTTTTTTAAATGCTGCAAGTATAGCAAAAAATACCTGTTGATTTGCCAGAAATTTAGTGAGCACCAAATTTCCTGTTTGGGCTGACAAAGTAGAGCCTTTGTTGGACTGAAATCCCAACCAGAATTATTAGTCCTGATAGGCTACAGAACTCAACCCATCTCCAACTCCTCTCTGTCCCTCTCCACATTCACACATTGATTTATTTTCCCAAAAAAGCAGCTGTTTCAACCCCCAGGAGCCTGCTAACACACTACGTGTAGGGAAAGGGATCTTGTGATATGTAGTTCTGGGGAACTGACCTCCCAACTGTCTCTGCAAACCTTTATTTTTTTTAGGCCTGGTGATAATGTTACAAAGGGTAATTAAATGTTTTAGAGGGGGAGAGGGAGGTTCGAAAGTAAATACTTTATGCCAAAATGTGACTTGAATTAGGAGTGACTGTTGTATAAACTGAGGGCATGCTCAGGGTGTACTGGAGCGGCAACGTAGTGTCCAATCAGAAGGCAGAGACAATGTCACATACCTGGGTGTATTCGAACCGGGATGTTCTTTGTCCCACAGCTGCAGTCTTACTTGGTGTGCCACGGAGGAGCGCTGGAGTTATGGCTATGTTCTCTCAGTTTGATGCATTACCTTGGACTCACTAGCTCCACCTGCTGTCAGCTGTAGACAATCTACATATAAAGCAGCCAATAAATAGCAGCACTTTCTGTCTCTCAGTTCCCGTTTGTGTGGACAAGCTCCCTGGGTGTTGTGATAGCTTTGTGACTCTGAATACCGTGTATGAACTTCTGCCTGAATTCCTGACTACTCTCTAGCCTGCTGTTTTTGTACTTCACCACCAGCTTGTGTATGACCTCAGCCTGCCTGATCTGGATTTCGATCGTGTACCGCTTTGCCTGATCTGTTGCCGACCTGACCTGCTTGACTAAGTTTTTGTCTGAATCCTGAGCACACAAGCTCCATTTCGGACACTACCTAGCACAGGTACCTTACACATGGTCTACAGAATTTCAGGCAGTAGAAAGTGTTATCACACCTTTTAGCTATGCAGTCATATTGCACAGAAGGAACAGATGGATCGCATTGTTGGCTAACTTATTAAAATAGCCAAAACTTATGTTCTGTAAGAAACAGTTATTCCTTACAGTTTTTGTTGCTATTTGTATCCCACTGGGGAAATGTATCTTCACTTCCTGTCCCATAGTCAGCACAGGAAGTAAGAGGAAATACTATTTTTTTTTGCAGATAAAACATCCCAACATAACTATTTCATCTGTTTATTTAGCGGTTTGCTGGTTTTCACCTTTAAAACCGTGTTGTGGAAAATCTTTCTCTCTCAGGCATGCAGTCTGTTCCAGTATATACAGGTTAAATGTCACAGGAATGTGTAGATGTGACTGAACATGTCACACCGCACTGTATATAGCTTAAAAGAAGTCTGTTTACCACATATTGACCTTGGCGTAAAGCGAAGACAGACCTTGGCATAAGAGCACTGCCATTTGTTGAGTCAGTACAAAGTCAAACACATCAGTTCTTTTAAAGTTTTCTGAATGTCTTAAACAACTAAAGCTGGGCTGTCATTGACCTACAGATAATGACGACTCTTTCTCCTAGTCTAAATAAGCATTGTATAAACCATGTATGTCACTTTATTATTTCTCTAAGGCCTCGTACACACGATCAAATCTGTCCGCTCGTGTGTATGGGGCCTTATAGTTACTTATAGGGGTTTGAACAAGGAAAATAAAATTACACCAACCACAATACAGATCTTTATTCTATAGTTACAGACTGAAAATGAAGAATTACATTTTTTTATGGCTATAATATACATAATAATATAAATCCAGCATAGACCAATGTAACTATGTATATACCATACCTGGCTGCTGCCCATGGTAGACACCAGTAGCCCAATGATCACTACGTGCTTCTGGGTCCCATGCCTAGTAGCTGGCCTGATACATTGTGAATAAAAAAGGTAGGACACTTGGCAAGGGTGCCATTCAGAGAATGTTTTGCGTTTTCTGAATGAATAAAAAAACATTGGACAAAGTGGAGAGTGTGACATCACCACCCTGTCTCTCCACCTTGTCCAAACAGATAACACTGACAGCTGATGTCTCATCGATTGTCAAGGACACGGCGGCCGGCTTCCCGAACCTCTCCTTAGCAACCAACTATATACAGTTTTAAAAAATGCAAATCGCTGAAAAGTAGCTGTAATAATGTGGTATTTGCGTTTTGGATGCGGGTTCATTGAAATCTATTACATGCAAAACGCTGCATTTTGCGGGGAAATAAGTCCCTGACCCTTTCCAAAAAATGCATTGATGTGAACCTGTTCCATAGGAACCAATGTTAAAAAAAATTCCCTGCATTTCTCCAAAATGCATAAAAAATGCATTAGTGTGAATCGAGCCTTAAAGCTTTAACATAAGAAAACAAAAGCCTTGTCTCTACCAAGATGGCCACCTTTATACAAAAACACTTTGCAGAGCAAGTTTAGTAGGTAATTGGGAAAGATGAGCTGCAGGAAAACCATAATAGCTGCTGAAATGGTCTAAAATAGATGATGACATTATTGGTCCTTTTGAACTTGGCATCAAAATGAATAGCAGACAACCTAAGTTATCAGACAATTGTCTGGCACAACATGAAATTCATGGTAAAGCCATGACTTTGCCTGTCTGCTGTCTGGCAAAGTAAAGATCATCAATTAACTCATTTAAAAAAAAAAAAAAAATCTAAAACAAATGCTGGTTTTCTCTTCTAATCAAACAAACGTTTGCCATATATGACCCAATTGGTTAGTTAGGTCAGCTTTGCGCTTAAAGAAAAAAAAAATGTTTTTACAGGACAACTACCAGCGAGAAAGCAGCCTATTTATTCTAAAACAGAACATTCCTTGGGTAACCAAAAGAGGTTTTCACACTGCCAGCGAGCTACAGACATCCTCCTGCATTTCTACATGATGGTCACCTACAGAAGGGAGCCCTTAAATTTATAACGTTAATATTTTAGGTTGTTTTGGGCAAACCTACTTATAAAAGGTCTTCCGCCAACATACTATTTTAGTCAGCTTAAGAAAGATATTTCACATGTAGCACTACCCCCAAAGGAGCTGCATGGTTTAGGTTTGGGCCTGCACGTTACCTCACCATTCGTTGTCTAGGGCAGGGGTCTCCAAACTTTCTAAACAGAGGGCCAGTTGACTGTCCTTTAGACTTTAGGGGGGGCAGACTGTGGCCATCGGGAGTAGAAAATGTCCCAGGATCAGTTGATGTAAACGCCCCATTGGGAGGAATTGTGCCCCATCATTGGTGTCATTGATAGGAATTGCGCCCCATCATTCATTGGGTTCCATTGTTGGTATCATTGGTAGGAATTGTTCCCCATCATTGGTTTCATTGGTAGTAATTGTGTCCCATCGTTGGCGTCATTGGGACCCATTGTTGGTATCTTTGGTAGGAATTATGCCTCATCATTTGTGTCATTGGGATGAATTGTGCCCTGTCATTGGTGTCATTGGGACCCATTCTTGATGTTATTGGGAGGAATTGTGCCCCATCATTGGTTTCATCAGTAGGAAATGCGGGCCATTCTTGGTGTCATTGGGAGGAATTGTGCCCTATCACTGACGTCATTTGAAAGAATTGTGCCACATCATTGGTGTCATTGGGCCCCCTTGTTGGCATCATTGGGAGGAACTGTGCCCCATTGTTAGTATCTTTGGTAGGAAATATGCCCAATCGTTTGTATCATTTGGAAGAATTGTGCCCCATCGTTGGTCCAAGGGCCGGATAGAAGCAAGCAAAGGGCCGCAGTTTGGAGACCACTGGTCTAGGGGAATGAGAGTCTGTAGAAACCTCAATGTCCACACAAGTTGCAAATCCTTTTTTCTTAAGCTTTATTCACACAAACTTGCACAGGTCGAGGGATGAAGGGCCAGGGGAAGGTTCAGGCACTCAATGCAGATCACTGGGAAGCTTTTAAGCTTCAAAAGTCACACTCACCACTTTCTTTCGAGTGGGTACTGCTCACCCGGCCCCTCTCACCAGCCTAGCAGCCGGGGTGATGCACGAACAAAAAGAAAGAATAACAGTCTCTGCCACAGACTCTAGTGTGATAAAGTTGAACTGCACAATAATCCTCTGCCACAGGATTTAGCATTCAGATATCCAGCTTTACAGTTTAGAACTTTTAAGCTGACCCGGCACACTGTAAGGTAACATAGGCTTCGGTGCATCCTCCAATAAAGTCACCAGGCCTTCCCCAAGATACCAGCCTTCTGCTTGGTCCTCTCCACGACAGGTCCTCCTCTGGTTTCCTTCATTGAGTGGCTTTCCTCCCTCAGGGCGGATGCGCAGGATCACCTCCAAAATACAGGCCCCAGTCAGCACAACTGGGCCTGCGTGGCAAGGATGCAGCCTTGGGCCAACGTGGCCCCGCGGCTGAAAATCAATCATCACATACCTCGAGCCAGGAGGGCCACGAGGCAAAGAGCCCCGAAAAATGGCGCCTGCCCCCTTAAGTACCTTCCCCCAGCATGCCCAGCGGGGAAACCACTCCCACTGGGCTGTTTCCGGGGGAAAGCACCCAATAGTCTCTGGCCTGCTTGTATTCCAACATTGGCCTGGGGTGGTAATGCCACCTACATGCAACAGTGGGAATTCCCTCAAACATTGCCATAGCCGGAACAGAGGCTGATTTAGCCTTAATCATCCCAAAGTCTGAGCCAACTACCAGCTCAGACATACACTAAATGTAAACATAGCGTCTGGTCATCGGGAGCAGGGCGCTACACATACATAACAGATGTCCCTTCTAGGAAGCAAGAAGAAAACCTCACCTGAAGCAATCAGAAGGCTGCATTGTATCTCTGAGGATTTCCCACAAGATGGTGGAGTTGATTTTTTTTTGGAGAACATTTTGTGTGTAGCTTAGGCAGGGAGCTCCTCACAAATTTACTTGCCAGGAGTAGTTATCCTGGTTGATTGCTAGAGATCCATTGATTTCTCAGTTTGGCCTTGTTGCACGTTTCTCCTCTACCACTAGATGGCTGGGTACTTGGTAGTACTCGATATGAGAAGGGCAACCCAAGGTCAGGTTATGGGTATTTGGGGGATCCCAGCCGATGAATCCCTTGGCCTGCTGGGAGCACCTATATATTTGGGTGGAGTCAGGTGATCTATGTTCTGTGCCACCTGGCCAGCTGTCTGTTATTTATTCACCTAAAATTTTTCCACATTTTGTCATGTTACAACCAAAAACGTAAATGTATTTTTTTCGGATTTTATGTGATAGACCAACACAAAGTGGCACATAACTGTGAAGTAGAAGGAAAATTATTTTGTAAATATGTGAAAAGTGTGGTGGGCATTTGTATTTAGCCTCCTGTATTCTGATACCCCCAACTAAAATCTAGTGGAACCAATTGCCTTCAGAAGTCACCTAATTTGGAAAACCATTTATAATTTTCCTTCCACTTCACAATTATGTGCCACTTTCATGTTGGTCTATCACATAAAATCCCAAAAAATTACATTTACGTTTTTGGTTGTAACATGACAAAAGGTGGACAATTTCAAGGGGTATGAATACATTTTCAAGGCACTGTATGCTCATCAAGGTCCCCAGCTATGCTAGAGCTGGGGGGGGCTGTTTGCTGGAAGTCTCAAGGGATTTCGCTGAGGATCTAGTCTAGAGAGATATGTCTGTTTGACATCGGAAGGAGACATCCATGTATCCAGGGAAATTGGAGTCCTGACCTAAATGCAGGATCCCGGAGACTTCTGACGCTGCCATCCCTTGTGTATTAGTACTAGCGCCTGCCTGGCTGGTGTCTGATGGTGTCTCTGTGCTGTTCATTTTCTGGGCTATTACCAAGGGGCCGGCCTAAGGAGTAGCAACAGGGTGAAGAGCGTGTCCCCTCGTTACTGATCAGTGCTAATGGAGTATGCCACAGCTCCCTATGCCTTATCCAAGTTTGTTCAACAATACATTTAAAAAAAAAAGGCAACCCCTAGACTGTTCATTGAGCCAGTAGAGTAGCTGTTGCTGTTTGCCTGGCTGCTATTGTAATTAAGGGACCTGTGACAAAGCAGCGACCCTTGTGGGGGTCTCCCTACATAAAGTTTAAGTTTTTACTACCAGAGCCATTTTTGCATTTTTGTTGTTCACATTTTAGGTCTGAAGATTACATAAAACCCCAAAAACACTATATATTTTCTGAAAACAGACATCCTGGCATGTGCGGTGATATGTAACAGGTGTTGCATAATCAACCGTTTTATGCGTAGGTGCCCCTGATGTGCGCATTTACATTTGTGTGTGTATGTGGTGGTGTTTAAAAAAAAAAAAATTGGAGGGAGGGATTTTAAGGGGGTTTTGGTCTACATAAATTACCTGCATTTACTAAAAATGGCCACACCTAGAAATGCTGGGGGTTCAAAGTGATTTCTCAACAAAATAAAGCATGGATGATTTTTCTTTAAATATTAAAAATGTATTAAATAGCGTCTTCAGTTTGAGGTGCTCAGATGCAGTTTAGTTCTGCTTTAATGAGAAGATTTTTTTTACAGAAGGTTGGGCAGGAAAAAAAAGCAGTAAACTGCCATGGTCCAAGACAAAACTAGAAGAGATAATAAGGAGGGGAAAGGAAGAAGTATGGTCCAACTGGGGCACAAGAAAATTCAAACTCTCTAAATTCTTAGGGTAATTGCACACAGTACTGATGTTTGAACATTATTCTTAACCAAATTGCCTTGCATTCATTTTGTGTGTATATATGTACACGCATAAACTAATTTCTAGCCCCCAGAATGCAATTATAATTTAAATTAACACTGTACATGCATAGAATACTGACCAGCAACATAAATTTCTGTGCAATGGTCTGCATTTACCTAAGTAAAAACTGAAATGCCTGCATGCCTATAGGGCCAGATCCACAGAGAATTACGCCAGAGTATCTACAGATACACTGGCGTAATTCGAATTTCCCGCCTGCGTGTCTTTGTTTTCTATCCAGAAAACAAAATACGCCGGCCTTACGCTAAGATACGACTGGCGTAAGTTTCTTACACCATCGTATCTTAGATGCATATTTACGCTGGACGCTAGGGGCGCTTCCGTCTATTTCCAGCGTAAAATATGCAAATTAGCAAGCTACGGCAATCCACGAACGAATGAGCATTTGCGTAAGCGTATCTCCGGCATAAAGCTACACCTGTTATATGGAGGCGCAGCCAATGTTAAGTATGGATGTTGGGACCGCGTCGTATTGGACGTCGTTTGCGTACGACGATCCAGAATGGGCCTGGGCGTAAGTTACGTTCACGTCGTTTCATTGACTATTTGCGGCGCGATTTCACGCATGCGCACTAGGATACGTCCACGGCCAGCGCAGTTAAAAAAAAGCGTAGTTTGCGTCGGGTCTTTCATAATTATAATAAAACACGCCCACCCCTAGCCCATTTACGCTACGCCGCCGTAAGTTACAGCGGCATTTCATTGAGGATTAGTAATACGCCCCTATATTCTTTTTGCTATAATAAATATCCCCCAAAAATATATAAAAAAAATAATAAAAAGGCCTCAGTTTAGGCCGATACGTATTCTTCTACCTATTTTTGGTAAAAAAAAAATCGCAAAAGGCGTTTATCGGTTGGTTTGCGCAGAAATAGCGTTTACAAAATAGGGGATAGTTTTATTGCATTTTTATTATTTATTTATTTTTTACTACTAATGGCAGCGTTCAGCGATTTTTTTTCGTGACTGCGACATTATGGCGGACACTTTGGACACATTTTTGGGACCATTGTCATTTTCACAGCAAAAAATGCATTTAAAATGCATTGTTTACTGTGAAAATGACAATTGCAGTTTGGGAGTTAACCACAAAGGGGCGCTGAAGGGGTTATGTATGACTTCATCTGTGTTTCTAACTGTAGGGGGTGTGGCTGTAGGTGTGATGTCATCGATTGTATTTCCCTATAAAAAGGATCACACGATTGATGACGGCGCCACAGTGAAGAACGGGGAAGCTGTGTTTACACACAGCTCTCCCCGTTCTTCAGCTCCGGGGACCGATCGCGGGACTCCATCGGCGATTGGGTCCGCGGGTCCTGCAGTCACGGAGCTTCGGACCGGGTCGCGGGCGCGCGCCCACGACCCACGGCTGGGCACTTAAAGAGGACGTACCCGTACGTGCATGTGCCCACCCGTGCCATTCTGCCAACGTAAATGTGCAGGAGGCGGTCCTTAACTAATTGCCGACCGCCCGCCGTCATATTACTGCGGGACGGTGGCACTGCTACGCGGGAGCACGTAGCTCTACGTCCTCCCTTTAACAGCTTGTAGGGCGCGCACGCGTCCCCCGAGTCCCGCGCACTCGCGATTGCTCGTTACAGAGCGGGGAACGGGAGGTATGTGTGTAAACACATACCTCTCGTTCCTGTCAGCGGGGGAAACGCTGATCTTCTGTTCATACAATGTATGGACAGAAGATCAGTGATTTCCCCTAGTGAGGCCACCCCCCATACAGTTAGAACACACCAGGAACACACTTAACCCCTTCCCTGCCCCCTAGTGTTAACCCCTTCACTGCCAATGGCATTTTTATAGTAATACAATGGATTTTTATAGCATTGATCGCTATAAAAATGCCAATGGTCCCAAAAATGTGTCAAAAGTGTCCGATGTGTCCGCCATAATATCGCAGTACCGGAAAAAAACCGCTGATCGCCGCCATTACTAGTAAAAAAAAATAATAATAAAAATGCCATAAAACTACCCCCTTTTTTGTAAACGCTATAAATTTTGCGCAAACCAATTAATAAACGCTAATTGCGATTTTTTTTTAACGAAAAATATGTAGAAGAATACGTATCGGCCTAAACTGAGGAAAACAATTTTTTTTTATATCTTTTTTGGGGATATTTATTATAGCAAAATGTAAAAAATATTGAATTTTTTTCAAAATAGTCGCTCTATTTTTGTTTATAGCGCAAAAAATAAAAACCGCAGAGATGATCAAATACCACCAAAAGAAAGCTCTATTTGTGGGAAAAAAAGGACGCCAATTTTGTTTGGGAGTCACGTCGCACGACCGTGCAATTGTCAGTTAAAGCTACGCAGTGCCGAATCACAAAAAAAGTGCTCTGGTCTTTGGACAGCAATATGGTCCGGGGCCAAAGTGGTTAAGTGGTTAAAGAATACAGGTCGTCAATCCAGGGTGACCAGAAAATACATTTTTGTGCAAAAGTTGTAGCGTCTACAAAATAGGGGATACAATTACGGTATTTTTATTTATTTTACTAGTAATGGCGGCAATAAGTGATTTTTAGTGGGACTGCCACATTGCGGCGGACAAATCAGACACCTAGCTGACATTTTTGACACTTTTTTGGGAACCAGTGACATTATTATCATGATCAGTGCTAAAAATATGCACGGACATTGCACTGACATTGTACTAATTAGACTAATTGGCAGGGAAGGGGTTAACATCAGGGGCGATCAAGGGGTTAAACGTTATCCCCGTTTGTGTTTTCTGTATGGGGGACCATGTGACTGGAGAAACACATGCCTAGCAGGAAGACAGATCTCAGTGTCATCCCCTGACAAAATGGAGATCTGCCTTGTTTACTTTGGCAGATACCCGTTCTGTCTCTGCAGGGAATAATCATGAGTCCGTCGGACCCGATGATTGGCCAGCGGGGGAGCCAATTGCCACAAAAGCTAGTGCACGCATCACTGTACCAGGATAGCAATTTGCACACATTACATCTGCGACGGGTGGTCGTCAAGTGGGTAAACCTCAGATTTTTTTTATTGCTGTTTTTTCATATTATTAGTATTTTTTGTTTTACTATTTCTTTACAAGTATATTAATTTCCTCTCTTTTATCAGTGCTTTATTAATAATCAGGTGACAAAAAGATGAAATTGACGTAAAGTGGTTCTTAAGGCTTTTTTACCTTCATGCATTCTTTGCTTGAAGGTAAAAAAAAATCTTCTCTGTGCAGCAGACCCTCCATTCCCCCTAATACTTACCTGAGCCCTATCTCGATCCTTCTTCCTTATCTCTTTTCTTTTTCCTTCTTCTCCTTGCAATCGAGACTGTGCCTATGGCCGCCCTTGGTCTCCCTTGCTCTAGGGTGACACTGGATCCTCGGATGGGCCAGTACACACATAACCCTCCGCTGTTTTCCAATGCACCTGTATCTAGGGCCCTAGTTAGTCAACCCCTATGCTCTCCCCCTATGCAGATTTATATGGACCATTAGGTCACAAGTAGAAAGCCAATACCTATTAAAGTTACTTGATTGTTATACTCACTAAACTATACCCCTGCGCGGGTGAATGTTTGGCAAGATGTTATACTTACAATAAAAATTATTGTACCAGAACCTCCCTTAACAGCTGCAGCTCCTAAATTATCTGGTCTCACATTTGGCACCTTTCAAGGAGGAGAGGGCAGCAGATGCCTGTCTAATACAGGTATATTTCTCCCACTTCTGGGCATAGATACCTGCAGTATCTGTGGAGATCTACGCCACGTCCCGCGACTCCTTCGACCCCCCCCCCCCGTTGTCTTCAGGAAAGACACACAGGTCCCACAATACAGCAGGAACCAGTGGGATCAGGCAGCACGTTTTGCACATGCGCAGTAGGGAAAGTCTGTAAAGCCGCAAGGCTGCACTTCCCGATTCACTTACCGAAGGTGGCGGCGCCTCCACCTGAGAGTTGAGGAACAGATCGGCTTTGTGTGCCAACATCGTGGGCGCCCTGGACAGGTAAGTGTCCATATTTTAAAAGTCAGCAGCTGCAGTATTTGTAGATGCTGGGCCAGATTCGGATACACTTAATTTTGCGCTGCGTAATCGAAATACTCTACGCTGCCGTATTTTACCAGCCTCTACATCGAATTCTGGTAGATTTTTGCCCGTACGCTACGGCGGCATAGTCTATTTCTCGCCGCATAATCGAAATACGCGATTAGGGGGCGTGAAGCATTTAAATTAAGCGCGTCCCCGCAGCGATCGAACTGCGCATACTCCGTTCAGAAATTTCCCACCGTGCATTGCGCAAAATCACGTCGTTACGTCATTCGTTGTTTGAGTAGTGTCGTTTACGAACATTCCTATTCCCGGACGACTTACGTAAAAAATAATAAAAGACGTCGGAAAACGTAGAAATTCGACGCGGGAACGACGGCCATACGTAACATGGGCTGTCTAATATTAGAGCAGCAAAAAGCTGGTATAGTGTTACGCAAAAAAAAGATGACTAAAGATGCCGTAAGAGATTGCGATTGAAGATCGTAATTTCGGGGATCGCCGGCAAAAGCTCATTAGCATACACCGACGGGGAAAACGACGGGAAGTCCACCCAGTGGCCGCAATTTTATTGCAGCGTAGATACGAAGGCGTACGAACACGTAATCCAGTCGAATTGAAGCCCGCAGCCGTCTATTTAGGTTTGAGGTTTCCGACTAGCTAAAAAACGCGCGTAATTTGAAATTACTCCAGTCTAACACTAGTTAGACAGGAGTTACGGCTCTCTGAATCTGGCCCGCTGACTTTAAAATTAAAAAAATATGGTGGGACTCCACTTTAAGAATCAAATAAATCATGCTAAACAGCAGCTTTAGAAATAATATACCAATTTTATCAACAGACTTTCATAGGAAAAAGTAACTCGGATCTCAAAAGGGAATATGAAGATCCACACACATTTCCTGAGAACATGCTGTCCTTGCCGGTAAGAGTCGCCTGCAAACAAAATCCACATTTGTGTAAACACGGCCCTGTAGCTGAGTACGCTGTGCAAACAGAAAACAAAAATCACTTAACCTAAAGTATACTCCTTATCTTACATTTACCATCTCAATTTCTCTCTCCTTGCGTTAGCTTACACAACATGAGACAAAACAACTTACTCCGTGATATTCACATACCTCTAACCTAAATAATAATTGTGCCCTTTCGTGGAGCTGAAAGCCAAGTTTGAAATTGGAAAAGATTCAAAAATGGTTTTATAAACATGAAATGCTACTTCCGAGCTCCTTAAATATTCACATTTAATAAATGCTTAATCCACGCTTTGACATTTCTGGAGAAAGGATTCATCAGAAACAGGAGATACACAGCATTCTGGGGCCAGGCCAGTTTGATCAGGCATCTATTTTGTAAAATCAACATGTTTCACAAGATGCATCTGTAATATGGTTCATTGAACTGCTTAAACTTTTCCAGCTAAACGTTAGATAGATGTGATAACTGAGACAGCAAAAAAATCAGTTTACTTATTGTGAAAAAAACTGTTTGCCTCGGTCTTATCAATGATGGCTCATTATGATAGAGGTGACGTTGATGGGACTATGTTAAAGTGGTTGTATACCTCAGACATGAAATATGAGCAAAGCATATCCCTCTATAGTGTGTACTTGTCTCAATTAAAGTACTAGGGCTTCATGTACACTACAGGACTTGTACTTGAGTTTAGGAGCTTTTGACGTTTTTTTTTGCCAACTCCATGTACACATACACTTTGATCGTTTGCTGTTAGGGGAGGTTCTGGTACTATAATTTTACAATCAAGTAACTTTAATAGGTATTGGCTGTCTACTTGTGACCTAATGGGGTAACCCAAAGGTCCATATACATCTGGAGAGCATAAGGGTTGACTAACTAGGGCCCTAGATGCAGGTGCATTGGATAACATTGGGTATTGTGTGTACTGGCCCATCCGAGGATCCAGTGTCACCCTAGAGCAGTGTTTCTCAACTCCAGTCCTCAAGGCGCACCAACAGGTCATGTTTTCAGGCTTTCCATTATATCGCACAGGTGA
Organism: Rana kukunoris; assembly: GCA_029574335.1. Taxonomy (NCBI): domain Eukaryota; kingdom Metazoa; phylum Chordata; class Amphibia; order Anura; family Ranidae; genus Rana; species Rana kukunoris. Next base: position 66,989,263 of record CM056049.1, on the reverse strand, counting down.
TTTGATCAGTTTCACTGCCGTAGTAATTGCCACAGCCATTTCATCTGAAGGAATCCTGAAAACATGACCTGTTGGGGTGCATTGAGGACTGAAGTTGAGAAACACTGCCCTAGAGCAAGGGAGACCAAGGGCGGCCAAAGGCACAGTCTCGATTGCAAAAAGAAGTAAAAAAAAAAAAAAAGATGAGGAAGAAGGGTCAAGATAGAAAGAAAAAAGGGGGGGTCCTGTAGGAGGGGGAGGTGACAGGTCTGCTCTCAGGAGGTTAGGGGAGGTTCAAACTCTCTGAACCTCTCTCTCCTGAACACGGACGAAAGAAGTTCAGGATATTAAAGTTTTAACCGCCAGCCAATGGTCATAATAGGCTACATGTACATGAAGCCTAAGTGTAATTTCTCTCTGTTGCCTTGTTCCTCTGTCATTAGCACAAATCACTTCTGACAAGTTTCCCTTGTTTTAGTTCTGCTTTAAAAATTTTACAAAGAAATGTCTTCTCATCAATACATAACTTTGGTCAGAATGGTTATGAAAGTATTTAAAATGACCCTTTCCTTTACCCATGCAAGTCAAAGTAAAAACGACACTTGATTTCCCCTCGACCCCCGAACCAAGCCCCCCCCCAGCACATGCTCAACATTCCTCACTCCCATGTCACTATATTCTATTGCTGAGAACAGGAAAAATGCCCAACTGACTTGATGGAGCTTATATTGAGCTATGAACTCTTTACCCGGCCCAAATCAGGAGGCACCATTACTGTAACACAGGAGAAATACAGTGTTACAAGGTGAGTATAAGCTTCTGGATAGTTAAGGGTCACTTCAAAATGGCTGATGTTTTCCATTATTGGAAAATTAACAATTTCCCTTGTGTTCCTGTGGACAAGACACAGAAAGATTACCACAGTAATCGCTTAGCTTGGCTAAGTAATCCTAAAACAGTATTTTCTTATGCTAGGTGCTTGACATTTGTTAATTATAGTAAACGTGCCTCTGGTCTGTAAATGACACATGTTCGTATATATTTTTAAAAGCTAAGGGTTGTAGGTATGTAGTAATACCTCCTCCCTTAGTAGCTCAACGCATTCCTTTATGTGTAAGAGATGTTGTAGTGAACCCCCAAACTCTTTTTTTCAGATTAGAGTGATGCCTGGGGTCCAGTACTAAAAATCACATGACATTGAGAAGTGCATTGAAACCCTAAAAAATATCCTAACTACGGTTGTGGTTCACTCTCGTTCACCGTAATTTATGACACTTTGCGATTAAGCTCTGATTAGGTGAAATGCGTTAGCGGGGCAGTCCTAGGGTGAGGATGCCACATTGCCATGTTTGTGGACAGTTTCTACATTAACCACTTAAGACCCGGACCAAAATGCAGGTAAAGGACCTTGCCCCTTTTTGCGATTCGGCACTGCGTCGTTTTAACGGACAATTGCGCGGTCGTGCGACGTGGCTCCCAAACAAAATTGGTGTCCTTTTTTCCCCCACAAATAGAGCTTTCTTTTGGTGGTATTTGATCACCTATGCGGTTTTTATTTTTTGCGCTATAAACAAAAATAGAGCGACAATTTAAAAAAAATGCAATATTTTTTACTTTTTGCTATAATAAATATCCCCCAAAAATATATAAAAAAACATTTTTTTTCCTCAGTTTAGGCCGATACGTATTCTTCTACGTATTTTTGGTAAAAAAAAAATCGCAATAAGCGTTTATCGGTTGGTTTTCGCAAAATTTATAGCGTTTACAAAATAAGGGATAGTTTTATTGCATTTTTATAAAAAAAAAAATTTTTTACTACTAATAGCGGCGATCAGCGATTTTTTTCGTGACTGCGACAATATGGCGGACACTTCGGACAATTTTGACAAATTTTTGGGACAATTGTCATTTTCACAGCAAAAAATGCATTTAAATTGCATTGTTTACTGTGGAAATGACAGTTGCAGTTTGGGAGTTAACCACAGGTGGCGCTGTAGGGGATGTGTGACCTAATGTGTGTGTTTACAACTGAAGGGGGGTGTGGCTGTAGGTGTGACGTCATCGATCGCGTCCCCTTATTACAGGGATGACGCGATCGATGCTACGGCCACAGAGAAGCACGGGGAAGCCGTGTGTACACACGGCTCTCCCCGTTCTTCCGCTCCAGGGACGGATCGCCGTACTCCAGCGGCGATCGGGTCCGCGAATCCCGCGGTCCCGGTTCTGGAGCTTCGGACCGGGTCGCGGGCGCACGCCCGCGACCCACGGCTGGGTACTAAAATCAACGTATATATACGTTGATGTGCCCAGCCGTGCCATTCTGCTGACGTAAATGTGCAGTAGGCGGTCCTTAAGTGGTTAAACATGGGTATTTGATCTATGAAGTGTACAACTTCTTACGCTTGCAGTTTGAGAACCTGGATGGCTCAGCATGCTTCCTGCACCTGGAGTTCAAGTGGCAACCAGTGTTGCCAACCATCCATATATTTACCGACAGTTCGTAAAAACAAGCACTTTTCCCCCTGATCGTAAATGTCTGTGGTTGCGGGAATGTGCCAGTAAAAATAGCCGAGATTGGTTCGGCTTGGAACTGCGCATGGAGATTGGAGGCAGGGGGTCATTGGAGGCAGGGGGTGATGGTGGCTGCGGGGGCACCACAGAGGGGGATGGCGGCAGGGGGCAATGGAGGCAGGGGGTGATTGGAGGCACCGCAGAGGGTGATGGTGGCACCGCAGAGGGGGATGGTGGCACCGCAGAGGGTGGGGAATGGAGACAGGGGTTGTTGGTGGCACTGCACAGGGGGATGGGGCAGGGGACGATAGAGGCAGAGGGAGATTGGAGGCAGGGGGCCTGGTGGAGATTGGAGGCAGGGGGAGATTGGAGTCAAAGGTAGATTGTGGCACCACAGAGGGGGGTGAAGGCAGGAGGTGTTGGTGGCAGAGGGGGTGGAGGCAGGGGGTGATGTGACTAAATAATTTGGCCATATTATATTGAAAATAACAAAAATATGTTTTTTTTACCTTCATATCTACCCTAAATAACATTGCTATTTGCCTAGAGTACTTGTTTATAGACTAAATACTGAAATTTGAACCTAAAAATGTAATTTAGTAACTTTTGTGAAATGCCAGTAAAAACGTGGCTGCTCCAGTAAATTTCGGGTGTCGTGCCAGTAAATTTCAATCTGGTAGGTGGGCAACACTGGTGGTACCAGGGAAGCAGCTTGGAGCACCGAGTCCTTTTACCAAATGACTTTAACAGATGAGCACTACTATAGGTTCAACTTGGTACTGGAATTTACTAGGCTCAAGTATGCTCAAAGCAATCTTTCTTGGATCCTTCTTTGAGTGGCCAATCAGAAAAGGCCAAGTAGGACAAGAAATAAGCAGGGATATATAAGGAAGATCCCTGGTGAATTATGAAAAGTGGAGGGAAATAGCTCCTTGGAATTAGGAGAGTAGAGTAATCTCATATACCACAAGTTTCTGAGATGAGGAAGAGGGTCATGTTTTAGCACACTATACAGTATGTATGTATGTAAGTATGTAAGAAAGAATGCACCTCTACTACACCTCCAGTTATGAAGACCATAAACTATTGAATTGCAAATGACAAAATAAGTGCAGAGCTAAGAAGGCGAGAAAAAACTTTTGAGGTTGATGAGATATTGATAAGTATATAGTAAGTGCAACTGAACTGTACTATAAAATTCCAAAATAGATTGACATAAATATATTATAAGTCAAAAAGCCATAATAAATTACCATAAATAGTCAAGCGAGAGGGGTAATAAATATCCCAAGTGAAGGAAAAATATCAAATAGTTAAAATGTTTTAAAAAGAGCAAAAGGCTATGAACACAAGGATGACAGTTATATTGGTGCTAAGAAAAATGTCCAATAAATCTATATAGAATTGCAAAAAATGTGTGTGTATAAAGCAGAAGTGTGATCCAGGGGGCATTGTCATGTTAGTGGTCCGCAGGATTCAAAATGGTGAGTTTAGTGGTCTGTGAGTTCTGAAAAGTTGGTGACCTCAGTACATCTGTTTTACAGGTGTACACATCTAACAAAAAAGAGCGGCAATTGAGGAATTAGAGGGACAGAGGGATTCGATACCACAAAAGGGGACCCTTTACCCACATCAATACTGGGTACCTTTACCCCATTGCTTCCCAGGCCAATTTTCAGCTTTCAACACTCTCGCACTTTCAATGACAATTGAACGGTCAAGCTACGCTGTACCCAAATTACATTTTGTTCGGACAAATAGAACTTTCTTGTTGGTTGTTTTCAATCACGACTCTAATCTAATTTAATCACGTTTTGCTATATACGCGAAAAAAGAGCAGAAATTTTGAAAAATATATATTTTCTTCTTTCTATTTTAAAAGAAATCCAATAAAATAGAATTTTGTCATAAATCCAAGTCAAAATGTATTCTGCTACATATCTTTGGTAAAAAAAATCCTGTTAAGTGTATAGTAATTGGTTTGTGTGATCACAGATCAAATGTGCGCAAATGATCATGTACAGATGTGCGCAGGTGATCACGGACATATGTGTGCAGATGATCATTTGGACATGTGATTTTACCATTACATATGTGGGGGACAGGTGTTTTTACTGTGTGGGGACCTGTGTTTTGGGAACATTGTTTGGGGACATGTATGTTTTACATTGTGTGTTACTAGGCTGGTGATCAGTGTGTAAAAAGCTGTAAAAAAAAACAGCTCATACACACTGATCTCCAGCTGGCTGCCGCGATTCGCTCTCCTCTCCTCACTGACAACTTCCATGTGAGGAGAGCCGATCGCCTAGCAACCAACGCTTTATTTACATCACATGATGGCTGTGATTGGACACGGCCGTCATGTGATCAGGAGGTGCTGATCGGAGATGCAAACGCATCGGGATCGCACCGCTGCATGCACGTGATCCTTCGCCTTCTGAGGGACATTCCTGAATGTCCACTCAGAAGGAGAGAGTGCCCAGCCGTCCGTATATGTGGTGATGTGGTTAAAAATGAGGAACACAGATGGAAGCCATGACTAACCTGGGTAATTAGAGGGGAAGAGCTGTATCCAGCCACAAAACAGGTTCCATCTTCCGAGGCACTACTTTTGATTATTTAATGTTGATGTAGATATTACGTGTGTTCAGGGTTTTTATCCCTATTGCGCTTCTCTGGGTGTCTCCTCCATGATACATTTTAGTAGTAAAAATATTTTAATCCTTTGAGCGTTGAACTTTCTTGCCAAACCACCCAGCACCTACATAAGAGTTTTGTGAAGTGTATTCCAGCGAAAGAAAGATTATTGGACAAAACAACCACAAAATGACTTTTGCATAGTAAAAGTCATCAGAATGTAACGGGATGTACATTTGGCAGTAGAGCGTGACTTCACACAGAAGCTTTCTGTAGGTCTACAAAAATGTCCCATTGATGTAACTTAAGTGGAGAGAAAATAAATGACTGGAAGAAACAGACAGCCTGTTTTCAGAGAGTATGCAAACATAAAGCCTCATCCTGCTTATTCATGGTAGGATATAATTATACTACCTTCCCATCCAGCAACATATGGTTGTATTTAAAGGACCACTAAACTACAAGTTACTTTGTGCAGAAGTGGGACTAATACAACGGAGAAGCCACATTAAATACAGAGTAAGTGTAATTTATGAATGGTGGTGCAATATAAATATCTTCCATGCCTATATTGTAAATACAGCTGTCTTTATATAGAAGCACTATAGTTATTTTTAAAAACAAATCCCTGTAAATATACAGAGGGTAAAATAAGCACTGAAGACGTCACCATTTTTCAAGGTAAATACATTACTAAAGGTGCTATTGACATAAAATGTTCACCACATGTCGGTAACAACCCATGCAATCCATACATACAAAGAAACCAAATCAAATAAGTTAAGTGTAATAAAAATAAATGGCACAGGGAAAAAAGTATTGAACACGCTAACTGTAGTTTATTTAATACTTGGTACAAAATCCTTTGTTGGTAATGAAGGCTTCTAGATGCCTCCTATATGGAGAAACTAGTCGCATGCATTGCTCAGGTGTGATTTTGGCCCATTCTTCAAATCTTGAAGGCTCCATAGGCCTTTTCTATGAACTCTGATTTTTAGTTCTGTCCATAGATTTTCTAATGGATTCAATTCAGGTGATTGGCTGAAGCCATTTATTATCAATCAACTATGTTTACTCTTTTTAAATCATAATGACAACAGAAACTACCCAAATGACCCTGATAAAAAAGTTTACATACCCCAGTTTTTAATACCTACCGTGTATTGCCCCCTTTAACATCAATGACAGCTTGAAGTCTTTTGTGGTATTTGTGGACGAGGCTCTTTATCTTCTTGGATGGTAAAGCTGCCCATTCCTCTTGGCAAAAAGCCTCCAGTTCCTGTAAATTCTTGGGCTGTCTTTCATGAACTGCACGTTTGAGATCTCCCCAGAGTGGCTCAATGATATTTAGGTCAGGAGACTGAGATGGTCACTCCAGAACCTTCACTTTATTCTGCTGTAGCCAATGATAGGTCAACTTGGCCTTGTGTTTTGGATCATTGTCATTTTGGAATGTCCAAGTATCTCCCATGCGCAGCTTCCTGGCTGATGAATGCAAATGTTCCTCCAGTATTTTTTGATAACATACTGCATTCATCTTGACCTCAATTTCATCAGCAATCCACCTCCATGTTTCACAGTAGGAGTGGTGGACCTTTCATCATAGGCCTTTTTTTGATTCCTCGCCAAAATGAGGCATTTATGGTTGTGGCCAAAAAGCGAAATTTTAGTCACATTACTTTCAAATGACTTTGTACCAGAAGGTTTGAGGTTTGTTTCTGTGCTGTTTGGCATATTGTAAGCGGGATACTTTGTGGCATTTGCGTAATAACGTCTTTCTTCTGGTGACTCGACCATGCAGCCCATCTTTCTTCAAGTGCCTCCTTATTGTGCATCTTGAAACAGCCACACCACATGTTTTCACAGAGTCCTGTATTTCACCCAAAGTCATTTGTGGGGTTTTGTTTGGATCTCAAACAATTTTCCTGGCAGCTGTGGCTGAAATTTTAGTTGTCTACCTGACCATGGTTTGGTTTCAACAGAACCTCTAATTTTCCACTTCTATATTAGAGTTTGAACATTGCTGATTGACATTCCCAAAACCTTGGCTATCTTTTATATCCCTTTCCTGTTTTATACAGTTCAGCCTTTTCCCACAGATCCTTTGACAATTATTTTACTTTCCCCTTGACTCAGAATCCAGAAACGTCAGTGCAGCACTGGATGAAAAATGCAAGGGTCTGTCAGGAGTCCAGAAACTCACTGACCTTTTATACACACACACTAATTACACGAAAACAGCTCACAGGTGAGGATGGTTACCATTGGCCATTCAAACCCTTTTGTGTCAACTTGTGTGCATGTTATCAGGCCAAAATAACCAGGTTATGTAAACTTTTGATCAAGGTCATTTGGCTAGTTTCTGTTGTCATTATGATTTAAAAAGAGTAAAGTTGATTGATAATAAATGGCTTTAGCCAAACACTAACCAGTGAAAGAAAAGTTTTTGTTTATCATTCATATTCTCTGAAAAATGGCCAAGAAATCATAAATTCTACCAGGGTATGTAAACTTATGAGCACAATTGAATATTACATTTTTTGTTTTGCGTTTATTGCCGCTTTAATGCGGACAGTGTACCTAAAGTTTGCACATACTGAGTTGCCAAATGATAGCTGTTACATTGATACACACATTTTAGAGGGATTGCCTGCCCAGTAAACTAATGGTTGAAAGTGATGGAGTTTATGGCTTGTACCAAACTATCGTATGTTGCTCAGTACTAGTACAAAGGGTAGGGAAGCAGTAAGTGTTGTCCCCCTGCCTGCACACAGCAAAGCGGGAGACTACGGTAAGTAAAACATGATATATTTTTTTATCTCTGTATTAAATCGGACCCTGCCAAGAGACTTTGCAAAAATATGGGACTTTTTAGTTTAATCTGTAAGTCGTAGGCAGGTGATACCTATTATGGCAACTCTGGCAATATATACACTGTATCTCAATGGTTGTAAAGCTGACCTTGCATCAATCTGGAAGGTACCACTATTTATTAGAGCTCCACCCCTTATGCAAAAAACACAAATGAAAAATAAATGTATAAATAAATAAAAGCAGAAAAATAAAAAGCCTTACATCCTGGCTTCTGGCCTCCTTGCACAGGTGATATCACTCAGCTGTCTGGTGGGATCCTGAGAGAGCTTAAGATCCCATATCTGGTGATAATTTGCTGTATCATTGAATGACCGCCCCGGGGCCAAGGCAAGGATGTGGGAGTGGAGTTCTACCAAATAGCGATACATACTGTAGCATTTTGATGTACTTGGCTAAATCTGCCCATTAACCAGATTTCTCTATTTGCTAAGCACTTAATTTTAGTACTCAGTACATTCCATTCTAAAATAACACATCAACGTGCTTTAGAGTGTTATTAAACTCAGACTATGCAAAACTCTCATTACATGTTATATACTCACAAAGTATAAACAAAAAAGTCAGTGCTCCTACCCATACAATACATAGATAGCAGAGCTCCTGGGTGCTCAATCCACAGTCGCTGGCTGAGTAAAGTAATGTAGGAAAAATGACCCACACTCCAGTTGCTGCTCTTTAAAAAATATTTTTTTATTGAAAAAACACAGTGAGCAAACGCAGATGAAAACAGTTGAAGCGTTTGAGCCTATAAGGCCTTAGTCATAACCACTTATAATTAAGGCCTTATAGGCTGAAACACATCAACTGTTTTCGTTTTTTCAATAAAAACAAAGATTTTTTAAAGAGCAGCAACCAGAGTGTGGATCATTTTTCCTTCATACTCGCAAAGCCACTAAAGCATTTGTCTTGTGTGTGGGTCCTCTACAGAGAATGCTCAATTTAAATTCTCTTCTTCATTTTCTTATCTGTGCAGCCCACATGACATGACTATAGAGCCACACATATGGGCATATACACACTGCCCTCCCTCCCTCCTACTCCATATCCTATTACTTAACACTATGGGAGCGGGATATAGAACACTAATTTATTACATTCCCCCCAAAAATAAAAAAAAAATGCTTAGTTTTAATTTAAATCATTAATAAATATATCAAATATAATTGCTAATACCTATATGGTAAAAAAAGCCTTTGATGTAGATGTCATCTCAACATAATGAAAGCTTTTATCCATCATGTAAGACTCAGTTTCCAGACCGCCCTATAGAATTTTTACTGCTACAGGGCAGCACCTGTGCAGCGGATCATGTATATATATACGTGATGTAACACTTCCAGATAGGGGGTACGCATGGTGGAGGAGGGGGTGACACAATGTTTTTCCGCACCGGGTGACACTAGTCCTAGTGATGCCACTGACTGCCGTATCCCAAAAAATGGTATGTCATTAAGAAGGTGAAAATATCCTGAAGGTCAAGTGGTTAATGCACAAAAAAATTCACATTCAACGTTCAGTAAAGATTTCTAGGGAGTTGGATACAGTAATTTGATAATAACTATATAATCCAATTTGAATTGCTCTTTTGAAACAGTTTTTAATTAGTCATGTGCCCGTCACCGCACCAATCAGGACTGGCCAGACACAGACTCAGGCCTCATACACACGACCGAGGAAAACTCGTCGGAAAAGACACATCGTTTTCCTTGACGAGTTCCTTGTTAGGCTTGTCGAGAAACTTGACAAGCTGTCTTTGCGTACACACTGTCAAGACCAAATCTCCTCGTTCTCAAACGCGGTGACTTCAACACATACAACGGCAGGGGAAGTTTAATTCCACTGGCACAACCCTTGGGGCTGCTTTTGCTAATCTCATGTTACTGCGTGTTAGGTAAAAGTTTGGCAAGAGACATTTTCACTTTTCAGTCTTTTACAACGTGACAAATGTGCCATCTCCATTACAAATACTACTTTTACCGAAGGTGCGCGGTTTTCTAAGCATACACACCAACGTGTTTCTCGTTGGAAAACCAGCCCGACGAGGAATACGACGACTCAGGTCGAGGAAAAGGAGAACTTGCTCTCTTTTTTCCTCGTCGAGTTCCTCGACAGTTTACTCGATGAAAAGCATACACAAGACCGTTTTCCTCGGCAAAAAAGTTTCTTGATGGAATCGGTCGAGGAAACCGGTCGTGTGTATGCGGCCTCACACTGTAGAGAGAATACATCAACAGAGTAATAGAAGCCCCTCCAAGAGATCTCTCCCTGCAGATGATAAAGTCCAGGGAAAGATCATTTGAACACACAACAGTGGTGGAGGAATAAATTACTAAAAGGATTAAAAAGAAAAAACTACTGTGCCATAAATTATATGATTTATGGGAATGAATTATAGCAATTACCACCTCTCTGTTTAGTTTCACTTTAACTACATAATTCTAAAATGTTGCATTGGCTTTGCTTACTGACTACTAGACTCTGGTACACAGAGTATAATTTTAGGGGGAAAAAATCATTTTATGACTTTTTATAAAATTGCTGTAAAGCAGCTTGTAAAATTTAACAGCGTTCACGCTTACACTCATAAATGTCTGTGCTGAATGTCATATTCGTTGTTCTGCATGTTACATAATAAGCAGATGGAATTCCATTCTCAAACAATATCCATCTCTATTTACAATGCCATAAGTGGACTGGACTAAACTGAAAAAATGAATATAATCAAATAAATGGCAAAATAATAACAATAATAACGTTTAAAATCAGATTTGTGTTTTTTTACGGCCTGCTCGCTAACAGTGGTTTGTGAACAGCCCAGGAGCCTTGTGGAAAAGAAATACTACATACCTGGCATGTAATCGTTATGTAAATGTATTTGTTATTTTACACCGTTTGGAGTTTTTCTATTTAACTGCTTGAAGTCCCGAGCAACTACCGTATTTATCGGGGTATACCGCGCACTTTTTTCCCCTAAAATAAGGGGAAAATCGTGGGTGCGCGATATACGCTGATACCCGCTTCCCGCACTCAGTTTGAACGCCTCCGCCAACATATACCGAGTGCAGTACACTCGGGTACATTCGGCAAGGCTTGGCTTCGCTCGTGCTCACGCATAAACGTCACAGAGCTTGAGCACGAGCGAAGCCGAGCCTTGCCGAATGTACCCGAGTGTACTGCAACTGAGCGCGGGAAGCGGGGGTTCGACTCGAGACAGCGCTGGAGAAGCCGGGAGGACACCGAAGACGGATGCCGGACCGGAGAAGGCCGCCGATGGACGCCGCGCAAGACACCAAAACTGTAAGTACTAAAATGTTTTTTTACAGGAATTTCGGGTCGACATTAGAGGTACTTGTTTTGCATGCATAGTAAAATCTGCATTTTTCTAGACAATTACTTAAAATTCTGTGCACACAAACACAAAATGATACTCAATTTTCTGGTAAGATTTTAAAGATTTGTGTGGTTTGTGTTGAGTAAATGAATACCAAAAAATAAATAAAAAAAATCAGGCATGTTTGTTATCTGGGGCAAAAGGGGTGCTTTCCCATTTTTTTTATTTTTATGTTGTTATATTTATCCGATTTATTATATTTTTTTAACACTTTTTTTATTTTGTTTCTTTAAATGTATTGCTTTCACAAGCAGTCTACCAACACCCCTTCATGATAGCATTGGCAGGTTTTATTTATAGACACATTATGGGGTAAATTTACTAAAGGCAAATTATCGGTGCACTTTGCAAGAGCAGTTGCTCCAGAGCTTAGTAAATGAGGGGAAGCTCTGCTGACTTCCATCATCCAATCATGTGCAAGCAAAAATGCATTGTTTTCTATTTTCCTTGCACGTGATTGCATATTCTTTGCAAAGTGAAGTTTTACCTAATTTACTAAGCTCTGGAGAAACTGCACTTGCAAGGTGCACAGTGTACTGACCTTTAGTAAATCAACCCCTTTGGGTCTATTAAACCCCTAATGTCACCTTTACTCTCCATTGCAGTTAATCAAGCATAGCTCATGCTTGATCGGTTGAATTTTTGAGTCATCTAAAGACTACAAATACCACAGTCTAGAAATTAACCAATCAGGAAGTTTTAAGGCTAAGGTATGGAGAAGCTTCTATGCCATCTGGAGACAGCTATACCACCTAACTTCACCGGTAAGCATCTGGATAAACATCTTTAAAGCGGAATTTCACCCTAAATATAAGCCCTCCCATGTGATCCAGCATACTGGCGTCAGCGTCAGTATGCTGTTTTTTTTTTAAAATCCATGTACTTACTGTCTTATTCAGAATTTTATTTTTTTTACCCCGCGGTGGACGGCGCCAGTATAGCGCGTCACATCTTACGAAAGTACCCGAAAAGGACTCGGGTAATCTCGGCGAAAATGCGGCGCCTGCGCACAGACCTAGGAGCTGACTGCGCAGGCGCCGTATTTCTCTGAGTCCTACGGCTATGGCGCGTCACGCCCTCCGAAAAACGCCGAAATAGGACTCGGAGAAATACGGCGCCTGCGCAGTCAGCTCCTAGGTCTGTGCGCAGGCGCCGCATTTTCACCGCGATTACCCGAGTCCTTTTCGGGTACTTTCGTAAGATGCGACGCGCTATACTGGCGCCGTCCACCGCGGGGTAAAAAAAATAAAATTCTGAATAAGACAGTAAGTACATGGATTTAAAAAAAAAAAACAGCATACTGGCGCTGACGCCAGTATGCTGGATCACATGGGAAGGACTTATATTTAGGGTGAAACTCCGCTTTAATGGTGTCATGATCCTATCTCATAACCATCTTTATTTATGCCAAAGAAGTATGGGACTCTGACGTCCACCCAGACCAACCCAAATTGAACTCTAGCTCCAGCTATGACTAATCATCGGTTGTCGATGTGAAACGCGTCAGGTTTGGTTACCCCACTGTTTGCTGTTTTAGTTTTTTGACTGGAATAAACAGGCACTATTTTTAAGTCTTTTCATCCATTGGAGTGCGGCTGTCCATTTTTCTTTCCTTATATTCCAAATTGAACTCTAGACCAACAGAAATATCCCATCTGGAATCCTGCAAGCCCGTCCTCCATTTCCACTGGAGCAATCTATTGACCTTTAGTAAATCAACGCCTTTGGGTCTATTAGACCCCTAATGTCACCTTTACCCTCCATTGCAGTTAATAAAGCATAGACCATGCCTAATAAGTTGAACTTGTTGAGTCATCTACAGGCTACACATACCACAGTCTAGAAATTAACCAATCAGGAGGTTTTAAGGCCAAGGTATGGAGAAGCTTCTATGCCATCTGGAGAAAGCTATACCACCTAAATTCACCAATAAGTGTCTGGCTAAAAATCTTTAATGGGGTCATGATCCTATCTCCTAACCATTTTTTTTAATGGCAGGGAAATATGGGACCATGACATCCACCCAGACCAACCCAAATTGAACTCTAGCCCAACAGAAATATCCCATCCTCCAATTCCACTGGGCACCTAAAACCATGCTTGCCATGCTAAGCTGGGCAGATTCCCATTTTTGCTTACCTTACAGAGGAGGGGGTTATCATACTGGGAGCACCTACAAAACAGTAGCCCCCAACTCAAACCACTATAAAGCTCCTTACTGATCAACAAGGACCAGCTCAAACATGTGGCCTGCAACCGTGTTCATCCCAAACTTTCAAAAATATGGCCTGACAAAATCTCAAATAAAGGACATAATAAACTATTTAAAAGAAAACTGTCAGAGAATGGAGAAATTAAATAAACTCCTAAAAATTAACTACTTACCAGTCACTACAGACAGACTACAAACAGAACCCATACCTGGAGATGCTACAAGACCCCAAAGATAAACAGACAATGAGCCTGTACAGACTGAGCATGCAAAGCCTGGAATTCAAACCAAGGTGGCACAGATACTGTAGACCTACAAGCCCAAGGAGAGTAAGTCAGTGATGAGACCAGGTGGGTGCTGAAAGATGAGTCCCACTTTTTGCTACGATGCCCCAAGTACTCAGCAATGAGAGACACCAGGATCTAATCCTGGACTTCACTTATATAGAAAAGAAGAGAAAATTCAAGAGTCTGGGAAGAAGCGAAGCAGACGATGGAAATAGGAATAACTGGGCAATATGTTACAGTATGTCACAGACTGAGCGGGACATGAGAAATCCTGGACTTCTAAACACCCTACATGGACTCAGTCCTATTCCTGCTTTATATTATCCATTAATATGACAACATTCCTTTTATGAGTGAAAACAGCGAGTAAACCCCTCACATTTTTGTAAATATTTTATTCTTTTTTTTCATTTGACAACACTAAAAAAATTACACTTTCCTACAATGTAAAGTAGTGAGTGTACAGCTTGTATAACAGTGTACATTTGCTGTCCCCTCAAAATAACTCAACACACAGCCATTAAAGCAAAGTTTCACCCAAAAATGGAACTTCCGCTTTACTGTAAGTGACCCCCCATTTTTTCATCGGGTACACGTCACAGGTACGAGATGATTGCCTAGCCAGTCACGGTGTGCATCGCGGGTTGTGCATGTGCAGTGCGTGCCCGGCTGTGAAGCCTCAGCCGGGCACCCAGAGTGACAATGCTGGGGCCTCAGGTGAGTGTCTGATTAATAAAAGTCAGCAACTACGCTTTAATGTCCAAATTGGGCCCATTTAGCCATTTTTCTTCCCCGGTGTGACTCGTTAGTATTCCAAGGTCTCGGGTGTGAATGGGGAGCAGGTGTGTTAAGATTGGTGTTATCGCTCTCACTCTCCCATACTGGTCACTGGAAGTTCAACATTACACCTCATGGCAATGAACTCTGATGATCTGAAAAAAAGAATTGTTGCTCTACATAAAGGTGGCCTAGGCTATAAGAAGATTGCCAAGACCCTGAAACTGAGCTGCAGCATGGTGGCCAAGACCATACAGTAGTTTAACAGGACAAGTTCCACTCAGAACAGGCCTCGTCATGGTCGACCAAAGAAGTTAAGTGCATGTGCTCAGCGACATATCCAGAGGTTGTCTTTGGGAAATAGACGTATGAGTGCTCCCAGCATTGCTGCAGCATTAAGGGGTGGGGCCTGTCAGTGCTTAGACCATACACCACACACTGCATCAAATTGGTCTGCTTGGCATCCCAGAAGGAAGCCTCTTCTAAAGATGACAAGAAAGCCCGCAAACAGTTTGCTGAAGACAAGCAGACTAAGGACATGGATTACTGGAACCAAGTCATATGGTCTGATGAGACCAAAATAAACTAATTTGGTTCAGATGGTTTCAAGCGTGTGTGACGACAACTAGGTGAGGCGTACAAAGTGTGTATTGTCTACAGTCAAGCATGTTCTGGGGCTGCATGAGTGCTGCCGGCACTGGGGAGCTACAGTTCAGTGAACCATGAATACCAACCTGTACTGTGACATACTGAAGCAGAGAATGATCCCCCTCCCTTCTGAGACTGGGCCACAGGGCAGTATTACAACTTGATAAGGACCCCAAACTCGCCTCCAAGATGACCACTGCCTTGCTAAAGAAGCGGAAGGTGAAGTTGATGGGCTGACCATGCATGTCTCCAGACCTAAACCCTATTGGGCATCTGTAGGGCATCCTCAAACGGGAGGTGGAGAAGCGCAAGGTCTCTAACTTCCACCAGCTCCGTGATGTCATCATGGAGGAGTGGAAGAGGACTACAGTGGCAACCTGTGAAGCTCTGGTGAACTCCATGCCCCAGAGGGTTATGGCAGTGCTGGAAAATAATGGTGGCCACACAGAATATTGAGACTTTGGGCCCAATTTGGGAATTTTCACCTAGGGGTGTACTCACATTTGTTGCCAGCGGTTTAGACATGAATGGCTGTGTGTTGAGCTATTTTGAGGGGGCAGCAAATATACACTGTTATACAAGCTGTACACTCACTACTTTACATTGTAGCAAAGTGTCATTTCTTCAGTGTTGTCACATGAAAATATATAATAGAATATTTACAAAACTGTGAGGGGTGCACTCACTTTTGTGAGATACTGTATATGGATACATACATTCAAACATATATTTTGTAAATACTGAATAAATTGTATATTCTGCAAATTCTGTCCCCCTGCGTTATATTGTATTAAGTTGCCTTTGATAAATGCTGACATCTAGTGACAATTTTGAGCCATTACATTGTGTTTACTATGTAATTTGAGTCTCTCCCTCTGTGCCCCCCCCCCCACCCTCCCTCCTGTTTAGTGCCAGTTAGTTCAGTCCTAGCCAGACTTTCCCTCTCTCTTCCATTTTCCCTCATTCAGATTTAGTACTTTGCAGAGACAGGGCTTAGGAAAGTCATTATCTGCTTGTACTTCATAACATTGGAAAAACATCCCATGTACTGCAGTTGTCTGAAAAAACCCTGCATCCCATTTACATTAGAGTGAACCAAGCCTTAAAGAAGTATGGCCATCATTTTTTTGGCTATACCTCTCTCCTATGGATCACAGGAGTGCAGTTAATTCTGCACTCCTGTGACCCATTTTCAGCCGACAGCTGGTCGGGATCCACCCAGATGCTTTGACCGGCAGCTGGCTCAGCCTTTCATCGATCCACTGAGAGTCAGCCCCTCTCGCCCCTTCCCCAGCCCAGTGCTTCAATGAGCGGGAAAACAGAGAGACACTAACAGAGTCACGGCACTCTGCTCAGAGCCGAGGGGGAGAACGGAGTGATAAGTGGTGTTTGATCGCTCAGTTCTCACTGCAGAGACAACAGGGTACAGATGCAGCATCGGATTGATACTGCATCAATCTAGGAGAGTACAACTCTTTAGAAAGATTGAAGAGGCAATATGGACTTTCATGGTACAGTATAGACTTACACAATTGAATTGCAAAAATATAAATTTATTGCACAAAACATAATTATTAAAACATAGGCAGATATACAATATACAAAGGATGCTACTCAAAAGAGGTATTTTGAGTAGCATCCTTTGTATATTGTATATATACACTTGATGATCTCACCGCATCCTGACCCTTTAAGACCCTCCCACTGTAATGTTGCGTACAGACGATCGGACATTCCGTGATTTTTTTCCAACGGATGTTGGCCCACACTTGTCTTGCATTCACACGGTCACAGAAATGTTGTTGGAAATTCCAAACGTCAAGAACGCGGCGACGTACAACACCTACGACGGCACTAGAAAAGGGAAGTTCAATACCAGTCGTGTTAGTAGAAGTTTGGTGAGAGACGATTCGTGCTTTTCAGCCTCATGCTTTTCAGTTCGTTACAGCGTGACAAATGTGCCATCTTCATTACGAAGGCTAGTTTTACCAGGCCGATCGCTTGCGTCTTGTACTTGATTCAGAGCATGCGTGGAATTTTGTGAGTTGGAATTGTCCACACACGAACAGAATTTACGAGAACGGATTTTGTTGTTGGAAAATTTGAGAACCAACTCTCAAATGTCTGATGGGGCCTACACACGCTCGGAATTTCCAACCAAAAAAATCACATCGAACATTTGTTGTCGAAAACTCTGAGCGGGTGTACGCGGCATTAGTGACATTTGACCACACCCACAGTTTAATGCGGCTTGGAGGGTGTGTGTGGGGGGGTGACAGGGGGTTTTGGGGGGTTGTGGTTGAGTTACTTTAAACTGGACACTGCATATATTTCTACAAAGAAATGCTTATAGATGCCCTCTCAAAGCAACCCAGCAAACTTTGTAAAATTCTTGTGTGGCTTTAGGTCTCATATTTTCACAACTGCATAAGAATGTGCATCAAATGCTTTCCAAGGCCATTTGTAAAATCTTGGATATGTACTGTGTAATCTTTTGGAGACTAAAGAACACTCGGTAGAACATAAATCACACGCTGGCCCAAAGTAAAGCAATAAAAGACAGCAAGAATAAACAAGGAAACCTAGAATTTTATGGTAACGAGAAACTAATTGCTCTTTTTCATCTGCTCATTTTTCAATCTACAGAAATCCCGTTGCTGGCCTATTCCTGGGCATGCTCCATGGGCATCTCCATTGTAGACGCTGTTCATAGGAGAAGCACAAGAACGGCCACTATTGTAGACTACTTCAGATACTCAATTGCTGGTTTCAGCTTACGGTTTGGAGTGAGAAGGCTAGAAAACAGGCACAGTAAGGGTTGAAGCTTAGTGGAAAAATAACTATGTAGCACTCCTGAAACTTTAATGGCCTTGTTGAGGAACATGGTGTGGTCACGGTGTTCCTCAACAAGGCCATCTAAACTGATGGGAAACAAAGTGCGAGTTGTCAGCACATTCATTAATGCTGGCAAATGACTTAAAGTGGAGGTTCACCCAAAAATCGACATTCTGCCATTAGATCCAGCATACTGCTGACATCTGCAGTATGCGTTTTTTTTTTTTGTACTTATCATTTTATCAGCCGTTGTTATCCGGCTCCGAGCGTTCCTAAGCAAAGCGGAGTTGATTGACAGGCTGCTAAAGCGCGTCACGCCTTCCGAAAATACCCGAAGTGACACTCGGGTGTTAACGGCGCTATACAGCGCCTGCCGTGTAGAGCTGACTGTGCAGGCGCCTTAAACACCCGAGTGTCACTTCGGGTCATTTCGGAAGGCGTGACGTGCTTTAGAAGCCCGTCAATCAACTCCACTTGGCTTAGGAACTATACCTATACCGGGAAGGAATGCCCGCTCGGAGCCGGATAACAACGGCTGATAAAACGATAAGTACAAAAAAAAAAAAAAGCATACTGCAGATGTCAGCAGTATGCTGGATCTAATGGCAGAAATTTGCTTTTTGGGTGAACCTCCGCTTTAAACATATGTTTTCTAAAATATTTCCTGAGATCTGCTTATATCACAATTCAAAAAAAAAATTATATATATTAGCAATATTATTATTATTATTTTTTAATGTGCTAATTTGTTTTTGTGGGATAGGACTTTGTGTACAAGTAGTAAATTGCCCCTCCAATGCCGAATGTTTTCGGCAAAATTCCATTCCTCTTCTTTCCTCCTGTCAGTCTGGACTCCTGTCAGTCTGGGTACCACGCGGTAAAGGAGATTCAGTTTCCTGTTCCCGGCCGGACTGACAGGAAGTGCACACTGAGTAATCACTTCCTTTCATTCCGCCTGGGAACAAGAAACTAAATCTCCTGCCGTGCAGTACGAACCCGGTAGGGAGGGGGGGGGGGGGAGTAAAAAAAACATAGGGAGGGGGAGGGGGGAGTAAAAAAAAAACATTGGGAGGGGGGCTTTGTGTGCGTGCGGGGGCCTCTATGTCCATTTTGCTTGGGGCCCCCAAATACCTTCAAACGGCCCACAGTGAAGCATGGGCACAGTAAGGCATGGGCACAGTGAGGCATGCAGATGGACAGCCTAGGCTTATACTTGAGTCAATATGTTTTCCCAGTTTTTTGTGGTAAAATTGGGTGCCTCGGCTATATTTGGGTATATATATATTTGGGTCGGCTTATACTAGAGTATATACGGAATTTCCTAAACTTGCTTATATCACAATTAAAAAAAAATATTAGCAATATTATTATTATTTTTTTTATTTTTTTTAAAGTGCTAATTTGTTTTTGTGGGATAGGACTTTGTGTACAAGTAGTAAATTGCCCCTCCAAATGCTAAATGTTTTGTTGGCTGCAAAATTCTATTTTTTTTTTTTTTTACCTCCAATTTGTCTTCATAGTAATTTCACAAAATTTTCAGCTAAAACTTTGAAACATCCCGAGTATATAATTGTGTATAAATTGCTGAAATGCGAGAAAAGGCCTTACAAAAATGTGTTGCGTCTCCTCCCTGTAGCTTCAGTAATGTCATCTCACATGCACAGGTGTTGTGTGGGGTACACAAGGTCAGACAGAGCTCACGTAGGTACAGAGTTTAGACTCTTGAATGAATAATTGCAGTCTCAGAATGGGAGTCCCAGTTTTCTGGGCAGAGTAGGATCCATAATCCACAGGAGCATGGAAAAGGCATGCAATGACTGCATAGAAAAAAAAGAACACATTTTATAGGAAGGCAGTGACTGTTAAAAAAAAGATTGCAGACAAGTCTGATTGGCTGGAGTGTCTCAAGTGACATTGCTGGCAGGACAGCTGAATTTTTGCTCAAAAACACCAGGAAGCATGCGGCCAACTTTTAAAACATTTGCAGTTAAGATGAGAAAAGATTTTGCAATCACTGCAAGCACCTATTTACTGAACTACTTTTTATGGTTTACATATTAAAATTATGTTTTAATTTTTGTATTTTTTGTGAGTTTTTTTATTTTTATTTTGTTGTTTATGTGCATAATTTTAATTATAAATGCAAAGAGATAAAATTGAAGCTTGATTTTTTTCCCCCGGTGTACTTTTTTTAATCTTTTTAACAGATCTGCTCACCGAACATAAATATCAGTAAGCTTGTGCTGCGTCCAGATCTGTAAAATCAAAATAGAAAAATCTGTTCAAGGTCAGCATAAACATATAAATATGTGTACACATATAAAACACATGTACATTTAATAAAAGTAAAATGATATGCATCTAAATGCTGTACAGATGTTTACACATACAAACGCATTTTACCCACTCCCCATCCAGGCCAATTATGGCACTTCACTTCGACATGTAAAAATCATAATTTTTTAGCTAGTAAATTATATAGAACCGCCAAACATTATGTATTTTTTTTAGCGGAGACCCTAGAGAATACAATGGCGGTCGTTGAAACTTTTTATCTCGCACGGTATTTGTGCAGCAATTTTTCGAACAAAAAATGTTAATTTTAAAAAAAGTTTCATGCTTTAAAAAAAAAAAAAAAAAAAAAATATTAAACATTTGTTTTGCATAATGTGAAAGATGATGTTACGCGGAGTAAATAGATACCAACATGTCATGCTTTAAAATTGCACACGCTTGTGGAATGGTGCCAAACTTCGGTACTTTAAAATCCTCATAGGCGACACTTTAAAATGTTTTACTGGTTACATGTTTTGAGTTATAGAGGAGGTCTTGTGCTAGAATTATTGCTCTCGCTCTAACATTCGAGCACACGGGGACAGGGGCACTTTAAAAAAATAAATAAAAAATGTATTGTTAATTATATTTTTTTTTTTTTTAGATTGACACTTTAAAAAAAAAAAAATTTTGATCACTTCTATTCCTATTACAATGAATGTAAACATCCCTTGTAATAGGAATATGACATGACAGGTCCTCTTTACAGTGAGATCTGGGGTCAATAAGACCCCACACCTCACCTCTAGGCTAGGAAGCCTGAAATAAAAAAAATAAAAAAATTATCTCGGCTTCCAAGTCGAGGCGGCGCCGATTGTTTGATTGCAGAGGCCGGGCGTAACATCGCTCCCACCCCATATCTACAAAATGGTAAAAGTATTATTTTTTCCTTTCACATGACCAGGTATTCTTTGCAAAGTGAATGGCCAGGTGCAGGATAAGGCGGCTCCAAGGATTGCTTGCTAGGGGGAATGGGCTGGGCCCGAGCTCTGTAAAAGTATTGCCCCAGGGAATTCTTGGTCTTTCAAGAAATGTGGTTGGAAAAGCTGACCACCCTCCCGCCGTTTTTTTCTATGGTATGTCACAGCTTGCTGCGGTTTCTTGACCTTGCCAGCATAAAATGTCTGTAATGGGCTATGCCCTTGATGGAAATCGGAAGTAGGCGGCCTGTCCAGCACTTATGGTAAGGACAGCCCCCCCCCCCCCCCCTTTGGATTTGTGTGCTCACATTACAACTGTGACTGGCACTGGTTGAAAAGTGTTCACATGTTATGTTTGGATTTAATAAAGCTGTGGCCTTGCCCTTTACAACCTGATGTTTGTAAGTGTGTTTATTTAATGGGGTAAGGGGGCAAGGGGGAAGGTTTTTCTATACATTTATGTTACAGTTATTTGTACCCGGGCTCATTGTGCCTCAGCGGTCAAGTGAAGAATGCCCTTTGCAGAGACATGGTCATTTTGCTCTGCATACTAAAGGAGATAGTACCTCGTTAAAGGCCAGATCTATCCAAGATAAATATTTTGGGCAGAGAGGGTGCAGATGAGGATGTCTGAATCAGAGAAAGAACTCCTGTAATGGCGAAGGCGATGTTTTATGCCGCGTACACGCGATCACTTTTTGTGATGAAAAAAAACTACGTTTTAAAAAACGTCATTTAAAATGATCGTGTGTGGGCAAAACGTTGTTTTATGTCTTCAAAAAAACGACCAAAATAAAAATTCGAACATGCTTGAATTTTTTGTGTCATAAAAAGTGATCGTGTGTGGGCAAAACGACGTTTAAAACAACGTTTTTAAACCCGCGCATGCTCAGAAGCAAGTTATGAGACATGGCTTCAATAGAACAGAGTGCCGTTGAACATGGTGTACGTAACTGCGCTTTGCTAGAGCTTTTTGGAAAAACGATGGTGTGTATGCAACGCTGTTTTGGAAAATGAAGTTTGAAAAACGTTGTTTTGTTTCGTGAGATAAAACGTCTTTTTTTTCATCACAAATAGTGATCGTGTGTACGCGGCATTAGGCGTTTACCACTACAACTTCATGAGGTGCGTAAATGGCTTAAACTTATAGCAAGGACATTATTCAACTTTGATCAAAGCTGCACAGTTTGGCCCAGATTCACGTACATCTGCGCATTATTGGACCGGCGTAGCGCACCGCCTTTACGTTAGACTTGCGCAATTTTGCCGCGTAATCACCCTATTCTCGTAGCTTTTGCGCAGGAAATTGCGCATACGTAACGTTTTTCCAGAGGCGTAAGGAGGAGTAATACAAATTGGGAAGGACGTGGGCGTGTTACATTGAAATGAGCCGTGACACCATGCAAATGAAGGGCCGGCCGGCTCGCGCATGCGCGCTTGAAGGAGACCATGGTCAGCTCCGCTGTGCGCATGCTCACAACTCGGGAGCGGTGCAATCAGTGAAATTGGAAATGGACTAGGGCAACTTTGTGAACTACGCAGACAGCATAAATAGACAGACACAAATGCACTTCCTTTGCAAAAGTACATCCCTTTGTATCCCTCCCTCTACAGCAAGGTGCTTTTGTTTGTTTGTGACGTGTCTTTGAGATATTTGGGGACTGTTTTGCAGAGTGATTTTTGTCTTTTATGTGTTTTCTTTGTTGTTATTTTGTTTAAATTATATTTTTGCTGGGCATTTTTTTTTTTTGCTCGTCATTTATTTAATTGTTTTGGTTCTGTTTGTGTATGATTTTGGAATGTGGGGGTGATATTCCTGCGGGAAAAGGGGTGTCACCCTCATTTGTGGTGGAGAAGTGATCCCCAGGTCTGTGTGAATGATGTATGAATGTACAGTGACATAATTGGAGCTGTGGCGTGGCGTTGCAGCTCACAAGTCCTGCATGGTGGACTGGTGCCAATCCAATGTGATGACGATGTGGTGTGTGTGTGCTAGGGACCACAGTGGTGTGCATGCATGCATTCTCATTGTGCCATGATTAATGTGTGTGTTTAACGTGCAAAGATGCATAATGTGAGCTGGCATGAGATGGGGTCATGAGATGGGGTACCAGTGCATATGCAGAGTCACCTTGAAGGGAAAAGACAGGAGGATGTTAGTCATGCATGTGCCACTTGTGAGGTGTGCATCACGGGAGGGGATAGTCATGCCTGCCACCCATGTCACTCACCAACCAGCCAGCTGTCCCCATACATGTTCTGTTCGAAATCTGTGGGGATGGGGCTCTGATTGTATATGTAGCTGTCATGGGTGTCATGGGTGGTGCCATGTGTTGGGCTGCTGATGTCCTCCTGCAAGGTTGTGGTAATTCCAGGATGGCATGAGGGGTGAATCTGAAGATGCGAGACACCTCAGAATCACTCATGCCAAAGATGTCTATGCGTGTGTGATATATCAAGTGAAGAGTGAGGGGCTTGTATCAGATAAGAATATTGTATTAGATTAGATTAAATTGTAAATTTTATATAAGCAAATAAAAAAATAAAAAAAAACATCTCCCGTGCCCTCCTTAGTGCCATCCTCTGTGCCCTCCTCCTTCTTTGTTCATCTAAAGTCAGTAGTATAGCTATGCGCGACGATGCCCCTGGCATGTTGGCATACAGATTGTTGAGCAACACGTGTGACTGCTGAGCTGCTCACTAACAGTGTTGCTTTATCTGACAAGTAGACTTTTTTTCTTTTTTTAGACCAGCTTTTATCAGCTCTAATTTTAGACAGGACATTTTGCTGTTGCGCACACTGCGTCGCCTGCGCTGCACCAACGTTGTTTTGTGGATCCCCGTAAGTCCCTCATTAGCATATTTGACTAGCAAATCAATGGTGTGTCTATCGCACTTTTGCACGGACGGATGCGCCAGTCTAACGAAATTACGCGGGACAAAAAAAAGACGATTTTTTGCGTATCTCGTTCTGGGGATGCCGCGCAACGAAACGCACGCGCACATTTAGACTTACGCACGCGCATCTCCTGTTGCGCAGGCGTAATCGCTCTGTGAATCTGGGCCTTTGTTTTTATCTACAGATGTCTCTTATTTGTATAGGCATTTTTTTGGTAAAGGTGAACTATGCCTTTAACATGCCAAAGCGGTTTTACGGTATTGTTCTAGCCCTGAAGAGCACTATAGATATCACACTTGCTGCATTACTTGGCAGCCTTCCCGAGATTAATGCTGTAACATTTTCTATCTAATAATGTTGCTTATACATAGCCCAGAGCAACACAATTATACAAGTCATGCTGTCAACCTGCCAAAAACCACCATCTGGGTAGACACAGAGAAACGTCTCCACTATGCCGCTACTTTACAGCTGCTTGTAACTCCACATTACGCGCCTTTGTTATACATTATTACAGCTTTACCAAAGGAAATAATGGCTATATTCACAAGGCTAATTGATGAGGCTAGCACTCTTTATTCAAGTGTAAAATACACATTAGAAATAATTAACTTGGCAAGACTTCCAATATACCCTGGATCTCTAGTTGACCTATCAAGAAACCCTTGCAGACTAATAAAATATGTATTACTAAAACGCTATAAACAGTAACAATATATTTCTGTTGCATGCTTAGGATCAGCAACCTCATGAGCAAAGCACACCGGAATGCTTAAAGGTGACTGTCAAGAAAAATAGGTATTGGACTATAGCTCACCCTTGTTGTAGCAGGTGTGATCGCAAAGGGAGGACTGTGCTGGTGGGAAAGGGTGGCATTTGCCCCCTGAACCAGTATTAAGAGATGTTGTGTTGATGGCCTCGAGTGAAGACACTTCACCATTCATACATCAACCATTGAAGTATTCACAGTCACCCACGCATGGTGGGCATTATATAGCCACCTGGTTCAGTCCTGTGATCTAGCACCAAATCCCTTTGTGGTTCTGAGATGTCCTGTGACCAGATATCAAGAGCAAAAGAAAGTAGAACAATCTATATAGGTGTGCCACAATAATGTCCTTTAGGAAAATATTAACCTTTCACCATGCCCACCAATTCTAGAAGCACCATGGCACACTTTATATGGTACATTTTCTTTTGCTCACATAAATCTGTCCCTACCAAGAAAATGCTAGTTATTGGGGTTAATTTACTAAAGGCAAATATTCTGTGAACTGCAAGTGCAGTTGATCCAGTATAGTAAAAGAGCGGAAGTTCTGTTGATTTCTATCATCCAATCATATGCAAGCAAAAATGCTGTTTTTTTTTTCCTTGCATGTGATTGGGTATTCTTTGCAAGGTGAAGCTTTAGCTCGTTTACTAAGCTCTGGAGAAACTGCACTTGCAGTGTACAGTATATTTGCCTTTAGTAAATCAACCTCATTGTGTTTGACCCTCGTGCCAAAAGGTTCCCAAAGCTCCCCTGGACCCCCCCTTCCAAAAGTCCTGCCTAGAAAGCAGCTTTAGGATCTTATACCCTGTTGCTTATTAGTCATGTGACAAAACATGGGGGACATTAACAATTTTAAATAAAGGACTTGTCAAAAACAGCATCACGTGTTTTGTTACAATACAGTTTTTTTTTGGGGGGGGGGGGTGAATGGGTAGGGGTATTAATAGCCCCATACACATTCAGATGGGGGGTGGGACCTGGGGGCCCAGGGCTGCGGGGAAGAGACCCTTGTCTCCATCAACATGGGGACAAGGCAATTTGGGGTGGGGGCGCTCACTCCACTTTTCCTGCCCTGCCAGGTTGCATGATCACATAAGGGTCTGGTATGTGATCATGCAACCTGGCAGGGGGGGACCCCACACAGTTTTTTTTGTGGGGCTCACCCTCAAAATTGGGTCAGATCCAATTCATTAAAGTAGCATGGTAGCCGTATCGATGTTGAACCGAAGATGCAGGGCAAAGTCGGATTGGCAGTCCCACGACTTTCATGTTGCACTAGTGTGAACTGAGCCTTAAACTGCGTAGAGGGTTCTATACTTTCGAGGCTGTGAGAATTTGGAACTCCCTTCCACAAGCAGTGGTATCAGCAGGGAGCATTGCTAGTTTAAAAAAAGGTTAGAAAGGCATCTTAACGATCATAACATACAGGGATATGGAATTTAATATGGACATAAACTTACACACACCCAACAGGTTCAACTGGTTGGACTGGTGTCTTTATTCAATAGTAACAACTATGTAATGAATTTCAAAGCGTGTGACGTGTTCCCCTTAAAATGCTCAACAGAAAATCTAAATAATCTGTGAGCTTTTCAAGAAATAATATCTGTCCAATGTCCCAAGTGTGCATTCCTCCCTAATACTGCCATTTAGCAAGAAAATGCTACCGTCCGCTGCAAGTCCGCATATAAACCCTTTTTATGAGCTGTCTTGTTTATTTGAACAGAGCAGCTCCTTGTAATGGGGCCTGGCTCTGATTACCGAAAATCGTCTTGTACTCAATTCTGGAGATGCCATTACAGACTATGGCCATGTGATCACTGTCGCAGCTGTCCCGCATATATTATATTGAGAGGATGCTTAGTGGCATCTCATGTTTCACGTTTACTAGAGATTAGCAGTAAGGATGAGGTCTACAGCTCTTCTGATAAAAAAAAAAAAAAAGGATCGTCAACTGTCATGAACAATTAATGGCTGTTGTATTTCAGTGAGTGAAAGCACAGAGGATGGGCTTTATTATAAAAGGCTGAGATGACATTAAGCTGTGCAATAAAGATGTCTAAGTGAACAAGAAGCTAGTGAACCGGGTCATGTGTGCCATTGATATTTGCCATTTGGAATGGGTTATGTGAACTCCAATCAACAGCCACTTAGTTCGCATTCAGATGAGCCCTTAACATCCCATTGCAATTTCAGAGAAACAGGAACCCTCTCTGTATATAAACATTTACTGCATTGGGGGGGATCGCCTGCCTCTCGTAATCTCTGAAATACAACATCATTCATAAATGTAGAACACATGTGCGGCTGTTTCTGCTGCTCTCTATGTCACTGCTGACAGGTTTGATCCAAACAAATATATATGAATCCCTTGCCACTTATCCAATATAAATGGGATGTTCTTCTCAACAAATAGATGATGATCTGCATATAAATAAGCAGCTCCAGTAGGAGAAGAACCTGTAATACAGACTCTGAGCACAATAGAGCTTATGACCATGAGCAGGAGGACACCCCTTCAGACGTTTCCTGTGAGGGGTACTCCTAATGCTACATCATACAAAGTTATTTTAGATAATTGTGCGATGCGACCGTATGGCAACAGTTTGGAGAAGGCCCCTTTTTGTTGTAGCACAATTGTGCCCCTGTGCCCCTGTGCACAAAGCAAGTTCCATAAAGACATTGGTGAGTTTGGTGTGGAGCCGTGGTCTCCAAACTGTGGCCCTTGGCTTGCCTTTATCCTAGGGTTACCAGACATCCCCGGTTTTCCAGGGACAGTCACTGGATTGAGGACTCTGTTCCCGGACCAAGTCTTTCCCCGGAGTGATCTTCCTCTGCTCCCTACCCAATAGTAGCCGGGGCCCAGAAAGTAAGACTTAACAGGCTGTGAGGCAGGCGGCAGCGGTGATGGGCAGAGAGTCGCTGATTGGCGCCATTACTAGTATAAAAAAATATGACCCCGGATTTCATTAAAAAAATCTGGTCACCTTACTGGTCCTTGGGGCAAAATTTCATCCTCTGACACCAACAATGCACAGTTCCTGCCAGTGACACCAACGATGGGGCATGTTTCATCTAACTCAATGCCATCAATGATGGGGGAAAATTCCTCTCACTGACACCAAAGACAGGGCACGGTTTATTCTCAGGACATTCTCTACTTCCAGTGGCACAGTCTAGCCCTCCTAAAATATGAAGGACGGTAAACTGACCCTTTGTTTAGAAAGTTTGATAACCCATGGTGTGGAGAAACTCAACTGAACTCTGGCCTCGACCCCACAGAACCTTTAAAATGAACTGAAATGCCAATTGTGAGCCAGGTCTTCTTGTCCAACATCATTACCTGATCTCACAACAGACAAACTCCAATATCTGGGTGGAAAGCCTTTAGCCCAAACTGCCTATGGTTTGAAATGTGATGTCCAAAAAGCTCACAGAAGTAATGGTCAGGTGTCCCAAAGCTTTGGACATATATAATGTATACATCTCCCTTCTTTTCAACCTCGAGGACTGTAGTGAATCATATCAAGGTAGGATAAGATGGGTTTGTCATAATTAGGGTTCAGGTAGATATGAGTGTTGCCAACCTACCAGATTGAAATTTACTGGCATGACACCCAAAATTTGCTGGTGCAGCCACTTTTTACTGCCATTTCACAAAAGTTACTAAATTACATTTTTAGGTGCAAATTTCAGTATTTAGGCTACAAACAAGTACGCTAGGCAAATAGCAATGTGATTTAAGGTAGATATTAACCACTTCAGCCCCGAGCCAGTTTTTTTTGCTAGAAAATTATTTAAAACCCCCAAACATTATATATATTTTTTTCTAACACCCTAGAGAATAAAATGGCGGTCATTGCAATACTTTTTCTCACACCGTATTTGCGCAGCGGTCTTACAAGCGCACTTTTTTTGGAAAAAATTCACTTTCTTGAATTAAAAAATAAGACAACAATAAATTTGGCCCAATTTTTTTATATATTGTGAAAGATGATGTTACGCCGAGTAAAATGATACCCAACATGTCACGCTTAAAAATTGCACCCGCTCGTGGCATGGCGTCAAACTTTTACCCTTAAAAATCTCGATAGGCGACGTTTAAAAAAATTCTACAGGTTGCATTTTTTGAGATGCAGAGGAGGTCTAGGGCTAGAATTATTGCTCTCACTCTAACGATCGCGGCGATACCTCACTTGTGTGGTTTGAACACAGTTTTCATATGCGGGCGCTACTCGCGTATGCGTTTGCTTCTGCGCGCGAGCTCGTCGGGACGGGGCACTTTAAATTTTTTTTATAATTTTATATTTATTTTATCATTTTTAACACTGAAAAAAAAAAAACAAATGTATCACTTTTATTCCTATTACAAGGAATGTAAACATCCCTTGTAATAGAAAAAAGCATGACAGGTCCTCTTATATACGAGATCTGGGGTCAAAAAGACCTCAGATCTCATATTCAGGCTTACAGTAAATGCAAAAAAAAAAAAGAAAAAAAAAAAAAAAGTCAAAATGTAAACGAATTAAATGTCTCTTTAAGACGCTGGGCGGAAATTACGTTTTGACGTCACTTCCGCCAGCAGAGGTATGGGGACGGCTGAGGGACATTTTTTCCCTCAGTCGCATCCCCGGACAGCCAGCAAGAGGACCCGATCGCCTCCGCCGCTACCGACGGCTACGGTAAGCGGCGGAGGGCGCGGGAGAGCGGCGGGAGGGGGGGGGCACCCTCTCCCGCCGCCGGTAACGGTGATCTAGCGGCGAATCCGCCGCGATGACCGCCGTTATCGTTAACAGGACCGCCCCACGAAGAGATGGATATCTCGGTTGTGGCAGCAGCTGCTGCCGTTACCGAGATATCCATCTTCAAAAAAATGACGTCTTTGGACGTGGGGCTGGTCAGAAGTGGTTAAGGTAACAAATACATATTTTTGTTATTTTAGATATAGGGGCAAATTATCTAGTCACATAACCCCCTGCCTCCATCCCCCTCTGCCACCAACACCCCCTGCCCTCACCCCCCTCTGCAGTGCTACAATCTCCCCCTGCTTCCATCATCCCCTGTCTCCATCCCCCACCCTCTGTGGTGCCACCACCCCCCCCTCTGCAGTGCCACCAACACCCCCTGCCTCAATTCCTCTCTGCGGTTCCACCGCAGCCACCATCACCCCCTGCCTCCAATCTCCATGTGCACTTCCAAGCCGAACCGATCTCGGCTATTTTTACTGGCATTTACGAATGGGGGGGGGGAGTGCCCGTTTTTACGAACTGTCCGTAAAAATACGGACGGTTGGCAACACTGGTAGATATAATTTGTAGTACAGTAGGTTTATTGTTAACAGTTCTGCAGACTGTTGCCACAAGGTTGCAAATGCACAATCTGGTTCAGCTGTGCATGGCAGCCAATCAGCTTCTAACTTCAGCTTGTTTATTTAGGCTTTGACAATAAAACCTGGAAGCTGACTGGTTTCTATGCAGAGTTGCACCAGATTTTGCACCATGCAGTTTTAGTTAATAACCCCTATAGTGTACCCTTATTTGTAATGTTGGTACTTAATAAATGAAATATTATTCCTGTATAAAACCTTGGGCAGACGCATATCTCCAAAAGTTTTTTTTTTTTTTTATATATACTATATCCACAGGAAAGTGTCTGTTGTGCAAGATGTTCTGCAAGTTCTTTAAATACTTTGCAATATGGCTTCACCTGTTTACTGACTGCAATGTGTCTGGTGACATCGAATGAGCAATAATTATGCCAAGCCAATGTCCCAGAGACAGTACCACCCAAATCTGACTAGGTAAGGTTAGTCTGCATAAAGGGCACCTGATTTTTTTTGCAATTCATTATCTTGGCTTTAAATATTTGCCGTATATCGACCGTTAATCCAGACATGCATATTTTTGCCAGTCTGGCGTGCAAATGTTTGCTGTGATTTTTTGTTAGTCTCGGTAAGATGCCAGCGATTATGCAAAGTTTATTTCAAGGTAAAATAAATTCCCTTTATCTAGAAAAAAAAAGATAAAACTTAAACGGCACCCACAAAAAATAATCAGCGTAGACAAAAGACTCTGGTTTGGGTTATAGCAGAGAAGTAAATAGCAACTTACTAAATGCAATGGATGCCGATAGACGCATCAGAGGACCTGGGTCACTACCAGGGTTATAGAGTATTCTAGGAAAAAAATGTATGCCATTTACTGCGATTTGCAGTTTTCAGAAATGCACAACAGTCCATTTAAAATGGTTTCCTATGGTTTTGTGGCCATTGCATTTTTGAAAAGGGAGGAGGACTTTTTTTTCCCCAGTGTTTTGCGTGTAATAGACTTTGTTGTGTTTGTGATGCGATTTTTGATGTGTTTTACATATTATTTTTCTGTTTAAAACACTGCATATAGCTGGTTGCGAAAGAGGGGGGCCGAGAAGCCGGCCGCAGCGTCCTCAACTCCTTCAGATCAACGCTATAGCCGAATAATGGCTACAGCGTGGACCAACTTTTCCGGGAGGCCCCTTACCACGTGATCAGCTGTCAGCCAATGACAGCTGATCACGTGATGTAAACAGAAGCTCAGTAATTATTTTTTTCCTCTCACGCTGACAGAAAAAAAAGCCAATCACCGGCTTCTGTGCTAGGGACATTGGTCCCGAAGAGGAAGAGACACAGGCACCTCATCTGTGCCCACCAGTACCGCCTGCCAGTACCACCTGCCAGTGCCCAGAGTGCCACAAATCAGTGCCCACCAGTGCATAACAGTGCCACCTATCAATGCCCATTAATGCCACCTATAAATGCCCACCAGTGGTGCCAATCAGTGACTTGTCAGTACCACCCAGCAGTGACAGCAATTACTGCTACTTCTCAGTGCCCACCAGTGCCACCTATCATTGCCCATCAGTCTAGCCTATCAGTGCCCAACAGTGCGGCCTATCTGTGCCCACCAGTACAGCCTCATCAGCGTACATCAATGAAGGAGAAAAATGACCCGTTTGCTAAATTTTATAACAAAATATAAAACGGTTTTGTATTTTTATTTTTTTTGTAATTAATCTTTATATTTTTTAACAAAAAATAAAAAAAGCTCTATTTGTGGGAGAAAAATTATAACAATTTGGGTACAGTGCTGTATGACCGCGCAATTGTCATGCAAAGAGTGAGAGCGCCGAAAGCTGAAAATTTATCTGGGCAGTTGCAAAAAAAAAAAAAAACTGACTACAGTTTTTATTTTTTTAACTGTTTAACTGTTTCTTAAAGCCAGAAGGTTGGAATGGAAAATGAAAATAGTTGAGGCATATCTGTGGTTAGTTTTTCTACATAATTAAACAATTGAATGAACATTTTTTCCATACTTTTTGCCAGTGGTTGTATACAGTGCTCAGCTTAAATAAGTACACCCCCAACAGATTTGTCAGAAAACCTTTAGACCCCTTTCACACTGGAGGCGTTTTTCAGGCGCTTTAGCGCTAAAAATAGTGCCTGTAAAGCGATTGAAAAATCCCAGTGTGAAAGCCTGAGTGCTTTCACACTGGGGCGCTGCACTGGCAGGAACGTCAAAAAGAGTCCTGCAAACAGCTTCTTTGAGGCGCTTTAGGAGCGCCTCAAAGGGCAGGGCCACCAAAATGCATGCAAAGCCTTTTAACGCTTTTTTTTGGCCTTAAGTGGGGTTTAACCCCCCCCCCCCCGCCCGCTAGCAGACGAAAAGTGCCTCTAAAACTATGGTAAAGCGACGCCAGCTTTAGAGGTGCTTTACCACCGACGCCCCCGCGCTGTCAGTGTGAAAGGGCTACATTGTTACATAGTAGGTGAGGTTGAAAAAACACACAAATCCAACCTATGTATGTTATTATAGGTCAGTATTACATTGTATATCCCTGTATGTTGTGGTCATTCAGGTGCTTATCTAATAGTTTTTTTAAACTATCGATGCTCCCCACTGAGACCACTGCCTGTGGCTCTAACTTTCCTTTCAGAATCAACATTTTATATGGGACACTATATTGTCATTGATTGCAACCAAGATTTGTTAATTTGCACACACAAAAAAAGGAATTTTCCTAACAAATTTATTCAAGATCGTGTTCCAAAAATGAATACATCCCAATAAAAAAGTCTTGGAAGCAAATCTATATTTTACACAACAAAATCCTAATTAACAAGAATTTAACTACAGATGAGTCTAATTATTCAATAAACATGTGTCCAGCAGACAGTTAATTATAAAAGGGTGTTCCTTAACAAAGAAAACCTCCCTATTTCATGCTGTCAGCAAAGGCACCACATGGAAGAAAAATGTCAACGCATGAGAAAGAAAATCAAAATATCACAAAGTGAAGGCTACAAGAAGATCAGCAAAGTTTTACTTATCAGTCAGAATACTGTAGCAAAAGTAGAACAAAAATTTAACAAAAATGAAACTGCAACCATCTCACAGAGACATTCCAGGCCATCCACGGAAGTCAAAACCTTGTCAGGAGTGTCCTCTGATCAGAAGGGTTGAAGAAAATTGGCCCCTAAATGACTGAAGCCTAAGGCTCCAATTGACTTAAAAAAGGGTGGGCTCCAGGCACAGAGCACTGCTCCCTGAGCCCACGCAGTTGTGTGACATTAGCAAATTTATATTCACTATCGTCTTCCTGCTTCTCCTCCCAGCCAATCAGAAAGTGGGTCCTTAGAACGGACTGGCCAGGGAGTCTTAAGACTCTTGGCCATTTGGGTCTCAGACCCCACTTCCTTTTCGGCCGGGAGGAGAAGCAATGGCCCCAATTCTTCCCTTGGCAACCTGAAGCGAGGAGAAGCAGGCAGAGGGGCAGCAGCAGCCGCTTCAAGGAGCCCTACTCTGGATCCAGCACCACCTTGTCATCGGAAGGTAAGGCCATGGATCACCAACTTGGGAGGGTTGTTCCCCCCCCCCTCCCCCACTCTGGAGTGATGAGACCAAGATAAAGGTTTTTAGAACTGATGGCTTCAAAACTGTATGGCGTTGCAAAGGTAAGGAGTACAAAGAAAAATGCATGGTGCCTACAATGAAACATGATGGTGACAGTGTCCTTCTGTGGGGCTGCATGAGTGCTGCTGGTGTTGGGGAGCTGCATTTCATTGATGGTATCATGAATTCACAGATGTACTGCTCTATTGTCTATGGTCGTCGTGCATTTCCAACATGACAAGGATCCAAAACAAACATCTAAGGCCACTGTTGCATTTCTGAAGAAGAACATGGTGAAAGTGATTCAGTGGCCAAGTATGTATCCTGATCTGAACCCATTTGAACACTTATGGGGAATTCTGAAGAGACATGTTGAGCATTACTCTCCAGCCAGCATCCAGGCCCTAAAAGAGATCATTTTTGAAGAATGGAAAAAGATAGATGTTGCAATATGTCCCCAACTTGTTCATTCCATACCTAGAAGACTTGGTGTTGACCTTACAAATCATGGAGGTCATAAAATGCTAGATGTAGTAGGCCGCGTACACACGATCAAATCTATCTGCTGGAAACGATCGACCCGACCGTCCCAGCAGACAGATTTGATCGTGTGTACGGGCGAGCCGACGGATTTGGCCAGCCGACAGATCTTAAAGCATGCTTTAAAATCTGTTGGCTGGGAATCCGTCTGCCCGATATGTCTGCTGGTTAGTACGCTAACCAGCAGACATATCTTCTCGCACATGCATCGAATGGATTCGACGCATGCGCGGAAGTAATTCACTTCCTGGTGCGGTGACGTGGCAGCGTCAACGTCACCGCCACGTCACCGACACGTCAGCACGCCGTCTGCCGGTGGGGATTTTGGTTTGATCGTGTGTACACGATCAAACCAATACATCCCAGCAGACAAATTTGTTCAAATCGGTCTGTCCGACCGATTTGAACAAATCTGTCTGCTCGCGTGTACGGGGCCGTAGTGTTTGTTGTGGGGTGTATTCATTTTTCCATCAACTAATTTGAGTAAAATTTAAGATTTTGTAATTCAAATTATATTATCAACCTTACTTTCATATAATGAGTTAAACAAATAAATGTTCTATAAAACTTAGTTCTGTACACATTTTGTAAATTGGTCTTGTGTTCATTGAGGTATTGATTAAAATATTACTTTTCAAAATGGGGTGTATTAAATTATGTTGAGCAATGTATGTATGCATATATTTATTTTTTAACATAACATTTCGATACGCTACAAAGGATTCCTAAACCACAGCATAGGAAGCTTGCTTTTTTTCAGCACAGCTGACAGTTGAAATAGCTTAAAAGGACACTAAAGTCAGGGCTTTTAAAAAATAAAAATAAAACATGTAATACTTACCTCCACTGTGCAGTTTGTTTTGCACAGAGTGGCCCGGAAACCTGTCTTCTGGGGTCCCTCGGCGGGTGTCTGGGCTCCTCCTCGCAAAAGCATTCCACCTTCATGCGAGGGCGCTCGCACGGTGGAAAGCTTTTGTGAGCGCGCTCCCGTGATACAGCGGCGGCCATAGCCGCCGACTGTATCACTCGGCTCCGCCCCCCGGCACGCCGCGTCATCCGCACTGATTGACAGCAGTGCTAGCCAATGGCTGCGCTGCTATCGATCAGCCCAGCCTAGCCAATCAACGGCCAGGCTGGGAACCGAAGAGGACGACGTGGACGCGCCCAGGAGATTCGAACGGTCAGGTAAGTACAACGGGGCTCGGGGAGGGGGGGGCGGTGCTGTGAGATGTTTTTTTAGGATGCATTAAGGTAAAAAAAACTTGTACCTTTACAACCCCTTTAACCTCCCTGGCGGTATGATTCTTTCAGATTTTAGGTGCTGAAAGCGGTACCATTATTTGCAAGGAAATTTGGCTTTTTTTACTGTAGGCCTGCAATTCTTAGGAATAACTCACTTCTCTATCCTATAAATCTATCCAAACAAGAGTCTAATAGGCATCCCGGGTATGATTTTTTTTTTTTTTTTATTAAAAATTATAATATAATAAATATTTATAAAAAATTATAACAAATAATAATATAATTATAGTAAAAATTGTTCAATAGTGTAATCAAATCAAAATCACTGAAATTTGCTCAGTTGCAGAATTTTTGCTGTAATTTTTTTTTTTTATGACGTATTTCCCCACAAATCGCTATCGCTAAATTCTGCAAGTGATTCTGATTTATTATCGCTGTTTTTTAGCTGCTCTAAAACCATTTTTGACATAAAGGGACACTTTTGGTTGCTATGGGCAATCTACAGTTTGCAGGGAGAAAGAACAGTTTTTATTATATAAAAGGACATGTAGTGCACAGGGCAGACCACTAGGGACATGTATTTTTTTACATACAGTACTGTAATATATAAGATTACAGTGTACTGTATGTATAGTGTTTGTTTACATTTTTGAATTTGGCGCTGTTCTCCGTCCCTGTGCGTCGTAACGTCGCAAGGGAACAGAGATCGGCGGTGCGCGGGGACGCTGTGTGAATCGAGGGAGCACCCGCTCGCTCACGCAGCGCGGATGCATCGCTGGATCCACGGAGAAGGTAAGTAAACAGTCTCTGTGGATGCTGCGAGGCGAGCCCCAGTCTGACTCGGGGTTACCGATCGTAGCACAGAAATCTTACCCCGAGTCAGACTCGGGAACACCGCCAGGGAGGTTAATATATGAAAAGGAGACTAGAGTACCATCTGCTGACCAAATAGAGCACTGCATAATCTTAATTTACCTGTCGCCGAGAATGTGTTTCCAGCACAACGGCATCGCGCTGATTCTCGGCGACATGGTGCACTCGCTGGAATAGGAAAAGCACATTTTAGCAAACGAGTCATAGAAGCGATGGGTATCTGACTTGGATTACCGCCAATTCTAGCCGCTGCGTTTGGTATGAATCATGAGGGGGCCCCCAGATACCGGCCCCCCACCCTAGGTGAATGAGCACCCCTACCCATTCACTTGGAGGAAAAGTGTCAATAAAATAAACACACAACACAGGGTTTTAAAATAATTAGTCAGCTCCGGGGGTCGCCTCCGCTCTCCGGGGGGTCTTCTTCCATCTTCTCCGCTGTCGTCTCGGCGCTACCCACTTCTAAGCTGCCGCTAGTAAGAGAGCTTCAAAGAAGATAGCAGCAGGCAGCCCAGAAGAAGGTCCCCGGAGAGCGAGCGGGAGAAGAACCGGGGAGTGCCGAGACGACAGCGGAGAAGATGGAAGACGACCCCCCGGAGGGTGGAGAAGACCCCCCGGAGAGCGGAGAAGACCCCCCCGGAGAGCGGAGAAGACCCCCCCGGAGCTGAATAATAAATTAATTTTAAAACTCTGTATTGTGTTTATTTTATTGACACTTTGCCTCCAAGTGAATGGGTAGGGGTACGATGTACCCCATACTCATTCACCTAGGGTGGGGGGCTGGTATCTGGGGGCCCCCCTGCCCCAAAGGGCACCCAACCCCCCTATGTTGAGGGCATGCGGCCTGGTATGGTTCAGGGCATGTGGCTCGCTCGTCCCCACTCCTTTCCTGACCGGCCAGGCGGCGTGCTTGCGTTTTTTCGGCGTAGGGGGTTCTCCTTACAATCCATACCAGATCTAAGGGCCTGGTATGCCCCTGGGTGGGGGAACCCATGCCGGTTTATTTAAAATTTGGCGTGGAATTCCCCGTCATGATTCATACCAAACGCCGCGGCTAGAATTGGCGGGAATCCAAGCCGGATCCCCGTCGCTTCTATGACGGCTTTTTCCCATCGCAGCGAGCTGGCTCTCGCGACGGGGCTCGTAGGTGGTCAATCTCGCCGAGAAAGGGAGTGAGATTGACACAATATCGCGGTCACCTATTGTACTATACTATATTTATTAGCTGACAAAAAAAGATGAATTATTCATATATGTCAATGAAGGAATAAATAAATGAATAAGACCATTCCAAAGCAGATATCTAAACCCATTTTGTTTCCTAAAAGACGCTCTAAAGCATTCAAATGATTCAAGTGTCTAAAAGCTACTTTTCTTAGAAATGCCAAGCAATGTTTTGTTCTGAATAACACGGTGTGCCCTACATACCTGTGACTCTTGCTGAAAGCACTTCTATATTAATTGCCGTTTAATTGCCTTTTTTAAAACATAAGTTTAGTGGCCTTTAAACAGATTTCCAGTGCTAATGTAAAACGAAAGAAATGTAACACAAAAACGTAATAGGTTTATATATGTGTAA
Organism: Rana kukunoris; assembly: GCA_029574335.1. Lineage (NCBI taxonomy): Eukaryota > Metazoa > Chordata > Amphibia > Anura > Ranidae > Rana > Rana kukunoris. The sequence goes on along the minus strand of CM056049.1, from coordinate 66,951,029 downwards.
GAACTGTAAGTGGTCACAGATAGATTATTATTCATTCCAAGTAGTATATTGGCTATGCGTAAACAGTGTTATATGTAAATACACAAAACTTGCTAAATTTCCTTTTACACTTTATAGCTTTCAGTATAAACAGTAGTGAGTCAGGATGCTTGGTGTATATCAATCAAGCGCTATAAAACGGAGCGCAGAGCCTCCCTGCCTCGCACATTTAATGCGTCCGTTTTATAGGACACTAAGGACTTAGGTTTAAAGGGATGTTAACTGTTACCATACAAGTGTTAATCTCTTCTTCCGTGTTCAGTATACACATATACACAATCACAAATGTGCCAATATTCTTATCCCTGCTGCTGCTAAAGAAATGTAAAAGGTAAGGTCAACCCTACTGAAATAAGGATTTTGCATTAAACAGAATGCACTGGCAAAATGTAAAACACCCTTAGGTGGTTAAGGGTTAACATTAGTATAGCTATAGCCAGTGATGTATGTTTTACTCATCAGTGTCTATTTTTATTCTGTTTACACAGCGTTCCATAACTGTTAATCACATCTTTCTAGCTTAGTCAATGGGAGAGGAGTGATTTACACACAGGGCTGCAGAGAGCAACTGAAGAATCAAAACCCATGCACCCTGTCTATTCTATCTTTGGTGCTTTATGCTATAAATGTAAAACTACACTCACAGGAACAGCCAATCACATGGCAGCAACTCAATGTATTTAGGAGTGATGAAGACAACTTGCTAAAGTTCACATTGAGCATCAGAATAGGGAAGAAAGGGTATTTAAGTGACTTTTGAACATGGCACGGTTGTTGGTGCCAGATGGGCTGGTCAGAGTATTTCAAAAACTGCTGATCTACTGGGGTTTTCACCCACAACCATCTCTAGGGTTTACAGAGAATGTCCTGAAAAAAAAAATATCCAGTGAGCGGCAGTTGTGTGGAGGAAAATGCTTTGTTGATGTCAGAGGTCAGTGGAGAATGGGCAGACTGGTTTGAGATGATAGAAAGGCAACAGTAACTCAAATAACCACTTGTTACAACCAAGGACTACAGAATACCATAGCTGAACGCACAAAACATCCAACCTTGAAGCAGCAGAAGACCACACCAGGTGCTGTTCCTGTCATTCAAGAACAGGAAACTGAGGCTACAATTCGCACAGACTCACTAAAATTAAACAATGGAAGATTGGAAAAATGTTGTCTGGTCTGATGAGTGTCGATTTCAGCAGCAACATTTAGATGGTAAGATCAGAATTTCCTGCATCAACGGTTCAGGCTGGTGGTGGTGTTATGATGTTGGGGATATTTTCTTTGTACACTTTCGGCACCTTGGTACCAATTGAGCATCATTTAAATGCCACCGCCTGCACTTACGATGGTATCGTAGAGCAGGGATATGCAATTAGCGGACCTCCAGCTGTTGCAGAACTACAAGTCCCATGAGGCATAGCAAGACTCTGACAGCCACAAGCATGACGCCCAAAGGGAGAGGCATGATGGGACTTGTAGTTTTGCAACAGCTGGAGGACCGCTAATTGCATATCCCTGTTGTAGGGACTGGTCAACTTCTCCCCCTCCCCCTTATCTTTCTTTCCTTTTCTTTTCTCTTCTTGTTTTTTTCTCTGCCTTTCTTTTCATTGACGCACAGATTTTTTTTTGTTAACTGGAGGCTGTGTTGGTCAGAAGTATGTGGCCCCCGGATGTATAGTTTGTTTAGCTTAGCGGACCCCCTCTTGAGCCATAGATTTTAAGTGGCCTGAAAATAATGATACTGCCTGAAAAAAACCTGCCCTGTAGTCTTCAATGTGAAAGCCCGAAAGCTTTCACACTGAAGCGGTGCGCTAGCAGGACCGCTCCAAAAGTCCTGCTAGCCGCATCTTTGCAGCGGTATAAGAGCGGTGTGTGTACCGCTCCTATATCGCTTCTTCCCATTGAAATCAATGGGAAACCGCGGTAATACCGCTCGCAATGCGTCTCTACAGAGGCGCATTGCAGGCGGTATTAATCATTTTTCGTCCGCTAGCGGGAGTTAAAACCGCACCGCTATCGGCCGCATACTGCGGTAAATACGATGGTATAGCAGCGCTAAAAATCGCGCTGCTATACCGCCACCGCGGCTCCACTGCCCCATGTGAAAGCAGCCTAAATGATACACTTCTGCAAGATCTGATATATAAAAATCAGATCCCACAAGACATTGATGTGTTCTTTGTTAATAATGATTCTATGAATATCACCCCCATTTGTTTATGGGAGCCACATAAATGCATCATTAGAGGTACCCTAATTAATATAGGATCTTATCGTAAGAAACACCACGTTCGACGGCACTCTGTTCCATTGAAGCTCCGTCTCATAACTTGCTTCTGAGCATGCGCGGGTTTAAAAACGTTGTTTTCAACATCGTTTTGCCCACACGCGATCACTTTTATGACACAAAAGATTACATTTTGAAAAACGACACAAAAAATTCAAGCATGTTCGAATTTTTTTTGGTCGTTTTTTTTAAGACATAAAACAACGTTTTGCCCACACACGATCATTTTAAAAGACGTTTTTTAAAACGTCTGTTTCTTTTCACCACAAAAAGTGATCGTGTGTACGCGGCATAAAGGGGAAGTTCCATTCAAGCTCCCGTTTCATAACTTGCTTTTGAGCATGTGCGGGTTTAAAACATCGTTTTTAACATCGTTTTAGCCCACACACGATCATTTTTTACAACCCAAAATAGAAGAAGATGAAAAACATTGTGAAGCGCACACACGATCATTTTAAATTACGTTTTTAAAAACATTGTTTTTTTTTCCATGCCCAAAAATGATCTTGTTTACGCGGCATTAGAGTAGGTCAAACAATACTTAGGAACATCTTACAGGTGAATATAACAGTAATACCTAATGAGGGGAAGGACCCAGCAGTATGTTTGCATTACCAGACATTTTCATTATTAAATATTGACTTTTAAACATTTTACTAAGATTTTAGCATCAAGAATAATACAGTATATAACATCTCTTATGCATCCAGATCAGGTGGGGTTTGTACCAATGAGTGAAGGCATGGATAATATATAAGTACAGATTGAAATTGAGAGTTCCAGAGGATGGGAGAGGCTCTGGAAAAGTCCATATCCAATGACTGGTAAGCTACAATATATAAGCTTCCTTGTTTTAGAGTTTAGTTCTGCTTTAGGCCCCTTTCACATGAGCAGTCCGATTGGGTGTGTCTGTCCAATCTTCAGACGGAACCAATCGGACCCCCCCATCTTGTGGGAGATATAATCAGTCCCGTTGTACCCGCTTATCACCAATCCGATCCAATCCGTCTGGCCGGATCAGATCAGAGAGCAGTCAGGTTTAAACAGACAACTGACCCGTTTAGATCCAACTGCCCATAGAGCATAGCAGGCTGTGTCAATGTCCGCTCTGCATAAGTGGAGTGGACACAGCCCTGTCATATGCCTGCTCCGCTCAGCAGGAGATCAGCAGATAGATCCTCTGCACAGAAAAAAAGATCCCGTCCGGGTGAAAGGGGCCTTAACAACCTAATAGTTATTTAGAATATATAAATACTGGAGAGGTACAGATCAGCTTGTTAAAGCGGAGTTCCAGTCGCCCCCCAAAAAAATATTTAACAACTGCTTTGTAATTGTCAAACCCTGTAAATTAACATTTCTAACATATCATATTTTATTGCGCTTTTACTTTCTTGAAAAATAGTCTTTTACTCACAGATCTCGGAAGCAAGCAGGTTCCATTTTGTCTGTGGTCATCTGAAGCCCTTCTGTGTTCATTTCCTGGACTTTTGTGCATCAGCTGTTGCTAAAGCAATCAGCCTGTTGTAGCGGGCATACCTCCTTACCAATATCTACTTTTCCACATTGGCTGCAGGACACTATGGGAGCAGGGCCGTTTGAGAAGCGGGGTGTTTCTACCGCCGAACGGGAATGTTGCTACAGCCAGGGAAGAAAAGTTGTTAAGTGGTGGGTTGCTGCTGCCGCCGCCGAACGAGCACTTGAGAAGCGAACATCGGACCTCCTCTTCTGCCGCTATTGGGAGGTATGATAGCGGGTGCTGTCAAGTCGTCTCCTCCTCCCTCCCTCAGGACAACTCAGACAGTGGCCATGTGGGGGGAGGAGGAGAGCTGCGGGCTGTCAGAATGTTTCCTACCGCTCGCCCCCCTTTCCTTTCTCCTGTCATCAGAGAATATCTACAAATAACGCAAGATCTCACGAGATCTCGGCAGCAATTTCCCAGAAACCCTTGCAAATCGCCAAGCCGATTAGGGGCGGAAGTCAAGAAGAAAAAAAAAAAAAGAAGGTATTTCTAGGCAGAAAATAAATAAAATAAAATGCCAATGTAAAAAAGGGATTAGCTAAGGAGATTGAATATAGAGAAAGTTTAGAAAATGGGTGGAACTCCGCTTTAAGGAGTAGATGGTGAACAAAAAGTTGCCTATCCTTCAGCAATCCTTTCATAGTGGCTCCACTTTTACCACTCATGTCATACACAATAATAAATGGTATTGGTAACCATTAAGTTGATGCAATTAAAATTCTTTATTTGTCCTTCAAGGAACAACAATGTAATCGGCACAAACTTGTGAGAGAAGCAACAGCTTAAAGAATCCCGGCTCTTTCTCAAACACAAAGGGTGTTCAAGGGGTATTTCTTTGCTTTTTGTTCCTCTGCCAGGGAATACTGGTCTGGCTGCAGCTGTACAATAGGGGACTGCAGTTCATCTATGAATTACAATGAGAGCCGTATATCTTTCTTGATAACTGGGTTAAACTGTTTTCGGTAGCATTCTTAACCCAAGGTGAATGCCGCAGTACAATGCCACATCAGAATATAGAGGGCACGACCGTAAATCAGAGAATGAAGGCCTGCTATAGAACCAGTAATATCAGTGAGAAATTGCCGCTATGGAGAAGAAATATAAGACAGAGATTGCACAAGGATTGTTTTCTGATTTTGCCAAAAAACAAACTTTATTTTCTTACAGCATGGGCCATAGATGGAATGATAAGGTGTTTTTTCAGATTTTCTCTCCATTTAATAACATTATTATTTATTATTATAAGCATACTGGATTTATATAGCGCCAACAGTTTGCGCAGTGCTTTACAATGTTAGGGCAGACAATACAGTTGCAATACAATTAAATACAGGAGGAATTAGAGGGCCCTGCTCGTTAGAGCTTACAATCTAGAAGGGAGGGCCAATTGATACAAAAGGTAATAACTGTAGGAGATAAGCTGCTGAAGAAAATGAAAGTACAGTTGTTAGGTGGAGGCAGGATTGGCTTCTCTGAAGAGAAAAGTTTTCAGGAATTGCCTAAACGTGGATAGAGTTGGATATAGTCGGACAGATTGGATTAGAGAATTCCAAAGGATGGGAGAGGCTTGGGATGAGTCTTGGAGGCGAGTATGGGAGGAGGTGATGAGGGAGCTAAAGAGCAGGAGATCTTGGGAGGAACAAAGAGGACAATTTGGTTGGTATTTTGCGTCTAAGTTAGTAATGTAACTGTGGTGCGAGTTGTGGATGGCTTTGTAAGTTATTTTTCGTATTTTAAATTTAATTTGCTGGGTGAATGGCAGCCAATAGAGGGGATTGGCAAAGAGGAGGAGCAGAAACTGAGCAGTTTGTAAGGTGGATCAGTCTGGCATCAGCATTCATGATAAACTGAAGGGAGGATAACCTACCGTATTTAGAGGTAAGCAAATGAGGGAGTTTTAGATGTTGCAGAGGTTGAGGTGGCAAGCTTTGGAAAGTGATTGGATGTTGGGCTGAAAGGAGAGTTCAGAGTCCAGGATAACACTTAGCACCCTGGCATGTGGGGATGGGTGCAAGTCAGGGGTAAAGGCATGTGGGGGAGAAAATATTATGAGCTCGGTTTTGGACAAGATGAGTTTGAGGAAGTGGTGTGATATCCAGACAGATATGTCTGTTAGTAAGTTAGTGATACGTGAGGAGACTGATGGAGTGAGCTGAGGGGTGGAAAGATAGATGTCGTCAGCATAGAAATGATATTAAAAGCCATGGGAGACTATTGGCTGACCCAGGGAGGAGGTGTAGATTGAAAATAGGAGAGGTTGTGGAGGAAGTAAAATTGCAAATGACACTGAAGGCATGGTGGGGTAGGTAGGATGAGAGCCAGCGAAGAGCACAGTCACAGAGACAAAAGGAGTAAAGTTTTTTGAGGAGGAGGAGGGCCGATTCGCCCTATAGGCTCACTATGCAAGCCGCTTAGGGCCCGCAAAGCTGCGGAGGGCCCCCCAAATTACCAGAGGCCTCGCCTGGTGAGAAGCCATTTTCGGCCCCTCACCCTGCTTCTTAACTTGCTGACAGCTTGGGAGAAGAGGTAAGAAGTCAGCACCCCCCACTTTGCACTGTAATGTAAGAAGTAATTTCCGACAGCAGAACACCCCCTCCCCCCGCTTCTAAACTTTAATCTTTAATGTGACATGTCACTGTCGGCAGCATCGTCCCCCTCTCCCCCGCGCCTCAACTTTATTGTGACATGTCATTTTGCTCAGGGCCCCAGGGTGGTCAGGATCGGCACTGGGAGGAGGGGTTTGTCAACCGTATCAAAGGCAGCTGAAAGGTCCAGAAGTAGGAGTACAGAATAGTTTCCATTGCTTTTTGCTGTTAGTAAGTCATTTGTGAGCAGTTTTTGTGGAGTGTTTTGTGGCGAAATCTAGACTGAAAGGGAGCAAGAATGTTAATCTGAATAAGGTGGTCACTCAGTCGGTTGTAGACGAGGCGTTCAAGGAGTTTAGAGGAAAAAGGGGAGCAAGGAAATAGGGCATTGATTGTTATGATTTGTAGGGTCCAAGGACAGCTTTTTAAATATGGGGGTGAATAGTGCATGTTTTAGATAGTTGAGGAAGATGTCAGAAGAGATAGAGAGATTGAAGTTGTGGGTTAAAGTCAGAGGGTGACTGTAGTATTTGAAATTGAACAGGGGACAGGTCGTTAGGTGGGCATTATACAGTAAATGAGTTTAGCAACCTTTTCAATAACTATGCATCTACTGCATGTTTTTCATACACATTTGCATGCATTTGATGCACATTTTTATGCATGTTTACATGCATGCGCATTTATGTTGGTGAGTGTTTACATGCAATTGCACACATTTGTGCATGTTTGTGATGCAGTGTGCTCTACTTTTTTCACTGCACTGCAATAGTGTGAACTGTGCTATAATATTACCTAAATTTTGGACTGTCAATGCAGTTTGAGTGCAGTCAAACATGCATTCAACTGCATCTGGTGTGAATGGGCCCTAAAAGACCAATAATGAGCTCCTTAACCAACGCCTCATGCATTCACAATTTGTACAGAATCCCCCCGTTAGTGGATGGGAACTAAAGAAGGGTGCTTTGCTGTTGTCGGCTTAAAGCTATGATCATGGCATGTCCTGCTGTTCATATGAATCTGTGTGAAAATTAGAAGATTTCTTATATCTTGTTATTGATTCCTCCCTGCCTTTGGAGTCAGAAACCAGCAGACAAAAAAAAATAAAACGAAACCAAAGCATATATTTTTATTTTATGTCTGGATAGAGTGGAGAAGGTTTTGAACCCTTTGTTAGTTTTTCACGGCTATCTGGGACTCCATTCAAGAGATTCCCCTTCTCTAAGGCCTCATGCACGCACAGCTCTTCTCAATGCCATTCTGCAGACAGTAGAAAAGCAACGTTAAAGACGTGCCTACAGCCGCATTTTCAGATATGTTTGGGCGTGTTTAACTGCATTCAGGTGTGTCGAGTGTTTAGACGTTCATTCATTTCATTGGCCAGAATAGTAAAAAATAAAAATAAAAGTCGAAAGCCTGTAAAATGGAAATTTTTTGGAATTGCATTGTGCATAAGGCCTTATGCTGCGTACACACGGTCATTTTTTGTGATGAAATAAAACAAAGTTTTAAAAAACGTCATTTAAAATTATCGTGTGTGGGCAAAACGTCATTTTATGTCTTCAAAAAAATGACCAAAAAAAAATTTGCACATGCTTGAATTTTTTATGTCGTTTTCAGAATGTCGTCTTTTGTTTCACAAAAAATGATTGTGTGTGGGCAAAACAACGTTTAAAACAACGTTTAAAACAACGTTTATAAACCGGCGCATGCTCAGAAGCAAGTTATGAGACGGGAGCTTCAATGGAACAGAGTGCCATCGAACGCGGTGTACGTAACCGTGCTTTGCAAGAGCATTTTCAGAAAACGATGGTGTGTAGGCAACATCGTTTTTTAAAATGAAGTTTGAAAAAAGGCGTTTTGTTTCGTGAGATACACAAAAAGTGATCGTGTGTACAAATTCAAACCACTAGCTGCATTCACTTGTTTTCCATGCATTCCAAGAGACCTAATTTGTGTTACTGGGCCCTTACTGTCCTGGTGACAATGGTTTCACCAGACAGGAAGTGTCTTAAATAGATTAAAGCTGGGGTTGCATGGATACCAGTATCGGTGCCGATACTACACATTAACTGCTTGCCGACCTGCCGCCGTCATTTTACTGCGGCAGGTCGGCACGCCGGGCACGCGCAATCGCTCGGTACAGAGCGATGAACGGGAGCCATGTGTGTAAACACAAAGCTCCCGGTCCTGTCAGCGGGGAAACGCTGACCTTCTGTTCATACAATGTATGAACAGAAGATCAGTGATTTCCCCTAGTGAGTCCATCCCCCATACAGTTAGAACACACCCAGGAACACACTTAACCCCTTCCCCGTCCCCTAGTGTTAACCCCTTCACTGCCAATGGCATTTTTATAGTAAGTCAATGCATTTTTATAGCACTGATCGCTATAAAAATGCCAATGGTCCCAAAAATGTGTCAAAAGTGTCCGAAGTGTCCGCCATAATATCGCAGTACCGAAAAAAAATGCTGATCGCCGTCATTACTAGTAAAAAAAAAAAATATTAATAAAAATGCCATAAAACTACCCCCTATTTTGTAAACGCTATAACTTTTGCGCAAACTAATGACTAAACACTAATTGCGATTTTTTTTACGAAAAATAGGTAGAAGAATACATATCGGCCTAAACTGAGGAAAACAGTTTTTTTTAATATATTTTTTAGGGATATTTATAATAGCAAAATGTAAAAAATATTGCATTTTTTTCAAAATTGTCGCTCTATTTTTGTTTATAGGGCAAAAAATAAAAACCACAGAGATGATCAAATACCACCAAAAGAAAGCTATTTGTGGGAAAAAAAGGACGCCAATTTTGTTTGGGAGCCACGTTGCACGACCGCGCAGTGCCGAATCACAAAAAGTGCTCTGGTCATTGGGCAGCAATATGGTCCGGGGGTTAAGTGGTTAACATGAGTATCGGTACTTTTAGCTGTCAGCAGGATTTCCCCACCGTCCCTAACAGCCCACTTATTCAGCTGTCAGCTGGGTTTCCCTGTTAACAGCTGAAGTGTAAACGAATTCCCGGCAATTGGAGCAAAAAAAAAAAATAAATAACAGACAATGTTTATCAATAACCAGCTGAAACTGAAAGATAAAAAGAAATATTGTTTCATTTTGTATCTTTATTTTTACTCATCTACAGACCAAAGAGATAAGTTTAAAGTAAAACTATAGGCAAAACTTTTTTTTTCCCCCATTTTGGCAAGAGCAAGGAAGGGCTAAAATCCCCTGTCAGATTTTTTTCCCCCCTATCTGTATCGCATTGCAGAGATTTCCCTTCTCTTCCTCTGCCATAGCCAAACATGAAGAGAGAGGAAATCCCTGCAAATTAAGAGAATTCATTGGGGATCCACAGGTCACCAGAACTAGTGTCACCATTGAAAGATGTCCCCTCTATTACTTTTCTGTGGACAACCCAAAATGTGGGGGTTTTCCTTCACTTTCATATTCAAGGATAATGGTAAACAGGACAAATAGAGAGGGTGAATCTTCTTAATGGCGGCACAGACAACAATAAAAACTGTTCTTATTCCACCCCCCTCTATCCAAAACTAAAAAAAAAAAAAAATCTCTTTAGTTATACTTTAAAACAGCCAGTCAAGTAAAAAAAAAAAAATTATATTTATTTACTCTCATCAGTCCTATTTATCTCCTTTTCACGTTCGCCATTAAATTATTATTTTCCTGCTTATTTTTTATTTACTTTTTTCACTTCTATTCTATAAACTATTAATAATTAAAACTTTTTTTTGGTATTCTTTGCTAATAATGTTTTTATACCTTTAACAAATATTTCCATGTTTCACAAACAAAACATTTGTGGTAGATATCGGCAATTGGTATCAGCGAGTACTAAAAAAAAAAAAAAAAAGGTTCAGTCCTAAAAGCCTTGGTTCTCAACTGTTCTTGTGGTCTGTGTCCATGTTGCAAATTTTCCTTCTCTTCCCATTTAGTTTATAGATTGATCACACCAAAGCTTTATGGCACACAGGCAATTCAGCCGCTAGAGACAAATAGCCAGGACCGCTAAAAAGGTAGATTGTGTAACCAGATGCAGCGAGATGATGTTCTGTCGCTTGTCTGAATGCTGGTCGATCTCGATCACTGGTTATGAGAGCAACATCTCCCTGCCTCAGCTACAGAGGAAAGCAATGCCATGGGGACAAACAGGTAGCCTTTTACTAATCCTGTCACTGGCAATTTTGACAAACTGCCAGAGAGAGGATTGCTAGCGGCAGAGTTGCCGTGTGTTATAAGCCTAACAGAATAATGAATAACTAATAACTTTAGCCTCATTGTTAATGCATGCATTTAGGAGAATATTGCTAGGACAATTGTGCATTGATGCATGCTTGCAAAAGTTTCTATATAGTGAATACATACAGTATACACACTGTGGGGTTGATATACTAAAAACTGGAGAGTGCAAAATCTGGTGCAGCTCTACATAGAAGTCAATTGGCTTCCAGGTTTATTTGTCAAAGCTTAATTTAACAAGCTGAAGTTAGAAGCTAATTGGCTACCATGCACAGCTGCTCCAGATTTTGCACTCTCCAGTTTTAGTAAGGCCTCTTTCACACGGAGCGGTCCGTTTTTCGGTCCGCTCCGTGTGTCCGTCGGCTCAGCGGGGGGTCTCCGCTGAGCTGTCGGGCGGACAGGGCGGTCCCCGCACACTATGCAGGGGCCGCCCTGTCTCTCCTCCGCTATCCCCTATGGGGAATCGGATGGAAACGGACCGTCTGTCCGTTTGCATCCGATCCGATCCGCCGGACGGAAGAAAAATAGGACATTCTTGCGTCCTAAAAACGGATGCGGATCTTGCGGACGTTAGCGTATGCATCATCCGCTAACGGATACGCTCCCATAGGGGCCCATTACAAGTCCGTAAACGGACTTGTAATGAGCGGACGAGCGGAACGGACGTGTGAAAGGACCCTAGATCAACCCCAGTGTCTCAGGTGGTGAACTAATGCTGCAGCAAGGGTCTGAAAGCTCTGTTGACCTTTTACAGTGAGGGGGGACAAAAAGTATTTGAACCCCTGCTGATTTTGTATGTTTGCCCACTGACAAAGAAATGATCAGTCTATAATTTTTAGAAATGAAAGACAAATTAAAAACAAAAATATCCAGAAAAAAAACGCATTTCAAAAAAGTTATAAATTGATTTGCATTTTAATGAGTAAATTAAGTATTTGACACCTTCGCAAAATGTGACTTAGTACTTGGTGGCAAAACTCTTGTTGGCAATCACAGAGGTCTGACGTTTCTTGTAGTTGGCCACCGGCTTTGCACACATCTCAGGAGGGATTTTATTCCACTCCTCTTTGCACATCCTCTCCAAGTCATTAAGGTTTCGAGGTTGACATTTGATAACTCGAACCTTCAGCTCCCTCCACAGATTTTCTGTGGGATGAAGGTCTGGGGACTGGCTAGGCCACTTCAGGACCTTAACCACTTGCCTACTATGCACCTACACCCCCTTCCTGCCCAGACAAAATTTAAGCTTCCGGCACTGCATCGCTTTAACTGACAATTGCGCGGTCGTGCGACGTGGCTCCCAAACAAAATTGGCGTCCTTCTTTTCCCACAAATAGAGCTTTCTTTTGGTGGTATTTGATCACCTCTGCGGTTTTTATTTTTTGCGCTATAAACAAAAATAGAGCGTCAATTTTGAAAAAAATGCAATATTTTTTACTTTTTGCTATAATAAATATTCCCAAAAAATATATAAAAAAAATATTTTTTTCCTGAGTTTAGGCCGATACGTATTCTACATATTTTTGGTAAAAAAAATGCAATAAGCGTTTATCGATTGGTTTGTGCAAAATTTATAGTGTTTACAAAATAGGGGATAGTTTATGGCATTTTTTTTATTTTATTTTTTTTACTATTAATGGCGGCGATCTGCGATTTTTTTATTGGGACTGCGACGTTATGGCGGACACTTCGGACACTTTTCTGACATTTTTGGGACCATTTACATTTATACAGTGAACAATGCTATAAATATGCATTGATTACTGTATAAATGTGACTGGCAGTGAAGGGGTTAACCACTAGGGGGCGGGGAAGGGGTTAAATGTGTGTCCTATGAGTGTTCTAACTGTAGGGGGAGGGGGGGTGACTGGGGGAGGTGACCGATTGTGTCCCTATGTACAAGGGACACAGCATCGGTCTCCTCTCCCTGACAGGACGTGGAGCTCTGTGTTTACATACAGAGCTCCACGTCCCCGCTCAGTTACTGGGCAATTGCGTGTGCCCGGCGGCGATTGTTGCCGCCGGGCACTCGTGCCAGGATCCCAGCAGAGCGGCGGCTTTAAAAAGACATCACGTCATATGATGTGATGTCAGGATAATGGAGTTCTCCGCCCGCCGTCATTTGACGGTGGGCGGTGGACAAGTGGTTAATGTGCTTCTTCTTGAGCCACTTCTTTGTTGTTTTTGGTCATCGTCATGCTGGAATTCCCATCCACGACCCATTTTGAATGCTTTGACTGAGGAGGTTCTTACCCAAGATTTGATGGTACATGGCCCCATCCATCGTCCCTTTGATGCAGTGAAGTTGTCCTGTCCCCTTAGCAGAAAAACACCCCCAAAGTATAATCTTTCCACCTCCATGTTTGACATGGGGATGGTGTTCTTGGGGTCATAGGCAGCATTCCAAACATGGCGAGTTAAGTTGATGCCAAAGAGCTCGATTTTGGTCTCATCTGACCACAACACTTTTATCCAGTTCTCCTCTGAATCATTCAGATGTTCTTTAGAAAACTTTAGATGGGCCTGTACATGTGCTTTCTTGAGCAGGGGGACCTTGCGGGCACTGCAGGACTTCAGTACTTCATGGCGAGTGTTACCAATTGTTTTCTTGGTGACTATTGTCCCAGCTGCCTTGAGATCATTGACAATATTCTTCCGTGTAGTTCTGGGCTGATTTCTTACCGTTTTCATGATCATTGAAACTCCACGAGGTGAGATCTTGCACTGAGCCCAAGACCGAGGGAGATCGACAGTTATTTTGTGTTTCTTCCATTTGTGAATAATCACACCAACTGTTGTCACCCTCTCACCAAGCTGCTTGGCGATGGTCTTGTAGCCCAGTGGTCATCAACCTTGTCCTGCAGGGCCCACTAACATGCCAGGTTTGCAAGATAACTGAAATACATCACAGGTGATAACATTTGCTGCTCTAGTGATTGCAGTATTCTAGTCTGCATCTCCCCCAAGGTAATACATACAACCTGGCCTGTTAGTGGGCCCTGTAGGACAGGGTTGATGACCACTGTTGTAGCCCATTCCAACTTTGTGTAGGTCTACAATCTTGTCCCTGGCATCCTTGGACAGCTCTTTGGTCTTTGCCATGGTGGAGAGATTGGAATCTGATTGATTGCTTCTATGGACAGGTGTCTTTTATACAGGTAACACGCTGAGATTAGGAGCACTCCCTTTTAAGAAAGTGCTCCTAATCTAAGCTCGTTACCTGTATAGAAGATACCTGGGAGCCAGAAATCTTGCTGATTGATTGGGTAAAATAACTATTTAATCCCCTATCAATTTATAACTTTTGAAATGTGTTTTTGTTTTTTTGTTTTTTTGTTTTTTTTTGGGGGGGGGGGGGGATATTTTTGTTGTTATTCTTTCTTTCAATGTTAAAATAAACCTAACAATAAAATTATAGACTGATCATTTCTTTGTCAGTGGGCAAATGTACAAACTCAGCAGGAGATCAAATACTTGTAATCTTGTAATGCCTTGTACACACGACCAGGTTTAACAAGGGGAAAACTGCAAGGAGAGCTTTTGGCCGGGAATCCCGGCCATGTGTATGCTCCCTCGCAGTTTTTCCGGTGGGAAAACTGCCAAAATCTGCAAAAAAAAAAAAAGAGAACCAGCTCTCCTTTCCCCGTCGGGATTCCCATCTGACTTTTTCCCGTCGGAAATCCCGAGCCTGTGTACGAGGCATAAGACTCTCAGTTGTATAAGAGGCACTGCTCAATGCTTTATAGACAGATATACCATAGTTACCTCATTCCCACTCTGCATCTCACCTTTTGTGATATATCAATTATGTTTGCTTTCATATCTTCATACTAGCTAGAGGCAAATAGCCTGGAGGAGAAGTTTAAATTGGATTTTTTTAGTAACTTTACAAGTCTTCATGAACAAATTCCTGGCATGTTACAATATAGAAACAGCACCAGAGTTCCTAATTGTATTACTTTTTTAAAAGTACTCCAGCTCGGTGACTGTGCTGTGCTCAGACTAAAATGATATCATCAGTCTGCTGCAAGCAGAATAAAGCATTGCCTCAGTTCCCAACTCACCTGGACTGCATCATTGTAGCCTGCACTTCAAAACAGGCTGTAGCAGGAGGTTGATCAGAGTCAGACGTTTGTGAGCATAGCCCAAAACTGCACAGGCACCAGGATTTACGTACATGTGCCATGCAGCTATGCATCTTTATTCAGCAAATAGCATCTTTCCACTTCAAAGTGGCTGTAAAGCCAAAACATTTATTTTATCATAATGTATTTTTGCATTAAGTTAAAAAAATGTTTAGGTGTCAGCATCCCCCTTCACCCCCCCCCCCCCTTTTTACTTACCTGAGCCCAGATTCAGCACTGTGCATGTCTCTGCAGCTCTTCTCTCTCCTTACTTCTGGGTCTTGCTGGCTTTCCTAGGGTTCCGGGAGATATTAGCTCCTAGTGCCGTCAATCAAAGCCAGCGACGAGGGAGTTGGGGGTGGGGCCAAGCCGACTGACCAATGGACGTATGGGAAATTAGCTTCCCATGGGGGCACTGGACAGAGGAAAGGGGTCATAGAGCGCAGTTTGTGGCCGCTCTGTGCAATACCATTGCACAGAGCAGGCAGGTATAAACATGTTTGTTATTTTGGAAAAAAATACCTTTACAATCACTTTAAAAACACAGTATACATTAGATTACAAATCAATTAAATGTGTTTATTGGTTGGGAAGCGGCAACAATGGTACGCCTAATTACATGGGTGCTCTTTTCAACATAGTATAATTTTACTTTAATAGGACACAGACATGTGTAATTGCTCTGTAGTTTAAAAGAGTAATTACAAGAAACAATACTGTAGTATGGTATAAACAATCATTTAATGAATGAAGACATCAGTCTGCAGTAGTCCAATGATTAAGCCTCTGTTTCTCTGAAGAAACCCGATGTCCACATCAATCAGCTTCAAAGTACACTGTCCGTTGTAGCCAATTAATAAACACATTGCAACAACATATTAACAAAAGAACGTTCTTATCATCTGATTAGGCAACAGAACATAACAATTAACCGTTTCATAATGGCTAGGTCAATAAGAAAATCAGTGCCATGACCTATTCAATTTGTTTGCAAAAAGCTCACCGGTAATTTTTATTAGGAACCTTTCAAAGAGTTTATATAAGAAGCATTTCAAAGTTTCGAAGTGACAAGTTTGTATCATCTTGCCTGCTTGTCTCCCCTCTATTTAAATGTAGACGCCATCTACTTCAGCCTCTCTCAACAAGGGTTCTATGGAATCCTAGGGTTCCCCCAGAGGTTATTGGGGTTCTCAAAGATTAGCAAAGAGCAATTTCCTAATCGTATATAAGTATAAAACTGATACCTTTTACGCTATCTGTAAGAATGGCATTCTTTACATTGACCAGCAATGTGAGGTGCCTTCTTCCCACTGACAACCAATGTAAGGGGGCATTCTTCTCCCTGACCTCCAATGTAAGAGGTATTATTCCCACTAACTTCCAATGTACAAAGCATTCTTTACACTAACCACCAATGTATGGAGCATTCTTTACACTGATCACCAATGTAAGGGGCATTCTTCGCACTGACCACCAATGTAAGGGAGCATTCTTCCCACTGACCACCACTGTAAGGGGGCAACTTCCCATTGAACAACAATGTGCTGTAAGGGGCATTATTCCCACTGATCACCAAAGTAATTGTTGCATTCTTCAGTTGGACCACCAACGTAAAGGGCATTCTTTCCACTGACCACTACTGTAAGAGACATTCTTCCCACTGAACATCAATGTAAGGAGCTTTATTTCCACTGACCACTAACATAAGCAGTTTTCTTCCCACTGACCACCAATGTAAGGGTTGCATTCCTCCCATGGACCACCAATGTAACGGCATTCTTTCCACTGACCACCAATGTAAGGAGCTTTGTTTCCATTAACCACCAATGTAAGGGAATTCTTCCCACTGACCATCAATGTAAGGCACATTCTTCCCACTATCTTTATAAGAGGGGCATTCTTCCCCTGACCCTCAATGTAAGAAGCATTCTTTTCACTGACCACCAATGTAAGGAACTTTCTTCCCACTGACCACCAACGTAGGGAACTTTCTTCCCACTGACCACCAATGTAGGGAACTTTCTTCACACTGACCACCAATGTAAAAAGGCTTTGCAAACCTTTAGAAACGTATCTCCAAATTGTACTCAAATCTGCTATGCAGATGCATCTTCCTTTATTGAAGACTAGTCTCCCCAGCAGGCTGCCAGTGCCCTGGGTGATTAGTCCTCTTACAATCTGACTGAGGTTTTCTACAAGCAGTGCACATCAGCAGTGCTTGGTGTTACAGGTACCTACTACTGAACCTCTCTGGCCATGCCTGATCTGCACATTGGGGTAATGCCCACTTCCTAACTGGAGCCTAGTTGATGGCGGGCGCACTCTGTTTCTTCCAAAAGCTATACATCCAGGTGGCTTCAGAGAGTTGTAGTCTTCAGTGGCCATAAAATAAGGCTCTAGTTTTGGGTAGAGCGGGAAAGGGTTATTTTTTTAATGCTGTCTGTGTATCCCTATTTGGAAGATTCATTCCTCTATTTGTACTGGTGACCAGGGGCGGACTGACCATTGAGGCACTCGGGCGCTGCCCGAGGGCCCCAAGCCACTAGGGGGCCCCATCAGGGTTGCCAGGCTCAGTAAAACCAGGGACAGTATGTAACAATCTGTGTTTTTTTTTTACATCTGTCCCTGATATGTCTGAAACCGACATGCTTTTGATATGAAAATCCAGAGATTTTAGCTGCCCTGCCTCTGCACTGCCTCCTGGCGTGGTGGCCATCTGCCAGCCCAGGGGCCCCATAATCTTCTTTTGCCCGGGGGCCCCATGAGTTGTCAGTCCGCCCCTGCTGGTGACCCTTACCATCTAGAAAAAAAAGCGAAATCCAAAATTGCAGTGTTGTCTCAAAAATAAGAATTCCCTTCACTTTCTTCTACCTTCATGTTGCACCTTTGGTACAGAAAGTGAATGGAAATGTCCCCAGTGGAGGGGGTTTAAACCGTCCTATTATAGCCAAAAAAAAAACAAGGTTTGGCTATACATACACTTTAAAGACCTGCCTCTGACGATGTCCTATTGGATGGAATGCGTTAGCAAGGTCCTTGAATAAACAAGCACACTATGAGCCACAGCATTTGATTTTACATTTATTTTTACTTTGTACAATTTTAAATACATTTTTCCTATGCATTGCGGCCTTCGCTATGTGTTGCTTTATTCCATCCTGTTTGCATAATTTCACATTGATTGAAGCCTTGAGTAGAGATAGAGGATTGTAGGAGTGTGGAGTCTTGTGTGGAGGCTCACCCGGTCTTGGCGTCGCCAGTTCTTGGTTGTCTACCTGCTGTCATTTGCAATGTTCGAGGCTACATTAAAGATCTTTTGACCAACGTGGAATTACCTGCATAAGATTCTCTATGCGAGTGACCAGCGTTTGAGGATACTATATACATTTTTCCCAATTAAGAGGAGGTGTTCAAGTGAAGGGGAAGCGGTGAGATACACCTGGTTTACTTTTCTGGGTCCGCCGTGACCACAGTTTTTCAGCCTGTGAACATCAAGGAAGTTTATTTGGAATTTTACACGGTTGTTTTTGGAATTTGCTTTTGTGAGTGCAACCTTTGTAGGTTCATGTGGTGTGTCAATAAATTGTTTTAGCAATATCACACTATTATACTTTTTTGTTTTCTTTCACGTATGCTGATCTCACTTCTACAATTTTGGATATGAATCCTGACTACTAACTTGAGGATTGTATTACATGCCTGTATGCCAAACACGTGAGTGTTAGGCTACGAGTTCTGGTGAGTGGCCAATCATATTGGTGGAGGAGTGTTCATTACACTGGTGTGGTGGAGGACTATTCGTAAGAGATATTCAGAAGATTGCTTCAGACACTTTATGAACTATTTACCTTTAGACTCATTTTTTTATTCACGGGTCTTTATATTTATACACTATTTGTGTCATTTACTGTTTATTTACTTAGTTCACTTGTGTGGATCCACTACACATTAGCGCTGTTTGTGCTATCTGTACTTATTTTCATTTTTAAGTTCACTAGACAAATTTTTTTCACCATTTCCTTTATTTAACACAGCTGCTGCGAACGTCTTTGCTAATTTACTCCTTGGCGCAGCGGTAGTAACCATCAGGGCGCATTTATTTTTGGTTACTATCTGTTTTTCAATGTTCGATTTCTGTTGATGACTGTTCTATTCATTCCTCTGGTATGGAGATTGAAGTGCCACTGTAGTAAGGTGTGTTTCCTACTCACATTGAAGTTTGCACAGGGTCTCCTCTTAATTCCTCCTTTTTTTATGGACTGCCTTAATTATTTTATAGTGCTGCATACAAACTTATATTTATGCCTTTTTGCCATCAACACATTTTACATTGCTCTTTAGCGAGGATACCTTTGCATATATTTTTTGTTTACACTTTAAAGATTAGAAGGCTGGAAGGCTGCTGACCCTCTTCTGGGAGGACAACTTGAAGGATTTCAACAATTCTGCTGAAAAAGGTAAACTCTCAAGCTTTTTCTAATGCCGTGTACACACAATCAAATTTACCGTTGGAAAAACCTTGGATGGTTTTTCCAACGAAATTTCGCCTCAAGCTTGGCTTGCATTCACACGGTCACACAAAAGTTCTCTGAACTTTCGTCCGTCAAGAACGCGGCGATGTACAACACTACGATGATTTGAGAAAATTAAGTTCAATGCTTCCGAGCATGCGTCGATCTGGTTCCAAGCATGCGTTGGAATTTTGCGCGGCAGAATTGCTACAGATGATCAGATTTTCCGATAGGAAAATTTGAGAACCAGCTGTCAATATTTTGTTGGCGGAAATTCCGACAGCATACTGGAAAGATAAGGCCGATCTTTTTACAAATAATTTTATGCTAATATTGGTGTTTTTAAGGGATGCCACGTGTAAAATTTATGTTCCCAATAGTAAAAACATTTGACAGATTCTCATGTCTCTCAGGGACTCGCCAGAAAGATCTTTGCTCCTACATTTCTATATGTCCACCATTCTGCCAATTATAAAATTAATCTAGTTTACATTATTTGAATGCAACAGAAGGAGTAGGGTTCAGCCCTTTAGCAGGAATATTGAAACTACATGGGGAGCACAGACTAAAGAGGGCAGAATCTAAATAAGATACCATGATGGACAGGAACTGAATAAAACTCTAGGATCAGTAGGAACTGACAAAGACTTCATGGTGGGCAGGATCTGACAAAGACTTCATGGTGGGCAGGATCTGACAAAGACTTCATGGTGGGCAGGATCTGACAAAGACTTCATGGTGGGCAGGATCTGACAAAGACTTCATGGTGGGCAGGATCTGACAAAGACTTCATGGTGGGCAGGATCTGACAAAGACTTCATGGTGGGCAGGATCTGACAAAGACTTCATGGTGGGCAGGATCTGACAAAGACTTCATGGTGGGCAGGATCTGACAAAGACTTCATGGTGGGCAGGATCTGACAAAGACTTCATGGTGGGCAGGATCTGACAAAGACTTCATGGTGGGCAGGATCTGACAAAGACTTCATGGTGGGCAGGATCTGACAAAGACTTCATGGTGGGCAGGATCTGACAAAGACTTCATGGTGGGCAGGATCTGACAAAGACTTCATGGTGGGCAGGATCTGACAAAGACTCCATGGTGGGCAGGATCTGACAAGGACTCCATGGTGGGCAGGATCTGACAAGGACTCCATGGTGGGCAGGATCTGACTAGGACTTCATGGTGGGCAGGATCTGACTAGGACTTCATGGTGGGCAGGATCTGACTAGGACTTCATGGTGGGCAGGATCTGACTAGGACTTCATGGTGGGCAGTATCTGACTAGGACTTCATGGTGGGCAGGATCTGACTAGGACTTCATGGTGGGCAGGATCTGACTAGGACTTCATGGTGGGCAGGATCTGACTAGGACTTCATGGTGGGCAGGATCTGACTAGGACTTCATGGTGGGCAGGATCTGACTAGGACTTCATGGTGGGCAGGATCTGACTAGGACTTCATGGTGGGCAGGATCTGACTAGGACTTCATGGTGGGCAGGATCTGACTAGGACTTCATGGTGGGCAGGATCTGACTAGGACTTCATGGTGGGCAGGATCTGACTAGGACTTCATGGTGGGCAGGATCTGACTAGGACTTCATGGTGGGCAGGATCTGACTAGGACTTCATGGTGGGCAGGATCTGACTAGGACTTCATGGTGGGCAGGATCTGACTAGGACTTCATGGTGGGCAGGATCTGACTAGGACTTCATGGTGGGCAGGATCTGACTAGGACTTCATGGTGGGCAGGATCTGACTAGGACTTCATGGTGGGCAGGATCTGACTAGGACTTCATGGTGGGCAGGATCTGACTAGGACTTCATGGTGGGCAGGATCTGACTAGGACTTCATGGTGGGCAGGATCTGACTAGGACTTCATGGTGGGCAGGATCTGACTAGGACTTCATGGTGGGCAGGATCTGACTAGGACTTTATGGTGGGCAGGATCTGACTAGGACTTCATGGTGGGCAGGATCTGACTAGGACTTTATGGTGGGCAGGATCTGACTAGGACTTCATGGTGGGCAGGATCTGACTAGGACTTTATGGTTTGCAGCAACCAAGGTCCATGGTGGGCAGCAACCAAGGTCCATGGTGGGCAGCAACCAAGGTCCATGGTGGGCAGCAACCAAGGTCCATGGTGGGCAGCAACCAAGGTCCATGGTGGGCAGCAACCAAGGTCCATGGTGGGCAGCAACCAAGGTACATTGTGGGCAGCAACCAATGTCCATTGTGGGCAGCAACCAAGGTCCATGAACCGACTAAGCTTCAATAGTGGGTACAAACTAAGACTCCATGGTGGACAGGAACCAACTAAGACTTCATGATGGGTAGAAGACAACTAAGACTCCATTCTGGGCAGCAAAGTGGACAGGGTCCAAGTGGTGAACTATGTATGACTAAATAATCGATATAAGAAGACAGAGAGTGGCTTAACGCCTTACATCCAATATAATTCATTAAGATCAGCCCCCCTTAAATTCTCATTCAAAAACAAAACTAAATACATTTTAAGATGTTTATAAAATCCTTTCCTACCTCCAGCTGTCCGGAATCTACTCGTGGTCCATGAAGACATGAAGGAAAGATCCCATTGGAAGCGAGTCTGAATCTATAGGAAAAAAAATACAGCGATTAAACATAAAAAATACCTACTGAAATGAGACTTCAATGTAAATTACAGGTAACAAGTAAAATCACAACAAAAACATATTTTGTAAATGTTGCCAATAAATCAGAACATCCAATTTAGCTTTAATCCACCTTTAAGTAAGACCTCATACATTGCTTCTGCATGGGTAAAAGGCCTTCATTTATACAATTCTTTATGTACTGTGCAGGTTCTGAATAGTTGGCGCAAAGCTGTAATGGCTTAAAACACCAATATTTTACAAGTTCAGATTCTGAGCAATTTAGAAAACAAGATAATGGCACTCACAGTAGCGAAAGGTGAAACATGTATTTATTTGATAGCTCAGTCTACATTTTCAGTGAGATATCCTGCCTAA
Organism: Rana kukunoris; assembly: GCA_029574335.1. NCBI lineage: Eukaryota > Metazoa > Chordata > Amphibia > Anura > Ranidae > Rana > Rana kukunoris. The sequence continues at coordinate 66,928,691 of CM056049.1, read as the reverse complement.
AATCAGACAATTACTGCTGTGTTGTTTTATTGCAAACCCATGGTGCTCTGAAAATCATTTGCAATGCATTATATGCTTATTTGTAAAACATTGTACTTATGGTAAAGAAACACATACAGAAAACAGTATAAATGTTCGTAAATAAAAATAAAACAAAATCTGTTTTAGCTTCCTTTTTGATCAAATACTGGAATTACTGCATTAGATTTAAGCCCATTGTCTTTTGCTGCATTCATTTAAATTGTCAATTTTTCAAGTACTTTCAGCTCTGCAGAAAATTTTTAGTTGAAACAAATAACTATGTGCTGATCAGACCAATACCAAATGCCTGAACTCAGCTCCGGCATAATCAGGTTACTGAGCAGATAATAAAAGGTCATTAATTCTTATGCTGTGTGTGTGTGTAGACAGGAAGGGCCAGATTCACAGAGCCATTACGCCTGTCTAACTGGTGTTAGACTGGAGTAATTTCAAATTTCGCGCGTTTTTTAGCTAGTCTAAAACCTCAAACCATGAATAGATGGCTGCGGGCTTCAATTCGACTGGATTATGTGTTCGTACGCCTTCGGATCTACGCTGCAATAAAATTGCGGCCACTGGGTGGACTTCCCGTCGTTTTCCGCGTCGGGGTATGCTAATGAGCTTTTGCCGGCGATCCCCGAAATTACGATCTTCAATCGCAATCTCTTACGGCACCTTTAGTCATCTTTTTTTTGCGTAACACTATACCAGCTTTTTGCTGCTCTAATATTAGACAGCCCATGTTTAGTATGGCCGTCGTTCCCGCGTCGAATTTCTACGTTTTCCGACGTCTTTTATTATTATTTACGCAAGTCGGCCGGGAATAGGAATGTTCGTAAACGACGCTACTCAAACAACGAATGACGTAACGACGTAACGACGTGATTTCGCGCAATGCACGGCGGGAAATTTCTGAACGGAGCATGCGCAGTTCGATTGCCGCGGGGACGCGCTTAATTTAAATGCTTCACGCCACCCAATCGCGTATTTCGATTACGCGGCGAGAAATAGACTACGCCGCCGTAGCGTACGGGCACAAATCTACCAAGATTCGGTGTAGAGCCTGGTGAAATACGGCAGCATAGAGTATTTCGATTACGCAGCGCAATATTAAGTGTATGTGAATCTGGCCCGAAGTATTTACATATAAAAGTGCATAGCTTCTGCCGTAACACTTTGGAGTCTTTATCATTTTTTCCCACAAGATTCACACATTTACACCTAAGATTTAATTTGATAAATGTGCCAATTATAGGTAAAAATTATAAATTGATACCTTAAAGTATATGCAAACCCAGTTAATGAAATCGCATACAACTTGTAACATGTTGATGTAATTGCAAAAGAAAATTACATTATTTTTAACATGAAATTTTGATTAAAATAACACCTTCTGATCCACAACGGTCTTTGTTCAGTCACTTCCTGTGATAGAAGGTCACCCTCTGTCCTGTCTCACATCTGTATTCCTGCATTGTCAGCCTGTCACATGGAGACTACAAGTAGCTGTATTCAATGGCCCATTGTTGTCACCATCAGGAAACCCACCCTGAGAAATGTCATTGGTGGAACCCTCTGCGCCTGGCACATGTGCTTATGGAAAGATCAGTAACCACCATTTGTGAATTCACAAATGAACTGTTCTTCCTGCTGTCATATCCATACTCTTCTAGTGCACATAATGCCTGAGATCATAGTTTCTACGATTCTCTCCTGAACATACTGCCCTTGCTTTGGACTCCTCCACTGCACATACTGCCTATTGTCACACCCTTTACACTCCTTTCCTACACATACTGCCTATTGTCACACCCTTTACACTCGTTTCCTACACATACTGCCCATTGTCATACCCTTCACACTCCTTTCCTACACATACTGCCCATTGTCATACCCTTCACACTCCTCTCCTACACATATTGTCCATTGTCATACCCTTCACACTCCTTTCCTACACATACTGCCCATTGTCATACCCTTCAAACTCCTTTCCTACACATACTGCCCATTGTCATACCCTTCACACTCCTTTCCTACACATACTGCCCATTGTCACACTCCTTCCCTGCCTGGCCTGTCAGTTTAGGTGGACATGTCTTGGTAGGTTTGCAGTTGTGTCATACTCTTTCCATTTTCGGATGATGGATTGAACAGAGCTCCGTGAGATGTTCAAAGCTTGGGATATTTTTTTTTACAACCTAACCCTGCTTTAAACTTCTCCACAACTTTATCCCTGACCTGTCTGGCACTTTTATATAATATTTTTTGCACAATGATTTGTCAACTGTAGTGCCAGCAGCTGCATCCTTTGAGACTATTAGTGCCGTATTCTCATTAATAGAAGAACAGGAGAGGAGCCTGACCAACTGTGCAGGACTAAAAGTAAGATTGATGTACAACTTTAAGCATATAATAAATAAAGAGGAGAAAAAAAAATATTGGCAACAGGAAAAGGAAACCATAAATTGTAAAAATAAAAACACTTCCCCCACCCTTGTTCACTACAAAGCAACAGAAGGAAGAGTCAAGCACGTTATCCAAGTCCAATTTTCCGAAAATAGAAAAGCCTAATGTCTAAGTTCGCTGTGCAGGCTGAATCGATTCCAGGTATGATTGCCCCTAGGAGTGCTGGAGCACAATCTTCAGCTCTTGTTGGGTCATCTTGCTCTGTGACACAGTTTTGCATCTTCCACTAGAATAGGCAATTACTGTACACGTGTTGTTTTGTCCATCATACCAGATTGGGGGGGACTGTAATACAAGTGTGGTGGGGAAAGTAGAGATGTTCGCACTGAGGGTAAAGACATATGGATATACACTATGATTCCTATAAAAATGTATCACACCTTGTATTGTCATAGAATACACCACAGCTGAAAACTGATACAGGCTACAAAATATTATAACTTTTGGTCTTAAATAAAAGAATGTAAAAAAAATTAAAAAAAGAAGGTCTTGCGTTTACATATATGTTAAAACCCCACTTTGCAGAAAGGAAAAACCCTCCTTTGCAGTGGAGGTTGACGTTTGAATGGTTTGTAGTGAAAAGATGCTGGGCTCATAGGGTTAACTGGTATTGCTATCTTAGGGTATTGATGTTGATCTAAATGATCTGGTTTCTGGGCTTTTACACCCCAGATCATCTCCACAATCTCCTTGGCTTGTAGTGCAACGTAATAGGAACCGATATTGATGCACCACACCATCCAGATACAATTTTACTGCATTAAAGTAGCCAACGCAGTTCTGGGTTCCAAGTGTGCTCTTTTCAACTGACCCTTAAAACCTGAACCTCTTAGAGTCGGTTCACACTGGGGCAACGCGTCAGGCAGCTCAGCCGCCTGACGAGTCGCTTCCCATGCAGTGCAATGGGAGCATTCCAATCGGAGCGACGCAAGTCCCTCCGACTTAGAAATTTACTCCCTGTACGACTTCGGGGGCGGCTCGGGGCGACTTGCATTGACTTCTATACAGAAGTCGTCTTGCAAATCGCCTATGGAGTCGTCCTCAGGACAACTTGCAGAGCCGCCCCCCGAGTCGTGCCGCCTTAGTGTGAACCGACTCTTGGCAGTGGTGTGGTGCTTTAGTTTTAATTCTCCTTTGCAGTGGGGCTGCCTTTGCAAGAGTTAAATACCTGTCTAAGAGGCTGAAAAAAGCAGTTTAACTGGTTTGATTCCACCCACGTTCCTTACGTTACTACAGTGGACTCTCTTTTGGTGTCCTCATGACTCAATGATGTCAGAGGACCACTGGCAGTGCGTAGGGTAGGGTGACCAGACATCCCCGGTTTCAGGGGACAATCCCCGGATTGAGGACACTGTCCCCAGACCAAGTCTTTCCCCAGTTTTGTCCCTGGATTGGATTTGATCAGGGGTTGGGGCAATTTCAAAGACAGTCAGTGCAAAATAAATAAAAAAATACAATTCTGAATTACACACCCCCTGCTCCGCTATTCCTACTATCTTAGAGGGGTCTATTATTTTCCATTATCTGTGCCCCTTTATGATGATGATGTGCTGGTCAGAGCGGAGGGGAATATTTCTTCAGTTTCGGGTGCATGCCCATTTAGCTCCGCTCGCATGTTCTTCTGCCTTGGCCAGCCGCCTGCCTGCTTATTTCCTTGCCTTCTCTGGTGGAGTGATCTTCCTCCATACCCCACCCAGTAGTAGCCGTGGCCCAGAGAGAAAGACTTTACAGGCTGTGAGGTGGGCGGCGATGGGCAGAGAGACGATGATTGCCGCTATTACTAGTAAAAAAAAATATGTCCCCAGATTTAATTTTTCATTTAAAAAATATGGACACCTTAGCGTAGGGGAGATGAGACTTGCAAGATGAGGGGGGGGGTGGGGGACCAGACTCAAAGTGCAGAGGGAGCAGCAGATCAAATAAGTAAAACTGCCTTTTGCGTTTTAGACCTGAATGATCATTTAACCTCTGCAGTGCGGGGGTCGCTACAAGGGAGCAATTTTCCCTTTTCACAAGCTAAACTTCAAAGTCCCCAATATGAACCTCTCCTGGCTGTGGCTATCTTCATTGGCCGGTGCAGGATGATGTCATTCCTGCACATGTGCAGGAATTCAGTCATGTCAGCAAACAAGAGCTGTGCTGGAATGTAAACAGTGAGGCCGCGTACACACGATCAAATCTGTCTGCTGGAAACGGTCTGCCAGACCGTTTCAGCAGACAGATTCGATCGTGTGTACGGGCAAACAGACGGATTTGGCCAGCCGACAGATTTGAAAGCATGCTTTCAAATCTGTCGGCTGGGAACCCATCCGCCCGACATGTCTGCTGGTTAGTATGCTAACCAGCAGACATATCTGCTCGCACACGCGTCGAATGGTTTCGACGCATGCGCCAAAGTGTTTTACTTCCTGGTGCGGTGACGTGTCAACGTCACCGCCACGTCACCGACACGTCAGCGCGTTGTCTGCCGGCGGGGATTTTGGTTTGATCGTGTGTACACAATCAAACCAATATGTCCCAGCAGACAGAGCTGTTCAAATCGGTCTGTCCGACCGATTTGAACAGATACATTTACTCTTGTGTACGGGGCCTGAGACTTTATTTCCACTTTTGGAAATGTGGATTTGTCCTTAGCCTACATGTACAGATCTGAAGGGCATGTTAGGTATAATTGAAATTGTATTTTTATAAATATATATCTGTGGTATTTCACCCTCTGCCTGCTCTGTGTTTAGCGAAGCTGCCCCCCCATGTAACACCTTTGGGCTGCGACAATAGTAGACGCTCCGAAATACAGTATTTAGAAAGGAGGGCAGGCAAGTCTCATGGCTTCCTACAAGATATATATGTTTACAGCCAGTATTTCACTTTTATTATTTGTCGACATGTGAGGGATTTCTAAGGTAAAAGTACCGACAGGGATATTAAATTACACGTGTGACATCAACTTTATGTCAGATTTTGCTTTCTCAAACACGTTCAGCTTCTGTGGTAAATGATTTCTTTCACTTTATACTTGGTAACTCCAGCAGTAAATGCATGCATTCAAGGCAGCTGTGGGAAATCACTGTACTCACTGCTACAAGTCAAGAGATCATACATTAGGATCGGCTCTCCTAGTGATTCTAGTTCCTGCCTATGGAGTGTAGTACAGGGCAGGGGCAGTTTTCAAGACATTCTACTTGGCCAGACTATGCACATATTCCTAACAAGGAGTAAAAGGGCATTAACATAAACCCTTACTGACCTCTGAAGTTGCAGGCAGTGTGGAGCTATTAATTTCTAAAGTTTGCAGTAGAATTACTAAAGTCACAAGAAGATGTTGGAAATATATTGCACTGCAACCAATAGGCTATGTATGGGATCACATTAGCTAAATTATATGTACCATGGCCCAATAGTGTACTTGGAGCTGAGAAGGCTGGGGGGTTTAGGCTGTAGCATTGCACCAGGTACCACTCACATAGTACTGCCATGAACAATGCTTAACACATGCTGGATGTTTATATGGGCCTGGATGGATTGGCATACTGCGGCAGACAGTGTCCTCCACTTCTGTAATCTTACCGATTGCCACACAGGAATGCAACAATTTTGCTTTCCAATGACAGAGCATGAAGGCAAGAGGAAGGCAGGTGGTTATCACACAGGTAAGTGTGGCACAAATGAAACAATACGACATACTGATGTTCCAACAGACTGACACCCGTGAAGTCCATCGTTGTCATCTTCTCCCTGGCTGCTTCCGGGTGCTAGTCATAATTGGCCAACGCGGGGTGACATCACTCTTGTGCCCAATTGTCCAAACAGTGGTTGAAGTTATGTTGACCAAACTATAATGCTTAACTACAGTAGAAAAAAAGTGAGGTTATATAATTAAATAGTCCCGTTTAAAAGTTTGCATACCCTTAGTTCTTAATATAGTGTATCGTCAGCATCAATGACGACTTATTTGTGAATGAGACTCACAAGATGGCAAAAAATTGTAGGCCAAAGAATGCCCAACATTTTTTGCCATCTTGTGAGCATACATTTTTTATTGAATCCATCTTTTGTGGTAATGCACTAGGTGCTTGCGCTGTCCGGGGAGGGCAGCATCCACTCAGTTCTTTGGCATTACTGTTGCCCTTGTTGTTTTACACCACAGAAGACCTCATGGCGCTGGAAGTGACTGCTCTCTATTTTTTTTATGTTTCGTGTGGTAAAGTTGCCATCGGTCTTGGCAAAAAGCCTCAAGATCCTGTAAATGATTTGGTTGTCTAGCATGAACTGCATGTCGACTTGATTCTGAGCATGCGTGGATTTTTAACCGATGGTCGTGCCTACAAACGATCGTTTTTTTTGCGGTTAGGTATCTATCGGTTAAATTTAAAACAAGTTTTTTTTTTTTTAACCGATGGTTAAATAACCGATGGCGCCCACACACTATCGGTTTGGACCGATGAAAACGGTCCATCAGACCGTTCTCACCGGTTTAACCGATCGTGTGTACGCGACATCACTGTTTTCTGGCGCTATGGAAATTTAAAATGGCCTGTATCAGATTTAAAAAAGAAACTACCTCCCATTTCTGTAACTTTACCAACATATGCAGCAGATTTGATAAAGGTAGTTCCCAATAGCACCACTTTTACTAAGTGCATTAATGCATCAATAAAAACAAAACAAAAAAAAATGCACTTTATAGATAATGATACAGGAGGCCAACTCTAACTTAGCGTGCAGGGACAAGCACAATCCTTTTGCTGTATGCAGTGTAGCAAAGTGGCATATTTACTGCTGCTGCTACCATCTCCCCCTGGTTGTCAAGGACACCATTGGCCTGCAGGCAACCAGCAATGCTTCAGAGGAACATTGGAATTCTAAAAAGAGTCTTGAACACTCTTCACACTCTTGTGTGTGATCATGCCTCAGTTAAAGTACGGTATGTTTGCCACTGCAAGAGGTATGTCACTGGATAACGTTTTCATACAGCATTCATAATATCCATAAGCCCTATACAAGTAAAACCTTGGATTGTGAGCATAATTAATTCCAGAAACATGCTTGTAATCCAAAGCACTCTTATATCAAAGAAAATTTCCTCATAAGAAATAATGGAAACTCAAATGATTCGTTCCACAACCATTTATTCATAGGTTCTTCAGTATATAGTCCATATAAAAAAGATTATAGCAATGTGATAGGTCATGTAACCATAAAATGTCCATCCACAGATGGAAGCCTCTACAAGGGGATTAGAAGCAAAATCCAGCAAGAGCTACAGAGTATAAAAGAGAAGCGAGGCGCCTCCAAGTGTAGCAATATGTTAAATGTTGTACCGTCAATAAAAATGTAACCATATTGCTACACTTAGGCCCCTTTCACACTGGGGCATTTTTTGAGCATTATTCAAGCGTTTTTCAAGTGTTATTCGATCGTTATTCAATCGTTATTCGAGCGAAGCCTCATCTGCAATCCCAAAGTGCTGGTAAAGCACCGCTAAGACTCTAACGTTTTAGGGCATTTTTGCAGTGCCTCAGTGTGAAAGGGTAAGGCCTCGTACACACGACCGAGGAACTCGTCAGGTGAAACACATTGTTTTCCTGGTCGAGTTCCTTGTTAGGCTTGTCGAGGAACTCGACAAGCTGTCTTTGCGTACACACGTTAAAGACCAAATCTCCTTGTTCTCAAATGCGGTGACTTCACCACATACAACGGCAGGGGCAGCTTTTGCTAATCTCATGTTACTGCGTGTTAGGAAAAAGTTTGGTAAGAGACATTTGCACTTTTCAGTCTGTTACAGCGTGACAAATGTGCTATTTCCACTACAAACGCTACTTTTACCGAAGGTGCGCGGGTTTCTAAGCATACACACGATCGAGTTTCTCGTCGAAAAGCAGCCCGACGAGGAACACGACGAGCCAATTTAGGCTCCCGTCGAGGAAAAAGAGCTCTCTTTTTGGCTCGTCGAGTTCCTCGACAGTTTCCTCGATGAAAAACGCAAACACGACCGGTTTCCTCGGCAAAAAAGCTCTCCCACCGGGTTTCTTGATGGATTCTGCCGAGGAAAACTGTCGTGTGTACGAGGCCTAAGGCGTTTTTACAGAGCTTTCAATTCATTTCAATGGAGAGGGGCGTTTTTGGAGCGCTTTTTTTTTCAGCGCCCAAAAGCTGCTCCAAAGATGCTGCTTGCAGGACTTTTCTCAACGCCCCGCCAGTGCAACGCCTCAGTGTGAAAGGGTAAGGCGTTTTTACAGCGCTTTCAATTCATTTCAATGGAGAGGGGCATTTTTGGAACGTTTTTTTCAGCGCCCAAAAGCTGCTCCAAAGATGCTGCTTGCAGCACTCAGTGTGAAAGGGTCCATTGAGATGCATGGTGAGCGTTTTATGAGCATTTTAATAGCGCTATTTTTAACGCTAAAACGCTGTAAAAACGCTTTAGTGTGAAAGGGGTCCAAGAGGCCCTATCTTCTCTTTTATACTCAGCTGTGACATGACACTACTTGTATATCAAGACCTTGCTTGTATATCAAGTCAAAATGTATTAAAAAATTTAGCTTGTCTTGCAAAATGCTCTCAAACCAAGGTTTTACTGTAGTTTATTGTACTGCAGAGTTTAAGCCTTTCTGGCCAGGACCTAAGCTAAGTCTGTGAATCCGCTTCACCAACCATAGATTAGCCTTTAATTAATAATGTACTCTCTTTTAATTATGCTTCTAAATGAAGAATAGTTTTGTAGAAAGCTCAATGATTAGCGAGTTATAGAGGCGTACAAAACACTAATAATTACACGAGTGATAACTTGTTTATTGGTCGGTATTACAAAACCGCATGCAGACGGCTATAAGGCCACTAAAAGTCCTTGCTACCTACTTTGCTTTCTTTAATATCAGTAAGCTTGGCATACTTCCATCTGAGGAGAAGCTGGAACTGCTCCATCACTTACTACTGTGGCTGGCCTGTAACTGTTTGCCTGCTATAGCAATTTTAAGTGGATCATTTTAGTTTTAGGATGCCACTGCCGTAGTGGCTATGGCTACAGGTAATCAAAAATAAAAAAATCGCAATAAGCTTTTATTGATCAGTTTGCGCAATTGTTGTAGCGTCTATAAAATAGGGGATAGCTTTATGGCATTTTTATAATTTTTTTTTACTAGTAATGGTGGCGATCAGTGATTTTTACCGTGACATTATGGTGGACACATCGGAGACTTTTGACACATTTTTGTGACCATTGTAATTTTTACAGTAAACAGTGCTATAAAAATGCACTGTTTACTGTGAAAATGACACTGGCAGTGAAGGGGTTAACCACTAGGTGGCGCTGTAGGGCTTAAGTGTTCACCAGGGAGTGATTCTTACTGTAAGGGGGTATGGCTACACGTGACACGTCACTGATGACCGTTCCGATCACGGGGAACAGCCATCAGTGACAGTGTCACTCGGCAGAATAGGGGAATGTCTTGTTTACAAAAGCATCCCTCTGTTCTGCCTTTGCCAACCGCAATCGCGGACCGCCCGGGAACATCGAGTTCCCGGAACCCGAAAACTCTCACGAGGCAGGCGCTAGGCGGCAGATTTAAAGGGACGTACCTGTAGGCCAATCTGCCTGCCCGTGCAATTCTGTCGATGAACATCGGCGTGCGACAGTCAGCAAGCGGTTAAAAAAGGAAGTAAACCAATTGATTTAACCATTTCAAAAAACAGGTACATTCCCGGAAATGTCACCATTACAATGGTTGTGCTCTCAACCAAGCTGTCAAATCATCCAATGGCTGGTGTCATAAGTGATCACAAGTGCCGCTTTAAATGGCAGTTGAAAATGAAGCAGAGGCCAAAAACGATAGGAGGGTTTACTTAAACTTTAACGTGTTACTAAACCCAGGACCCTGCATTCACTATATTTGGTCTCCCACAGTACACAGAACATGGAAATGCAATAATTTTAGTGACTATAACCTGCTAAATATCTTTTCTCATCAGCAGTTAGAGCAGTCTTGTGACTTCTATCAGTGTCTGGTTAGAGCTTGTAGGAGGAGTTTTTTCCCCTGATTGTCTTATAAAGCTGCAGGACACCTAACCCTCTGTCTGGACAGTGCTGATTGGCCCCGTGCTGATCACATGCGCCCTCAAGGCAAAAAAAAAAAATAACTCTCTAGCAATACACAGCAAACTGAGCATGTGCTGCTTGTCCCCTAGCCTCTGTTCTGTCAGCAGATGGATGGGGACTGTGAAAAAAGAGGATGAACAGAGAAGACGGTATCAAAAAGCCTTTTTAAACAATGCAAAGGATGAACCCCTTAGGTACCACAGTGAGTATAACAAGCATGCTGTATACTGCATATACAGACTGATTTTACTTAACACTTTAATAACCTTAAGGGCCTTTTCACGCTGGCAGACCTGAAAAACTGATGGGCAGGCCTGATCGGACCCTGCATTAGGGTGACCACATTTCTAAACTACCATTCAGGGACACCCTCCCTTCCCAAAAATCAGCTTTTGCTGTAACGAATCACACCACAGTGATTGGACACAAGAGGTGGGATTTATGATTTCTCCTATCACAAGCAGGATTGTGCTCCTCCAGGCATTTCCGGCCAGGACGAGTACTGTACTACTATCAGTGAGTAAACCAGTAAAGTGGCGGCCTTTTTTGGGGACATAAGATTGGTTCGGGGTTGGCTGTGTCAGTTTGATTCCAGGACACTGTATTGTCCTGGAATGAATGTGCCCGGGAGAGACCTGCAAAATGCGGGACTGTCCCGGGCAATCCGGGACACGTGGTCACCCTACCCTCCATGGACAAGTGTCCATTGACACCCGCTGACATCCGATCCAAAAACAAATGGATGCGGATTCCCAATCTGTCTGGCAGATGAGGTGGCAGTCAGGAGTAAAGAGACAGATGGACTGTTTACATCTGATCGCCCATAGAGGAGAGCAGGCTGTGTATGCAGACCGGTCACTTATGCAGAATGGAAACAGATCAGCCATCCGCCTGCTCAGAGGGGAACAGGAAACAGAAGCCAACCGAAGCCCACCCTATGCAACTCAGCCTGCTCTTTATCGATTAGACGTGTGCTCTTGCGCTGACAGCCCCCCCTCCCCACCTTACACAGCCATTCAGTGGGAAGACCAGTGTATTGCTAATTTTTTTTTTGTTATCACTTATAAAAAAAGGAGAAAAATATATTTGTAGAAGTTTTTTTTATAAGTACAGTATACACAAACGCTTTGCTTTTCAGTTCTATTTTAAACTGTATGGGTTGTTTTACAAGGTGAGGGATCACATATACTTGAATTTGTATTATTATTATAATTGGATTATGTTGTATACCCACAAACCAGGGGGGTAAATGTCAAAATCAGCTCCCATCTAATAAACCCAGGCAGTGAAACAACCACTTGTGTTTGATTCTTCATCTCTGTTTAAAGAAAACGGGTCTAAACAAATACTTTTCTATGTTTTCTAATGTTTAGAACTCTTATTATACCCTGTAGCATCCCAACAATTTTGGCTCAGTCTCCCAAGCTTGGGAAGAGGATGGTGGGGGGTGCCAAGCCTAACATTGGCTTTATTGAGACCACAAGAGGAAGAAAGTCAGGTCTGTGCAGGCCCGTATTATTGTATCACCATGCCTGTCTAGGAAGCAAAGCTCATAAAAGAGCTATGGGATCTACAGTTTATATTTTTTTTAAAGCAGACTGCATTCTTCAGACAGACACAGGATCTCTTAATTACATCTAGTAGTAGTTAGTCACATTCAACTGTAACGTTGAAGATGTTCTATAGCTTATCCAAGCCACCTCCTCAGTTCTGAGTGTCAGGAAAGTTATATCCCATGTTAAGAAAGGCACAGAGCAAACAGAGTTGGGGGAGGGCCAGGATGACAGGGTGGACTGGCCGTAGGTGATTGGCTTGTTATTTTGGGAGGAGGGGTTGGTTGTGAGGGGCGGGGGCAGCAGGAGTGGCTGCTGCGGAGGAAATGACGTTTTTGTCACTCCTTCATTTTTTCAATGTAGGAAGAAGCTGCCCACCCACCCTCCCTGGTTTCGGGCTTGTGTTGCGGGAGGTTTTTGGGTCCCTGTAAAGACGGAAAAAGTCAGGAAATTGGGGTAGGAAAGGTTGTACCCATACGTGGTATGGGGGTTATTGTGTACCTTCCGGTTGACGTGGGTTAACCAGGAAGGGGTTAAAAGTCTTAGGTCACTGAGGACCGTTATGCTGCCTTCGAGTCGGTGTCTCGCGACTGAGGCCTAGGTAACAATAATGGTTGTCCCAGTGTCCAATTTGAGAGGTGTGGTCTTATAGACCACTAAGTGTTTAATAAGGTATACAGTATATAGTTATGTAAAAGTTATTTAAAAAGTTGTTTATGTTAACTTTTTTTATATGGTTAAATAAAGAAGGCCGGAAGGCCAATTTTTACTCTACCACATGGTCACTGGTATTATTGGGGGGTGGGGCAAGGTTTAGAAGGGTTTTTTGGGGTATGTTGGATAGAGGGGAATATATCACTAGGATCAGTCCTTCACATGTCATGTCCTGAGGCTCCAATGATTGTGCTAGAAATCCACACCTCCCAGAATGTTTGAATTATGCAAGTTTTCTTTGCCACAACGGTGAAGGCAAAGCAGGATATGTTTCTGGTGGGCACATTATTTTAGGTCTTGTTATAATAAACAGAATTGCCCCATGAGGTTGGGTTCACACTACCGTATGGAGCGGCTCACAGCAGGGGTCCGAAGTGTCGTGTTTCATCGTTTCAAGTCTGATTTCGGTCCACATTTTGGGCTGAATTCGAACCTAAAAACGGACTAAGAAGCACAGGACTCTTGTGCAAATCACTCCGGAGCCGCTCCAGAGATGTGTGAACCGTCTCCATTGAGAGCCAGTCACAATCTCCTGACATGCGAATTGGATGCAGACAAAAGTATCTTGAAGCAGCTTGATGCAACCAAGCCCGGACTGTCCATAGGGCACACCACGCATATGCCCGGTAGGCTGTCGCCGCATGTCTTCAGAAGAGCTGGCAAATGCAGGTGTCCTTAACCCCCACACTGTGGACCAGTACCGGTCTGCAGCCTGTTGATGACTGGGCCACACGGGAGGAGGTAAATGGCAACCACGGTCCAGACAGGGCCAACACAATCCACAGTTGCCGCTCACCTCCCGCTATGCCTGTGTCTCCCCTTCCGACTCTCCGACCGTCCAACTATGTCCTCCCATCAGCAGATCTGTATAGAGATTGAAGCCTTTTCATAGTAACAAGCGGGTAATCAACCACTTGTTAATATGATCCAGATCTGAAGTTAATCCTGCCCCCTGCCCTGCTGATAGGATGACATTGTCGGATGGGTGGAAGACCCTGGAGAGGGCACACAGGCTGAATTCTGCCTTTGCCCTGCCCAAGGTAGGACTGTGCAGGGGAGGCAGAGAGTAAAAGGGGGTCACTGTGATTTAAGAGAAAAGAGGGGGGGCATGATTGCAAGGGACACCGATGTGGGGCTGCGATCGCTGGGAGCACTCTAATATAAAGGGGACTGAACTGTAAAGGGGGCAATCATTACCAGTGCCCCTTTACAGTACAGTCCCCTTTACGCTACAGTGAAGAGGACGGACTCCTACCAGTCTTAAATGCCTGGGTCTATTTTTTGTCTGGCCTTGATGCAACTGAGAAACATGTTTATGAAATGCTAATCAAAGCAAAAAAACATTTGAATGTATATTGCATTTGACTTGACTTTAAGCATGTATGTGATGAATGCGGGTATCACTAACTCGTGACAAAGGACGGGCCAATCTCACATACGCACTGTCACGTATGCAACAATGCTATTCCCAGCTGCACCTGGCACAAAGTACTGCTGGGACCTTGAAGAAGGGGACACACCCCAAAAGCATGTCCTGAAAAATTGAATGTTAGTGCAAATAAAAATAAAAAAATATCATGGACAGTACTTAATTTTCTCTGTCGCAAGTGCACCAATACGACTACAATCACCTTAAGCATCAAAAAGATTTACAGAAGCCCAAATCTACAGTCATCACTTTATTTTGCTCAGGATGAGGTGTGCAGACTGTAACGTGATTTCCTCTCAACTCATGGGGCCAGATTCCCGTAGAATCCCCGCTGGCGTAGCGTAAGCCATTTACACTACGCCACCGCAATTTAACAGAGCTAGTGCCGTATTCCCAAAGCACTTGCTCCGTAAATTGCGGCGGTGTAGTGTAAATGGCTCTACATATTCAAAGGGGGCGGCCTGTATTTAAATTAAGCGTGCCACCGCGTCAATCAAACTGCGCATGCGCCGGCCTCAAAAATAGCCCAGTGCGCATGCTCCAGCTCACGTCGGAAAAAGTGAATGAAACCGACGCCATACTTAACATGGCATACGACGGAACTTCGTAAGGTTACCCCTCATATAGCAGGGGTAGACTTACGCGTACGGAAACGACGTAAACTACGACGGGGCGGCGTAAAAACTTTCGGGAATCGTCGGATTAGGCTCATTTGCATAGGCAAATGAGAAATCAACGTAAAGGCCACCTAGCGGCCAGCGATGTCATTACATCTCCGATCCGACGGTGTAATTGTTTTTACACCTGCCGGTTCTTCACTGTATCTATGCGTAAGTGATTCTAGGAATCACACGCATAGATACCCAGTAAAAAAAAGAGAGATACGACGATGTTTCCTACGAAACGCCGGCGTATCTCTTTTGAGAATCTGGCCCATGTTGTCTATTTGGGACGAGAATGTAAATCCTAAGAGCAGCCAAAATAAGAAAAGAAAAAAACACACTAAAATCAGCACAAGGGACATACTGTAACTTACAGTCAGTAGGATGTGTCCCTTGTGCTGATGGCTTTTCTGTTCAGCCTCCCTTTCTACTTATATGAAAAGAGGGGGCAAACCTATCACTCATCCACCCGTCCGCTATTCTTCAATCAAGTTTCATTCATAGAAGCTGTAGTATATTTAGCCTTTTCTGGTTCCTACCCTCCCCCCTCATAAACCCTTGTTTTCATTATATACCCTTTTTTAGATCCACTGATGTCATCACTTGGTCCCTGTACTACTATATGCAATGCAGGCAAACTATGGCTGGTGGAAGGGGGTATATATATATATATATATATATATATATATATATATATATATATATATATATATATATATATATATATATTAGGGCTGTTACTGATCAAAATTTGTGTTCGATTAATCGTTTTTTATTTTAATCGATTAATCTACTAAATTTCGAATAATTATAACGCACATACAGATCCAACTACTTTTAGCTGATCTCCTTGCAGGCTGATTTCCAGTGCAGCTGCCAACAGCAGGATACAAAAAACACACAAAGGCAGCGCTCAATGGGAATAGCATTAAAACTTTTATAATCTTCAAGTAGGTAACAAAATAAATATTGCACTGGAGATAAAATCGATGTAGCTACATAAACTGTAATAATGGTGCGAGTAATACCAAATGGTACCAAAAGCAGTCATAAAAATATGTAGCCAAGTATGATACTGGTATAAAAATGTGTACATCGATACCACTGCTGAATCCAGATGAGGAGAGGTTACCATCAGTCCGTCAGGATGTAGCTGTCCCATGAAGGGAACTATCACAACTCCCAGTGGATGGTTGTAAAATCCCAGGTTAATAAAAGGAAGTGATAGAGGGAAGTGTAACAGCTACTATGTGGCAGATAGTAAGGTCCGCCACCATGCAGATATGAAGGCACAGCTAAGGAGCCCTTCAGATGGATGCGGCAAGCCCCACCAGTGTCTGTGACGTTACTGGATCTCCGACAGAACTCCCTGAAGGCCCAGAAGCCGGCGGAGAGGTGAGTACCAATCAAAATAATTTTAATCGATCAAAAATATTTTGATCGATCAAAAAAATTAAAGATTAATCGATTAATTAAAAGTTAATTTGCACAGCCCTAAAATATATATATATATATATATATATATATATATATATATATATATATATATATATATATTTATTAGGGCTGTGCAAATTAACTTTTAATTAATCGATTAATCTTTAAAAAAACATATATATATATATATATATATGAAAAGTCGTGAAAACAATCAACGATTAAGTGCTGCAAATAAAGTCCTCAAAAAGTGCAGGTGGTGTTTCCAAACTCCACAAGGGCCCCAAAAGGGGCAGAAAGCGCACCCCAAAGGTCCGGGAGAATAAAAATGAGATTGGATACTTACCAGACTCAGATAGCTTTCAAACAAATGAAAAGCAAACAGCCCTTTAGGGGTAATCCACACACAAACCCACCATGAACGATGGGGTAGCACTATGGTTGCCACCCAACTCCACTCCCATTTAGAAGGGACATGTAAAACACAAGCACTCATAGTGTGGTATGTCCTTAAAATGTATTTGACTAACAGAATGCACTCACATTAGATATAAAATGAACCGGCATCAAGAAACATTAAAGGATCACTAAAGGATTTTTTTTTTTTTTAGCTAAATAGCTTCCTTTACCTTACTGCAGTACTGGTTTCATGTCCTTATTGTTTGTTTTTGCTTTGAAGTTGCTGTAATCCTGCTCTGATCTCCCCACTTCCTGCTTGTCTGTTTCCTTATAACCCCAGTGCTGGGAGCTTTCTCACGGTGGTTTAAGCTGTCATTACTGTGTGTCTAAAACTTCCCAGAACCAATCAGATTCATTTTAAAAACAAAACACTGCTCTGGATTTGTTTGTTTTTTTGTTCTGTCTTTCTATTTCTACTTCACAGAAACATAAAGCCAGTTCAAAAGTGAAACTAACCTGCAGGCACATTATATGATTGATTTTTATCTATTTTAATCATTTTGAAAAGGAATCGGTTAACTTTTATGTCTATATACCCTGTAAACAGTCATTTCAGCAAAAAAATTGTTTTTCCTTTAGTGACCCTTTAATCTGCAGCAGTAAAAGTTGTGCGTAGTGATGTCATGTTAGGCAAAGGATAAACGTGTTTCGTCATAAGTTTGACGTAGTCAGGGACAAGGGTGTATTTGTATGTAGACTACTCTAAGTAGCACCCACATATGATACTGAGCCTCAATGATTGAAAGAACTAAAATCCAATGAGAGTGAGTCAAATAGAGCCAGGATGGGGAAGAAAAGGGCCCGATGATACTGGACATCCTTCAGCATGGAAATGAGGAGGGCTCTGATTGTTATAGTTTCCAAAGCACACTGGGAGATTCATCAGCTGATCCTCATGGTAGCGGAGCGCCCTTTAGTTGGGTTACTTCTAATCTATGCCCGCAAAGCCATAACCCTTAGCTAGCTCAAGCCCCCTCCCCCCTCCTCTTTCCCTCTGGAAAAAAATGGTTAACAGCCTACCCCTCTACAAGGACACATATGCCAGCAGAGGCTGCCACCGAAAATACGACAAGGTCTGGTAAAAATGGCCAGCGGACCCATCCACAACTTCTGATGTACACTCAAGTGAACTCTATATCTAGAATACCTAAGGCCTACAGCTGTCCTGATTACACAAACCTAGATAGGGCATTATATTATGAGCTGTAGGCTTGAGGTATTCTAAATATAGAGTTCACTTGAGTGTACATCAGAAGTTGTGGATGGGTCCGCTAGCCATTTTTACCAGACCTTGTCGTATTTTCGGGGGCAGCCTCTGCTGGCATATGTGTCCTTCTAGGTTGTTAACCAGTTGTTTCCAGAGGGAAAGAGGAGGGGGGAGTGGGCTTGAGCAAGCTAAGGGTTTTGGCTTTGCGGGCATAGATTAGAAGTAACCCAACTAAAGTGCGCTCCACTACCATGAGGATCAGCTGATCTATTAAGCCTAATATGCAGATGAACATAGAGGGATGAAGTGGTATGGCGGTAATCTGCGTAATGATGTTTAAGATATCTTTTCTGTTTCCACCTTTTACCAGGGGCAGGTCCAGAAAATATAGACAAAGTCCCACAACACCAGCACCCAGGGGGAGAATCAGGGTTCATTTTGTGTAATCTGTGTGGGCAGGGGCAGACTGACAACTCATGGGGCCCCCGGGCAATAGAAGATTATGGGGCCCCGGGCTTACAGGTGGCCACCACGCCAGGAGGCAGTGCAGAGGCGGGGCAGCTAAAATCTCTGGATTTTCACATCAAAAGCATGTCTGTTTCAGACATATCAGGGACAGATGTAAAAAAAAAAAAAACACAGATTTTTACATACTGTCCCTGGTTTTACTGAGCCTGGCAACCCTGATGGGGGCCCCCTCGTGGCATTAGGGGCCCTTGGACAGTGCCCGAGTGACTCAATGGTCAGTTCGCCCCTGTGTGTGGGTTAAAGTACACACGGTGGACCATCTTGAACTGTATCAAAACAGTCTTAGAGAGACAAGGCGCTGTATTCCTTTTTAACAAAGATATAACTGGATAAAAGCTTGGGAGCTCCGCTTTACCTGGAACAAAGGCAGCCTTTAATCATTCTATCAGGCCGCTTTGGTTCTTACAGTTACGACTCCCCACACAGTTTGATAATGTTAAAGGAAATTATGGAAGACAAGACTCTACTAATCCCAGACGCTGATCGCTGAGGATGTACAAGTACTAACAGAAGAGGAGAAAGTAACGTTGTCTCACTAGGTTAACATGACTGACACATCATAAATCTCCTTGCAAATGTTTTCTGCACAATACATTTTGGAGAGATTGATGGTCCTACAGGATCTGCAGTACAGTATATCCTTAATGTGTGGACATTTCTCAGAACAATATACCTTAAGTTATTAATCACACAAGCAAACTTGTATAACAGTGATCGTCGCCTGCAGCCAAACACCATGAGAACCACATACAGAGAGCCCCATGGGGTCTTTATTTCTCCAAAAGCTTTTATATCCCATTGCGGCAGTTATTTTTAACATGATTTATGACTGAAGCAGTTATAGGTTTACACTTTTATGTGGCAAATTGCTGATCACCCAAAATTCTTTGCTTGGATTGGAATTGGATTGGAATAAATGCTTATAGAGCGCCGAATGCGCGTCTAAGAGCTTACCAACAAGCTGGGGGTATCCAATTCCCAGGAGCTAAGATAAGAGACTAGGACATCTAAGTGAAAAAGGTGAACAAGCAAGAAGTAAACAAACATAAAAAGAGGGTAGGGGAGCAGGACACAAGGAGCATATCCCTACTCCCTGACCATGGACCGCAGCCTGGGATTAAGGCAGCGTCCTGCTAAGAGCTTTGGATGGCCAAGTCTCTATCCGTAGGCTTGTGAAAAAAGCAGTGTTTTCAAGCCTTTACGGAAGGCCATCAAGGAGGAGGATGCTCGGAGCTGATGAGGGAGCTGGTTCCAAAGAGAATTCCCCAGTGTTTGGAGCCAGCGGCCACCCTTTGAAGCTGAGCGACTAGGTTGAATCATCGCTAACAGTGGAGGTTCGCACATTAAGTGAACCTCCGCTTTTTGGATTCCCCCCCCCCCTCCGGTGTCACATTTGGCACCTTTCAGGGGGGAGGGGGGTGCAGATACCTGTCGGAGACAGGTATTTGCACCACTTTCGGGTTCGGATCGCCGCGGGGGAATCCAGCCTGTGACATCACCCCCCGCTGTCTTCTGGGAAACACTGTTCCCAGGAGAGAGCCGCGACCAGTGACGGCGCGCCGCGATCCTCGCGCATGCGAAGTAGGGAATCGGGCAGTGAAGCCGCAATGTTTCACTTCATGATTCCCTCACTGAGGATGGCGGCGGAAGCAGCCAAGGACCGAGCAATTACTCAGCCTCGGCTGCTGACATCGCGGGCGCGCTGGACATGCAAGTGTCCATTTTTTAAAAGTCAGCAGCTGCCATATTTGTAGCTGCTGGCTTTTTAAAAAAAAAAATTGTCCGAACCTTCGCTTTAACATCCAACACCACTTTTAATGCATCTCCGAAAAATGAACAAAGTATATCTTTCTATAATGTGTATTTTCCTCAATCCAAAGCACCAATTGTCATTTCTTGCTGCTGTCTCCCTCCTCCGTTATCTGCATTAGCAACTTCTGACAGTCTATTCCAGAGGTGTCAAACTCTGTTTCATTGCAGGCTGCATCAGCATAATGGTTGTCCTCAAAGGGCCAGTCGTATCTATAAGACTGGCCCACCCAGCCTTATATCAGATGTCAGGAGCCCCCACCATCAGAAGTCAAGTGAGCCACACTCTTCCTTACATCATGGTGAACCCCTTACCTTATGCTGCTGCCAGGAGCTAGCCAATCTCACACTCGTGGTTTCTTAAACGCCCTAAAGCCCCCAAAGTGGATTTTTTTTTTTAATAGGATTAAGTTCATTTTCATGGCAAAGAGGGACTTTACAATTAATTGAAGCTCATCTGATCACTCTTCATTACATTCTGCAGTATATGCACATTGCCATCATAAAAACTGAGCCAGCAGACTTCATGAAAATAAATATAATGTTTCATTCTCAAAACTTTTGGTCACGGCTGTACATAATATCAAAAGAGTCACAGAATCTGGCAAAATCTGTGTGCAAGGGACAAGGCCGAAATTAAAGCTTCTCTAGATGCCACCTTTTCATTTCTGCTGTTATTTGCGATATTCTGGGATAGTACATGTACTCTTAAAGGGGTTATAAAACAATGTTTTCCCTAAATAGCTTCCTTCACCTTAGTGCAGTCCTCCTTTACTTACCTCATTCTTCCATTTTGCTTATAAATGTCCTTATTTCTTCTGAGAAATCCTCACTTCCTGTTCTTCTGTCTGTAACTCCACACAGTAATGCGAGGCTTTCTCCCTGGTGTGGAGAAAACCTCTTGAGGGGGAAAGGGGCGAGCAGGCAAGTCAGGACACTCTTTACTTTGCAGATAGAGAAAAAAAGCTATGTGTTAGTGGGCGTCCTGACACTCCTGCTCGCCCCCTCAAGAGGCTTTCTTCACACCAGGGAGAAAGCCTTGCATTACAGCGTGTAGTTACAGACAGAAGATGAGTAAGTGAGGATTTCTCAGAAGAAATAAGGACATTTAATAGCAAAATGGAAGGATGAGGTAAGTGAAGGAGGACTGCACTAAGGTAAAGGAAGCTATTTAGGGAACATTTTGTTATCCTTTACAACCCCTTTAAAGGCAGATGATGATGATATAATTGCAGTCTTAAAAACACATTTAAGCTTGTAATCCCAAATTCCATTCCATTTTATAGAATGTCGAAGTCATATAAAAGTCCATGTGCTTGGTTGTGATTAGGACTGCTGCCTGGATGCCAGCAATCAAAATCAAGACGGGCAAGATATCAAAACCACATGGTATTCATCTAGCAGGAAAACGGAAAGCCATCATGTTCAAGGAGATTACAGTTTACTGGTCAGTACTTTTATCTTCCTAAACCGACCCCAAACTAAAATGCGAGACACCTAGGTATGAGAGCTGCTCGATTCTGGCTAAAATGAGAATCACAATTTTTTTGCTTAGAATAAAGATCACGATTCTCACGGCATAAAATCTTTCACATTATCCAAATACAATTTACTGGTTCCTTTTTCTTTTTTTATTCTTTAACCGGTTCCCGACCGGCGCACGACGATGCACGTCGACATAATGGCATGGCTGCACAAATGGGTGTATGTCCCTTTTAATTTGCGAGCCATGTGGTCGCGCTCGTGATCCTGCCGTGAGCTCCGTGACCGCGCCCGTGGGACCCAATTACTGCCGGTGTCCCGCAATTGGGTCACAGAGCTGAAGAACGTTGCTCTATTTTTGTTTATAACGCAAAAAATAAAAACCGCAGAGGTGATCAAATACCACCAAAAGAAAGCTCTATTTGTGGGAAAAAAAGGACATCAATTTTGTTTGGAAGCCACGTCGCACGACCTCTCAATTGTCAGTTAAAGCGACGCAGTGCCGAATCGCAAAAAGTGGCCTGGTCTTTAACCAGCAAAATGGTCCGGGGCTGAAGTGGTTAAAGTAATTTTTCCCCAAAAAAATGCATTTGAAAGACCGCTGTGAAAATACAGTGGTACATAAAATATTGCAACCACCACCATTTTACGCTCTAGGGTCTCTACTAAAAAAAATATTATATTATATATATATATATACACACACACATATACACACACACACACATATATATATATATATATAGATAATGTTTGGGGTTCTAAGTAAATTTCTAGCAAAAAACAAAAATGATTTTAACTTGAAAACAACTGTCAGAAAAAGATTCGGTGTTTAAGTGGTTAACTATTCCTAATTTACATACAGAAGTCTATTCCTTTGATGTAAAAGACAAAATGATACAATGTTTAGACTTAAAGCAGATGTCCACTGAAAAAAAAAAAATATTAAAAGCCAGCAACTACAAATACTGCAGCTGCTGACTTTTAATATCGGCACACTTACCTGTCCTGGAGTCCAGCGCCGTCCGCAGCATGCGGATTCCCTACGGCGCATGCGGGAGTCGCGCTGGGCCATCCGACTGGCTCCCACTGTGTTCTGGGAGCCGAGTGTTCCCAGAACACAACGGGGGGGGGGGGGGCAACTGACGTTCTGCCCGCAGTCTACCTGCAGACTGTGTGGCCGGAAGTGGGTGCAAATACCTGTCTTTAGACAGGTATCTGCACCCCTCTCCCCCAGGGCAGTCTTAATAGCATTATGGGCCCCTGGGCAAAGTAATGCTCTGGGGCCCCCACACTGATGACAGTGCATGTAAACAGACATCAAGTAGGTAGGAGGCAGACTGCCCCTCTGTGCATCTGTCACTCTCAGTGCCATCATGGTGCCCCAAATTTCGGGGCAGTGTTGGCTTAAGGACAAGCTGCTTTGGGGAAAGTGCAGGGGCCCCCAATGCAGCTGGGGCCCCTGAGCAGTGCGCCCAGGTGTGCCCTCTCATTAAGACAGTCCTGCCCTCCCCCTGAAAGGTGTTAACTGACACCGAAGGGAGGGAGGGTTCCGATCAGCGGGAGTTCCACTTTAGGGTGGAGCTCCATTTTAATGTTCCACTGGGTTGTAAAACTTGGCAGACTGCCCTGACTTTTGACAGCTGAGAGCAGAGAGAATTCTCTGCATACCAAAGATCGGGGAACACTTTGTCAAGATCGCAACAGGGAAAAAATTGCGATAATGGATTCTGGATGCTTAAAGGGTCACTAAAGGAAAAAAATGTTTTGCTGAAATGACTGTTTACAGGGTATAGAGACATAGTTTCAGTTTCATTTTTAAACTGGTTTCATGTTTCTGTGAAGTAAAGAGACACACAAAACCAAAACAAACAAATACAGGGCAATGTTTGTTTTTAAAACGAATCTGATTGGTTCTGAGGAGTTTTAGACACATAGTAATCACACCTCTTTGATCATGGACCACAGTGAAAAGCTAGCATGAGTTTTTTCATAAGGAGCCAGACAAGCAGGAAGTGTGGAGATCAGAGAAGTATTACAGCTACTTCAAAGCAAAAACGAACAATGAGGACATGGAACCAGGACTGCAGCGAGGTAAAGGAAGCTACTTAGCTAAAAAATTAAAAAATTCCTTTAGTGATCCTTTAATCGTGCAGCTCTACTAGGTGTACCTGTGCTCAACTCTGAATGTCTCCACAGGAGCCATGAATCCTGAGGAGCTCCAATAAGCATACATCAAGCTTGGTGACCACTCTTGCCTCATGTGATGGGCCAATAGGAAGGTTGGAGGCGCACTATTGGCACGTCTATAAAGTGAATACCCAAATGAATGTGCAGACACCCCATAGGTGTTTTCATTTTATTCCTGGAGCCAGTTAAGAAAAGTACTGCCAGTTGTATTTTCAAGCAAACACTTTTATTGTAATCGCTACCATCCAGACATGAATCGCAATCAAGCGTACAGACCCCTGTATAATTCCAAGGTGCTGTAAAATTGATATTGCCCAACAGCCGTGTTTAATGTAATCTGCAATTTTGGCTACAATACAAGAGACATAAAACACATGCAGTATATCTGACTGCTTTAAAGGCAGTTTCTACTGAAGAATTTTTCTGTTTTATTGTATAATGTGCAGCGAGGAGTTATAAAGTCACGCTGACCCCGAGATGTTTTATTAATGTCAGATTGTGACTGTACAATTTCTGTGTTTTCCTAAATGTAAGGTCAATACGTTGTTTATCTAACTGCAGCTATTATTACAGTATTCATTGTCTCTATATTACAGATTATTAATATGAACAATATTGTTATTAATTCTTACATATTATTAAACGTTAAAGGACAACTGTACCAGTCTGACATGGCCTAAAGTCATTGCCCTGTTTACTTAAGTGCAGCCCATTTGGTCTGATACTTGTACCTCCTGAAATCTTCACCATGCAGTCTTCTCTGGAGCCACAAAGCCCCCTTTGGGTTCTCTCCAACTGGGTACAGATGATAGGAAATCTTATACTGTACATTGCATGAGATATGTAAAAAACCTGTCACTCACAGCAAGGGGGCGGAACGGACTAAGGTTTTTCTATGCAAGTCCGTTTTATTTCACTGAACAATAAAAGAGGATTGCTCAGAGCTGCATTAACTCTGTGTGGCAAGACTGGGCACAGGCGATAGGACATGTTTTACTGTACATTGTGACAGCACTTTAACTTTTTCCTTCCTGGGTCATTGTAAAATGATGCCGGCAGGAACCCTCCCTCGATCCGGGGTGGACGTCCTTCGTTCCCGGCGATCTAGGGCTGGCGGCACCGCTCACGACCCTGTGCGCGTGCCCGGCGGCCGCAATTGCCGCCGGACACCTGCGATTACCGGTGATCACGGCAGGACTGTGGATCTGTGTGTAAACACACAGATCCACCTCCTGTCAGAGGTGAGGAGACCAATGCTGTGTTCCCAGTACAGAGGAACACACATCGGTCTCCTCCCCTTGTGAGTCCCCTCCCTCCTACAGTTAGAACACACTTTAGGTAACATTTTAACCTCTTGATCGCCCCCTAGCATTAACCCCTTCCCTGCCAGTCACATTTACATAGTAATCAGTGCATATTTATAGCGCTAATCGCTGTGTAAATGTGAATGGTTCCAAAAATGTGTCAAAAGTGTCCGATATGTCCGTCGCAATGTCACGGTCACAATAATAAAAAAAAAAAAAAAAAAAAAAAAAAAAAAATCGCAGGACGCCGCCATTACTAGTAAAAAAAATGAATAAAATAAAAATGCCATAAATCTATCACCTATTTTGTAGACACTATGGGCCAGATTCAGAGAGAATTAGATTATCGTAGCGTATCAGAAATACACTACGCCGCCGTTTTTTACCTGGCTCTACGTGGAATCCAGGTAGATTTTGTCCAGTAAACGACGGCGGCGTAGTGTATTTCTCCCGTCGCAATCCATCTACGCAAGTAGGGGGCGTGAAGCATTTAAAATAGGCGCGTTCCCGCGGCGATCGAACTGCGCATGCTCCGTTCGCAAATTTCCCGCCGTGCATTGCGCGAAATCACGTCGTTACGTCATTCGTTGTTTGAGTAGCGTCGTTTACGGACATTTCTATTCCCGAACGACTTGCGTAAAAAAAAAAAAAATTTGACGCGGGAACGACGGCCATACTTAACATGGGCTACGCACCGTTAGACCAGCAAAAAGCTGGTCTAACAGTACGTAAAAAAAAATAGACGTAAGCGATTGCGAAGACCGCTCGTATCTTCGTGGATCGCCGTAAAAACTCATTTGCATATCCCGACGCATCAAAACGACGCAAACTCCTCCCAGCGGCCGCAAAAATATCGCAGCGTAGATCCGAAGGTTTACGAAGACATAAGCCTTTCGGATCGAAGCCCGAAGCCGCCGTATCATGGTTTGAGGATTCAAACTAGTGATACGGCGCGCAAAATTTGAAATTACTCCTGTCTAACACCAGTTAGACAGGCGTAATTGCTCTATGAATCTGGGCCTATAACTTTTGCGCAAACCAATCAATATACGATTATTGCAGTTTTTTTTCCCCAAAAATACGTAGAAGAATACGTATCGGTCTAAACTGAGGGGAAAAAAATGTTTAAAAAAAATTGTGAATTTATTAAATAAAAAAGTAAAAAATATTGTGTTTTTTTTTTTAAATTGTCACTCTTCTTTTGTTTATAGCGCAAAAAACGCAGAGATGATCAAATACCACCAAACGAAAGCTCTATTTGTTGGGGGAAAAAACATAAATCTTTAATTTGGGTACAGTGTTGCATGACCGCGCAATTGTCATTCAAAGTGCAACAGCGCTGGAAACTAAAAATTGGTCTGGGCAGGTCTGGTCACAATGTACAGTATAAGATTTCCTATCATCTGTGCCCAGTCTTGCCGCACAGAGTTAATTCACCTCTGAGCAATCCTCTTTTATTGTTCAGTGAAATAAAACGGACTTACAGAGAAAAACCTTAGTCTGTTCCTCCCCCTTGCTATGAATGACAGGTTATTTACATATCTCATGCACTAGCCTGGAGACAAGCATTATTTTTTAATCCGCACCCCCACTCCTTTTCTGAAGTCATGTGGTTACTTTTCTGGATTTTGACTGGATGTTAGTGATCATAGCAGAATTCAGTGTAAGGAATACACAGGAAAAAATGCATGTTGACAAGGGGAGTGTAGAGGAGGACAGGGAGTCTACTGACAACACGACTCCACCCACAGAGCTCCAGACAACAGACCCACCCACAGAATCTGCAGTTTTTCAGTTATTATAACAGTCAGAGAGGAGACATTTGACAGGTAAGGATACATGCAGGAGGCATCTATATCCTTCTAGATCAGCACTATGGCTGTAGTTTAGAAAGCATGAGAGTGGGTTTACATCCACTTTAAGTCTGCATATGGGTGCTGTACTCCATCTATTTCTTTGGGGAAGCATACTCTGAGGTCCACTAGATGCCCCACTATGAGTATGGCTAACCATAGGATCGACTGGAACCACAACATGCATGTGCAGAATGAAGGTGCCTCCTGACAAGGGTGCGTCATGAAGAACCCTTTGGGTAAATTCTGCACATGGGTGCTGCGTCTTAATAATTTCTATGGGAAAGTGTACTCTGCAAGATCACCAGAGGCCCCGCCATGACTATGGCTTCCTATAGGAATGAAGGAGGCCAAAACATGCATATGCAGAATGAAGATGCCCCAGCAAGGGTGCTACAGGGAGAACCTATTGGGTTCTCTTCCACTAGGTAAATTATGCACACGAGTGCTGCGGCTTATTCATTTATTTGGGAAAGTGTACTCAGCAGGACCACCAGAGACCCCACCATAGGACTGAATGGGGCCACAACATGCAGAATGAAGGTGCCCCGGCAAGGGTTCCTTTATCTCTTCCACTAGATAAATTCTGCACATAGGTGCTGCGCCACGCCGATGCACTTGGGGCGCTGCGCACCAGTAATTTCTATGGGAAAGCTGTACTCTGCTGGAATGGGGTTAGAGGTAAATATTGAACTATTCAGGCTGCACATAGGAGGGTGGGGCCATGACGTAAAGTGATACCAACCAAAGTCTCTTTGTTATTTTTATAGAAAAAAAAAACCGAGACAAACATGTTATACTTACCTGCTCTGTTGCAGTTGCATTTGCGCAGAGCAGCCCGGATCCTCCTATTCTCAGATCCCTCGTCGGCGATCCTGGCCCCTCCCTTCTGTTCAGTGCCCCCACAGCAAGCAGCTTGCTATGGGGGCACCTGAGACAAGCCGCAGCTCTATGTATACTGTCCACTCTCTCCTCGGCTTACTGACTGATTGACGACATCAAGAGCCAATGGCGCTGCCGCTGTGTCTCAGCCAGATGGCAGAGGCACTGCTGGGCATCCCTGGATTAAGAGGGAGCTCAGGTAAGTATTTGGTGGGCTGAGGGGGGCTGCTGCACACAGAAGGCTTTTTATCTTAATGCATAGAAGTATATATATGTGTGTGTGTATTACAAACAGAGCTTTTTTTCTCAGAAAATAGGTGCAGGAACTCAACCACACCCCGTTCAGATTTCACAAACAGTAGAAGGGTCTTAAAAGGGCATTAAATATCAGGATTGCATTACATACAGAGTGTAGAGTTCAGGGGGTTACACACAGAGTGCAGAGCTGTCACTTGTAAACACAGAAACCAGACTTCTGTGTTTACAAGTGATTGTGGTGAGCAGGCACCAAAGGGTCTGAGCCAAAGGTGGTGGAACTGAGTTCCCCCAAGTTCTCCCTGAAGAAAAGCCCTGATTACAAATCACATAATGGCATTCATTGGCTTTTACCATCTCCCTGAAGTTCAGTTTTGATAGTAAATAGTACATTCGACACTGTTCTGTACACAGGGCATTGCTAGGGTTCTAAAAGACATGGGAAACCCTGAGTACACAGATTAGATTTCTATGGGGCTTATCTAGATAGAATATCTGGAATCAAATGAAATCAATATTCTACAAGAGGACCATCTCTTGCCTCTTCCAACATCAGAAACAACTGCAATCATACCTTGTGTGTATAGTGTGGCTTGGAAGGGAGAAGTTCCTGCACCTATTCTCTGAGAAAAAAAAGCCCTGACAATATGTATTTACCTATTTTGAATACATTTAATGATTTCAAGTGTTTTTTATAATGTTGTCATAATACATTTTGGATTTTTATTCAATTGAGTGCTCTTACCTTTGTATTTGTGTCTACTAATGACTACCAATTTAATGGCCATTATAACTCCTATTTCTTGATCGTACATCACGGGACACAGAGCGCATAGTCATTACATATGGGTTATATGGGTACCTTCAGGTGTGGACACTGGTGTAATCAACTTCACAGGAAGTTCCTCCCTATATAACCCCCTCCCACTGAGAGTGCTTTAGTTTTTTCGCCAGTGTCTTAGGTGTTGGTCACGTCTAGCTGTCCCTCGGAGGTCTCGGGACCCAGGATAGCTAGCCGGATCCGTCCGAAGTGCTTCAGAGCCAAGATGTACGGTACCCGGGCCCTGCTGGAGTGGGGTTTTGCCTATAATGCCTCTCCTTGGAGGGCTGGATTCTGGGCTCCAGTGCCTTAGTCTCTTCCAAGAACTAAACGCTACTGATGCCAGGATGCTATATAGGTCCAGGGGTGTGGGTTCCTTAACACAGGACCCCGGTCCCTGAAGGTCCAAGACAATACCCACGGAGATGGGGGAAGGCTGGGCCTCTTGCATTTTGCAATACCCTGCGGCGTGGAGCAGGTAAGAGGGAACCTGCGGGACTTGGTTCGACAGTAGGTATCCCCCTGGGGGTTCTGGGTTGGCTAACAGTATGCTGGGGCATCAGCCACTATCTCCACTATGTCTGTTGAGGCAGGATGGGATTCTAATGTTTACCCAGATAATATGTAAATATATGTATACTTGTGTAAGTTATATATTTTCTACTCACCCCAGGTCTGCCTGTTAACACTGATACTGCAACCCCACATGTTTTAAAGAGGAAATTGCTGGTAAAAAACTCCTGTTTCTTAGGAAGCCCATGGGGACAGCTTCCTCGCTGTGTGTGCACTACAATAAGATTAGTGCTTACCTGGTGTCTGTTGGTGCTGCATAACGCTGGTCCATGTTGTTCCTCTGCTCTGCTACCTCCATGTGGTTTCAGCGTGGTGCGCGCGATTGTGCGCGCGTGTGTGCGCGCGTGTGTGCGCGCGCGTGCACGCCGCCTTTTATAGCGTCGGCGTGCGTCGGGGGGGGCGGGCCAGCAGCGTCAGGGTCTGTATAAAGGAAAAACTTTTCTCTGGCTGGTCTTTCCCTCCTGGAGGCAGAGGAAGAAAGGATACAGAGCGTGCAGCTGGGTCTTTTGGCCACACAGGGACACCTAGTGGCGGTTTTGTGGATCTTCAGGTCTAGGACTTAGGTCCACTATTGACCAGAAAAAAAAAAAAAAAAAAAAGTTTTTTTGCTTAAAGGGACTCAGCCTTAGATCCAGCAGTATCTGAGTCTACCTTGGACTCCGGCTAACGGGCATTGGTGTGTCAATACTCACAGGTTTCCTCGGTATTTCCACCTCCCAGGCGGGTAAAAAAAAAAAAAAAAAAATTTTTTTGAAAAAAAAAAAAAAAAAGAGAAATATAAAAGAAAAAGAGAGAAATTAGTTCTTTTTCATTTTTCTCATACCTGCCCTCATATTGGTTACTCCTAGCTGCAACAGTCAGGTGTTGGCTATAGGGGTGACCCAAGGTTGTACAATGGCTCCAAAGGGATCTGGACCAGCCAAGGCTGCTAAAGGTGCCAAAAAGCAAAAGGGGTCTCCATCGGGGTCAGAGGATTTGGGCCAGGTTTCTACGGCCCCACCCTCGCCAGTCAAGACACCGAGTGGCATAGTACAAGAGCCATTGGGGGTGCTGGGGGCAGAGGCGGCCCCCGATCCACCCATTCCCGTTTACGTGACGGAAGAAATGCTAGCAGCCACCATGTGTGGGCTAGAGAAAAGGTTAACTGCGTTGCTTTCCCGTCCTTGCCCAAGTAGCAAGCGGGCTAGATCCCCCTCACCCAGTGTGGGGTTTTCAGATGCGGAGGTCTCCTCTTCAGAGGAACGGGACCCACAAGGGGATCAGGCAGACCCAAGTCCCGACGGTTCAGACAGGGAAAATTCCACTATAGATGAATATTTTTCAGCCTCTCAAGCGGAGGGCCTGTGGATCCAGTCTTTGACAGATATGGTTCGCACTGCCTTTAAACTTCCAGTGCCAGAACTAGTAGCCCCGGAGGTATCCTCATTGGGGTCTTTAAAGGCTCCATTAACTGGTGCATCTTTTCCAATGCACCCCCTTCTGCGGAACGTGATTTACCAGGATTGGGCTCGACCTGATAGAATCTTTGTCCCTCCTAAAAGATTCTCTATTCTCTACCCTATGGAAGAGGAATATGTAAAGAAATGGGCTCTCCCTACAGTGGACGCAGCCATTTCCTGCGTGAATAAATCCCTGACTTGTCCGGTTGAAAATGTCCATATGTTCAAGGATCCGGTCGACAAGAAATTCGAGACCCTACTGAAAGCAGCTTTCACCTCAGTAGGTGCCATGGTTCAGCCAGCAGTAGCAGCCATTGGTGTTTGTCAGGCCCTGAAGGATCAGGCAAAACATATATTAAAGGACATGCCGGCTCAGCATACTCATGAATTAGCAGAATTCCCTAGGGCTCTCTGCTTTGCAGTAGATGCTATTAAGGACTCCATCCAACAGGCATCCCGTGCATCTCTACTGATGGTTCACATGCGTCGTCTTTTGTGGCTAAAGAACTGGTCAGCAGAGGCACCCTGCAAAAAGCTTTTAGCAGGGTTTCCCTTTCATGGGGGAAGACTATTCGGGGAAGACCTAGATAAATATATCCACACCATATCAAGTGGAAAAAGTACTTCCTTACCGGTCAAGAAAAGACCGCGTGGGCCCACGTTTAAACGACAGGCCATTGCAGGCTCGGCCCCTTCGACTTCCCGTCAGTATCGACGGCCTCCCGGGCGGTCAGCAGTTAATAGCCGCCCACAGGGACAAGCCGCGGCAAACAAGAGGCCCTGGTCTCGCAAGCCGGCTAAACCAGTCATCAAATCAGATTCATGAAGGGGCGCCCCCACTCTCTTGGGTGGGGGGAAGACTTCAGTTTTTCTCCGAAGTCTGGAAGGCCAGAATTCCCGACGCTTGGGTTCGGTCCGTAGTAGCCTCAGGCTACAAACTAGAGTTTCGAGAAATCCCCCCTCCTCATTTTCAGGGGTCAAGTCTTCCAAGCGACCCGTTAAAGAGGGCCTCTCTCGTAAAGGCGTTGGATCGCCTCTTGCTCCAAGGAGTAATTGTAGAAGTACCAACCCAAAAAAGGGGTCTGGGATTCTACTCCAACCTTTTTGTTATACCAAAACCAAATGGCGACGTCAGGCCTATATTAGACCTCAAACGCCTAAATCGCTTTCTAAGGATTCAGACCTTTCGTATGGACTCCATACGTTCAGTGACAGCCAGCCTACATCAGGGCGACTTTCTAGCATCTATAGACATAAAGGATGCATATCTGCATGTGCCGATTTACCCAGCACATCACAAGTTTCTTCGTTTTACGATAAACCGAAGTCATTACCAGTTCATAGCCCTCCCTTTCGGGTTGGCAACAGCTCCACAGGTATTCACAAAGGTGTTAGCCCCGGTACTAGCCGTCCTAAGGACAGAAGGCATCTTGGTCCTAGCATACCTGGACGATCTCCTGGTTATCGACAGTTCAGCTTCCAACCTCAATCATGCAGTAGTCCGCACAGTGCGGCATCTAGAAGAGTTCGGGTGGATTGTGAACCAAGAAAAATCAAGGTTACAACCCACAAGACAGTTGGAATATCTAGGCTTTCGGTTAGATACAGAATGCCAGAGGGTATTTTTACCTCAAGAGAAGATCAGGTCGTTGATTCAAACGATTCAAATAGTCTTAGGCAAAAAGAAGCCGACTATTCGCCTATGCATGCGACTGCTGGGGAAGATGGTGGCCGCCTTCGAAGCAGCGCCCTACGCCCAGATCCATACCAGAATTCTGCAAGCAGCTATTCTCTCTGCTTGGAACAAGTCCATACAGGCATTAGACCGTCCATTAGTTCTTTCTCCAGAAGTCAGGCACAGCCTGTACTGGTGGCTGATCCCTCAAAAATTATCAAAAGGGAAAACCTTTTGCCCCATCTCGTGGAAAATAGTAACCACAGATGCCAGCCTAACAGGTTGGGGGGCAATCTTAGGAAAACGGACCCAGCAGGGACAGTGGTCAGAGGCAGAAAGTCTGCTTCCCATCAATGTCCTAGAGATCAGAGCTGTTCGGTTGGCCCGGGTCGCCTGGACTCTCCCCCTGCAGGGTCTGCCAGTAAGGATACAGTCCGACAATGCCACGGCGGTGGCATACATAAACCACCAGGGGGGCACAAAGAGCCTGGCGGCTCAAAGGGAAGTAAACCTAATTTTTGCATGGGCCGAAGCCCATGTACCCTGCATCTCAGCAGTGTTCATCCCAGGGATAGACAATTCTCAAGCAGATTTTTTGAGTCGTCAACAGTTACTCCCGGGAGAGTGGTCTCTTCACCCCCAGGTATTCCAAGAGATTTGCCAAAGATTCGGAGTTCCCGATGTGGACATCATGGCAACAAGATTCAACAAGAAATTGGACAAATTCGTATCCCGAGCCAGGGACCCCTCGGCCTACGGGACCGATGCGTTGGTTTGCCCCTGGCACCAGTTTTCTCTCCTGTATGCGTTCCCTCCACTACAGATGATTCCCCGCCTTCTACGAAGGATCAGGGTGGAGCGCAGGCCGGTGATCCTGGTGGCCCCAGCCTGGCCCAGAAGGGCTTGGTACGCACTCATCGTGAGGATGTCAGTAAGGGCACCGTGGCCACTCCCCCTGCGCCCAGATCTGCTGTCTCAGGGCCCGATCTACCACCCTGCTTCACAGCAGCTAAATTTGATGGCTTGGCGGCTGAATCTCTAATTCTTAAGGGCAGAGGCCTCTCTGCCCAAGTCATATCTACCTTAATTCAAGCTAGAAAGCCAGTCTCTAGAAATATCTATTACAGAGTCTGGAGAACCTATGTGGAGTGGTGCGAGTCTCAAGGAGGGCATCCTCGCAAGTTTTTTATTGACAGGATCTTGCGATTCCTCCAGGTTGGCGTTGACAAGGGGTTGGCTCTTAGTACTCTAAAGGGGCAGGTGTCTGCCTTATCGATATGGTTTCAAAGGCCTTTGGCCACACATTCGCTTGTGAAAACCTTTTTGCAGGGGGTCTTGCATGTAAATCCCCCTATTAGAGCTCCCCTCTGCCCCTGGAATTTAAATCTGGTCTTGTCAGCTTTACAAAAGCAGCCGTTTGAACCTCTGGCAGAAATCCCTCTTGTGCTGCTAACCCGAAAGTTGGTTTTCTTGGTGGCTATGGCTTCGGCCAGAAGGGTCTCCGAGCTGGCAGCCTTGTCTTGCAGGGAACCGTACCTTATTCTGCATAAGGACAGAGTGGTTCTGCGGCCTCAGCCTTCTTTCCTTCCTAAGGTCATATCCAGTTTTCACTTGAATCAGGACCTAGTCCTACCATCCTTCTTTCCTACTCCCCAGTCCAGAGAGGAAAGATTGCTTCATACTTTGGATGTAGTCCGAGCCATGAGAGTTTATCTCAAGGCTACAGAAAAGATTCGGAAAACAGATGTGCTTTTCGTTCTCCCGGATGGCCCCAAGAAGGGTCAGCCGGCTGCCAAGTCTTCCTTGGCTAGGTGGATTAAGCAGCTGATTTTTCAGGCCTATGGTCTGAAGCGCGTTCCACCGCCCTTATCAGTTAAGGCCCATTCTACGAGGGCCATGAGTGCCTCTTGGGCGGCACACCATCAGATCTCTATGGCACAGGTTTGCAGAGCGGCAACCTGGTCTTCCGTACATACGTTTACTAAATTTTATAAGTTGGACGTCACAAAGACTGCGGACGCAGCATTTGGGCAGGCGGTCCTACGGGCAGTAGTATAGAATCCTCTGGCCCGGTTCACGCCCCCTTTTTTCTGTTGGTGGAGCTATTTTACCTCCTGATATAGTTTCTGTTTGGCTATTTTTGGCCTTACGGTCTCCCTCCCTTCATGGAGCATTGCTTTGGGACATCCCATATGTAATGACTATGCGCTCTGTGTCCCGTGATGTACGATCAAGAAAAAGGGATTTTTAATAACAGCTTACCTGTAAAATCCTTTTCTTGGAGTACATCACGGGACACAGAGCTCCCACCCCTCTTTTTGGGAACATTGTGTAACCTCAGAGAAATTGCTTGCTACAAAACTAAAGCACTCTCAGTGGGAGGGGGTTATATAGGGAGGAACTTCCTGTGAAGTTGATTACACCAGTGTCCACACCTGAAGGTACTCCATATAACCCATATGTAATGACTATGCGCTCTGTGTCCCGTGATGTACTCCAAGAAAAGGATTTTACAGGTAAGCTGTTATTAAAAATCCCTTTTTTTCCCTTGACCCTAAAAGTAATAGCATAATAATATAATAATGAAAACTATATAATAAAGAAAAAAAAATCTCAAAAGATGTTAAATAGTTAAACGACAAGGGTGGTAATAAAAATTAATAAAAAATTAAAAATTAAATAAAAAATAATCAAGGGATCATGCTTGATACAGAAAAATAGAAACAATAAGTAATTAATAATAAATTAAGCCACAATGCCAATTTTTTTGTTTTGTTTGGGAGAGAGCAGGAAAGATTCCATATCAGATTTTATTTGCCATCTGTGTCTCTGCTGGAGAGATAGATCCCTAAATTCCTGACACCACAGAAAGTGATGGGAAATCTATCCTGCAGGGACGCAGACAAAAACTGTTTATTTTTTATTTATTTTTCAGTTTAAACAATTTTTTTTTTGTTGTTGTTTGCATCTTTTTGTTCTAACAACTGCACATCCCAGGCTTTGATGAAGTCACAGGCTGAAACTAATTGAAATGAAATGGAATAAAATCCAAATATAAATGTTAACTATTTCCATTCTATCCGGAGTTAAAGAATAACGTTTTTAAATGTTATATTATATTGGATTTTTTGGGAAAGATTATGTAATGCCAAAACCTTTGTATTTTAGTTATGGATAGAACAAGAAAAGATTAAAACCACTGTCATGTTTTTTTTTTATTGTAGTCTGTTGAGAAGTTAATGCCCCGTACACACAATCCGAAAATTAGACGTCAGATCCTCTGACTTTTTCCGCTTGCTAGTCGCAAGTAGAGATTGAAGAAGTACAATCCAGTATTATACGAGATTTTTTTTTCGTGCTTATGCGATCAAATAATATCAGATGAACTGTGGTGATCGGCAATTGAAAGCTGTGTACCAACAATCAGATTATCATGCAATCGCTTCGAAAGCTGTATTTTTCATACCATTTTCGAATCATGTATTACGGGCCATTAGGCAGCCCATAGATCACTACGAGGAGAGAAGAGAACCAGCTTCTCTAAAAGGGACATGTACACTGATAATCAGGGCACTGATTATCAGTGCAGCACCAACAGTGCCCACCAGTGCTGCCAATCTGTGCATCCTCAGTGTCACCTATCACTGCCGCCTACCAGTGTCCACCAGTGTTGCATAACAGTGCTACCCATATGTGCTCACCAATGCTTCCCATCAGTGCCACCCATCAGTGTAGCCACATCAGTGCCACCCATCAGTGTAGCCCCATCAGTGCCCACCAGTGCAGCCCCATCAGTGCCACCCATCAGTGCGGCCCCATCAGTGCGGCCCCATCAGTGCCCACCAGTGCAGCCCCATCAGTGCCACCCATCAGTGTAGCCCCATCAGTGCCCACCAGTGCAGCCCCATCAGTGCCCACCAGTGCAGCCCCATCAGTGCCCACCAGTGCAGCCCCATCAGTGCCCACCAGTGCAGCCCCATCAGTGCCCACCAGTGCAGCCCCATCAGTGCCCACCAGTGCAGCCCCATCAGTGCCCACCAGTGCAGCCCCATCAGTGCCCACCAGTGCAGCCCCATCAGTGCAGCCTATCAGTGCCGTGCAGTTCATCAGTGCTCACCAGTGCAACTCCATCGGTGCCCACCAGTGCAACCCCATCGGTGCCCACCAGTGCAACCCCATCGGTGCCCACCAGTGCAACCCCATCGGTGCCCACCAGTGCAACCCCACCGGTGCCCACCAGTGCAACCCCACCGGTGCCCATCAGAGCTGTCTAATCAATGCCCACCAGAGAAGCCCATTAGTACCCATGAGTGCAGCATCATCAGCCCACATCAGTGAAGGAGAAGAATTACCTGTTTACAAAATGTTATAACCAACTATAAAAAAAAATACTTTTTTTCCCCAATTTTTTGACTTTTTCTCGTATCCTTAGCAAAAATTAAAAAACCCAGTGGTGATTAAATATCACCAAAAGGAAGCTATATTAAAAAAAAAAAAAAAAAAAAAAAGATAAAAATGTCATATGGGCACAGCTTTGCATGACCACGCAACTGTCATTCAAAGTATGACAGCGCTGAAAGCTGAAAACTGGCCTGGGCAAGAAAGAGGGAAAAGTGCCCAGTAGGCAAGTTGTTAACCACTTAATCACCGCCCTATAGCCGAAATACGGCTATAGGGCGGTTCCTGTACTCTAACAGGACGTCCATGGACGTCCTCCGTTAGAGTCAGGTGTGCGCGCCCAATCGGGCGCGCACACGCGATCACCGGTGCTCACCGGGTCCACGGGACCCGCAGCACCGATGATCGCGGTAAGGAGCCAATGGCGGCGGCTCCTTACCACGTGATCGCGCCGTCCAATGACGGCGCGACCACGTGTGTAAACAAATCTGACGTGCGTCAGATCCGCGCGCCCGAGCGGGCGCGCACACGCGGTCACGGCGCTCGGCGGGTCCACGGGACCCGCAGCGTCAGTGATCTCGGTAAGGAGCCAATGGTGGCGGCTCCTTACCACGTGATCGCGCCGTCCAATGACGGCGTGATCACATGTAAACAAACCGCGTCACTTGCTGACGCCGGTTCTTCCCTCCTCTCGCTGTACCGATCGGTACAGCGTGAGAGGAGAGCGCGGATGGCTGCAGCAGTGTGGGATGGATCTGTGACTATTGCAGTCACAGATCCATCCATCCCTGCTCAGCCATCCCTGCATTAACTCCTTCCTTCCCTGCGCAAAACTCTGCATACCCCCCCCAATACTCTGCATACCCCCCCCCAATACTCTGCATAACCCCCCCCAATACTCTGCATAACCCCCCCCAATACTCTGCATAACCCCCCCCAATACTCTGCATAACCCCCCCCAATACTCTGCATACCCCCCCCAATACTCTGCATACCCCCCCCAATACTCTGCATACCCCCCCAATACTCCTCAATACTCTGCATACCCCCAATACTCCTCAATACTCTGCAATACCCCGCAATACTCTGCAATACCCCGCAATACTCTGCAATACCCCGCAATACTCTGCAATACCCCGCAATACTCTGCAATACCCCGCAATACTCTGCAATACCCCGCAATACTCTGCAATACCCCGCAATACTCTGCAATACCCCGCAATACTACGCAATACCCCACAGTACCCCGCACAATACTCCCGCACAATACTCCCGCGCAATACTCCCGCGCAATACTCTGCAGTACCCCCGCGCAATACTCCCCCGCGCAATACTCCCCCGCGCAATACTCCCCCGCGCAATACTCCCCCGCGCAATACTCCCCCGCGCAATACTCCCCCGCGCAATACTCTGCAATCGTTTTTTTTTTAGGCTTCCCAGCCTAGAGGGGAGATGTGGGGTCTTATTGACCCCATATCTCACTGTAAAGAGGACCTGTCATGCTATATTCCTATTACAAGGGATGTTTACATTCCTTGTAATAGGAATAAAAGTAACCAAAACATTTATTTTTGGGGAAAAAGGTGTCAAACTAAAATAAATAAAGTAAAATGAACAATAAAAAAAAAAAAAAAAAAATTACAGCGCCCCTGTACCCGTGTGCTCGTATACAGACGCGACCGCACACATAAGTCCCGCCCACATATGAAAACGGTGTTCAAACCACACATGTGAGGTATCGCTGCGAACGTTAGAGCGAGAGCAATAATTTTGGCCCTAGACCTCCTCTCCAACTAAAAAGATGTAACCAGGAAAAACATTTAAAGCGTCGCCTATGGGGATTTTTAAGTCGCGTAGTTTGGCGCCATTCCACAAGCGTGTGCAATATTGAAGGGTGACATGTTGGGTATCTATTTACTCGGCGTAACTTCATCTTTCATATTATGCAAAAACATTGGGCTAACTTTACTGTTTTTTTTTTTTTTAAGCACAAAACTGTTTTGTTTCCAAAAAAAAACGCGTTCGAAAAATTGCTGTGCAAATACAATGCGAGATAAAAAGTTGTAACGGCCGCCATTGTATTCTCTAGGGTCTTTGCTAAAAAAGCATATATAATGTTTTGGGGTTCTATGTAATTTTCTAGCAAATAAATTATGATTTTTCCATGTAGGAGAGAAATGTCAGAATTGGTCTGGGTGTTCCAGAACGCCTGATGGCGTTCCCTGCATGTTGGGCCTCTGTATGTGGCCACGCTGTGTAAAAGTCTCACACATGGGGTATCGCCATACTCGGGAGGAATAGCAGAATGTGTTTTGGGGTGTAATTTGTGGTATGCATATGCTGTGTGTGAGAAATAACCTAATAATATGAACATTTTGTGGAAAAAAAATTAAAATAAAAAAATCTTGATTTTGCAAAGAATTGTGGGGAAAAAATGACAACTTCAAAAAACTCACGATGCCTCTTTCTGAATACCTTGGAATGTCTTCTTTCCAAAAAGGGGTCATTTGGGGGGTATTTGTACTTTTCTGGCATGTTAGGGTCTCAAGAAATGAGAGAGGCTGTCAGTACATCAGATGTGATCAAATTGATCAATTTTCAGTAATTGGTACCATAGCTTGTAGACCCCATAACTTTCACCCAGACTAAATATTATCCAATTTTTTTTTTTTTTGTTACCAAAGATATGTAGCAGTATACATTTTAGACCAAATTTATGAAGAAAAATTACTTTTTTGCAAAATTTTATAATAGAAATGAAGAAAAATTCATTTTTTTACAAAATTTACGTTCTTTTTTCATTTATAGCGAAAAAAATAAAAACCGCAGAGGTGATCAAATACCACCAAAAGAAAGCTCTATTTGTGGGAAAAAAAGGACAAAAATTTCATTTGGTTAGAGTGTTGTATGACTGAGTTATTGTCATTCAAACTGTGAGAGCACCGAAAGCTGAAAATTGGTCTGGTTATTAAGGGGGTTTAAGTGCCCAGTGGTCAAGTGGTTAAAGATGAAAAAAGAAAATTAACGCAATCACCACATCTAATGATTGGTAAGCTGCAATGTATCACATTTTTTGTTTGGGGTTTACTACTACTTTAAGACCCCTTTCACACTAGGTCGCTTTGCAGACACTAACGCTAAAAATATTGCATGCAAAGTGACCTAGAACAGCCGCTGCTGTCTCTCCAGTGTGAAAGCCCTGAGGGCTTTCACACTGGAGCGGTACGCTAGCAGGACAATAAAAAAAGTCCTGCCCATTGAAATCAATGGGCACCGTAGCTATACCGCCAGAAAAGCGCCTCTGCAGAGACCTTTATTGGCCGATAGCGGGGGTAGAAGCACCCCGCTAGCAGGTGAATAGTGCCCGCAAAATTTACTGTAAATCGCTGCTAAAAATAGCAGCACTTTACGGCCGACGCCGCTCCCGCACCAGTGTGAAAGGGGTCTAAGGCGGCGTACACACGGCCGAGGTTCTCGCTGGAAACCAGCGAGAACCTCGCTGGAAGCTGCATTCCAGCGAGGACCTCGGCCGTGTGTACACTCTCGGCGAGCTTCCCGTCGGGAAGCCCGTCGAGCAGAAATAGAGAGCACGCTCTCTATTTGCTCGACGGCCCGCCTGGAAGAATGGCTGGTTGCCATTCCCGACGGGCGGGTCGCCGATTTCGACGGCCGGCAGGGAACCTCGACGGGCGGAACGATGTGTTCTGCCCGTCGAGGTTCTCTGCCGTGTGTACGCGGCCTAAGGGCCTTCTCTCAGTCAGCTGTCCCCATAATAAAAGTGTCTCCATTGGAAGATATTTCCTCTGATCCTGACCTGGGAACAATTATGATGTGAATTGTCAAAAAGACAAAATAGTGTGAGGCTGCCCACTGCAGACCCATATAGCATTTTTCCTGGACGCTTCTAACCCCTCACCACCCTATTTAAAAAAAAATGGCTTTTTGATTTAATAAACTGTAATAATCTATAAATTGAAAAAGACAAAGGAATTGCAACATGGAATCTAATGCGGCATATACACGACCGTTTTTTAAGACGAGAAAAAATACAATTTTTTTAATTGATCATTAAAAATGATCGTATGTAGGCTCCAGAGCATTTCCTCGATGAGAAAAATGGCCATTCTAAATTTAGAACCTGCTCTATTTTTTCTTGTTGTTTGTCTCGTTGTGAAAATTGGTCGTGTGTAGGCTTTAACGATGGGGGAAAAACGTGCGTGCTCAGAAGCAAGTTATGAGAAGGGAAATTTGCATAATCAGCCCAAAGGGTGGCGCCATCTGAATGGAACCTCCACTTTATAGTGCCGTCGTACGTGTTGTACGTCACTGCGCTTTGCTCGGGCATTTTATATCACGATCGTGTGTATGCAAGGCAGGCTTGAGAGGAATCACGTCGAGAAAAACTTTTGACATGACTTGAAAAACGGTTGGGCAGGGCTAAAAATTTCAAGTCCTGAGCTACTAGCCAGGCCTCAAGAGTTACTCGCCACCAGTTGCCCCACCTAATTCATACACTGCCCTGCGCCTAATTGCACCCGTAAACACCCCCTGGTAGATTATCTCAAGGAATGACACTGTTAAATGTTTTATGCAGAATCAAGTTACAAAAATAAATTTTACCAACAACTTTAACAAAATGGGACAGGGCACTGGGGGCAGACCAGAGGGACAGGGCACTGGGGGCAGACCAGAGGGACAGGGCACTGGGGGCAGACCAGAGGGACAGGGCACTGGGGGCAGACCAGAGGGACAGGGCACTAGAACTGGGTCTCTCTCTCATCTCATCATCAGGAGCCTGTGTGTGCAGCTCCACGCTTGCATGTCCCCACTTCCCCCTTTTATTCAGGCTGGCAGTGAGAAGAGGAGCTGCAGCACAGCGGGAGGGGGGTACAATCCATAGTTACATAGTTACATAGTTACATAGTTAGTCAGGTTGAAAAAAGACACAAGTCCATCCAGTTCAACCATAAAAAAAATAAAAAATAAAACAAAGTAAAACACAGTACATCCTCCCATACACCCAACTCCATACCCACAGTTGATCCAGAGGAAGGCAAAAAACCAGCAGAGCGATGATCCAATTTGCTACCGGAGGGGAAAAAATTCCTTCCTGATCCCCCGAAAGGCAATCGGATTTTCCCCGGATCAACTTTACCTACAAAACTTAGTACTCAGTTATATTATGTGCAATCCAGCGCTGAGATCCACAGAACTGCACAGCTATTGACACCATAGCACAGCGCACACTGACACCGCACAGCACACATTGAGACCAGTCTGTTCACAGTGCTCAGGCTGAACTGTTGGAAACTTACATAGAGCACAAGGAGAGGAAAACTGCACAAACTGGAAGGCTGCCGCTCTCATGTCAGGGCAACTTTAAGTAAGCGCTGCACCGGAGTGGTAATTTTCGCAATCCTCCACCTCACTCATTACTTTCTGCTCTCCAGCTACATTGGTCGAGGGGAGGGGGGCAGGCTCAGAGAGGTCATACTGTTAGGTCCCATGGCTTAATGAGAATTGTAAGGAGAGCACCTGTGTACTGCTCTGCCTCTGCGCGGCTCACCAGACTACTTTTCCCGAGCATGCACCCTTCCTCTTCGGCCGCCAATCTCATCGGGACTATAAGTGTAGGTACAGATTGGAGGGAGATTGGTCATGCAGCTGGGCTGGTGTATAGTATAGTACAGGGGTCTCCAAACATTCTAAACAAAGGGCCGGTTTATTGTCCTTCAGACTCTTAGAGGGCCAGACTTTGGCCAGTGGGAGTGAACATTTTTCTGGCATCATTATTAGTAAACATCTGGTATTAGGGGAGGAATAATGCCCCATTGCTGGTATAATAGGGAGGAATAGTGCTGTATTAGTTGTGTCAGTAGGAGAAATGGTGCTCCATTGCCGGTGTCAGATGGCAGAATAGTGTCTCGTATCAGTGGGAGGGATAGTGCCCCAAGGGCCAGATGAAGGCGAGCAAAGGGCCACATCTGACCCTCGGGCCGCAGTTTGGAGACCACTGGTATAGTATAAAGAATATATTTTTCTAACAAACCTGTGTGAGGCAAGCATTCATCTCTGATATGGCCCATGACTACCACCAAATCCCGGTAGAGATCGGTGACCCCTCACACAGGTGAGCATGGTGAAATTCATAATAGATGGAAGGATGTGTTATTTATTCATGTATTCTAATGTCGAGGGAATGTTACATTTGGTATGCAGGTGTTGTTAGCTTCCAGCTTGGAGATCGTTCAGCTCCTCTCTGATGATCGCTGAAGATAACTCATCTGATAGAAGTAAATTACACGACTCTCCTCTGACCTTCTTTTGCTGCGAGATATCAAAGAATATATTTTCTAGCAAAATTATTCTCTCTGTGTGCAGCTCCTGAGATCCCGCTAAGAACATTGCAAAGATCCTTTACAATATGATATTACTAGCTATATAGCCATGAGGATTCCTAGAAGTGTTTCTCCGGTTCTCCCAGTGATTATAGGTGGAACATTTTTGGAGTTTTGGAATGACAACCACTCATTCCAACAAGTGTTACTAGCTCATTGAAGCATTGTGTTCAACAGATGTTAAGTGAAAAGATTTCTTCTTTTACCAGCTGGTTATAAAATCTCCCTAGCCAAGCATGCACTTGGAAATTGTGATGCATTGCTTACACTAATTGATTAGTTATATAATTAGCAATTCCAAAAACAGCTGCATATCTACAAACAATTGACTTTAAAGAGGTTGTAAAGGTTCAAAATTTTGTGAATAAAAATAATAAACATGCCATACCTACCTGCTCTGTGCAAGAGTTTTGCACAGGGCAGCCCCGATCCTCCTTTTCTGGGGTGCCCCACTGGCGCTCCTGGCTCCTTTCCTTCATCGGATGCCCCCATGGATTGTTGCTTTACATGGGGGCACATGTGCGGGCACGCTCCCTAGTCTCGCTGACACAGATAGTGGGACTCTGACCCGCCCCCTGCTCCCGTGTCACTGAATTTGAGTGACAGCAGCAGGAGCAATTGTTATAAATCTATCCAATGAGGACAGAGACAGCAGCTGGAACAGATGGGCTCAGATAAGAAAAAGGGGGGGGGGGCTTTACAATCCCTTTAAATTCATCAGCAGGATAAAAAAAATCCCCCAACCATGGCTGTCCAACAATGCAGTTGGTAATGAGGCAAGCTGCATTGAAAGCTGGCACTCATTTCCAGCTTCAAGCACTTACCCCCATGTCAAGTGGCGGTGTTGTGTCAGATAGTGGCCCGAGATGACGTGACCTATCACAAAACACGTAGGGCAGAATGAGCGGCGTACTGACGTCATCACCCTCCACTGGGTTTTGAGGTTTAGCGCAACTATATATATTTTTTCCATTTTGTTCACAGGTTATGTTTTCAGGTTAGTTGCTGCTTATAAAACTAGAGCTTTAGGCATTCTTTGTGCCAACATCCGTTTTGCATCCTTTTTTTCTTTTCTCACATTCGTTGCTTAGGAGTAAAAAATCATTATTTCTGCTAGAACATTACTTCGAACACCCAATCCTGATATATATATATATATATATATATATATATATATATATATATATATATATATATATATATATATTTTATTTTTTTAAGCAGAGATCCTAGAGAATAAAATGGTGGTTGTTGCAATATTTTATGTCACAGCGTATTTGCACCATTTAAAAAAAAAAAAATACACTTTAACCACTTGTCCTCTGC
The DNA here is from genome assembly GCA_029574335.1 of Rana kukunoris. NCBI lineage: Eukaryota > Metazoa > Chordata > Amphibia > Anura > Ranidae > Rana > Rana kukunoris. Next base: position 66,883,719 of record CM056049.1, on the reverse strand, counting down.
CCACCGTCAAATGACGGCGGGCGGAGGACTCCATTATCCTGACATCACGTCATATGACGTGATGTCCTTTTAAACCTCGCTCTGCTGGGATCCCGTGCGAGTGCCCGGCGGCAACGATCGCCGCCGGGCACACGCGATTGCTCAGTAACTGAGTGGGGACGTGGAGCTCTGTATGTAAACACAGAGCTCCACGTCGCTGTCAGGGAGAAAGGAGACCGATGCTGTGTCCCTTGTACATAGGAACACAATCGGTCACCTCCCCCAGTCACCCCCCCTCCCCCTACAGTTAGAACACTCATAGGACACACATTTAACCCCTTCCCCCCTAGTGGTTAACCCCTTCACTGCCAGTCACATTTATACAGTAATCAATGCATATTTATAGCATTGTTCACTGTATAAATGTAAATGGTTCCAAAAATGTCAGAAAAGTGTCCGAAGTGTCCGCCATAACGTCGCAGTCCCAATAAAAAAAATCGCAGATCGCCGCCATTAATAGTAAAAAAAAAAAAAAAATGCCATAAACTATCCCCTATTTTGTAAACACTATAAATTTTGCGCAAACCAATGGATAAACGCTTATTGCATTTTTTTTTTACCAAAAATATGTAGAAGAATACGTATCGGCCTAAACTGAGGAAAAAAATATATTTTTTATATATTTTTGGGGCTATTTATTACAGCAAAAAGTAAAAAATATTGCATTTTTTTAAAAAATTTACGCTCTATTTTTGTTTATAGCGCAAAAAATAAAAACCGCAGAGGTGATCAAATACCACCAAAAGAAAGCTCTATTTGTGGGAAAAAAAGGATGCCAATTTTGTTTGGGAGCCACGGTGCACGACCGCGCAATTGTCAGTTAAAGCGACGCAGTGCCGGAAGCTTAAATTTTGTCTGGGCGGGAAGGGGGTGTAGGTACACAGTAAGCAAGTGGTTAACCCGCCTATTTTGACACTTCTCTCCTTCATGTAGAAATCATTTTTTTTTGCTAGAAAATTAATCAGAACCCCCAAAAATTATATATATTTTTTTGAGCAGGCACCCTAGGTAATAAAATAGCGGTCATTGCAACTTTTTTTGGGGCAAAAAACGGTTTCATGAATTAAAAAACAACAAAACAGTAAAGTTAGCCCAATTTTTTTGTATAATGTGAAAGATGATGTTACGCCGAGTAAATAGATACCTAACTTGTCACGTTTTAAAATTGCGCACACTCATGGATAGGCGCCAAACTTCAGTACTTAAAAATCTCCAATAAGACCCCACATCTCTCCTCCAGGCTTACAAGCATGAGATAGTGAAAAAAAATTCACCGATCTCATGCCGACAGCCGCCATTGCGGCTTTGTTTACTTCCGGGTACCCGGGCGTGACGTCATAACGTCGCGCCCGGGCCTCCCAGAGTCGTAGAGATGACTGGTGACATCTGGTCACCAGTCATCTCTATGCCTCCCAGCCAGTGCCGGCCAATTCATTCTCCGGGCCACCCGATGGCATTGGAGAGCCCGGAGAAGCACCGGATGGCGGCAGAAGGGGGGGGGAACGTCCCCTTCCGCTGCCTATAAGAACGATCAAGCGGCGGAACTGCAACATAAACATAACATTTGGAGACAGAACATGGTAATTGTAGGCGATCTCCACCGTTTACGATCTTCCATCAACCCATGACAGCTTATCCGACACTCCGACAAACCATGTAGACATGATCCATTCCATTTCCCAGAATAACGAGACTCAGCTCTGTTCTCAGGTTTCAAAATGTATGAATGAACAAATGCTTTAATGGTTAGCTCTCTTATATACAGTACAGACATGTTACAGTTAATTAAAGGAACAAAGAAACTCTCCACCCCCCTAACATCACACACTGGGGCTTCAATACACCTTCAGATGGGCTAATTATCCACCCAGACGTCCTGACTCAGACAATAAGCTTATTCACCTGCAGAATACACATTCCTATGTCAGACGTTTTGGCACCGGTCTGACATAATTACCCAATTACTACACCTGAGATGTCAGACATTATGACTCTCACCTGCTATTCCCATCACATATCATCAAATAGACTTTTAAACAGTGTTATTAGCATACACAATGAAAGGTCTTATGAGCCAGGCTGAACTAACACCTTAAAGCTAGGAATCTGACCTTTACAGACTTAATTAGCATCTCAACAGTCCAGGTTAAGCATTGAAGGAGACATCCTATTGACCTGTTGTGGACAGAATTAACCAAATTGTAATATTCCAAGATATCCTGCAAAACATGAATTATTGTTTCTCAGTCACCCTATGCCCAAAAGGGGCACAGGGTGACCCTAGACCCAAGAGTCATTAGTGACACTGGCACAGGAGTACCCCCCATCCTTAAAAAGTCTCTGGGTGTCACGAGCCATTCTGTTACAGTAATAAAAAATGATACTGCTATACTTGCATTCATGTTAATTTTCTTTTTGATAAATGAAGGCTTCTCAGATAATGGGCTTTCAGAAACCAATCAATTACCTGAATTCCATGCGACCTAATAAAAAAAAATGCCATTTACTGCAAAAGTAAGTCTATTCTGTTTCTGATTTATGAGCTGCAAAACTCCCCCAGCGAGTGCATTAAACTTGTAAAGCGATTTGAAAAGGTTGATGGATGTAGGTGCAAATTCAGCACCCATACACATCTCCTAGCTGGCATATCCACGCTCTCCCTTGGGTTGAGCCTGTGGTGCGCAATTTAAAAACACTAGAAATTGCAGAGTCAGTGGCTATCATTAAAGCCAAGTTGGCTGAAAGGTCTTTTGGAAATGTACTGTATTATTAGTAATATAATACCAACAATAATACGCAGGGAACTTTATTTTTTTATTTTTCCACTATATTCACTTTTCAAACTCAAATGCTGTAAAGGCAGAGAAGGAATGTATAAAATCTGTAACTAGCCCTATTTGTTCTTCTTGTCAAGCGAGGATTAATGAAATAGTTTTCATGTGAAAAACTAAATACATTCTCTGGAAACAGCTGTCCCCGTTCCCAGATTCAAAAAAAAGTGTCAGCTGCCAGTTATCACGGAATCCATTCTCTACATGTGAATTGAAGAGTAAAATGCGCCACTTGTGCTGCCCCAAAGTCTGATTGTTATTTACAGCAGGTGTGTGTGTACAGTGCTGGAAAGTGCGCGAAATCTAATTTCACGCGGAATTTCTATTAAAACTGCAGTAAAACAAAATATATGTTTATGTATCAACATAATAATTTATACTCTTCAGCCCTGGAAGATTTTACTTCCCTTCTACTTTTTACAATTTGGCACTGCGACGATTTAACTGGTAATTGTGCCGCTGTACACAAAAAGCATCCTTTTTCCCAACAAATAGAGCTTTCTTTTGGTGGTGTCTGATTACTAGTGTTGCTCACGAATATTCGCATCGCGAATATTCGTAACTAATATTGCATAGTCGAGTATTCGCGAATAAATCGAATATCGCGGTGAATATTCGATATTGCGAATATTCTTATTTTTTCAAATTTATTTTCAAAACAGATCACATCCTAGTGATCTCCATCAACGTCTAAAAGCATTGCTGGTATGATTAGAGACCCTGGGCCGAGTAGCTGAGGCGATCCTTTTATGTTGCCGAATATTTGCGAATACTTTCTCTGCCCTTCTGTGTTTTGTGTATAAAAAAAAAAAAAAATAGCTTTAGTTTAGTCATATAAGTTTGTGTAAGTAGAGTTCGTGTTTAGTGCATATTAGTTTAGTAATCCAGGAAATGATGTCCGTTTTCACGTGTTGACGAGAATTTCGCAATCAATTTCGCAAAAAAATTTTTTTGATAAAATATCACGAATATTCGACATTAACGAATATTTCATGAATATTCTTCTATATATTCGTGAAATATCGCGAAATCGAATATGGCGTATTCCGCTCAACACTACTGATTACCTCCTTGTGCTTAAAAAAGCGACAATTTTGAACTTTTTGCTATAATATCCCCAATTTAAAAATAAAAAAAATAAAATGTCTTCATCAGTTTAGGCCGATCTGTATTATTCTACATATTTTTGTAAAAAAATACCAATAAGCGCATATTGATTGGTTTGCACACAATTTATAGCGTCTACAAACTATGGGAATTTTTTTTTTTTTTTACTTTTTGCTATAATACATATCCAAAAGAATATATATATAAAAAAAAATAAGTAGAGAACCTGCTCTGTATCTAAGTCCGTCGGAAATTCTGATGGGGCATACACATGGTCGGAATATTGCATGTCTCTTCTACAATAAAATTCCTACCTGCTCACAGTGCATCATAGCAGAACATTAGTTCCACTTTAAAGGTCAGATTCAGGTAGCCCGGTTTAAAATTCCGTGGGCGTAACGTAGCTCAGATACGCTATGCCGCCGTAAATTAGCGAGGCAAATGCTGTATTCACCAAGCTAAGTTACGGCGGCGTAGCGTAAATGGGCCGGCGTAAGCCTGGGTAATTCAAATGTGAATGAGGAGGGTGTGTTTTATGGTAATGTGTTGTGACCCCACGTTATTTACGTTTTTTTTTAAACTGCGCATGCGCCGGCCGTGGACGTATCCCAGTGCGCATGCTCCAAATTATGACGCTACCATGCATTGTTTTGCATTCACAAACGAGTTACGCAAACGCCGTGAAATCTGAAAAATTTGACGCGGTCCCGACGTCCATACTTAACATAGGATACGCCATCTTTTTGGTGGTTTATCTTTACGCCAGAAAACGCCTTACGTAAATGGCGTAAATTCACTGCGTCGGCTGGGCGTACGTTCGTGAATAGGCGTATCTTGCGGATTTACATATTCTAGGCGTAAATCAGCGGGAACGCCTCTAGCGGCCATCTTAAAAATGCAGTCAAGATACGATGGCGTAATACAATTACGCCGCTCGTATCTTAACTCAATCCCGGCGTATCTTGTTTTCTGAATACAGAAAAAAGATACGCCGGCGCATCTGAGAAGTTACGCGGCTTATCTAGAGATAAGCCGCGTAACTTCTTACTGAATCTGGCCCTAAATGTTTACACAAAAGAGGCACCCAAAGCAGACCAGGCATGAAACTGATTTCCTATCCTTCTTGAAGACTCAAGTGACCTTTTGTATTACAAGTGAGCTTATCACAAGAAGGAAAGAACACGATAATGAGATATAATTGGCGTCAACACAAAGTACAAAACACTTCTTATTCATTCTGTTTTACAATAAATAATGGAGCAGATGATGGTAAAGAAATACAATGACAACTTCTTAAAAAAATAAAACAATGAAATCTCACATTTTCACTCTGACACCAGCTAGTAGTAGCTGCATCTCTACCAACGATGTGTTCTTCTTTTGGAGGGACAATTCCTCTTAAAGGGGTTGTAAAGGTTCATTTTTTTTTTCTAAATAGGTTTCTTTAAGCTAGCCCATTGTTGGTTCACTTACCCTTTCCTTCGATTTCCCTTCTAAATGTTTTTTTCCTTTATCTGAATTTCTCACTTCCCGTTTCTCCTCAGTAAGCTTGCCCCCATCATCCGAGCCGTTCTGGATGGGGGTTAGTCAGCGTGCTCACCCCCTCCCTTGGGACTACATCCCTGCGAGGAGATGCTGTGAACACAGCGTCCCAAGGAAGGGGGCGAGCACGCTGACTAAGCCCCAGCCAGAACGGCTCGGATGATGGGGGTAAGCTTATTGAGGAGAAACAGGAAGTGAGAAATTCAGGCAAAGAAAAAAACATTTAGAAGGGAAATTGAAGAAAAAGGTAAGTGAACCAACAATGCACTAGTTTAAAGGAACCTATTTAGAAAATAAAAATCAAACCTTTACAACCCCTTTAGGGACTTAACAGATACCCAAAACTAAAAAAAAAAATGTATTACACTTTGTATAAAGTATGGGATGATCCAGTTGTCTGTGTCCCATGGGGGGGGAGTTCACCTTTCTTTTGTAGAAACAGGGAGTGAGAGGAAGTCTCTCCAAAGTGAGGGAAATGTTACAGGAAGAAGTATCATTATTGGGACATTTTCCCTCTATTTAGGTTTTGGTGACAACTCAAAATGTTGGGTTTTCCATTGCTTTCTGCCCCTATGATAGTGATGGTTACATAGTTACATAGTTGGCCAGGTTGAAAAAAGAGTCCATCCAGTTCAAAAAACAAACAAACAAAATAAAACACAGTACATCCCATACACCCAACTCCATGCCCACAGTACAAGCAGTACAAACAGACGGTGACACTCTGGAGCGGGGGCCACAGACAGCTATTGTGGCCTCTTTTGAAAGGATTTTGTGCGCTTAAAACATGCTTTGCATTCCCATATGGGCAAAGCAAAACCCGCTTGAAGCAGGCCAAAAGAAGGTCAGGAGGTGGTCAACTGCAAGTCAGGTCCACCTGTCAATAAATTCTTAATTAACCTCCGAAGTTTCTCAAATTGATGCCATTGACACAAACCCACAAAACGAGTAAGTAATTCTAATGCGGCGTACACACGATCGGACATTCTGACAACAAAATGGTGGTTTTTTTTTGCAACAGATGTTGGCTCAAACTTGTCTTGCATACACACGATCACACAAATGTCGGAAATTCTGAACGTCAAGAACGCGGTGATGTACAGTACCTGTCGCCGAGAATGTATTTCCAGCACGGCATCGCGCCGATTTTCGGCGACATGGTGCCGACATCTCGCACGAATAGGAAAAGCACATTCCAGCGAGCACGTCATAGAAGTGACGGGGTTCCGACTTGGATTCCCACCAATTCTAGCCGCGGCGTTTGGTATGAATCATGAGGGGGAACTCCACGCCAAATTTTAGATAAAAAAACGGCATGGGTTCCCCCCCAGAGAGCATACCAGGCCCTTAGGTCTGGTATGGATTGTAAGGAGAACCCCCTACGGTAAAAAAACGGCGTGGGGGTTCCCCCACAATCCATACCAGACCCGTATCCAAGCACGAGCGAGCGCCCCCCCCCCCTCCTGAGCCGTACCAGGCCGCATGCCCTCAACATGGTGGGGTTGGGTGCTGTGGGGCAGGGGGGGTCGCCCTGCGGCCCCCCACCCCAAAGTATCCTGTCCCCATGTTGATAAGGACAGGGCCTCTTCCCAACAACCCTGGTTGTTAGTTGTCGGGGTCTGCGGGCAGGGGGCTTATCGAAATCTGGGAGCCCCCTTTAATAAGGGGGCCCCCAGATACCGGCCCCCCACCCTAGGTGAATGAATATGGGGTACATCGTACCCCTACTCATTCACCTGGAGGCAAAGTGTCAATAAAATAAACACAACTGCTCCGGTCCCGGAGCATGATGGGACTGTGACATAAGAGGCCTATATAAATCAGTGCGAGCCGCGCACCCAGCATTACAGCGGGAAGAAGCGTCGCATCAACATAAGAAAAGAAGAAGGCAGAAGACGGCAAAGAAGAGCGGGCTGCGGCGCCGCTAGTAATAGAGCTAAAAAGAACATAGCGGCGGCCAGCCCTGAAGAAGGCACCGGAGAGCGATCGAGAAAAGAACCGAGGATCGCCAAAACGACAGCGGAGAGGATGGAAGAAGACCCCCCGGAGAGTTTAGAAGAAACCCCCGCAGAGCGGAGAAGACCCCCGGATCTGACTAATAAATTATTTTAAAACCCTGTGTTGTGTGTTTATTTTATTGACAGTTTGCCTCCAGGTGAATGGGTAGGGGTACAATGTACCCCATATTCATTCACCTAGGGTGGGGGGCCGGTATCTGGGGGCCCCCTTATTAAGAGGTCCTGTCCTTATCAACATGGGGACAGGGTACTTTGGGGTGGGCGGCCGCAGGCATGCGGCCTGGTACGGCTCAAGGGGGGGGGCCCTCGCTCGTCCCCACTCCTTTTCTGACCGGCCGGGCGGCGTGCTTGGATACGGTTCAGGTATGGATTGTGGGGGAACACCCACACCGTTTTTTCAGCGTAGGGGGTTCTCCTTACAATCCATACCAGACCTAAGGGCCTGGTATGCTCCCTGGGGGGGAACCCATGCCGGTTTTTATATAAAATTTGGAGTGGAGTTCCCCCTCATGATTCATAACAAACGCCGCGGCTGGAATTGGCGGGAATCCAAGTCGGATCCCCGTTGCTTCTATGACGACTTCTTTCCATTGCGGCGAGCTAGCTCGGCGCTGGCTCCGACGACGGGGCTCGTATGTGGTCAATCTCGCAGAGAAAGGGAGCGAGATTGACACAATATCGCAGTCACCTACTGTACAAGATGTACGACAAGCCGAGGAAAATGAAGTTCAATAGGCAGTTCAGCTCTTCTGCTTGATTCTGAGCATGCGTGAAATTTTGTGCGTCGGAATTTTGTACACATGATCAGAATTTCCAGCAACAAAACGTATTGTCAGAAAATTTGAGAACCAGCTCCAAATTCCGACAGCAAATGTCCAATGGAGCCTACACACGATCGGAATTTTCAACAAGCTCCCATCGAACATTTCTTGTCGGAACTTCCGATCGTGTGAACGTGGCATAACTCTTTTCTATGTTATTCAAATCAAAAATAAAAAATAGGGCTTTATATTTTTTACATATACTTTAAAGCGGAACTCCACCCAAAAGGGGAAGCTCCGCGTGTCTGCCTCAACTTCATGTAAATCTGTTGCATTTCACACTACCCTCTCCCCAGGTGAAATCGCTGCTATCCAAAAGGTGTCTGCATTGTTCCTCTATCCACAGTGGAGAGATCCCAACGCAGGAAGTGTGTTACTGGGAGGAGGACTAGGTAAACATAAAGGGGGAAAAAAAATGCAGAAGCAACATTTCTGGATAATCTGCGAGACATGACATTTATGTTTTTTGGTTTATTGCCACTTTATCAAACACAATTACTTAATTGCTTATTTTCGAGTAATAGTATTACATTAAAGTGTTTGTCAAGCCTTTTTTTTTAAAAAAACTGCCAAACGCACTATTAGAGGCTGGCATAAAACACTGTAAATCCTTTCTAAAAACAAGCAGTGTGAATGGCTATTTATCGCTGTCTTCAGGCCGGTCACGTGACCCGCGGTCGCTTTTCAGCTCTGATACACAGCCACTGCTAGAGGGACCATGATCTCTCACTCTGAAGACAGCCGGGGAGATCACGTGGCCGCTCGGCTCCTCCTGCAGAAACCCTGTCTCGGATCTGTAAAGCAGCTGTGAGTCACATGACCAGCCTGAAGACAGCTTTAAATAACTATTTACACATCTCGTTTTTAGAAAGGATTTACACAGTGTTGTATGCCAGCCTCTAATAGAGAGACTGGCAGCGACGATTTTAGGTTTTGTATTTTCAATAATAGTGGCAGCCAGGGTGGAGTGGAGCGGAGACAGAGACAGGGCACTGACAGGCGGGGAGAGAGGAGAGCAGATCAGGGCAGCATATGATGATGGAGGGATGCACTTTGACCACGGTGGTCAGGTCCGACTAGCCCTGATTTTCGTGGTCAGTGGCAGATTCAGGGAGATTTTTTTTTACAGTTTAGAGGGGGGAAGATTATACAGCACAAGCACTGTGCTGTTTAATCTGCTTTACAGGACCAGGATGTGTGTGTGTGTGTGTATATATATATATATATATATATATATATATATATATATTAGGGCTGTGCAAATTTAATTTTAATTAATCGATTAATCTCAAATTTTTTTGATCGATCAAAACCTTTTTGATCGATTACAATTCTTTTGATTGGTACTCACCTCTCCCCTGGCTTCTGGGCCTTCAGGGAGTTTCATCAGAGATCCAGTAACGTCACAAACACCGGCGGGGCTTGCCGTGTTCATCTGAAGGGCTCCTTAGCTGTGCCTTCATATCTGCATGCCGGCGGGACCTTACTATCTGCCACACGCAAGGGCTGTTACACTTCCCTCTATCACTGCCCTCTATCAACCTGGGATTCTACAGCCATCCACTGGGAGTTGTGATAGTTCCCTTCATTGGACATCTACATGGCGACGGACTGATGTTAACCTCTCTTCATCTGGATTCAGCAGTGGTATCGTTGTACACATTTTTATACCAGTATCATACTTGGCTACATGTTTTTATGACTGCTTTTGGTACCGTTTGGTATTACTCGCACCATTATTACAGTTTATGTAGCTACATCGATTTCATCTCCAGTGCAATATTTATTTGGTTACCTACTTGAAGACTATAAAAGTTTTAATGCTATTGCCATCGAACGCTGCCTTTGTGTGCTTTTGTATCCTGCTATCCATTTTTACAGTTGTTGGTAGCTGCACTGGGAATTAAAAAATAAAACGATTAATCAAACACAAAAATTTTGATCAGTAACAGCCCTAATATATATATATATTGGGGGTTAAAAAACACCTAATAATAATGTTGTTGCCTATAGTCTAACGTTTACTTTCACTTTTCAATCATCTTTAGAAATAAGATAGATACTTTTTTTTGTGGACAACAGAGTAACGGAGATATAGAAAAGCGACATATATATATATACAATGTCACAAGGCCTGAGAAAGAAAATGATTTCTTTACACAAGAAAGGTGAAGGCTACAAGAAGATCAGCAAAGCTTTACTTATCAGTCAGAATACCATAGCAAAAATGATAAAAAAACACCCAGGCCGTCTACGGAATTTAACCACTTAAGACCCGGACCTTTAGTCAGCTAAAGGACTCGGCCAGGTTTTGCGATTTGGCACTGCGTCGCTTTAACAGACAATTGCGCGGTCGTGCGACGTGGCTCCCAAACAAAATTGGCATCCGTTTTTTCCCACAAATATGGTTGTGGTATTTGATCACCTCTGCGGTTTTAATTTTTTGCGCTATAAACAAAAATAGAGCGACAATTTTGAAAAAAATGCAATATTTTTTTATTTTTTGCTATAATAAATATCCCCCAAAAATATATAAACATTTTTTTTTCCTCAGTTTAGGCCGATACTTTTCTTCTACCTATTTTTGGTATAAAAAAAAAAATCGCAATAAGCGTTTATTGGTTGGTTTGCGCAAAATGTATAGCGTTTACAAAATAGGGGATAGTTTTATTGCATTTTTATTATTATTTTTTTTTTTTTACTATTAATGGCGGCGATCAGTGATTTTTTCATGACTGCGACATTATGGCGGACACTTCGGACAATTTTGACACATTTTTGGAACCATTGTCATTTTCACAGCAAAAAATGCATTTAAAATGCATCGTTTACTGTGGAAATGACAGTTGCAGTTTGGGAGTTAACCACAAGGGGGCGCTTAAGGTGTTATGTGTTCCCTAATGTGTGTTTACAACTGTAGGGGGGTGTGGCTGTAGGTGTGACGTCATCGATTGTGTAGCCCTATAAAAAGGGATCACGCGATCGAGGACGCCGCCACAGTGAAGAACGGGAAAGCCGTGTTTACACACAGCTCTCCCCGTTCTTGAGCTCTGGGGACCGATTGCCGGAGCTTCAGACCCGGTCGTGGGAGCGCGCCCGCGACCCATGGCTAGGTACTAGTACAGGACGTACCTGTACGTGAATGTGCCCAGCCGTGCCATTCTGCTGACGTACATGTGCAGGAGGCGGTCCTTAAGTGGTTAAAGGATAAGTTCCCCATTCATAACATGTTGCATGTTTCACCTATTTTCAGGGGAAAACATGTAACATGTTATAATTTGCACCGGCCTCTGCACTTCCCACTGTGCCAGCAAGAGGGGGGTCTTCTCCACTCGCTAGCTGTTAAAAAGTCAAAACAGAAAACAGGCGGCTGTGCAGGGCTCCACCCACCCGGCCGCGTGGAGAACAAAGATTTGCAGTCCAAGGACCCGGCTGTGGAACGCGCTACCAACTAACATCTGAATGGAAGAAAATCATCGGGCCTTCAGAAAAAAAACTCAAGACCCACCTCTTCTGGAGGATCAGGACGACAATGGATACCAAGCTCTTTGAGGCGATTCAGTTCGCATTTGTAGCGCTACACAAGTTATTCACTCACTCATTCGCATTGCTCTGTGAATGGAAAACTACAAGGTCCGACAGCCTTTGCGGCTGTCGTCTTGTAGTTTTCAATGAACTATCACAGTGCTGTGATGTGGTAGTTGATTCATTCGTCCTGTCAGCATGTATAAGTTTCCTCATACAATGTATGAGCAAGTCTAGACCTGCATGGCATCTACTGATCACTGGTGCAATGCTTTACAGGCTCCTGAAACAATTTTTTTTTTTATAAATCACCAGCAAAAAAATTTTTTAGTATTTTTTTCTGAAAAAATATCCAAGACACAAAACTAAGGCCACTGTTTTTGCATTTCCGAAGAAGATCACGGTGAAAGTGATTAAATGGGCAAGTAGGTCTCCTGATCTGAACCCTATCAAGTAACACCTATGGGGAATTCTGAAGAGACAAGATGCTCTTCACTCTCCATCCAGCATCCAGGCGCTAAAAGAGGTCGTTCTTGAAGAATGGAAATAGATAATGTAGATGTTGCAATATGTTGCCAACTTCATTCTATGCCTAGAAGACTTGATGCTGTCCTTACAAATCATGGAGGTCATACAACATACTAGATGTAGTAGTTTTTGTTGCAGGGTATATTCATTTTTGCATTAACTAATTTAAGTAAAACGGAAGATTTTGTAATCAAAAATATATTACTAACCTTACTTTCATCCAATAATCAAAGCAAATGTTCTACAAAACAAAGTTTTGTCAAAATTGAAGAAAATTGTTCTTGTGTTCATTGAGATATTGATTTAAATCTTACTTTTCATAAGGGGTGTACTCATTTATGCTGAGCACTATATATATATATATATATATATATATATATATATATATATATATATATACATACATACTGTGGGAGATTAGCTCGTGGGGATCACTTTTCTGAAACACAGTCTGTAAACAGGCACTTTCTTTTTAAGTCTGGCAGCTGCCAGGTTTATTTCACAAAAGGTTTGCAGGTTAAAACAAACAAAACAGTAAACTTAAAGCGGAGCTCCAGCCACGGTAAAAATTTTTTTTAAAGTCAGCAGCTACTAACAGTGTAGCTGCTGACTTTAAATAAAGACACTTACCTGTCCTAGGCGCCCGCGCTGATGGGCCCCCCGATGCCGGTCCCACGATCGCTCCGGGTCCCGCGCCGCCATTCACAATATGGGAAACAGGCAGTGAAGCCGTACGGCTTCACTGCCCGTTTCCTACTGCGCCTCCGCGAGTCTCACGCTGGCTTGTGAATGGGCGCGCTGCTCTCTGAGAACACACACAGTTCCCAGGAAGCAGCGCGCCCATTCACAAGGAGAAGAAGAAGAAGAAAACACACCGCGGATTAGGAAGAGGCAGATTACGGACTTCCGCATAGCAACAGCTATTTCGGGTAAGTATTTTTTTTTTTTTTTCAGGTTTTTATTTTTTATTTTTTTCAAACAACATTGTAAAATGTTGTTATACTGGGTGGAGCTCCGCTTTAAATCCTTGCCGTCCAGCTCTAACTAAACATCAGGGTCTCCTATCTATACAGTGTGGGGCTGGTCCCCACCACCCATAAAATAAACAACAACGCAAACCTTTTTTTCTTGCAATGTCTTTAGAGCTCCTCACACTCAGGTTCCCTCCTCAGTGTCCCAAAACCAGAGAGCTCCCTTCTGATCTCTTCCTGGTTGTTTTTAAGGTCCACCTGACATTGAACTCCAGTGGACCCAAATATCCGGACCGGAACACCAGAGGCCGTAAAACCCGGCCCGGATTCCGGTTCAGCTTCTCAAAATAGACCGTATGCGTGGTGAAATATACCTATGGTCAAGTATCTGACCTCGCATACCGTCACAATACATACACACATATACACACAGTGGAACCTCGGATTGCGAGCAACGCCTTTAACGAGTGTTTTGCAATAGGAGCACTTTATTTATAAAAATCCTAACTCGGTTTGCGAGTGTTGTCTGTTTGGCCTGAGGTGGAGGGGGGGGGGGCGAAGGCGAACAACGCAATTATGCCAGCCCCGAGCATAATCCGTTCCAGGAAAATGCTCGTAATCCAAAGTACTCACATATCAAAGCAAGTTTCCCCATTGAATTCAATGGAAACGAAAATAATATGTTCTGCATTGACTTCAATGGCATGCAATACGGAAATGTCCGAAAAGGCCTGAGGACAGATCGGCTGACCTTGGCAAACCTCGGAAAGACTCCATTCATGAGCCTTTCCAAGGTTTGCGGAGGTCAGCCGAACTGTCCTCGGGCCTTTCCGCCTATTTCCAAGCCGCCACCCCCCCCCCCCCACCACCTCAGGCCAAATGCCAAACAGGGTACTGCACACCACTTTGGCCTGAATCCTGCTCGTTTTGCGAGACAACTCTCGCAAACCGAGTTGGGATTTTAGGAAAAACAGTTCTCTTTTTGCGAAACGCGTTACTCGCAATCCGAGATTCCACTGTATATATTATATATATATATATATATATATATATATATATATATATTATACATACATACATACACACACACATATGACATATATACACACATATATATATATATATATATATATATATATATATATATATATATATATATATATATATATATATATATATATATATATATATATACAGGGCTTTTTTTCAGGGGGAACTTGGGGGAACTCAGTTCCACCACCTCTGGCTCAGACCCTTGGGTGCCTGCTCACCACAACCACTTGTAAACACAGAAGTCTGGTTTCTGTGTTTACAAGTGACAGCTTTGTAACCCCCTGAACCCTGCACTCAGTATGCAATGCAATTCTGATATTTAATGCCCCTTTAAGACCCTTCTACTGTTTGTGAAATCTGAACGGGTCGTAGTTGAGTTCCTGTACCTAGTTTCTGAGAAAAAAAGCTCTGTATATATGACACACACACATATACATTATTGACCGTTGTATGTGTCAATTAAATGCAGAATAACGTGACAGACAAAAAGAAACATCTGTCCTTTGTTCCCCTTCCAAGTCAGTAGATTTTAATGTGCTGCTGCTGCTGAGAAGGTGACGTCTTCATACAAGTTCTATACAACTGCGTATTCAGTTCATGATTTCAAAGTGCCCATTATCTGCTGTCATCATTGCTACTTTTATAAACAATTGCCACCATTCCTAAAGCATGCCTACACTGCATTTCAACACCACAAACCAAAAATGCTCCAATTTATTTTTAAAATTCAAAGTAAAACGCACCCATCCATGTCGCCATGCTTTATTTTGATGAGAAATAACTTTGAAAAAACGCCCCTTCTAGCATTTCTGGCCATGGCACTGATTGAAAAAAGTGAAGCTAAAAGACAGGCCAACTTAGTGAACAGAAAAAGTCAGTATGGCGTTTTTTTTTATTTTATTTGAAATCTTGATGCAAATTTGGTGAAGTTCAAATGAAGTGATTTCAAGGTAATATCTCAATCCGTTTAGATGCCGACATCAAAAGGGGAAATGTATTTAAACACCTGAAATAACATGTTATAACCACTTGTACGTAAAAGAGTCATCAGACCCAGTTAAAAAACGTTCACTGCCAAATAGCAAATTAACTGTATAATTGTAGGATTATTCTCTGCAATTCTGTTTCAAACCATAACGCTGCCCTCTCCAACTTATTTTTGATAAAGAAAAGCAAGAGGCAGGGTTGCCCTCTAAGCAGTTTGTACCAAAAGGAACTAATGCCCTGTACACACTAAAATTTTTCAGCATGTCCAAAAAACAAAGTTTTCCCAACTTCATCATTAAAAACGACGCTGCCCACACACCATTGTTTTAAAAAAATGATCTAGCAAAGCGCGGTGACATACAACACGTACCACGGCACTATAAAGGGGAAGTTCCATTCGCCTTTGGGCTGCTTTCAGTGGCGGAATTATCACTGTCGCAGCAGTCGCACTTGTGACGGGGCCCTGTAGTTCTCCGCCGCTTTCAGGGGGCCCGCCAAGCGCCCGTTTGTTTGTGTGACCAGGGCCGGCGCTAGCTAGTTGTGCACTTGACAGGGTGTGGGTGTGCGGTGTTGCGACTTGCGGAGGGTGCAGACGTGCAGGGGGGGCACTGCTGCTTCCTCCTAAATGTACTTTCCTGTGTCTCCGTGCATTGCCCCCATGTTCAGTCCCCGTGATTGGGCGTATGGGGTCATGTGCAGCAGCAGGGCTAGCCTGTCCACGATCGCGGTAGATCCTGATGTCCCGCCTCCGCCCATGTTCAGTCTCCTGCACACTGTGATTGGGCGAAGGCGGGACATCAGGAGCAACCTCGATTGTTAACAGGTCAGCCCAGCCGCCCAATCACAGCGAACCGCGGGAAGACAGAAATGTATTTTGAGATGCCTCCGTCTTCTCCTCCTCCATAGAAAGAAGATTCTCCCTTGTGATGGTGAGATGTTGCTGGCCCCCTCTGATAGTTCTGCTCTCCACTCCTCCATGCGTGACCGCACAGGTGGGATAAGGCGGGGAGAGCTGCAGGCTGCTTGTCTGGAGGTTTCCCCCGCCGCCCCCCTCTCCTTTTCATGTCAGCAGCACGGGGAAGAGAAGTCTTTTCCTACCCGTTTTTCTTCCCTCCCCATTGGCCCAGTTTTTCTCAGCAGAGAGCAGACTACAGTCCCCAGCATGCACTCTGCTGGGGAAAAAGAGAACATCTGAAACAAGGTGAGGAGTCAGTGGTACACTAACAGCTACAGGAGACATGAAAGAAGACTGTGCTGGGGGAACTAATAGCCCCAGCTTCACCAGACAGAGCCACGATGTACCCGCACCACCAGAGAGAGCCATGCTGTACCCGCACCACCAGAGAGAGCCACGCTGTACCCGCACCACCAGAGAGAGACCCACGCTGTACCCGCACCACCAGAGAGAGACCCACGCTGTACCCGCACCACCAGAGAGAGACTCGCGCTGTACCCGCACCACCAGAGAGAGAGCCGCGCTGTACCGCACCACCAGAGAGAGACCCGCGCTGTACCCGCACCACCAAAGAGAGACCCACGCTGTACCCGCACCACCAGAGATAGAACCACGCTGTACCCGCACCCCTAGAGAGAGACAGAGCCACGCTGTACCCACACCACCAGAGAGAGCCACTCTGTACCCGCACCACCAGAGAGAGAGAGAGCATGTAATTCTGTCTAGCACCACCAGAGAGAGAGCAGGTAAGTGTCACTGGGCAGTGTGGGCACAATAGGACACAGAGAGTACTAGCATTATATGGCCACAATAGGACTGGGACACTGATAAAAAGCTGATTTCACTGTAAAGGGGCACTGTAATCATTGCAGTGCCCCTTTACAGTGCAGTCCCCTCTATATCACAGCGTCCCTGCCCATTACAGTGTAGATGGCAACACACCCTGCCCCTGGAAAATTTGGCTGCTCAGTCTAAAAATTCCTGGGCCTATTTTTTGTCCTAGTCCGGGCCTGGTTAGTATAGTGGTCAGTATAGTATACCATCACCCACCCCTCCAGTACCACTGCCACCACCCCCCCTCCAGTACCACTGCTATCAGCCCCCTCCCCCCCTCCAGTACCACTGCTATCAGCCCCCTCCAGTACCACTGCTATCAGCCCCCTCCAGTACCACTGCTATCAGCCCCCTCCAGTACCACTGCTACCACCCCCCTCCAGTACCACTGCTATCAGCCCCCCTCTAGTACCACTGCTACCACTCCCCTCCAGTACCACCACCATCACCCCCCCCCAGTACCACTGCTATCAGCCCCCCTCTAGTACCACTGCTACTACCCCCCTCCAGTACCACCACCATCACCCCCCCCCCTCCAGTACCACCACCATCACCCCCCCTCCAGTACCACCGCCATCACCCCCCCTCCAGTACCACCGCCATCACCCCCCCTCCAGTACCACCGCCATCAGCCCCCCTCCAGTACCACCGCCATCAGCCCCCCTCCAGTACCACCGCCATCAGCCCCCCTCCTGTACAACCGCCATCAGCCCCCCTCCTGTACCACCGCCATCAGCCCCCCTCCAGTACCACTGCTACCACGTGGTACCTACCGGAGCATGATGGGACTGCGACGTCACAAGACAGGCCTATATAACTCGCTGCGAGCCGCGCGCCAGTCATAACAGCGGAAGGAAGCATCGCGTCAACATCTGGAGAAGAGAAGAAGAAGACGTCACAGAAGAGGGGACTCGCCGCTGCTAGTAATTGAGCTAACACACGAAGATAGCGGCGGCGAGTCCTGAAGAAGAAGAAGACCCCCGGAGAGCCGGAGAAGACCCCGGAGAGCCGGAGAAGACCCCCCCCCGCCGCCGAAGATGTCGAAGGAAGCCCGCTGGGTGGTGGGCGCTTTTATCAAAGCGCCCCCCCCCCCGGCGGCGGAAGAGAACCAGACGGCGGCGAAGAACAGCGGCACCCACCCCCCCGCAGAAGCCTGCCGGAGGGGGGCGCTTTTATAAAAGCGATCATACACACCCCCCCGGCGGCCAACTAATAAAATATTTCAATACACTGTGTGGTTTATTTGTGTTTACACTTTTCTTGCAGGTGAATGGGTAGGGGTACAATGTACACCATACTCATTCACTTAGGGTGGGGGGCCGGTATCTGGGGGCCCCCTTATTAAAGGGGGCTTCCAGATTCCGATAAGCCTCCCGCCCGCATACCCCGACAACCAACGGCCAGGGTTGTCGGGAAGGGGCCCTGTCCTCATCAACATGGGGACAGGGTGCTCTGGGGTGGGGGGCCGCAGTGCGCCCCCTGCCCCAGAGCACCTGACCCCCCCATGTTGAGGGCATGCTGCCCGGTACGGCTCAGGAGGGGGGGGGGGCGCTCGCTCGCCCCCACTCCCCTCCTGACCGGCCGGCCGGCGTGCTTTGGATACAGGTCTGGTATGGATTGTGGGGGACCCCCACGCCGTTTTTTCGGCGTAGGGGGGTCTCCTTACAACCCATACCAGACCTACGGGCCCGTTATGCTCCTGAGGGGGGAACCCATGCCGGATTTTTATTTAAAATCCGGCGGGGACTTCCTTCTCAGGATTCATAACAAACTCCGCCCACGTGTAGAATTGGCGGGAATCCGCGTCGGATCCCCGTCGCTTCTATGACGGCTTTGTCTCCATCGCGGCAAGCCAGCTCGGCGCTGGCTCCCGCGATGGGGCTCGCAAGTGCTCAATCTCGCCGAGAAAGGGAGCGAGATTGACACAATATCGCGGTCAACCACTGTATGGCTTTGCCAGGGAAAGCCACCAGAGGGCGCGGGCGTGCCCCTGCATGGTGGGGAACCCGATGTGCATGACCAACGGAGCATGATCGCGTGCATGAGTGGGAAAACGGGGGTTTGTGTGTGTAAGCACACAAATCTCCATGCTGTCTAAGGAGAGGACAGATCGTGTCTTTCTACAAAGTAGAAAACATGATCTGTCATCTCCTTTAGTGAGTCCCCTCCCCCCACTGTTAGAACACACTATAGGGAACATAGTTAACCCCCTTGATCGCCCCCTAGTGTTAACCCCTTCCCTGCCAGTGACATTTACATAGTAATCAGTGCATATTTTTAGCACTGATCGCTCTGTAAATGTCAATGGTCCCAAAAATGTGTCAAAAGTGTCTGACCTGTCTGCCGCAATACCGCAAAAAAAAAAAAAAAAATTGCAGATCACCAACATTACTAGTAATTAAAGAAAAAAAAAAACATATAAATGCCATAAATCTTTTCCATAATTTGTAGACGCTATGGCCCGGATTCACGTAGGACTTAGGCCGAAGTATCTCAAGATACGCCGTCCTAAGTACAAATGTGCACTGTCGTATCTATGGGCCGATTCCCAAAGCTAGATACGTCAAAAAAATAGGCTTCAGCCACCCGACGTAACTTTGGTATATGAGTGAATGAGGGCGCTAGGTTCAACATGTGAACTGGTGGTGAAACACGAAGTGATATACTGGTGTATGCGATTCACCTGTTAGGGCGGATCCATTAACAAAAGTCTAATGAACCACTAATGATATATGAAATATGTGAAAATCAACACTAAAAGTATTCATAAAAAGATAACAATCAATACTTGGTAGGATAACACAAAAGTGATATGTTCATATAGAAAAAAGTTCATATTGTAATGGTTCGTAAGGACAAGTTTGCATAAATTATCAAGAACACTTTGGGTGAAATTGATTAGATGGTGAAGGCGTTTTCTTAGCACCTGGGAATGCGACTGCATGCAAACCCTTAGAAGAATTTGTCCTTACGAACCATTACAATATGAACTTTTTTTTCCATATGAACTTTTTTCTATATAAACATATAACTTTTGTGTTATCCTACCAAGTATTGATTGTTATCTTTTTATGAATGTTGAGTTCCACATATATCATATATTACTAGTGGTTCATTCCACTTTTGTTAATGGATCCACCCTAACAGGTGAATCGCATACACCAGTATATCACTTTGTGTTTCACTACCAGTTCACATGTTGAACCTAGCGCCCTCATTCACTCATATACCACACGTACACAGTTCACCCCTGTAAACCTGAGGAGCTGCTTTTATTATTATTATTTATTAGGTTCACCCACCTAATTTGTGCCATTGTGCACACTGCACTATATTTAAGTAACATTTGGCGCGGAAATCACCCAACCTTTATCGCCCGACGTAACTTGCCTACACCGGCGTATCGTGGGCGCATAGTTATGCTGGACGCATTCGGCGTTCCCATTTTAAATATGCAAATAAGTAAGATACGCCGATTCACGAACATACTTGCGCCCGGCGCATATTTTAAGCGTTTTGCGTAAGGGTTACGTCTGGCGTAAAGTTATTCCCCATATAGGAGGTGCAACCCATGCAAAGCTATAGACCAGGGAACGAACGCCGTCGATTTTTACACCGTTTACTTAGTACGTGAATAGGGCTGTGCGTAGGTTATGTTCACGTTGTAGGCAGTGTTTTGACGTATCTTAGTCAGTTATTTCAACGTAACTGTGAGCATGCGCACTGGGATGCATCCGTTTGTTTTTAGTACTTGTTTGAAGCTCAGCCCATCATTTGCATGGGGTCAAGCTTCATTTACATGTTACATTTTCATGTTACACGCCCACTTCCAGCCCACTTCCACCTACTTTGGCTTACGTCGGCGCAACGTTGAGCGCATTTGCTTTGTGAATACCAACCATGCTTGCCTCTCAGCGTTGCCCGGGCGTAGCTTAAAGAAGATACGCTACGCACGCATAAAGATGCGCCGAGGTACATGAAACTACCCCATTAACTTTTGCACAAACCAATCAATATGCGCTTAATGCAATTTTTTTTTACCAAAATGAAAATATGTAGAAGAATATATATCAGACTAAAACTGTGGACATTTTTTTTTTTTTGTATTGGGATATTTATTATAGCAAAAAGTAAAAGATATATATTTTTTTTCATAATTATCGCAAATTGTTTTGTTTATTGCGCAAAAAAATAAAAACCGCAGAGGTGATCAAATACCACCAAAAGCACTATTTGTGGGGAAAAAAGGACGTCAATTTTGTTTGGGTACCAAATTTGCAATAATTCTGCAAAAAAAAATATATATATCTTTTACTTTTTGTAAAATAAAAACATGGCACAACCACGCAATTGTCAGTAAAAGCAACGCAGTGCCGATTTTGCAAAAAATGGCGTGGTCGTTGAGCAGCCAAATCTTTCGGGGCTGAAGTGGTTAATCCTCACATCTAAGGTTCAGCCTGGGAGCCAACCATGGCTCCCTCCATAAAGACAGTGGAGGATTAAAAGGTAGCCACCGAGGTACAAGAAGTGTGTTATTCACAGGAATATTTTCCAATTAAACCAGAGCGCTGCCCTCTCCAAACAAAAAAATAAACTAGCTTGAAGAAAGAAAAATAAAGCAACCATCTGATTTGATCTCCTCTTGGGTTTAAATTAGGGGTGCAACGGATCATCACCGATCCGTGATCCGAACGGCTCACCCCGTTCGGATCGGCACACCCCGCGATCCGCGGAGCGCTCCGGAGCCTCAGTCTAGGAAAGTCACCGGCTTCGGCCTAGCTCCGGAGCCGCGTCCACCTTGGTACACCCGGCGGCGGCCCTCCTCTCTGTTCACACCCACAGAGGAGGAGGAGCCCGCGCTCAAGGGAAACACACGCCGCTGTCTGAGGTCTGCACTATGTAGGGGTTACTGTCTGAGGTCTGCACTATGTGGGAGGTGTTACTGTCTGAGGTCTGCACTACTAGGGGGGGTACCGTCTGAGGTCTGCACTACTAGGGGGGGTACCGTCTGAGGTATGCACTACTGTGGGGTGTCTGTACTGAGGGGGGAACATAGTGGGTGGGGGGGTGACACCATTTTTATTATTTTTTTTGCACCGAGTGACGCCACTGCAGTGGGGGGGGGGGGGGTGTGGATATTACAGTTGGGGAGATTTTTTATTTTTTTTGCTGATCTGAAAAACGATCCGATCGGTGAATCCTGATTCGAGGAACGATCTGAACCATGAGTTTTTTGATCCGTTGCACCCCTAATTTAAATACACAATAAAAGTGCCCACTTCCCAGCCATCTTTTAGCCACAGTCACCAACTGCTAAAATAGTTTTTGAGTGTAAAGTAATTATATGATCGCAATTTGTATGAAAATCAATAACAAACATAAAACGGTTTCGTTTTTTGGCAATAAAGAGGTTTCTATAAATTTTCACCACAGTTGCTCAACGCTGGGAAACAAATGAAGGTGTAGATGACTGATTGCCGTGTTTGAAAGCTGATGGAAAACTAAATTGCTATCAAAAAATTGTGAAGCGTACAGACAGAATTCCTCCTAATAAAAAGCCATTTATAATACAAAGTTTTATTTTCATTTGGACAAAATATAAATACAAAATGAAAATTGTAGGTTTTGATGGCCTTTAACTACCCAGACATAAAATTTGTTAGCGCATTCAAGCAACTGGCATTTACATAATTACATACCTACAAAACCTGCAGAACTAAAAATAAACATATCACCTAACAAGGGATCCAATGTAGTCATATCTAGACAGATGGCATCAACCTGTTAGGAGCCACAACCTTTTTCAGTCAGAAATATCCAATCAAAATTAGTACTGCCGGGAAGTTAAAGAACAGAATACAGTGGAAACTTGGTTAACGAGTAACGCGGTTAACAAGCGTTTTGAAAGACGCGCAACTTCTTTTTTTTTTTTTTTAATCCTGACTCGGTTTGCGAGTGTTGTCTCGCGAAACGAGCAGGATTCAAGCCAACAGGGTGTGCAGAACCACATTTGGCCAGAGGTGCGGGGGCACTGGTGACACTCGGAAACGGTTCGGAGCCGCTCAGAAATACTTGGAAAGACTTAGTTCCAGAACTGTGAGCAGCACAGTAGTGACATCATAAATCAACATGCCAAACCTCGTAGAAGATCTTAAGCCACGTACACATGATCGGTCAAACCGATGAGAACGGTCTGAAGGACAGTTGTCATCGGTTAACCGATGAAGCTGACTGATGGTCTGATGTGCCTACACACCATCAGTTAAAAAACAGATCGTATCAGAACGCGGCGACGTAAAACACAATGACGTGCTGAAAAAAACCTATCGGTTAAAACGGTTAAAAAAAAGCAAACTTGCTTTAAAATTTAACCGATGGATTGATAACCGATAGGTCAAAACCGCTCGTTAGTATGCAAAACCAATCGGTTATCAATCCATCGGTTAAATTTTAAAGCAAGTTTGCTTTTTTTTAACCGTTTTAACCGATGGGGCCTACACACGATCGGTTTTGACCAATGAAAACGGTCCTTCAGACCGTTGTCCTCTGGTTAACCTATCGTGTGTACGTGGCTTAACACTACATCTATTAGGTTACAGAACAAGTGTGCCTAGGCAAAGAACACGCACCGCTAATTATTTTTAGAGGGATTGCAGGCAAATATTACATTGTTCAGGGTACATGACAGGGACCTGCTGGTATGGTAAGAAGGCTCTTGCGTGCGCGCATGCGCACACATGCTGCTGTGCAGAATAGGCAACATCATCCATCTGTGCCTGTGGCCGGCGCGTCGGGTGCGTGTGCAGCGTATGTGCACGCTAGCGCTACTTGGCGCCATTATGCCTTTAAAAAGTCAGCAACTGCAATGATGCCTTGCTGTTTGATCTGCAGCTCTGTACCAGTAATCTGCATACCTGTTATCTGTTACCTGTACCAACATGGCTCTGCTTGACCACCCGATATCTCCAATCCTGACCCTGGCTTGCTTTGACCCTGCTTAGTCTTCTATTTGCCTACCTGATGCCAGACCTTGCTTGTACCTCTGACCACGCTTAGTCTCCTGTGTCCGTCTCTGTCTGATTACCTGCTCCGACCCGGCCTGTCTGACCCTGCTACTGTCTTCTGCTCTGTGTTGCACCTCACCCAGCTTGTCTCACCCTGCTCCAGCTTCCTGCTGTTCCTGTACCTGCCATGTCCAGGGTCGCTGACCTACAACCATCCCTACTGCTGCCTACAGTTCCAGCCATCCCTGAAGGATTATTACCCTGCCACTGTGCCAGGCTACTACCACTACCCCAGGCACTCCTACCTCGCTGCGCTCTCGAGCTCACTGTCCCCAATCCAGTGACTCCTGAGTCAGGGCTATAAGAGAGATCTCCTCATACTAGTTTGGTTCTACTACCAGATACGCTCTGTACTTAAAGCAGATCTCCACAGAAATTTTTTTATTACAAGCCAGCAGCTACAAATACTGCAGCTGCTGACTTTTAATATTAGGACACTTTCCTGTCCTGGAGTCCAGCGCAGTCGCCAGCAGAGGACAAGCGATCGCTCGTCACTTTGCTGCCCCCACTGCCATCCTCGGTGAGGGAACCAGGAAATGAAGCATTGCGTCTTCACTGCCCGGTTCCCTACAGCGCATGCGCGAGTCGCTCAGCGCCGTCTTGCTGGTTCCCGCTGTATTCTAGGAGCCGAGTGTTTTCCAGAACACAACGGGCAGGGGCGGGAAGTGACGCACTACCCGTAGAATACTCCCGGAAGTGGGTCCAAATACCTGTCTTTGACAGGTATCTGCACCCCCCTCCCCCTGAAAGGTGTCAAATGTGACAACGGAGGGGTGAGGGTTCCGATGAGCGGATTTTCCACTTTAGGGTGGAGCTCCGCTTTAACAGTACTACTTATGCCTCGTACACACCCTCGGACTTTCCAAGAAAAAAAGTCAGACAGGCTTTTTTTTCAGAAAGTCCGACCCTGAGTAGCCTCCATCTGACTTTTTTGATCGGAAGTCCAACGGACCTTAGATAGAGAACCTGTTCTCTATCTTTCTGTCGGACTTCCGGTCTTGCATGGTCAAAAGTCTGACCATTGTACGAGGCTATCAGGTGCAATACTTCTAGATGTTCCCTATAAAAAAAAAAAATGATGAAATCTTGAATCTTTAACGGAGAGCCACTTTAAGTTCTAATGACAATGAGACGTGACACTTTTTTTTTTTTTTTTTTTACACTTGCCTTCATCAGGACCCAAAGAAGAAAATCTAAAATTTGCAAAGCACACTGTTTAGAAAAGTTGTGTAAAGTCACGTTTTAAACAAATCCTGAAGTTTGGTCTGAAAGCAAAAGAATTCCTTAGAAGATTATATTAGCTTTTACATCTGCCAAATACATTCCACAATAACCTTGTTTGTATAATAATGCCTTGTTAATTTAAATGATTACAAGGCAGAAAATACTACAAAACCTCTGAAATGTTTCCAAAGAAAATATGTTTATCTTGTATTCTGGTATCTGAGCATTTTAGATAGAAATGCGCTGTAAACAATGCATAAGGTGCTACACTGCAATGGCAAAACAAATCCAAAATGATGGAATTTTATTTTGGATGTATTTGCAAAAACATTACAAATAAGCCTGAATATGCTACATTATAGATGTACAAGATTTTTATTTGGTGAAAATTCACACTGTAAATCATTGCATTTATTTTTTTTCTAAGCAGGAAAAAAAAAAAAGTAGCGTTAAAAAAATAAAAAAATCGTTTTAATTCATTTTTTTTTGCATATTAATACTTTATGGTCTTCAAAATAGGGGACATGTCCATTGCTTACATACCAACTCGCCTACTGTGTATAATCCACAGGTGCATCCTACTCTCAATTGTTTTCAGTGTTTCACTGTTCCCCAAGGGACAAAGTACATTAATACTTTGGGGTTGATTTACTAAAACTGCAGAGTGCAAAATCTGGTGAAGCTGTGCAAAGAAACCGATCAACTTCCATTTTTTTTTGTCAAAGCTTAAAGGGGTTGTAAAGGTTTGTGTTTTTTCACCTTAATGCATCCCGTTTTACTCACCTGAGCCCGTTTACCTGCTCGGCTCGTCCCCGGCATCCTCTTCTCAACGGAGTCCCGGCGTTGATTGGATAGATTGATAGCAGCGCCGCCATTGGCTCCCACTACTATTTTTAACCACTTCAGCCCCGGACCATATTGCTGGTCAATGACCGGGCCACTTTTTGCGATTCGGCACTGCGTTGCTTTAACTGACAATTGCGCGGTCGTGCGACGTGGCTCCCAAACAAAATTGACGTCCTTTTTTCCCCACAAATAGAGCTTTCTTTTGGTGGTATTTGATCACCTCAGTTTTTATTTTTTGTGCTATAAACAAAAATAGAGCGACAATTTTGAAAAAAAATGAATATATTTTACTTTTTGCTATAATTAATATCCCCAAAAATATATAAAAAAAAATTTTTTTCTCAGTTCAGGCCGATACGTATTCTTCTACATATTTTTCGTAAAAAAAATCACAATAAGCGTTTGATTGGTTTGCGCAAAAGTTATAGCGTCTACAAATTAGGGCAAAGTTTTATGGCATTTTTATTAATATTTTTTTACTAGTAATGGTGGCGATCAGAGATTTTTTTCGGTGCTGCAACCTTATGGCGGACACTTCGGACACTTTTGACAGTTCTGGGACCATTGGCATTTTCATAGCAATCAGTGCCCGGCGATGATCGCGCCCGCCGGGCATGTGCGTCGGGACCAGGGGCGAGCGGGTGTCGCGCACGCGCCCCTATTGGCTGAATCGTGAGATGACGTAAAGCTACGTGATCTCGCGCAGCCGAGCCGACCTACTGCCGTATAACTGCGGCGGCTGGTCGGCTAGTGGTTTAAAAAGGAACCTTTAGTACCACTTTAATTAAATAAAAGCCAAAGTTAGAAGCGGATTGGCTACCATGCATAGCTGCACCAGATTTTGTACTCTCCAGTTTAAATGAAAATCTACCCCTTTGTCTCATGTCCCTACGTGCTTTGCAAGCCTAGCTATGAGGCCCAATAGGGCATAGCTAGCAGGGAGAAGAAGTTGCGCCAGACAAATTGTGGCAAGAGTAATGCAGAAGCAGGGGGGCATGTCAGTTTCTTGTCCCTCTGTGTTCCCTTAATGCCAATTATTTCAAGCAAGTGCTTGGAGCGGAGACCCGTGCCGATTATCTAGCAACCATTGTCGGACAGATGTGGGGGGCACCCTCATAGCTAGGCTTTACAAAGCACGTAGATAGGAACATAGGCCCAAGTACAATATGTACTCTTCCCCTTGCCAAACAGAACAGAAAAGTTCACAAGTGAGAATTCAAAACTCCTAGAGATATTAAAAAATATCTGCTAAAGAAAACTAGTAGTATGAATATTTTCTGGTAACAATAACTCCTAGCTAAAGCAAGAATACTAAAATGATTAGCAATATAGTGTGTATATAAGGTAAAGCACCGCATTCAGAGTGAAGTTTGTAACATACTGCACAACATAAAGGTTGGGGTCAGTCTGGAGTATGCCATGTCCAGCACAGTGTACAGATTATAATGGCTCAGACAATTTCACTTAAAACACAACCAGTATGGTCACATTCTTTCTGGTATCACAGTAGATATGGAGCGCTTTGAGTCCAGAACACAACACACCAAACTCTGTTGTGTCATAGGGTGTGGGTGAGCTTGCTTCTCACTCTTCCTTTCTGGAGTTTCTCCTTTATTATAACCATGTGGGAGTAGGGTACAGAAGACAGAAAATGGGGGGGGGGGGGCTAACATTAATGTTGTTTTGTACTCTGAGGTTCAAGAGTTTGGGGGTACTCAAGGAGACATAAAAAAAAAAAAAAACTTGTGCAGGCACCAGTTACTGTGCTTTTTTTTAACTGGTACGCATTTAAATACTCAATTAAGTAAATAAGCAGACAAGAGAGAGCCCACTGTTGGTGGAAACTGGACAGCAGTTTGTCACCATTACAGCTAGATCACAACACTATTATTGGAGGTTGCTACATTCCTTCTTGCTTGTGCCCTACAAAGTTCCCAGTTCCAAGAATAAGACTTCCAGGAGCAGGCTGAACAATAACTGTACAAAGGATCATCCAAATGAGAACCCTGTAAAATTGAGTGGGATAACAGCCGAAGGCTTGCATAACCGGATGTCAATTATAGATACTCGGAATACTCGGTAACTGAAGTGAGATCAATTATGTTCAGCACAGATCTCTACTTGTACACACGCCAAGCACATGGTACTGTATATCTGAAGGAGATCCCAGGGGAGTGGGACATATACAGTGTTATCAGTAATGGAGAGCTGGACAGATCAGTATGCATCAAATATATTGATTAAAAAATCTCAGTTTTCTCATATCAATGACACTTATGCATAAATAAATAGCAGTCACTGAAAACTCCCAAAGAATACGGCACTGAGTTCACATGTCTTTATGTAACCCAGCCTACCTCAAAATCCCTGGAGAGCATCATTCCAATTGCTCTGCATAATACAAGCAGTATATACCAGGTGATGGCAGAATCCACATGAGCACCGACATGTTTGTAATAATCCGTCACGAAAGGCATAAGATCAGAGATGAATTTATATCATCCACGAGGTCCCACAAAAAAAACATTTATGGATAAAAAAAAAACTGTATTCGGCAAGTCCAAAAAAGAACATGGGTTGTGAAGTAGTACTCATAAAAGCATAAAGCCCTCTGAAGAAGTCTTTGGTTGAAATATGTCAGGGCTGGGTGGTATGCTTTTGTAATCTGAGGGACAGATGTTGGCTTCATATGGTATCTGTATTAAATTATTTTTATTTTATATGGTAATTTTTTTCTACTTGAGAGTGACCTTTTTTCTTTTTGAGTCACTTTCCATTTTCATTTGGAATATTCAATTATACAAAGTAAGTCTAGTTGACCACTAGATGGCATATTTTTTAGGCAAACAGATTTTACCATTTGGTCCTTTAATTAAAATCAATTAGAGGGTATTGGTTAGTTTCCATGACCTCTTTAATCTACGGGAACTCTAACTGAAGCCTTGTTGGTTTTACCATTGTGCCCACAATAAGGCTTAGGTTTGTTTTTTTTTTGGCCCAGACTGAGGCCTCATACACACGACTGATGAACTTGTCGGAAAAGTCACATAGTTTTCCTCGACGAGTTCCTTGTTAGGCTTGTCGAGAAACTCGACAACACACAGTCAAGACTAAATCTCCTTGTTCTCAAAAGCGGTGATGTACAACACAGACAGCAGGGGAAGTTCGATTCCACTGGCACAACCCTTGGGACTGCTTTTGATAATCTCATGTTACTGCGTGTTAAGTAAAAGTTTGGTGAGAGACGATTTGCACTTTTCAGTCTGTTACAGCATGACAAATGTGCTATATCCATTACAAACGCTACTTTTACCGAAGGTTTCTAAGCATACACACCAACGTGTTTCTCGTCGAAAACCAGCCTGACGAGGAACAGGACGAGGAAATTGAGACTCCTGTCGAGGAAAAAGAGAACTTGTTCTCTTTTCTCCTCGTCAAGTTCCTCGACAATTTTCTCGATGAAAAGCATACACACGACCATTTTCCTCGGCAAAAAAGCACTGCCACCAAGTTTCTTGATGGATTCTGTCAAGGAAACCGGTCGTGTGTACGAGGCCTCAGATCGAGTCGCGGTTGTAATAAATAAGATGGCTGCAACTCAAATCAAGGCTTGATCATGCTTCATAGAGATAAATAGTGATGGCACAGCTGGGTGTCTGCACCCCGGATGATGCCAGTTGTGACGAAATGCGCAGGGTGGAGCTACTTGCTGATGTCCTTGTGTCTCAGTGAACCCGGACGTGTGAATGTTATGCAAATTGTGGGCAAACAAATTATTACTGATTTGCGCTCTAACTTATTTTATCATGTAAGTGTGATTTTATTGTTTTAATAAACTATTAGAAAAGAATATTACACTATTGGTGCCTTTGGTTTCCATATTTCCACTCATGTGAGAGGTTATCTGACAGAGGATTACCATACATTCATTGCCCTCTATGGAGAAAGTTTGGAGCCACTTTTAATGATTTACTCTTGGAGGATTGAGATTTGAACATTGTAGACCTTTCTATGGTAAATGGTAATTTACAGCGTTAAGTGTGCATTTTTACTATTGAAGGTAGCGGTTTTCCACAAGGATGCGATACATCAATGGTGATGGATACTTACTACATTTATGAATTTTTTAAGGGGAACTTTTTGTTGAGTCACGCATACTTTGTCTTTACTTGTTTTTCTTTTTATACAATATTGGTATCTCTACCGTGGAATTTTTCTTAATTGACAATCACACACAGATGTTTATTTTTACTTAAAGTGGATGTAAACCCACTCTCATCCTTTCTTAATTACTGCCATAGTGCTGATCTATAAGGATATAGATGCCTCCTGCATGTATCCTTACCTGTCAAATGTTTCCCCTCTGTCTGTTATAAGAACTGAAAAACTGCAGATTCTGTGGGTGGATCTGTTGTCTGGCGCTCTGTGGGTGGAGTTGTGATGTCAGTAGACTCCCCACTCTCCTCTACACTCCCCTTGTCAACATGCATTTTTTTCCCTTACACTAAATTCTGCTATGATCACTAACATCCAGTTAAAATCCTGAAAAGTAACCACATGACTTCAGAAAAGGAGTGGGGGTGGGAATTAAAAAACAATGCCTGTCTCCAGGATAGTGCATGAGATATGTAAATAACCTGTCACTCACAGCAAGGGGGAGGAACAGACCAAGGTTTTTCTCTGTAAGTCCGTTTTATTTCACTGAACAATAAAAGAGGATTGATCAGAGCTGTATTAACTCTGTGTGGCAAGACTGGGCACAGATGATAGGAAATCTTATACTCTACATTGCGACATCAAAAAAATAAATAAAAAAACCTTGGGTTTACATCCACTTAAATTCTGTTAGCACAGCCCCATATTTATTATTTATTGAACTGTGCCAAGTATCTCATGGTTGAGTTGCTGCTCTGGTACAGTATGGATTATTTGCATATAAACACAAGCACAGTATAATTGCACAATTTCCATCTGAGGGACAACTCTTGAACAGAGGGATGACCTTATCACTGTACTGCTGCTCTTTCATTGCCCAACCAGCAGGCTGGAGCAAGGTCTTGACCAAGCTCTGGTTGCCATGTTTGGAAGGGGTGTATGGGTCACAAATCTGGATGCATAAATCCTTTAGCAGGTTTCTACATATGTACTTGAATTTTGTGTATGGAAGCCATTGATCTAAAGAAATAAACACAGCTATAGAATACTACATCTAGATATAGTCATAGCAACAGATCCAGGAAAAAACAGCTTGTCTTTATAGTTTGGACCTCTTTTTCAGATTGCCAACAAGCAGTGTTATTGATTTAGAATTTCATGTGAGAATTCAATCACGATGAAGGGGGTCAGGGGTCCCTATAATGATTTTCCTATGAAGCTCTGTCACAGATTGTTACTCCAATGGAAACCATTGTTTTCACGTCTCTATGATGACTACATAGCATCTGCTGACATAACTTTTAAATTATAAGAAAACAGCATTACACTCTCTTATAAAAGTAAAGGAAACCAAAAACAGATTGTAAACAGGACTATACAACAGCCACAAGAAACGACAAGACATTCAATAACCTGTTCACATTTATCTCATGCTTATGGTTACAATATGCAACGTGTCAATTCCTGCGTTATTATAATGACACTGGCACAAGTGGCATGTGCCACATTAACAAAGAAGACAGACCTGTTTGGGTTCTATCTGCATCTTAAAGGAGTTGTAAATAAAAAAAATTTTTTTTGCTGAAATTACTGTTTACAGGGTATAGAGACATAATAGTACCTGCAGTTTATGGTTTCGTTTTTGCATGTTTCCTGCCTGTGCTGTACAGAGCCACAGAGCCAATACCAGTGCCAGTGATGGTTTGGAAAACAAAACTGAATGGCGCTGAGGGGTTTTAGACACACAGTAATCGCATCTCCTTGATTAGTGAGCACCGTGAGAAAGCTCCCAGGACTGTGGTTATCAGGAAACAGACAACCAGGAAGTGTGGAGATCAGAGAAGAATTACAGCAACTTGAGAGCAAAAACGAACAATGAGGACATGAAAACAGCACTGCATTAGGGTAAAGGAAGCTATTAAGATAAAAAAAAATCCTTTACAAACCCCCTTTAACCACTTAAGGACTGCCTACTGCACATATTTGTCGGCAGAATGGCACAGCTGGGCACATCAACGTATATATACGTTGGTTTTAGTACCCAGCCGTGGGTCACGGGTGGGCGCCCACGGCACGCTCTCGTGACCCGGTCCGAAGCTCCAGGATCGGGACCGTGGGACTCGCGGACCCGATCGCCGCTGCAGTGCAGCGATCCGTCCCTGGAGCTGAAGAACGGGGAGAGCCGTGTGTAAACACGGCTTCCCCATGCTTCACTGTGGCCGCAGCATCGATCACGTCATCCCTGTTATAGGGGGACGTGATCAATGACGTCACACCTACAGCCACACCCCCCTACAGTTGTAAACACACACAGGGAACACTCAAATCCTACAGCGCCCCCTTGTGGTTAACTCCCAAACTGCAACTGTCATTTTCACAGTAAACAATGCAATTTAAAGCGGATCTCCGCCGAAAAATCGATTTTTTAATGAGGGGCTCTTTAAATTACTAAGCGCGGTGTTTTAATAAACTCACTGTTTTCGTTCTCCCCCGCCGCTCCACTCGTTAGCAGTCCCAAATAATTACTTATATTCAGCACCGTCTCCCGTTGCCATCTTGGGTTTGGGCAGGAAGAGGAAGCCAGCATCTAATTTCCTGTTTACGGTGGATGCTGTCCCAGCATCCACCGCTACATCTCGCGCACGCGCACTGCCAAAGGTGTCCGGCGGCGGAGCGTCTCTGTTGTCATCGCAACGGCAGGCGAATGAATGAAACGTATCCGCCCCGCTGCGCTGCAATGGTGAAATTTCATACACCCGCCCTTTCCTTTGTTTACTACCGCATCACTTCCTGTAAACGAAGTCTCGCGAGATCTCGGCTCATACAGGAAATTAGGACCTCAGACAAAAGCCCCCAAAATGCACAGCGACAGACCGCAACAAGGAAAAAACCAGAGGAAAACCCGAGACAGGCTAAACCGGAAGCATCAGCGTTTATAAGGTACTGTAACGCCGATTTTAGTTACAATAGCCGATTTGTGGTTGGTGAGCAGCTTGATTAATATTAGAGTCAGGTCAATTTAAGGGTGGAGCTCCGCTTTAAATGCATTTTTTGCTGTGAAAATGACAATTGTCCCAAAAATGTGTCAAAATTGTCCGAAGTGTCCGCTATAATGTCGCAGTCACGAAAAAAATCGCTGATCGCCGCTATTAGTAGTAAAAAAAAAAAAAAAATATCCCTTATTTTGTAAACGCTATAAATTTTGAAAAAAACGAACCGATAAACGCTTATTGCGATTTTTTTTTACCAAAAATAGGTAGAATACGTATCGGCCTAAACCGAGGAAAAAATTTTTTTTTTTATATATTTTTGGGGGATATTTATTATAGCAAAAAGTAAAAAATATTGCATTTTTTTTTAAATTGTCACTCTATTTTTGTTTATAGCGCAAAAAATAAAAACCGCAGAGGTGATCAAATAGCACCAAAAGAAAGTTCTATTTGTGGGGGAAAAAAGGACGCCAATTTTGTTTGGGAAACACGTCGCACGACCGCGCAATTGTCAGTTAAAATTACGCAGTGCCGAATCGCAAAATGGGGCAAGGTCCTTTACCTGCATTTTGGTCCGGGTCTTAAGTGGTTAAGCTGGTATACACTAGTAGAAATTGAAATACAAAATTCTTAGGAAAATTCTCAGAACATTCGAATGTCATTTGAAAGATTTTGTTTTCTTTATAAAAAATTTTTTTATATAGCAATGTTTTTTTATAGATTTTTTCAGAAAAAGAAACAAAGTATAACGTAAATTATGGTATAGCTGAACACGCCCTAGATCAGGTAAACGTACATCATAACTACGAACTAATGTTGGCATCTAGCCAAAAGACACAGGACATTTGGAAATCCTGGTCAGAATGGACCAGGTCAGAGATGTATCTGTGAATAAGTCATAATACTCAGTACGTCATGTGGATTTCACCCTTGAATTTAAGCACGTTCTGATTGTTTCACCTATAATCAAGACGGTGATAGAACCTTTATGCAGAATGTAACTAACCTTGAAAAGTTTACCTGTTTTTCTGAGCTGTTATAAGAGTTTTGATCTTTCTGTACTCGAATATGATCGAAATGTAATCGTTAATTACTCCCTTTTCTCTTTCTGTACTTTTTGTGCAAAATTTCAATAAATACCATTGTTTAAAAAAAAAATGATGGTATAGCACAGTAACAAGTAATGCCACGTACACACGACCGGTTTTCGGGTTCTAAAAAATTACGTTTTTAAGGGTCTAGAAAAAACAAATGGGCCAGATTCACAGAGCCCTTACTCCTGTCTAACTGGTGTTAGACTGGAGTAATTTCAAATTACGCGCGTTTTTTAGCTAGTCGGAAACCTCAAACCATGAATAGACGGCTGCGGGCTTCAATTCGACTGGATTACGTGTTCGTACACCTTCGGATCTACGCTGCAATAAAATTGCGGCCACTGGGTGGACTTCCCGTCGTTTTCCGCATCGGGGTATGCTAATGAGCTTTTGCTGGCAATCCCAGAAATTACGATCTTCAATCGCAATCTCTTACGGCATCTTTAGTCATCTTTTTTTTGCGTTTCACTATACCAGCTTTTTGCTGCTCTAATATTAGACACCCCATGTTAAGTATGGCCGTCGTTCCCGTGTTAAATTTCTACGTTTTCCGACGTCTTTTATTATTTTTAATGTAAGTCGTCCGGGAATAGGAATGTTCGTAAACGACGCTACTCAAACAATGAATGACGTAAACAACGTGATTTCGCGCATGCGCAGTTCGATCGCCGCGGGGACGCGCTTAATTTAAATGCTTCACGCCCCCAATCCCGTATTTCGATTACGCGGCGAGAAATAGACTACGCCGCCGTAGCGTACGGGCAAAAATCTACTAGAATTCGATGTAGAGCCTGGTAAAATACGGCAGCGTAGAGTATTTCGATTACGCAGCGCAAAATTAAGTGTATCTGAATCTGGCCCAATGTTTTTTTCAACCCGATCATTAAAACGGCCTTGCCTACACACGATCGTGAAAAAAAAATGCTCTAGCAAAGCGCGGTGACGTACAACACTTCCGATGGCACTATAAAGGGGAAGTTCCACGCGGATGGCACCACCCTTTGGGCTGTTTTAGCCGATTTTGTGTTAGTAAAAGAAGATTCACGCTTTTCAGTCTGTTACAGCGTGACGAATGTGCTATCTCCATTACGAACGCTAGTTTTACCAGAACGAGCGCTCCCGTCTCATAACATGCTTCTGAGCATGCGCGTTTTTTTCACGTCGTTAAAGCGCACACACACTATTTTTTATGACTTAAACAACAACGTTAAAAACGACGTGAAAAATTAGAGCATGTTCGAAATTTTTAATGCCCATTTTTTACATTGTGAAAAATGCTCTGGAGCCCACACACGATCGTTTATAATGACATTTAAAAAAAAAAAAACTTAATTTTTTAGAACCTGAAAAACGGTCGTGTGTACGCGGCATTACAGTATCTACTGCTCCACTTTAAGCACATTGTAGGCACTTAAAGGGGTTGTAAAGGTAAAAGAAAATTCCCCTAAATAGTTTCCTTTACCTCAGTGCAGTCCTCCTTCACTTACCCCATCCTTCCATTTTGCTTTTAAATGTCCTTATTTCTTCTGAGAAATCTTCACTTCCTGTTCTTCTGTCTGTAACTACACACAGTAATGCGACACTTTCTCCCTGGTGTGGAGAAAGCCTCTTGAGGGGAGAGGGGGCGGGCAGGAGTGTCAGGACGCCCACTAACACACAGCTCCTTTCTCTATCTGCAAAGTAGAAAGCGTCCTGACCCTCCTGCTCGCCCCCTCCCCCCTCAAGAGGCTTTCTCCACACCAGGGAGAAAGCCTCGAATTACGGTGTGTAGTTACAGACAGAAGAACATGAAGTGAGGATTTCTCAGAAGAAATAAGGACATTTAAAAGCAAAATTGAAGAAAAAAGGTAAGTGAAGGAGGACTGCACTAAGGTAAAAGGAAGGTTTTTTTACCTTTACAACCCCTTTAATCATTTGTGTATACTGATGATTTTCGTATCCAAATGTTTGAAACTATATCCACAGACTTTTTATTGTAAGGGGTGAATCCCCCCCCCCCCCACCCCGACACTCTATCTGGGGTTTTTCTGTGTCTCGGGTGGGGAGATTCTGTATCCCCCTCAATTACACAGTCGCCAACTTCAGGCATTCTATAATGTACAGTGGTTCGTCCATCTCAATAAGAAAAAAATTGATTTTTTAATGAATGGACTTTACCAATTGGAAACCACAAAAATTTCCATCCTGCCTGTAACGGTCAGGGGTTAACACCGTTTACGATATTCCATTCCATCAACCCACGACAGCTTCCGACACTCCACAATCCGGCAGACAGGACCCATTGGATTTCATCCAGAAAACGAGACACACACAGCTCTGTTCTCTGGTTCCAAACAGATAGCTTTTAATGACAAACTCAGGCTCTTTTTATACAGTTAGCAACCAAAAAGCATGCTGCAGTAATCAAAGGGACAATGACACACTCCACCCACAACATCACACAATGGGTACTAACGAGGCCCCCTCAATACAAATCTTTTGGAGACAGACTTTCTGGTGCCAGGTCTACATGAGTTAATTACTATAGCTGACATGGCAGACATCATGACTCCAGCTCTCTTCACCTTCTATTCAATACACATTCCTTTAGTAAACATAAGTCTGACCTTTAGAGGGTGCTAAGTCACATCACATATTATCATCAATAGACTTTCACACAATACAGTGTCAATTAGCATAGCACCATGAAATATCTTAGGAGCCAGACTTAATTAACACCTTAACAGTATGTGCCCCCA
Source organism: Rana kukunoris (assembly GCA_029574335.1). Lineage (NCBI taxonomy): Eukaryota > Metazoa > Chordata > Amphibia > Anura > Ranidae > Rana > Rana kukunoris. The sequence continues at coordinate 66,846,397 of CM056049.1, read as the reverse complement.
CATTGAATGAATCACTCTATTATTGACCTGTTGGGTTCAGAATTAACCACCTGTAATATTTCAAGATATCCTGCAATATTTTGTGAATTATCATTACTGTCCCATCTCATGTAATCCATAATATAATTTCTCAGTCATCCTATGGCCATAGTGAACATAGGATGACCCTAGACGCAAGAGTCATTGGTGAAGCTGAAACAGGAGTACCCCACACCCTTCAAGAGCCTCTGGGTCCCATGGGCCATACCGTTGCACTGCCCATTTGAAATTTTTCGCCACTGCGGTCTGAAACAAATGTCAATTTGACCGTACTAATAATTGGATAAACGAAGAACGTTACCAAAATGCTGAGCAGAATTTTACTAGTGTATTCCCAGCTTAACAAGGAAGTAAACCCTGATGGGTTTTACTTCCTCTTTGTTCCCTGCAAAGTAAAAACATAATGGGCTACTATGCATCACATAGTAGCCCATTATGTGCCACTCACATGCAGAAGAAGCCACGATGTCACCGCTGTCCCTGCTGTGTAACCGCGTCCATCTTAAACCCCTCTTCCTGCCGGGGCCATGGACGGCATGGGCCCTATAGAAATGACACAATTGTGCCCTTTCTATGGTGCGCATGGGCCAATGACATTAGTGCAAGCATACATCGTGAATATCTCCCAAACTGTACAGGTTTAGGAGATATTTCCAGTACCTACAAGTAAGCCTTATTATAGGCTTAGCTGTAGGGAAAAGTGGTTGTACAGGGTTTACAACCACATTAAATAGGAGCTCCAGTCATATTTATGTTTATTAAAATTCAGCAGCTACAAAAACTGTAGCTGCTGACTTTTAAAAAACAGACACTCACCTGTCCCAGGATCCAGCGATGTGCTCATCCCACCTGGTGGTGCTTGTTTTGACATGAGTAAGCGGCAGCTTAATATTTATATACTGACCTCCAGTTTGCTTTAAAGATTGCTCAGCCCTGTAAATTATTTAAGTAAAGCAATTACTTCAAATATATATAAAAAAAATGGTAAAAAATAAATAAAAAAAAAGGGACAGGCACCAGAAAATGTCAATACATGCCAAAATTGTAATAGAATTCCTTGGTTGTTTTTCTTGTGAGCTTTCAAACTTGGATGCACTGCAGCATGCACATATTGATATCAGTTCCAGTTCAGGGCTTAGGCACACCACAGGGGGCTACTGGGAATGATGATAAGCCTGTGATATTAACTGGCAACCTCAAATAATGACATTTGATAGCTTGTTATATCTTTTGTGGAAGTTTCATTCTAATTTTGCCCTCATGTAAGTTGTATGTTTAATTTGAAACAGTTCAAAGTTGTCTGATAACATTTCATGTTAACCTTTTAAGTGCTTTACCCTAGTAAATACCTGGTTAATCCTACTATTTCTGTTCACTTCCTTATTGTATGTGACAACCCATTTGCAGTCCTCTTGCACAGTCAGTACAATTTAAAAAAGGGGGGCAGGGGGGAAAAAATAAAGGATGCAAAAAAAAAAAAAAAAATCGATGTGTAGCGTGGTTGTAAACTCAGTACCACCACTTATACCAACGGGTAAGCCTATATTAAGAAATACCTGCAGGTGTTGGAAATATCTCCTAAACCTGCACAGTTTAGAAAATATTTACAATGTAGGAGTGTGCAAATCTAATCGGCGCATGCACACTTTAGAAATGGCGCGGTCAATGGATGCTTCATGCCAGAGGGGACAGTGGTAACATCGCAGGCTTCGGTTACAGGTAAGTGACACATAATGGGCTACTATGCGATGCATTATGGTTTACCTTTGAATCAGGGTTTACTTCCTCTTTAAATACTGCACTACACTGACACTACATTACACTACACTCACACTATACCAACACTACCTTGACACTCTACACTCAGTCACAATAGAGCTGCACGACAAATAGTTAAAGAATCGAGATCGTGAGTCAACCCCCCCTTGTGATCTTAAAACAGCATTTCCTTGATTCCGTGCAGAGCCATTCTTTGCTCACTGCTGACAGCTGTCAAAAAAAAAAAAAAACACAGGCAGCCTGCCAAGTTTATCACAACATCGCTTAGGCGGAGATAACTATAAACATTGTAACATTTAGTTCAGCTCAAAGGGAACCCAACCACACAACTTGCACCTACAGGTATGTTTGTTACAAGTAAAAATCAGTACTTTAAAACTAATGTTTTTTTTTGCAATGACAATAGAGAATAAAATATTGCAATATTTTATGTCACACGGTATTTGCACAACAGTTTTTCAAACGCATTTTTTTTTTAAATACACTTTATTGAAGTAAAAAATAAAAATAAAAACGTGAACCAGAGGTCAGGTGCATTACTTCAGCCAATCAGGGCTCTAGACTGCACTATGCAGGGCGCAGTGCATTGTGGGGCGAGAGAACATCCCAATGAGCGCCCTGCAAATTCGGGTGCTCAGTGAAAACCCAAATTGGCGCTCTAAGGGGCCGAACCAGTGCTCGACCCGAACAGCTTGCCCATCTCTAGCAATATACTGGGATATGGTAGAGAAATAATTACAAACACACTCATACACCCGGTTGAACTGGATGGACTGATGTCTTTATTTAACCTTACCAACTATGAAATGCATATTCTTGATTTCTATATGGTAAATTAAGATCATAGATATGAAGTACAGTAAAACCTTGGATTGCGAGTATAATTTGTTGCAGAAACATGCTTGTAATCCAAAGCACTTATATAAGTGAATTTCCCCATAAGAAATAATGCAAACCCAAAATGATGCGTTCCCCAACCATTTATTCACAAGTCTTTCAGTTTACAGTCCATATAAAAAGATTATAGCAATTTGATAGGTTGTGCAACCATAAAATGTCCATCCACAAATGGAAGCCTCCACAAGGGGATTATAAGGAAATTCAGCAGGAGCTACAGAGTATAAAAGAGAAGAGAGGCGCCTCTAAGTGTAGCAATATGTTGCAAAATGTTGTACCTTCCTTAAATGTACACTTAGAGGCGTCGCTCTTCTGTTTTATACTCGGTTGTGACATGACTTTACTCTTATATCAAGACATTGCTTGTATATCAAGTCAAAATGTATAAAAAAAATCTTGCAAAACGCTCTCAAACCAAGTTACTCTCAAACCAAGGTTTTACTGTAGTTACTATGTGTTTAGCATCACTTTAATATAAATATGCAATTATTTAAGCAACACTAATCTCTCGTTTAGAAAGAAAAAATTATATTTAAGTATATATTCTTCAAAATAAGCCCCCTTCTATTGTTTTCAGCCTCCTCTATGTCTCCGAAGCTACAGAGATACACATATAACACGATAACGCTGCAAAGTACGCATGTACAAATCTGAAGACTACATCCAGAATCTGCACAGACACAATTTCCATAGAAAAATTAATAATGAAGACGGCCTTATACTTTCCTTTGAAAATTTCCATAGACATAGGATTTCTGTTTTGATATGTGTTATTTCAACAGATGTCTGATTTATATCTCGCGTCACTATGTCCTGTACTGGATTTAGAGTCTGAGTCATGACCCAAACATTTTAAGATTCAGGATATATCATTTCAAGGTATAGTGAACTCAACAGGCTTCATCATCTGAGCTCTCTAGCCTGATGTGTGGAATATCCATATCACAGCACTGCACCATCCATTGGTTTTACAGCCTCAGCCATGAACCAGACATTTTAATGGGCTGAATTTACATTTTTAAGTACGGTTACCTATACAGACTTCATATTGTATATTAGGAGCTCTATAGCCCCATGTATCACAGCACATCCCTTTCTATTGGTTTTACCATCAAAGGCAATAATAATCAACCTACTTGATATAGGGGACCTCAATATCATCAAAAGTGCTGCAAATATTATTCAAAGAATGTAATAATAGATAGTAGAGCTGCACGTTTCTGGAAAAATGATTACAGGACAGGTTCCACTCAGAACAGGCTCACCATGGTCGACCAAAGAAGTTGAGTGTTCTTTCTCTCTATCTCTTGTTAAAAAAAAGAAGTCATATTCATAGGTTGTCATTGGGAAATAGATGTACGAGTGCTGCCAGCATTGCTCCAGAGGTTGAAGTGGTGGGGGTCAGTCTGTCAGTGCTCAGACCATACGCCGCACACTGCATGAAATTGGTCTACAATTGAGATTGTGATTTTTTTTTTTACGATTAATCATGCAGCTCTACTACATAGCTGTCAGAGACTGTAGACATGCAAGAGGAGATGGTCAGAGACTGCTAACATGATATACGAGACACATTGGGGTTGACTTACTAAAGTAAAATAGGCTGTTCACTTTGCAAGGGAAGGGGATTTTACCTGGAGCTTAGTGAATGTGTTGAAGAAAATTCCCCATGCAAAGTGATTTCTTTATTTGTCTTTAGTAAATCAACCCCATTGCATCAGACTACTAGAGCTCATTGCTATTACAGCTCCCACAAATCCATGCTTCAACACCCCCCCCCCCCCATCTAAAAAATTTCTTGTGCCATATGTTATATTTCTTTCAGCAAGTTCTATTTTAACAGATAAAAAAAAAAAAAAAAAGTATATATATAAAAAAAAAAAAAAAACATAAAAGACGATAAGCAACATCGTGTGAGAGAAATCAACCAAACCGCCCAGTCGCCCCCCCCCCCCCCTGCCTGACCTGCCAGGTTGCGTGCTCAGATAAGGGTCTGGTATGGATCTTGGTGGGACCCTACATGTTACTTTAAGCATTATTAAAATCTTTGCTCCTGAAAAAAAAAAATTGTTTTTTAATTATTTTATTTTGCATTGATACATGTCCCGCAGAGCAGTACCCAGACGCCCATACCCCTTTTATGGCCAATTACTTGGATATATAAGCCTTCAAAATGGGCACTTTCGATTTCGTTAGGTAGGGTTTGCTGTTCAGGGCAGAACTTTATCCGGCGGCTCGTGCGCGTGCCCCTAGCAACTTTCTATGACTGCACGTCATATGACGTGCAGTCAGGACAATGGAGTTACCCGCCCACCGTCATATGACGGTGGGCGGGTGACAAGTGGTTAAGGACAGTCAGTCAGTGAGTTTATGCAGCTGGCTCTGCCAAGTGGCAATGGCCCTGGAACTGTGGAGGCAGACAGATAGTCAATCAGCCACAGCTCAAGAAACCTCTAAACCCCTGCAAGACAAAAGGCATAATGAGCTAGTATGCTTAGCGGCGCTGTGATTGGCCGGAGCCGTGATGACATCACTCCCACGCATGCACAGGGAGCTGCTGGTAACAGCACACAGACTGAAGCACATAGGGGCCATTGCTTCAGTTTGCCCCAGTGTGCATGTGCCGATGACATCAGCACATGCAGGGGACATCTCCTAAACCATGCAGGTTTAGGTTATATCCTGGGTAGCTACAGGTACGCCTTAATATAGGCTTGCCTGTAGCATACAACGGTTGTAAAGGGTTTACAACCATTTAAGAATGGCTCCTCTAAGCCACGACCTCTACATATATGCGGACTGATTTTTTAATTGCACTGCATTCTCTAGTGGATTTACATTCTTAGTCATGAAGCTAACAGCTCCTTGTGCTAGATTTATCAGTATCAATTTTACAGCCTGAGCCATTAGGTAAATAGCACTATATGACGAAATGACACCACTCAATGCAGCATCCTATATTGGATTTACAGTCTAAGCCAAACAGCTTCTTGTGCTGTAGTTCACATAATTAGATGTTAACACTGCATAATCCTTGGAATTTGGTGCCACTTGACCTTCAGTCATAAAGCTTTGAAATATAATGTATTATGTATGTACTAGGAGATGGACACATTCATGGTGTTCCTAGGTATAAAGAAAACATGCTATACGGTCCTAAAAGAATGTATATACAGGTGAAACTCAAAAAAGTTCATTTATTTCACTAATGCAACTTAAAAGGTGAAACTAATATATGAGATGGACTCATTACATGCAAAGCAAAGCAAGATAGTTCAAGCCGTGATTTGTCATAATTGTGATGATTATAGCTTACAGCCTCATGAAAACCCCAAATCCACAATCTCAGAAAATTAGAATATTGTGAAAAGATGCAATATTCTAGGCTCAAAGTGTCCCACTCTAATCGGCTAATTAGGCAATAACACCTGCAAAGGGTTCCTGAGCCTTTAAATGGTCTCTCAGTCTGGTTCAGTAGGAATCACAATCATGGGAAAGACTGCTGACCGGACAGTTGTGTAGAAAACTATCATTGACACCCTCCATAAGTAGGGAAAGCCTCAAAAGGTAATTGCAAAAGAAGTTGGTTGTACCCAAAGTGCTGTATCAAAGCACATTAATAGAAAGTTATGTGGAAGGGAAAAGTGTGGAAGAAAAAGGTGCACAAACAGCAGGGATGACCGCAGCCTGGAGAGGATTGTCAGGAAAAGGCCATTCAAAAGTGTTGGGGACTTTCACAAGGAGCGGACTGAGGCTGGGGTCAGTGCATCAAGAGCACCACACACAGACGGATTCTGGACATGGGCTTCAAATGTCATATTCCTCTTGTCAAGCCTCCTGAACAACGTCAGAAGCGTCTTACCTGGGCTAAAGAAAACCAGACCTGGTCTGTTGCTCAGTGGTCCAAAGTCCTCTTTTATGATGGGAGCTAATCTTGCATCTCATTTGGAAACCAAGGAGCCGGAGTATGGAGGAAGAATGGAGAGGCACACACTGCAAGATGCTTGAAGTCCAGTGTAAAGTTTCCACAGTCTGTGTTGATTTAGGGAGCCATGTCATCTGCTGGTGTCAGTTCACTGTGCTTCATTAAGTCCGGGGGCACCGTAACCGTCTACCAGGAGATTCTGGAGCACTTCATGCTTCCTTCCGCAGACGAGCTCTATGGAGATGCTGACTTCATTTTCCAGCAGGACTTGGCACCTCCCCCACACTGCCAAAACCTGGTTCAATGACTGTGGGATTATTGTGATTGATTGACCAGCAAACTCGCCTGACCTGAACCCCATAGAGAATCTATGGGGCATTGCCAAGAGAAATATCAGAGATATGAGACTGAAGGGCGCTATTGAAGCATCCTGGTCTTCCATAACACCTCAGCAGTGCCACAGGCTGATCGCTTCCATGCCATGCCGCATTGAGGCAGCAAAGAGGCCCAAACCAAGTACTGAGTACATATGCGTGCTTCTACTTTTTAGAGGTCCGATATTGTTCTATGTACAATCCTTGCATGTAATATTCTAATTTTCTGAGATTGTGGATTTGGGGTTTTCATGAGCTGTAAGTCATAATCATCACAGTGACGACAAATCACGGCTTGAACTATCTTGCTTTGCATGTAATGAGTATATCTCATATATTAGTTTCACCTTTTAAGTTGCATTAGTGAAATAAATAAACTTTTGCACGATATTCTAATTTTTCGAGTTTCACCTGTAGTAATTACTGATAAAAGTGAACAGTATTTTTGAATTGTATAGGTGATTTTGACCAGATCTCATTCCAAACTGTGTTATTTAGAGGGGTTGTAAAGTTTTCGTTTTTTATTTTCTAAATAGGTTCCTTTAAGCTAGTGCATTGTTGGTTCACTTACCTTTTCCTTCGATTTCCCTTCTAAATGTTTTTTTTCTTTGTCTGAATTTCTCACTTCCTGTTTCTCCTCAGTAAACTGCACTACATCATCCGAGCAGTGGTCAGTCAGCCAGAACACCTTACTGAGGAGGAACAGGAAGTGAGAAATCGAAGGAAAAGGTTAGTGAACTAACAATGCACTAGCTTAAAGGAACCTATTTAGAAAAAAAAAACAAAAAAAAAAAAAAAAACACCTTTACAACCCCTTTAAGTAACTTTAACCTCCCTGGCGGTATGATTCTTTCAGATTTTAGGTGCTAAAAGCGGTACCATTATTTGCAAGGGAATTTGGCGTTTTATACTGTAGGCTTGTAATTCTTAGGAATAACTCACTGAAATCTATCCAAACAAGAGTCTAATAGGCATCCCGGGTATGATTTTTTTTTTTTTTTTTTTTTTTATTAAAAATTATAATATAATAAATAATTATAAAAAATTATAACAAATAATAATATAATTATAGTAAAAATTATTCAATAATGTAATCAAATCAAAATCACTGAAATTTGCTCAGTTGCAGAATTTTTGCTGTCATTTCTTTTTTTTTTATGACGAATTTCCCCACAAATCGCTATCGCTAAATTCTGCAAGTGATTCTGATTTATTATCGCTGTTTTTTAGCTGCTCTAAAACAATTTTTGCCATAAAGGGACACTTTTGGTTGCTATGGGCAATCTACAGTTTGCAGGGAGAAAGAACAGTTTTTATTATATAAAAGGACATGTAGTGTACAGGGCAGACCACTAGGGACATGGGGGGTGTGTATTTTTTACATACAGTACTGTAATCTATAAGATTACAGTGTACTGTATGTATAGTGTTTGTTTACTTTTTTGAATTTGGTGCCGTTCCCCCCCCCCCCCCTACGTCGCGACGCTCGCAGGGAAGGGAATCGGCGATACACACAGCATCAGGCGGACATCCGGCCGCCGTGTACTGCGGGGATTCATCGCTGGATCGCAGAGAAAAGGTAAGTAAACTCTTTTTCTGCATCCAGCGAGGCAAGTCCGTGTGTGGCACGGGGTTACCGATCTTAGCTTAAAAATCTCACCCCGTGCCACACACGGGAAGACCGCCAGGGAGGTTAAGTAACTGTTGCATTTGTATGTTAGCAGTGGTGTTGTTATCTGCTCTGTTGGGCCTGTTGTCTGAATAACCCAATTTTCTTTCAGCACTGGTGTGCCTTCAGGTTTCTATAGGTGTGTCTTGGAAAAATGCCTTAAAAATGGTATACAAGCCAACAGGTGTATAAAGCGCATGCGCCGTAGGGAACCGGGCAGTGAAGCCGGAGCGCTTCACTTCCTGGTTCCCTCACCGAGGATGGCGGGGGGGCAGCAGAGTGACAAGCGATCGCTCGTCCTTTGCTGCGGACGGCGCTGGACTCCAGGACAGGTAAGTGTGCTGATATTTAAAGTCAGCAGCTGCAGTATTTGTAGCTGCTGGCTTTAAAAAAAAAAATTCAGCGGACATCCGCTTTAATACCTCCTATGCATTAAGGTGAAAAAACATCTTACGATTTGCGGCCCTGTTTTACTTACCTGAGCCCTGGAAATCCTACGTCGCGAACGCGCTCTTCCTCTGCTCGGTCTTCTTGGCTCTTCATTGGATAGATTGAAAGCATCACAGCCATTGGCTCACGCTGCTGTCAATCAAATCCAATGACGCAGGCGCCAGGGGCGGGGCCGAGTCCTGTATTCAGCGTCCATAGCCACCAATTGCAGGACTCGGGCCCGCCCCTGGCGCCTGCGTCATTGGATTTGATTGACAGCAGCGCGAGCGTCCACAAGCTAACCCCCTTGAGAGAGCGCTTCCCAGGGGGGTTATCTAAAACATTTACAACCACTTTAAAAAGGTATTAGGAAATACTAAAGTGGATAACAAACTTTTTTTTTCGTCTGGATAGACTGGGGAAGGGGTAGAACCTCTGTCATACGTTTAATGCTAGATATGTGATAGGAAATATGTAACATGCAATTTCCCCTAGTAATAATGTGTCTCATTAATGAATTCTAAGCCTCCAAATCTTGGTCAAGGAGCCATATAAGGACATTTAATAGCTTTATCTTAATTGACTTAAGGCTTGAGGAATGCAGGAGGACTAGCCCACTATGCTCATTTACTTTCCCTTCTCTATCCCCATCATTTACTAACATACTAGCCTCTGTCTACCATAGCCCAAACTTGAATTAGCTAGTCTCGCATCAGAACTGCCATTAGGCATGTGTCTGAATCTGGTCAACAGCAACACTGCATACGCAAATGGGACTCCGTGGCAAAACAGCATCTTTAGTTAAAGGGTCACTAAAGGAAAAAAAAAATTGCTGAAATGAATGTTTACAGGGTATAGAGACATAATAGCTAACTGATTCCTTTTAAAAATGATTAAAAATAGATAAAAAACAATCATATAATGTGCCTGCAGTTTAGTTTCACTTTTAAACTGGTTTCATGTTTCTGTGATGTAGAGAGACACACAGAACAAAAACAAACAAATCCAGGGCAGTTTTTGTTTTTAAAATGAATCTGATACTGGTTCTGAGGAGTTTTAGACACACAGTAATGACAGCTTGTACCCCAGTGAAAAGCTGCCATGAGATTTTTCATAAGGAGACAGACAAGCAGGAAGAGTGGAGATCAGAGCAGAATTACAGCAACTTCAAAGCAAAAACGAACAATGAGGACATGAAACCAGGACTGCAGTAAGGTAAAGAAAGCTATTTAGCTAAAAAAAAAATCCTTTAGTGATCCTTTAAGTATTCTTGTCATATTTTCTTTATCTGTATCTGTCGTAACTTTTAATAAATGTAGTTGTGTGATCTCTTTGCACATATTGAATACAACCCCAAAAACTAAACTGGTGACCGTGATACAACAGTATGTTGGAGAGATTTCCCCTTACTGCTCATCATATCACCAGTAGAAGTGGAGGAGTAGTCCATTCATATAATATCCGCTCTAAGGTCTCAGGCCAGAGAGGAGGAAGATGGGGTGAGTCAACATTTTTGAGGGAAAAAACGGGCGTAAGAGGGGACCATAAGGCCTCCCCACTTCCTGTCGAAACACCATCGCTTTTTGAAGGTGTGGCAAGGGCTACCGCACAAAACAGCAAGGCCTTATGCGGCGTACACACGATCATTTTTCGGGTTCTAAAAAATTATGTTTTTCAGGCTCTAGATAATACAATTTTTTTTCCCACTTGATCATTAAAACAGCCTTGCCTACACACGATCGTGAAAAAAAAATGCTCTAGCAAAGCGCGGTCACGTACAACACGTACGACGTCACTATAATGGGGACGTTCCATGCGGATGGCGCCACGCTTGGGGCTGCTTTTGCTGATTTCATGTTAATAAAAGACAATTCGTGCTTTTCTGTCTGTTACATCGTGATGAATGTTCCATCTCCATTACGAACGGCAGTTTTACCAGAACGAGCGCTCCCGTCTTATAACTTGCTTCTAAACATGCGCAGATTTTTCACGTCGTTAAAGCCCACACACGACCATTTTTAATGACATTAAAAAAAAAAAACATTTTTAGAACCCGAAAAATGATCGAGTGCCATGCAATGGTAAGAACATTTAGCAAAACATATGTAAACATGGAGAAAACAGACAAACGTCATGTAGATGGTAATCCTTACCAAGTGGTTCTCCAGAAGGTGCTAAACCTGCATGAACCTGGTAAAATTATGTGCATTTTTTTGACAGTTTACATAATTTCATTCCAAAATGTATTACATTTTTCCAAAATTACAATAAATACATAACCACAACATACATACAACATAAATGTCACATAAAGCTTTGCTTGCCCATCTAGATTGTATTAAGGAGTAGATTTATTGGGGAACTTTAGTGGTTTTTTTTGAAAACCTCTAATTTTGCAGAACTTCTGTGTCCTTAGACATGTCTCCAAAACATATCCTTCTACAAATAAGTTATAAAGCCAGTTGGCCATAGCGGTGTGTTTGTTGATCTGGAAATGAAGATAAGGTTAGGACAAAGTCCTCAGCCCTGCCATCAACCTACTTAACTGCACAAGGCACGGCAAGACTGTCATCACACTAAACGGAATATTAGTGATACTAGCGAATTGAATGTGTCACATTGTATTTCCTCTCCGGTGATCAGAAGACACTCCGGCACTCTCACTGATGGTGTGGATGAAAATGTCACCTCTGGCTAAAAATACTCCACATATTTAGAAGAGTTCCCATGGGCGATACTATTCAAAACACTCAATAGGGAATCAAACCTTTGGCCGTAGTTCCCTTCAGATCTCTCTTACATCAGCACTGAACTTACTGAAAATGCATATAAAATTATCATTTAAACCTTTCGTCGCAAAATCTGAAAATCTACAAACCTTTCTAAAAAAAGTTTACAAAACATACATGCAATATAACGAAAGTTTTTACACGCATTCTCATGTATTTATGCACAAATGTTATGCAATCTAGTTCAGTTTTTCTTTAAAGAATAAAGTAGGGCTGCAACTAACGATTATTTTCATAATCGATTAGTTGGGTGATTATTGTTAATTAATCGATTAATTACCTTAAAAAAAGTGCGGTGTAAATTAATATGTAACATTTAGGCATTTGGAGCCCTGGCCATTGTAAAATGATGGCCACAAGGTGGCTCTACAATGCCGGGAGGACGCCTAATGACGTCCTCTGCTCCTCCGGCCACTGGGGGGCGCGCACGTGCCTGCCGCCTCACTGATGTGCTGAATGTGTCACATTGTCCGCCAGGCACTCGCGATCGGCCGTTACACAGACAAGGACGTGGATCTCTGTGTGTAAACACACAGATCCATGTCCTGTCAGGGAGAGGAGACCGATGTTGTGTCCCTTGTACATAGGGACACAGATCAGTCACCTCCCCCAAGTCAGTCCCCTCCCCCCACAGTTAGAATCACTAGTAGGTAACACATTTAACCCCTTCCTCGCCCCTAGTGTTAACCCCTTCCATGCCAGTCACATTTATACAATAATCAGTGCATATTTATAGCACTGATCGCTGTATAAATGTGAATGGTCCCAAAAATCTTTCGAAAATGTCCGATGTGTCTGCCATAATGTCGCAGTCCCAATAAAAATCGCAGATCGCCACCATTACTAGTAAAAAAAAAAAATTAGGCACTATAACTTTTGCGCAAACCAATCACTATACGCTTATAACGATTTTTTTATTTAATTTTTTTTAACAAAATATGTAGAAGAATACGTATTGGCCTAAACTGAGAAAAAAATTGTTAAAAAAAAATTGGATATTTATTATAGCTATTTTTTTTGTTTATAGCGCAAAAAATTTAAACCGCAGAGATTATCCAATACCACCAAAAGAAAGCTCTATTTGTGGGGAAAAAAAAGGACATACATTTTGTATGGGAGCCACTTTGCAAAAGCTGAAATCTCACCTGGGGGTATATGTGCCCAGTAAGCAAGTGGTTAAAAAGGCAATTTATTCTTAAATATCTCTATGCAGTGATAAATATAAAATAACCAACTACCGTATTTATCGGCGTATACCGCGCACTTTTTTGCCCTGAAAATCAGGGCAAAATCGTGGGTGCGCGGTATACGCCGATACTCACTTTCCCGCGCCGATTTCAAATACTGCGCCGGCATATACCGAGCGCAGTACACTCGAGTATATTTGGGAAGACTCGGCTCCTCTTGCGCCGACGTCCTGGACTTACAGGACGTGAGCGCGAAAGGAGCCGAGCCTGCCCGACTATACGCGAGTGTATTGCGCTCGGTATATGCAGGCGCAGTACACTCGTGAATAGTCGGGCAGACTCGGCTCCTCTCGCGGTGATGTCCTGTACATCAGCGTGAGAGGAGCCGAGTCTGCCCGACTATACCCGAGTGTACTGCGCTCGGTATATGCCGGCGCAGTATTCGAAATCGGCGCGGGAAAGCGAGGTTCGAGCGGGGAGGACGCCGCAGAAGGACGCCGGACCCGACGAAGAGGACACCCCGAATCCGCCGATGGACGCCGCGCAAGACACCAAAACTAAGTATAAAAAACTTTTTTTCCACAGGAATGGGGGCCACTTTAGGGGTGCGCGCTATACGCGGGTGCGCGCTATACCCCGATAAATACGGTATATGGTTAGGGAGCAAAATCTCCAATCCACTCTGAGAATAACAGACAGATTAGATATACTGTATATTCTATTAGAGGGTGAATCTGGTAAATATAATCAGATATCATTATTAGAAATAATAAAACTTCTTGGTCAAAGTAATTTTCAGACAGTGTATGTCGTTTTCGTTCAGAAATTACATTCATTTTAAAACTGAATTTTAAAAGCAAGTGAAAATTTCAAATAAAATTCTTTCATTCAGCGAATGTACAAAGATTTTTTGCATTAATATTCTCGTCTGAAAATTGATCTGTGTGGCCAGCATAAGGCTCAGTATAAACCTACGCAGTTTTCTCTTAAATAACAAAAATTGCGGCAAAATCGCATTTCATGCTTTTATGCAGCTTCTCCACTGAAGTATATTGAACCAAAAAAAAAACACTGTTTTGCGTTGAAAAAAGTCATTGCGCCTTTCCAAATCTGCAGCAGCTGAAAAAAGCATAGATGTGAACGTGTCCAATAGGAAACCATAGTAAATAAACTGTAGTGCGTATTTTCAAAAAAGGCATAGATGTGAACCAGGCCTAAGATGTTTAGTAAAATGAGCTCTTTATAGTACATAAAGAGCAAATAATTGCTACTGTAAGGGGTTTGTTTTTTTACTCTGGAACAATGAAAGTAATATTTACAGTACTGTAGCGATTATTTGCTCTTTTTGTACTATAAAGCAGGGGCCATCAACCCCCGGGGCTTGGCCTATTTGCAGCCAGGCCGCAAAGGCTACGCTTTGTGATGTGCGGCGGCGGAGTGAGCAGAGAGATGACATCATCTACCATCGCCCGCCTGCATCACTGCTGTTCCATGCTCACAATGGGGCCAATATACTAAGGCGAGCGAGCAGATGAGATCATCTCTCCCTGCCTGCATCTCCGCTCTTCCCCGCTCACAGAGGCGCTGCTATAATGCTGGAGGTGAAGCGGGATCACCTCTCACTGCATGACCGCATCACTGCTCCACCGACACAGCACGGCAAATTACCGATACACTGCTGGAGGTGAGGCAGGGGAGCAGAGAGATGAGATCATCTCTCACCGCGCCCTCCCCCCCCCAATTACCGCTGCTCTCCCTCACTAGTTACTACCCACTATTTCAGGCTTGCCTCTGAACTAATGCACACACCTGTGCTGCCACCACTGCAGTGACAATCTTCATGTGGTGGCAGGTGACAATCCACATCTGGTGGCAAATGACAACCTGAGTTGGGTGGCAGGTGATGTGGCAATGGACAAAATGCATCTGGTGACAGGCAACGTGGCAAGTGACCCACTGCATGTGGTGGCAGGCAACATGGCACATGACAACCTGAATCTGGTGGCAGGCAACGTGGCAAGTGGCAAAATGCATCTGGTGGCAGGCAACGTGGCAAGTGACAATCCGCATCTGGTGGTAGGCGACATGGTGAGCGACTCTCTGGCACATTCCGTATTATGGCGAGTTGAATTATTTCATTTCTATTACAATGCACAGTAATAGAAATAATGGCCCAGATTCACGTACATCTGCGCATTATTGGACCGGCGTAGCGCACCGCCTTTACGTTAGACTTGCGCAATTTTGCCGCGTAATCACCCTATTCTCGTAGCTTTTGCGCAGGAAATTGCGCATACGTAACGTTTTTCCAGAGGCGTAAGGAGGAGTAATACAAATTGGGAAGGACGTGGGCGTGTTACATTGAAATGAGCCGTGACCCCATGCAAATGAAGGGCCGGCCGGCTCGCGCATGCGCCCTTGAAGGAGACCATGGTCAGCTCCGCTGTGCGCATGCTCACAACTCGGGAGCGGCGCAATCAGTGAAATTGGAAATGGACTAGGGCAACTTTGTGAACTACGCAGACAGCATAAATAGACAGACACAAATGCACTTCCTTTGCAAAAGTACATCCCTTTGTGTCCCTCCCTCTACAGCAAGGTGCTTTTGTTTGTTTGTGACGTGTCTTTGAGATATTTGGGGACTGTTTTGCAGAGTGATTTTTGTCTTATGTGTTTTCTTTGTTGTTATTTTGTTTAAATTATATTTTTGCTGGGCATTTTTTTTTTTTTGCTCGTCATTTATTTAATTTTTCTGTTTGTGTATGATTTTGGAATGTGGGGGTGATATTCCTGCAGGAAAAGGGGTGTCACCCTCATTTGTGGTGGAGAAGTGATCCCCAGGTCTGTGTGAATGGTGTATGAATGTACAGTGACATAATTGGAGCCGTGGCGTGGCGTTGCAGCTCACAAGTCCTGCATGGTGGACTGGTGCCAATCCAATGTGATGACGATGTGGTGTGTGTGTGCTAGGGACCACAGTGGTGTGCATGCATGCATTCTCATTGTGCCATGATTAATGTGTGTGTTTAACGTGCAAAGATGCATAATGTGAGCTGGCATGAGATGGGGTCATGAGATGGGGTACCAGTGCATATGCAGAGTCACCTTGAAGGGAAAAGACAGGAGGATGTTAGTCATGCATGTGCCACTTGTGAGGTGTGCATCACGGGAGGGGACAGTCATGCCTGCCACCCATGTCACTCACCAACCAGCCAGCTGTCCCCATACATGTTCTGTTCGAAATCTGTGGGGATGGGGCTCTGATTGTATATGTAGCTGTCATGGGTGTCATGGGTGGTGCCATGTGTTGGGCTGCTGATGTCCTCCTGCAAGGTTGTGGTAATTCCAGGATGGCATGAGGGGTGAATCTGAAGATGCAAGACACCTCAGAATCACTCATGCCAAAGATGTCTATGCGTGTGTGATATATCAAGTGAAGAGTGAGGGGCTTGTATCAGATAAGAATATTGTATTAGATTAGATTAAATTGTAAATTTTATATAAGCAAATAAAAATAAATAAAAAAACATCTCCCGTGCCCTCCTTAGTGCCATCCTCCGTGCCCTCCTTCTTCTTTGTTCATCTAAAGTCAGTAGTATAGCTATGCGCGACGATGCCCCTGGCATGTTGGCATACAGATTGTTGAGCAACACGTGTGACTGCTGAACTCCTCACTAACAGTGTTGCTTTATCTGACAAGTAGACTTTTTTTCTTTTTTTAGACCAGCTTTTATCAGCTCTAATTTTAGACAGGACATTTTGCTGTTGCGCACACTGCGTCGCCTGCGCTGCCCCAACGTTGTTTTGTGGATCCCCGTAAGTCCCTCATTAGCATATTTGACTAGCAAATCAATGGTGTGTCTATCGCACTTTTGCGCGGACGGATGCGCCAGTCTAACGAAATTACGCGGGACAAAAAAAAGACGATTTTTTGCGTATCTCGTTCTGGGGATGCCGCGCAACGAAACGCACGCGCACATTTAGACTTACGCACGCGCATCTCCTGTTGCGCAGGCGTAATCGCTCTGTGAATCTGGGCCCATGTGTTTCAATCATACTGACACCATATCAACCATGGTGCCGGGATAATTGAAGCACTAACACCAGCCATTGCCCCGCCCCAATAAATTGCCTGCGAAAAGCTACAATTTTCTTCAACAACGCCGGTCACCGGTGCCAAAAAGGTTGGGGACCACATTATGTTACTGGCCGATTAATCAATTATAGAAATAGTAATCGATACATTTTAAAATGAATGAATCTATTATTATTTTTCGGCCCTAGAATAAAGCGTTATTCTTTTTCCAGCATTAAATACAGACAAGGAAACAGGTATAACCGAATTAATTCCAGATAACATTCCCAGTACAGTAGACAGAAATAGCCAATTTGCTTCCTATACATATGTGACAATGGGAAAAGAAATGTCCTGAATTTACATGAGAACAAAGGTGCTCCCTGTAAGACTCTTCTGCCTGGGACCCGAAGAGCGTGAGCTTGTTTAGAGATTAAAGTTTTCCACTATATATGTCACAGAAATTCCTCCTCCTGGGTCTGGAGAATGAAAAAGTGAAAAAAGGAACAAAGCATGACAATGCATTCAGGCAGCCAGTGCAGAGTCAGAGGGAAGAAGAGCGCTGTCAAACGATTTCTTGTTCATACTTTCATGATTAAAATGGGAAGTTAATTGGACTGAAGAATGAGGCTGAAAAAAGGATGAAATAGGACAGAAAAAAAGAAAGTAAGTAAAAAGAAAGTGAAGAGAAAGTGAGAAAATAAAATAAAAGAAGCAGGGGTGGTGGTGCGTACCGTATTTAATCGGCGTATACCGCGCATTTTTTTGCCCTGAAAAAAGGGCAAAATCGCGGGTGCATGATATACGCCGATACCCACGCTGTGTTTGAACCACTGCGCCGACATATACCGAGCGCAGTACACTCGGGTATAGTCGGGCAGGCTCGGCTCCACTCGCGGTCACGTCCTGTGCGTCCTTTACGCGAGAGGAGCCGAGCCTACCCGACTATACCCAAGTGTACTGCGCTCGGTATATGTCGGCGGAGTGGTTCAAACACAGCGCGGGAAGCAGGGAGGACACCACGATGGCCGCAGGAGGACGCCGGACCGGACAAGACACCGACGAGGGGCATCCAAACTCTAAGTATTTTTTTTTTTACAGGAATTTTCCTTCTAGGTTGGGGGTGCGCGCTATACGACGGGGCGCAATATAGCCAGATAAATACAGTATAATGGTGGGAAAAGCCTACTGCTCAGTGTTGCCAACCGCCAGCTAATTTACTGACAGTTTATAAAAATCTGTGATTTTCTTTACAACTGACAGTAAATATCAGGGGTTGATATTTTCATACTGTTAACTTTTTAAGTGTAAATCAGGCAAATTACTTTTCAAGCTTTGTTTGCATACACACTGTCAAGACAAAATCTCGTCTTTCTCAAACGCGTTGACGTACAACACGTACGACGGCACTATAAAAGAGAAGTTTGATTCCACTGGCGCCACCCTTGGGGCTGCTTTTACTAATCTCATGTTGCTGCGTGTTAAGTAAAAGTTTGGTGAGAGACGATTCACGCTTTTCATTCTGTTACAGCGTGACGAATGTGCTATCTCCATTACGAAAACTACTTTTACCAAAGATGCGCTCCCGTCTCATACTTTATTCTGAGCATACGCGGGTTTCTAAGCATACACACAAACGTGTTTCTCGTCGTAAACCAGCCCGACGAGAAACACGACGAGGAAATTGAGACTCCCGACAAGTAAAAAAGAGAGCATGTTCTCTTTTTTTCTCGTTTGAGACCCACGACAGTTTTCTCGACGAAAAACATACACACGACCGTTTTTCTCGGCAAAAATGCTCTGCCAGCATTTTTCTTGATGGGTTTTGCCGAGGAAAGCGGTCGTGTGTATGAGGCCTAAGACCTTTGTCTCAGATTGATGCCCAGGAGTCCAGGAGCAGGGGTCACAAATGTACTGAAAAAAATTATTTCTAAACAAGAGGCAGCCTGATTTGTGTCCAGGGCTGCTGTTAGAAATCACGGGCCCCCGTACAACCTACCTGACAGCCCCCCCCCCGAAATATGTCAAAACAATATTTTCACAAAATACACTAAAATCATTATTAGCGGACGCACACATAACAGAGAACCTGTGTGAATTAGCCCTTTTTTTAAAAAAATCTTTAAACTTTTTTTTGTTATATAATTTTTTAAAGAATGTTAAAATGTATTTTATTTTAAAATGTGTTATTTTTTTTTAAAAGACAGACAAGTCAGCAGTGCCGTGGTTGGGCAACACAGTGGGGGATCAGAAGCAGGCAGAACAGGGAGGGGGAGCGGTGCAGGGGAAATTAATTTTGTAATTGCCCCTCCATCCAACCACAATGATTCCCCTCTGCTGTCCAGGCCCCCCTTGTTTGCCTGGGCCCCCTACAGGAGGGCTGGTGGTCCCCCCCTATCAGCGGCCCTGTTTGTGTCTAATTGTCTTGCTAATTTACTTGATAAAAATCCATTATGAGACAGTAGTGTTTAGTGAGTGATCCAAAACCGGAGCCCCAGAGGAACCTCGAACCCTCTCCTGTATTATCAGAAAGGTGTCATGAGTAAACGGACATCGGTCTGCATCCACTTTCAGCATCTACTGATCCCTCCTCATTCTTCCTTGAAGACTGTATGATTGTTATTAGTGTGAACATGTTTATGGGTCTCGGCTATGGACATGTGGATGCTGTTGACAGAAGCCGAGTGATTCTTCATGTATAATTTTGGCATCATCTCCCCAACTCGCCTTCCCTAATGGATAGGTTTACATGCCCATACTTAGTATTTTTAGTGGGGGCTGGTTACCCAGCTTAGATCCGAATAGACATACCCCAAAGTTACCAAATTAAATGGGTTGTTTCCATTATCTTGACATGAGCTGCTATATCAGGGTTAAAGTGTCACCAAACCATAAACATCAATTAATAAATGGTGTATTACATGCTGTTCATAGTAACATAGTATTCTGCAAAAAATGTGTATTGGTCATCGAGTAGTCCCTGTACTGTTTTTAAGGCGTGTGTTGGACCGGCTATGAGGGAAGGTTGGAGGCTGGCATGTATTTAACCACTTAAGGACCGCCTCCTGCACATTTACGTCGGCAGAATGGCATGGCTGGGCACATGCACGTACAGGTACGTCCTGTGCTAGTGCCCAGCCGTGGGTGCACGCCCTGCGGCGCGCTAATGCGACCTGGTACGAAGCTCCGTGACCGAGGCCGCTGGACCCGATCGCCGCTAGAGTCCTGCGATCGGTCCCCGGAGCTGAAGAACGGGGAGAGCCGTGTGTAAACACGGCTTCCCTGTTCTTCACTGTGGCGGCGTCATCGATCGTGTGATCCCTTTTTATAGGGATACACAATCGATTATGTCACACCTACAGCCACACCCCCTACATTTGTAAACACACATTAGGTCACACATAACCCCTTCAGCGCCCCCTTGTGGTTAACTCCCAAACTGCAATTGTAATTTTCACAATAAACAATGGCCCAGATTCACAGAGCAATTACGCCTGTCTAACTGGTGTTAGACAGGAGTAATTTCAAATTTTGCGTGCCGTATCACTAGTTTGAATCCTCAAACCATGATACGGCGGCTTCGGGCTTCGATCTGAGAGGCTTACGTCCTCGTAAGCCTTCGGATCTACACTGCGATATTTTTGCGGCCGCTGGGAGGAGTTTGCGTCGTTTTCATGCGTCGGGATATGCAAATGAGTTTTTACGGCGATCCACGAAGGTACGAGTGTCCCTCGCAATCGCCTACGTCATTTTTTGGCTACGTAATGTTAGAGGAGCTTTTTGCTGGTCTAACAGTGCGTAACCCATGTAAAGTATGGCCGTCGTTCCCGCGTCGATTTGAAAATATTTTTATTTTTTTAACGTAACTCGTTCGGGAATAGGAATGTACGTAAACTACGCTACTACGACGTGACTACGTGTTTTCGCGCAATGCACGGCGGGAAATTTGCGAACGGAGCATGCGCAGTTCGATCGCCGCGGGAACGCGCCTATTTTAAATGCTTCACGCCCCCTACTCGCGCAGATGGATTGCGACAGGAGAAATACACTACGCCGCCGTCGTTTACTGGACAAAATCTACCTGGATTCCACGTAGAGCCAGGTAAAAAACGGCGGCGTAGTGTATTTCTGATACGCTACGAGAATCTAATTCTCTGTGAATCTGCCCCAATGCATTTTAAATGCATTTTTTTGCTGTGAAAATGACAATGGTCCCAAAAATGGGTCAAAATGGTTCGAAGTGTCCTCCATAATGTCGCAGTCAGGAAAAAAAAAACGCTGATCGCCGCCATTAGTAGTAAAAAAAATAATTATTAATAAAAATGCAATAAACTATCCCCTATTTTGTAAACGCTATAAATTTTGCGCAAACCAACCAATAAACGCTTATTGCGATTTTTTTTTACCAAAAATAGGTAGAAGAATACGTATCAGCATAAACTGAGGAACATTTTTATTTAATTTTTTATATATTTTTGGGGGATATTTATTATAGCAAAAAGTAAAAAATATTAAATTTTTATCAACATTGTCGCTCTATTTTTGTTTATAGTGCAAAAAATAAAAACCGCAGAGGTTATCAAATACCACCAAAAGAAAGCTCTATTTGTGGGAGAAAAAGGACGCCAATTTTGTTTGGGAGCCACGTCGCCGACCGCGCAATTGTCTGTTAAAGCGACGCAGTGCTGAATCACAAAACCTGGCCGGGTCCTTTAGCTGCCTAAAGGTCCGGGTCTTAAGTGGTTAAAGTGTGTGTTGCACCGGCTATAAGGTGAGTTTGGAGGCCGGTATGTTTTTAAGGCGTGTCATATTTATATTGTAAGGGATTAGCTCGGTAGCGGGGGGGTGTGACCCCCTGGATGGGTTCACTACACACTGAACTATACAGAGGTTATGGTTTATTCTTCCATATTGCTGGAAACAAGTGCAAGCATCCAAACAGCATAAACAAAACATAAAATAAGCCCTGGCTACTTGGGGCGTCTACCTTCACCACACAGGAACCTATCTATGGAGTCTGGCACAGCCTACTGCTGGGCAGACACTGCTGGTCATACAGCAGAGAAACAATAGTCTTTTTATCACACAGAAAAATCAACAACCACCTCACCTCTTCAGAAGTCTTTCTCACTGCTCTCCTTAACTCAAAAAGCCTCAGGATGCAGCAATCCTCTGGATGATTTATAGAGGCCTTAATTGCCTCATTCTGAACAGCTGAAGTTTTCCAACGCCCTAAACCTTTCTGGCTATTTCTGCAGCCGACACCTGGTAGTAATTGGTGGAGAGAGAAAGAGAGAGAACTACCTCATAAGTGCCCATCAGTGCCGCCATATAAGTGCCCGTAATTGAAAGATAAAACATACTGATTTACAAAAAAGTTAACAGAAAAAAATAAAAATGTATTTTTTTTTCTAAATTTTCAGTCTTTTATTAGTTGTTGCGCAAAAAATTAAAAACCGCAGAGGTGATCAAATACCACCAAAAGAAAGCTTTATTTGTGGGGAAAAAAGGACGCAAATTTTGTTTGGGTACAGTGTAGCATGACCACGCAATTGTCATTCAAAGTGCGACAGTGCTGAAAGCTGAAAATTGGCTTGGGCGGGAAGGTGCGTAAGTGCCTGGTATGGAAGTGGTTAAAGGACCGGTAGCTGAAAAATATTACACTGTGTTCTTGGGACAAATTTTAAAATGTCCCTCACAAAACAGGAGTGTCATGTTATTCGTTACCACCCACTGAATGTCCCAACAGACTGTAATTTAATTGCACTGAATAAAAGAATCCCGCTGTCCCCATAACAATAGTATCTTCATAATAGCTTCTAGTTTCTTATAATTAAACTCTGGAAATCTATCAAATTTCTGGCGATTTGCAACATGATTGAACAAAGTTACTAGATGAGATGTGAAGTACGCAGAAAAGATTTGATTCCACTTATAACCGTGAAAAATAAAATATTTCTGCTTCAGAGGGCTCTTTCACATCTTGGGACTGGGCGAAGAACAAAACCATAATAATCCCCCCTGAATAGAGTCCGTACAGTGCGAGCGCGGAGTGCGCAGTTGGTTATGCAAGGAAAAATTTAATTTTGCTTCCAAGCCACGACTAGTTTACCCAGCTTAAAAAGCGGCAAGTCTGCGGTGCCAATGTTGTGCTGCACACTGAAAATGCAAGCTGCAAGATAAATGAACTGCTAAAGTTAAAAAAAAAGGAACTCAACACTTTCTCCATATAAACATAGGGCTATTGCACTTTCTAAAGCAAAACCCTTTGTGTTAATTGCATTCCCATATCTATCGATGGTAAATGATAAAAGACTTCTGCATTCCCCTTCTAGAATTTCTATGTAATACTAATAATCTAGCCAGCACATCAATATTATAAAACGTAAAGCATATCTAAATCCAAAAGCAAAAATGTTATACATTGGAACCTTGGATTATGAGCATAATCCGTCTCAGGAAAATGCTTGTAATCCAAAGCACTCGCATATCAAAGCGAGTTTCCCCATAGACGTCAATGGAAACAAAGATAATTTGTTACTCATAAGCCCGGATTATCTCTTTTACGCCAAGCCGGCGCAGCGCAAAGAGGCATGCACTGAATTCAGCAAGCTATTGCTCCCAACTCTGCGGCGGCGTAGCGTACATTTCGAAGGCGCAGGCTGGCGTAAGTGGAAGTAGCTGGAAGTAGGTGGAAGTGGGCGTGATCCATGCTAATGAAGCGTGACCCCATGTAAATGATGGGCTGGGCGCCAGACAAGTACTTAAAATGAAGTGCGCATGCATCGAGACGTGGACGTTTCCCCGTGCGTATCCGCACAACCATGGCGGAACAACTGCCTAAGATACGCCGGATCACTGTGTACGCTGTGAACGTAACCTACGCCCAGTCAGACCCACGTCGGCCCTTATTCACCGTACAATACGTAGGCTTGTGTTCCCTGGTCCATACCTTTGCATGGGTTGCGCCTCTTCTATGGGGAATAACTTTACGCCGGACGTAAAACAAACGCAAACTGCGTATATCATGAGCCGGGCGCAAGTACGTTCATGAATAGCTGTATTTCCCTCATTTGCATATTTGAATGCCTAATCAATGGGAGAAGCAACATACGTCCAGACCATATTTGCGCCCACGCCACGCCGGCATAAATAAGATACGTCGGGGTAGGATGGCCTATTTTTAGGCGTATCTTGGTTTGTGACTGTGGCGCACACATACGCCGAGTGCATATTTACGCTACGCCGGGAAAAGGTGAGTTACGTTGGCGTAAGTGCTTTGTGAATCCGGGCCTTCGACTTCTATGGCATGCAATACCGCATGTGGCCAAAGGTGGGGGGCGCCGGAGAGCCTCAAAAATACTCAGGGACAGCTCGGCTGATCTTGGAAACCCTTGGAAAACTTTGGGAATGGAGTATTTATGTTTCCGAGAATCTCTGTGTAATTCTGAGTATTTTCAAATGGCTCTGAACCGTTCTTAGAGTCACCGGCGCCCCCGCACCTCTAGCCAAATACGGTACTGCACACCCCATTAGCTTACATTCTGCTTGTTTTGTGAGACAACACTCGCAAACTGAGTCAGGATTTAAAAAAAAAAAAGTGGCTCGTGTTTCAAAACGCTCGCTAACCGCATTACTCGTAAACCAAGGTTCCACTGTATAGTGCAGCTTAGCAATTCTTAGATGCGGTGGCTGAATTCTGCTTCTTTTTTTGTTCATTTTTTTCTGGTGATTTGGCCAGCAAGTCTGTTAAGTTTCAACTTCCTTTAACAGACCAAGCTGTCCAGCAAAAAGTGTCAAGTTACAGGGTTGAGACAAACCATTTACCACTGACTGGTGTGTTCACAATGATCAGCTTTTATTCATGTATATAAAAACCTTTAACCCAAAAGGAAAACAACTTGCTGTGACTGCTTAAAAAATAGAGTTTGGCTTTCATTTGTTAGTCAAGTCCAACTAAATCTGCTAGTGTGTCTAAAGCTTCATACACACAATCGGACTTCCATCTGACTTTTCCGTGGATTTTGGTCCGAAGGGCGTTGGCCGTGAAATTCACCAAACCATGTGGTTTTTTTTCAGCTCTTTGCTGCCACCCTTTGGGCAACTTCTGCTATTGTTGTCTGATGTTTAGCATTGGTTCGGAGCATGCATGTTTGTACTTTGGACTTCAGTCCGATGGACTTGTCTACATATGATCGGATAATCCGACGTAACACATTTTTGTCAGAAAGTCTGAGAGCATGTACAGCGAATATTTGTCTGTGGAAATTCCGACAACAATTGTCCGATGGAGCATACACAGTCGGATTTTTCGATAAAACACGTCCGTCGGATTGCTGGTGAAAATAAAAAGAAAAAAAAGCCTATAAAAGTAGAAAACAAATGCAGCCAATCACATTTAAAAAGATGGGAGAGTTAAAAAATATTTAGTTTTTGGTTTAATACGGCTATAAATCTAAACTTCGGGGAAATAAAAAATAAAATTGCTTCTTTTCAGTTGGGCTGCCCCTATATTACAAGGGTGAAAGGATCACTAAAGGAATTTTTTTTTTTTTTTTTAGCTAAATAGCTTCCTTTACCTTACTGCAGTCCTGGTTTCATGTCCTCATTGTTCTTTTTGCTTTGAAGTAGCTGTAATACTTCTCTGATCTCCACACTTCCTGCTTGTCTGGCTCCTTATGAAAAAAACTCATGCTAGCTTTTCACTGTGGTCCATGATCAAAGAGGTGTGATTACTATGTGTCTAAAACTTCTCAGAACCAATCAGATTCATTTTAAAAACAAACACTGCCCTGTATTTGTTTGTTTTTGTTCTGTGTCTCTCTTTACTTCACAGAAAATGAAACCAGTTTAAAAGTGAAACTAAAACTGTAGGCACATTATAGGATTGATTTGTTATCTATTTTTAATAATTTTTAAAAATAATCAGTTAACTTTTATGTCTCTATACCCTGTAAACAGTCATTCCAGCAAAAAAAAAAAAATGTTTTCCTTTAGTGACCCTTTAAGTATGTGTTTCAGTATGCGGTCTGGTCATCTAGCTGTTGCGGACCTACAGGTCCCATAGGCATTGCAAGGCTGACAGTAACAAGCATTACTCCCAAAGGCAGAGGCATGAAAGGACTTGTAGTTGCGCATCAGCTGGAGGGCCACAGATTGTGCACCCATGGTCTAAGGCAGTGATGGCGAACCTTGGCGCTCCAGATGTTTTGGAACTACTTTTCCCATGATGCTCAACTACATTGCAGAGTGCATGAGCATCAGTTCCAAAACATCTGGGGTGCCAAGGTTTGCCATCACTGGTGTAAGGGAACTACATAAAGAAGTGATATTTACTTAATTCTTCATTCCAGCAGGCTCCCTTCTGTGCTGCCAGACCGCATACCACAGCCTCTTCTCCCCTATTCTCCAACATTGCATGCCCTCTGATATCATCAAGTCCAAAGCTGTGCCGCCTAGCCCTAAATTAAATGCCGAGATGCCAGGGGGACAGTCCACTGCTGGAGCAAAGGAGAGTAGAGTAGAGCACCGGCTGCTAAGGGGAGAAAAGGTTTAGGTAAGTAAAATTGCATTTTGTGGCCCCATAGACCTAAATGAGGATTAAACCCAAGGTAGGTATTTTACTTTCACCAGAGATGGGCTTTACCATAGTTCATGTGTGCTCAACACTATGACCCGGATTCACAAAGCACTTGCGCTGACGTATCTCCAGTTACGCCACGAAAGTCCAAATAAGCGCTGTCGTATCTGTGCGCCGGACCTGCAAACTAAGATACGCCTAAAAACAGACTTCATCCCACTGACGTAACTTGCCTACGCCGGCGTAGAGTGGGCGCATATTTACGCTGGACGCATGTGGCGCTCCCATTGATTTTGTATTCAAATATGCAAATGAGGAAAATACGGCTATTCACATACGTACTTGTGCATGATATAAGCGTAAGTTGCACGTCCGGCGTAAGGTTATTCCCCATAGATGAGGCGCAACCCATGCAAAGGTATAGACCAGGGAACACAAGCCTACGTATTTTACTTTGGACGTCTGTGAATATGGGCCGACGTGGGTCTGGCTGGGCGTAGGTTACGTTAACGGCGTACACAGTGATCCGGCGTATCTTAGGCAGTTGTTCCAACTTGGTTGTGCGCATGCGCACGGGAATACGTCCACATCTCGATGCATGCGCAGTTCGTTTTAAGTACTTGTCTGGCGCCCGGCCCATCATTTGCATGGGGTCACGCTTCATTATCATGGATCACACCCACTTCCACCTACGCCGGCTTACGCCTACGAAATATACGCCACGCTGGTGCAACGTTGGGCACATTTGCTTTGTGAATTCCATGCTTGCCTCTCTGCGCTGCGTCAGCGTAGCGTAAAAGAGATACGCTACAATGGCATAAATGTGCGCCGATGTCTGTGAATCCGGGTATATCTATCTATCTATCTATCTATCTATCTATCTATCAGCAGAAAACCACTAAATGCCGGCAGAAACAATGAAGATGCCAATTTTAGTAAGAAAGGTGTCCAGGCTACATTTAAATTCACTTATACCAGCAGTCCTGAAAATACATCTGAACTGCTGTGTTGCAAACCATCAAGCTAAATGATCTCCTACCTGATTGATAGTTCAAGTCAGACGGTCAATAGAGAAGCAGCACAGGACCGCATATGTAAAAGGTAGGTGACCACCTTGGGAAGCATTAATCAACCCAGTGCCAATATTCCATCCATTGGAACGCCGTACATGCGGCAGGAGATGTAAAGCCATGGGGTTGTAAAGCCAAACACAGAGAGACACCATTACTGGAGGAAACATACCAAAGTCAAGTAAAATTTAGTTCAACTAAAAACGTACAATATGAATAGCCTGGTTATAATATAGTAGAGCTGCTCTATTCTAAAACCTCATCAGCTCTACCCTTGATAGTGAAACATTTCTAAATGTTTACCAACAGGCATGCCTAGTTGTATATGCAGACTTTAGTAATGTGTTGGAAAACAAGACCAGTGCCGCCATCAGGGGGGTACAGGCAGTACACCTGTAAGGGGCCAGGAGGTCCCCAGGGCCCCCGAATGGCAACCCCGTTTTTATAAAAAAAAAATATATATTTTATTAAAGGGCCCAGAGGTCCCCAGGGCCCCGGGTGGCAACCTCCCCTTTCTTTTATAAAAAAAAAAATCTTTTTTTTTTTATTATTATTATTATTAAAGGGCCCAGAGGTCCCAATGGCCCCGGATGCAAACTCACTTTTTATATATATATATATATATATATATATATATATATATATATATATATATATATATATATATATATATATATATATATAAATAAATAAATAAAAACACTATATATATTTATTTTTTATTTATTTTCATTAAAGGGCCCAGAATTCCCCAGGGTTCTCTACTCCAGGGGGCCTATGCCTGAAGAAGCTGTGTGAGGGACCCCATAATCCCTGAACAAGACCATGGGGCAGATTAAAAATTTGCCATCCGATTGGTTGGCACAGGTTTCCGCACAGTATGTTCGCACTTAGCCTTTCCACTGATAAGTGTGAGCAAAAGAGGAAGAATGGAATTTAAAGATTAATTTGCTATCCACTTCTGAAGTACATGCAGACAGCTAAGCCGATGCTTCATTATCTCCTCCTGTAATATATCTGCTTAAGGACCTCTACAATTTTTCAAGAGTGAATTCAATTACCATGTAAACACTTTGCGGTACTTGAAAGGACAGGCTTATAAACTGTAAAATCCTTGGATCCCGTCTCGATTTCCCTCACCAATTTACTTGAATAAATGACAAGGTTCATTACTTGGAAGCATTGGTTATTTGATTAAAAAAGCATTGTCAATGTCCTACTTCATTATGAAGAGCAGGACTATGTTTTTTTTGTTAGGCGCCTTCGATCTACCTTTCAAATGCATCTGACCTATGTATGTTGTCTAATCACCTCTCTTACTTAACTCTTGTACACAGTGTTCGGTCGCAGGTCAAGGCCCCCATGACAGCTCAAATTCTGGTCGTTTCCTGCTGAACTGACAAAGAAAACGAGCCGTGGGTGGCCCTGCAAGTACTACCAGGCTTGACAAAAGTTAATTAACTGAGCCAAATGGAAAATTATTAATATGGCAGCACCAATACCCGCGAGAGCCATGGCTGCCTGAATACAATAGAGTTATCTACATCCACATTGCCAATTGTGGATGGAGGAACCAAGTTGTGGGAGAGTTCAGCGGCAGTAACTCACACAGTCCATAAGTAAAAAGAACCTGTATTGTAGTCAAAAGTATAACGGTTTACAACAAGCCCAGCAGAACAGCAGACCGACCAGAAACAGCCGATTGTAGTAGAGAAGCCAAACTTAGTGTCTTTGAGGGGAGAAATGGGGCCTTTCAAGTCCATGCCCAAGCGGGGACTTCTGCAGTCAGAGGATCCCCCTACTCATTTGGTACCTTTCCCTGGTGCTATTATGCCCCATACACATAATCGGATACATTTCTGATGGATGTTTGCTCAAACTTGTCTTGCTTACACACGGTCACACAAAAGTTGTCGGAAATTGTGAACGTCAAGAACGTGGTCACATACAGCATGTATGACGGCACAGTAAAACGGAAGTTCCATAGCAAGTGCACAACCCTTTGGGCTCCTTCTGCTAATCTCGTGTTAGTAGAAGTTTGGTGAGAGAAGATTCATGCTTTTCAGTCTCGTGCTTTTCAGTCCGTTAAAGCGTGACGAATGTGCTATCTTCATTACGAACGCTGGTTTTACCAGGACGAGCACTTCCATCTCGTACTTGATTCAGAGCATGCGTGGAATTTTGTGCATGGGAATTGTCCACTACACGCTCGTAATTTTGTTGTCGGAAATTCCAACCATGTGTTGGGGCCTACACATGGTTGGAATTTCCGACCAAAATCTCCCATTGAACATTTGTTGTTGGAAATTCCGAGTGTGTGTACGCGGCATAACTGTCCCTGACAGATGGATAACCTGTCCCTACACTACCCTAAAATGAGCCCCAAATTTAGGAGTCAGGGTAAATAGAAATAGACTCTGCCTGACCCAAGATGGACACCAGAGTCACATGGGCTGTCAGCATCCAACCAGTGACACAGCAAACCATACATTTTCTCCATTGAGTGCCACCTGCAATGGAGAAAATGGACTCTACCTGCCTACAAAGTGATCACGTGGGCTGTATAGCCGAAGTTTGAATCATCCATGCCCAGCCCAACACTACTGACCACATGCTTTACAATACACCTGCTTATCTATTTTTTCCAAAAATACAGACAGTCTACTGCGCTCGGAAGCTTGATCACTTAGTGAACAACCAGAGTCTTCCGTTGGAATAGGGAATGACCAGGGATCTTGCTGCCCTCCTCCTTGCTGCCCTCCTCCATTTTTTCCAGCATCAGAAACCAGTCAGAGCCATTTTTACTACAAAGTACTCAGGCCTAAGGTTGCATTCCCACCTGAGCGTAGCATTTTTTCCGGCGTTTTGTCTTCACGCGTATTCGAGCGTTTGCATACAGCGTCGTCCGACGTTTTTGAACTTTGACGTTTTTTATTTTAGCCAATAGGAAAAATGATCATCTCTTTCATCACTTGTTGCTATGTTTGTAGATTTTTTTTATTTTCTGCCTGAAATGAAATGAAATGTTCTATTGACTAAAGCAACAAAACGCCCATAGAAACGCTCATTGTCGTGCTAGACACTTGAATCAAGCGTTTTCCATTACTTTCTATGGGAAATACAAACGCTGAAGCACGCCCAAACCGCCCGATTCGCGCGACAAAAAAGGGTCCGGAACTTGTTTCAGCTTCAGGCATTTGGCGTCACGCGTTTTGTAGTGGAGATGTGAACCATCTCCATAGAGAATAATGTATTTTTTCGCCTCTAGCGTATTGTAGTGCCACGCTTCAGGCGACAAAACGCTCAGGTGTGAATGGAGCCTAAGGGTCAAAGGCAGAAAAAGGTTAGCAGGGTAAACATTCAATCTTTTGATGGCTTCATTGTTTTCCCATTTTCTGACTACCTGTGGAGTTACGACATTGGTGATTGACTAATTCTCTAATTCCCATAACTTCCGACTGGCCCAATATGGAAGATTAGGAGGTAGGGGGTGGAAAGCAATGTTTTCCTAGACGAGGTGGAAGCCTGCCTTGTGTTTCAGAGCTCTTGGGTCCTGAGACAAAGTTGGTCTTACATATTGGCACTAGAACTTCGAGAAGACAGTGCTGAATGATTATGCTTATTTATCATAAAGGAGACCAGCACACGCTCACTTTAAAATTAATCCTTTACTTATAAACTTAACGTAACACTCAACCCTCACCCTAACCCTTATTATTTACTCTGTTCCCAAAATTTAAAGCCCAACTCTGGGCGAAGCAGTTTAAGGTCCTAACATCATCAAGACCAGAGCAGGGTCCATAGTCGTCATGTGCAATTTGTTTTGGTATGAATATATATTCAGCCATATTCAGATGTATTTGAATCTCTGAATGAAACAGTAACGGATTTCGTTCAAATTTGTTTCATTTAGTTTTGTATATTCGTTTTCTATCCAATTCCAAATTTTTGTAACAATTTGAATTTAGATCGGTCCAAAAATGACCGACCAATTCAAATTTTGTGTGAAGAATAGCTGGTTTTTAAGAAGCGGGACGGGAAGCTGGCCGACACGTCCTTAAAGCGGAGGTCCGGTTTAATAAAAAAAGAAAAAAAGTCAGCAGCTACTAACACTGTAGCTGCTCACTTTTAATAAGGAGACTTCCTGTCCAGGATGCCCGCGATGACGGCAGCCGAAGCCAAGCAAACGCTCGGGTCTCGGCTGCCCTGCAGCCATCCTCGGTGAGAGAATCAGGAAGTGAAGCCTTGCGGCTTCACCGCCCGATTCCCTACTGCGCATGCGTGAGCTGTGCGGCCCAACGTGAATGCATATCATCTCCTGGGACACACACAAGGTCCCAGAAGACACCGCTCCCCCATTCCACAGGAGGCAGCCGAGGAACAGAAGAAAGAAAACAGACCGCGGATCAGGAAGTGGCAGATTAAGACGATCTACCTAGCAACAGGCACTTTTTTTTTCTTGGTGGAGCTCCGCTTTAACAACCGATGATTCATCATTTGTAAGAAACGTCCCCGCTGAGGGCTGAAATGTAAACAAAAGAATGCCAGCAATAGAAAGCTCTGAAAAAATGGCTTAGGGTCCCCCACAAAATCCATACCTTATCCGAGCATGCAACGCGGCAGGCCAGGTAAACATGGGGGGGCTCAGAATTCAAATTAGTTGATCATTTTTCGGCCGATCCAACAGCCCCATTGCAAGGGATCCCTTTTATATGCCAAGAATTGGGCTTTAACCAACCATTTAATATTAAAAGGTTATACAAAGCCAAAACATACTTTTTGTTTTGGATAGAAAGTGAATAGGTTATAAAGATTGTCATTTTTTTTGGAGACCAGTACCATCTGGAGAGACTCACCCTCACTATTAGTCCTGGTTGGTAACCAGTGTTGCGAGTACAGAAATTGCTGGAAAAATTGCAAAGATTTTTTTACAGGAACGGAGAGGAAATGGGGAAACAACAATTTAAAAAGTGAAATGACCTCACCTAGAGACCTCCTCTTACTTTTCTGCTGTGTCTCTGGGACAGGAAGTGAAGGCAAATCCCATTGACGGGCCTAACCTTATTTACTCATAAAAAAAAAAAAAAGCTTTCTATACTCGAAACTCAAAAAATGTGTATATTGTGCAAAACTTCATTTATTTCACTGATGTAATTTAAAAGGTGAAACCAATATATGAGAGAGACTCATTACACGCAAAGCACGATAGTTTGAGCCGTGATTTGTCATAATTGTGATGATTATGGCTTACAGCTCATGAAAACCCCAAATCCACAATCTCAGAATCTTGGTGTGATCAGATGCTTTTAAAAGGCAGAGGCGACATCTGGGGTCTAATGGACACCAGATCTCTCCCTAAACAGTATCGGTCACTGCCTATTGCTGTCACAAGGGATGTTTATATTCTTTGTGACAGCAACAAAAGTGATTTACATTTTTTTTTAAAGAAATAGTGTAAATAAAAAAAATAAAAAAAATGTAAGTGCCCTCGCCCCCCCCCCCTGCTCACGCAGAAAAGGCGAGCGTATGCGTTGTACTCAGACGCATACGTAAACAGCAATCCCACATGTGAGGTATTTCTGTACACACCAGAGTGACAGCAATAATTCTAGCACCAAGACACAGCTGCAACCACCGATATGGAATAACATCAGACTTGAAAGAGAAGAAAGAGAAGTGTACATACTGCAGCCGGGCTCCGTATTGCAGGGACTTGCTACGGTCATTGACGCGACTTCCTTAGCACATCAATCCAGTGTCTGTCTGCTCTGTAAAACAGGATTTGCAGGAGTCAGCTCACAAACCTTACATGACAGAGAAAGACTTTTCATATTTTCCAGCCCCTCACAGACATTATCCGTAAAATTACAGTAAATAAGACCAGACCTATACTAAAAAAACTGAATGTTTATTATTATCTGTGTACAGCTTAATGCTTCTCCCTAGATATCGCTGTTAACAGTTGGTCCTGCAGTGCAAATTATAACATATAAAACTTTTTATGTGGATTTAAAGAGACCCTGCCACCACCTGCTATACTGTGAACTAAACACAGACAGGTCATTTATATTGGGAGGTTGTAATTAGCCAGCAATAGATCACTATAGCAGTATGTCTGGATGGGTCTGGGATTGCTGCACTTAAAAACTTAAGAAAATAAAAATTATATGAAAAAAGTACAAATAGCAAAATGTTCCATTATACAATGTATGTATATAGATCTCTCTTTCTCTCTCTCATATTCATAGATAGATAGATAGATAGATAGATAGATAGATAGACACACGCCCATTTTATATGTACACATACATACCTTATTCAACCTTATTTAACCCTTTATTCGGCCGCTAACGGGGGTTAAAAGTGCCCCGCTAGTGGACGAAAAGCAGTAGAGCTAAAATTAACGCCACTCCAGTGTAAAAGTAGCCTTAAGGGTGTACTCACTTTTGTTGCCAGCGGTTTGGACATTAAAGCGGAGCTCCACCCTAAAGTGGAACTTCCGCTCATCGGAGCCTTCCCCCTTTCCGGTGTCACATTTGACACCTTTCAGGGGGGTGCAGATACCTGTCTAAGACAGGTATTTGCACCCACTTCCGGCCACACAGTCTGCGGGTAGACTGTGGGCAGAACATCCGTTCCCCGGGGACCAGTGAGCATGGCGCAGTGCGACTCATGTGTGCGCCGTAGGGAACCGGGCAGTGAAGCCGCAATGCTTCATTTCCTGGTTCCCTCACCAAGGATGGCGGTGGGGGCAGCAGAGTGACGAGCGATCGCTCGTCTTCTGCTGACGACGTCGCTGGACTCCAGGACAGGCAAGTGTCCCAATATTAAAAGTCAGCAGCTGCAGTATTTGTAGCTGATGGCTTTCAATATTTTTATTACAGAGGAGCTCCGATTTAATGTGCGTTGAGTTATTTTGAGGGGGCAGCAAATTTACACTGTTAGGCTCCATGCACACTGAAGCTGATAAACTGCAGTTTATTGGCGTTTTGGCTTTTTCTTTTTTAAAGCCCATAAACTGAACTCTATGTTAGCCTATGTGCCCATGCACACCTGGGCATTTTTCAGTGTTAATGAGCTTTGGAGTTTATTGGCTTTGTTCTGAACGCCCGAAATTTGCGTTCAAAGTGTCGTTTTTTGGCGGGAAAAAAACGCTAAAAACCGCAAAACGCTGAAAAACGCCGGAGCCAGCGTTTTTTTTTATCCATTTAAAAAAAAAAAAAGCTGATAAAAGCTACACTGAAAAAAGCCGATTAAAGCTATTGCAAAAACGCTAAAAACACTGCAAAGGCTCCCTGCAAAGCTACTGGCGTTTTTTTATAGCTTTTATCAGCTTCAGTGTGCATGGAGCCTTATACAAGCTGCACACTTACTACTTTACATTGCAACAAAGTGTAATTTCTTCAGTGTTGTCACATGAAAAGATAGAATAAAATATTTTCAAAATAGTGTAAACATGGTAAATGACACTGGAAGAACCAGTTTTGGCAAAGGAAGCATGCTAGCTCAGAGCAGGTGGCTTGATAAAGGGGTCTAGTTAAAGACAGTGTGGTTTGCCCACAAACGTAAAACGCTGCACCCAATCAGGGCTCTCCTGTGGAAGCATCTGAGGACATTTTGGGAGCACATGTCCAGGCCTGTCTGGCCTTGAATGGACCGATGTGTGAACTAAGGGTCAGTGTCCAGATACTGATGCAAGAGAACCAGACTGAAAGTTTATCTTAGACACCGGGAGAACCAGTTCAGCAAAAAGGTTGTGTTTATAGCAGTTTTGTCTGGCTGAAAGAGTTGTGCTACAAATAACTTGGAGGCTGGAAAACTTATCACTGTGTTGTGCAAGAATAACCCTTGTTAGGGACAAATCTTGTGCTAGAATACTTAATTGAAAAAATTAATTGGAGATCAGTTGGAAGAATGCCCCTTTCATTGGAGATCAGTTGGAAGAATGCCCCTTTCATTGGAGGTCAGCGGGAAGAATGCCCCTTTTATTGGAGGTCAGCGGGAAGAATGCCCCTTTCATTGGAGGTCAGCGGGAAGAATGCCCCTTTCATTGGAGGTCAGCGGGAAGAATGCCCCTTTCATTGGAGGTCAGCGGGAAGAATGCCCCTTTCATTGGAGGTCAGTGGGAAGAATGCCCCTTACATTGGAGGTCAGTGGGAAGAATGCTCCTTACATTGGAGGTCAGTGGGAAGAAAGCTCCTTACATTGGAGGTCAGTGGGAAGAAAGCTCCTTACATTTGAGGTCAGTGGGAAGAAAGCTCCTTACATTGGAGGTCAGTGGGAAGAATGCTCCTTACATTGGAGGTCAGTGGGAAGAATTCTCCTTACATTGGAGGTCAGTGGGAAGAATTCTCCTTACATTGGAGGTCAGTGGGAAGAATTCTCCTTACATTGGAGGTCAGTGGGAAGAAAGCTCCTTACATTGGAGGTCAGTGGGAAGAATGCTCCTTACATTGGAGGTCAGTGGGAAGAATGCTCCTTACATTGGAGGTCAGTGGGAAGAAAGTTCCTTATACTGATAATTAGTAAGAAGACCAGCCCCTTATATTGGTGGTCAGTGGGAAGAATGCTCCTTACATTGGAGGTCAGTGGGAAGAAAGCTCCTTACATTGGAGGTCAGTGGGAAGACAGTTCCTTATACTGATAATTAGTAAAAAAAAACAGCCCCTTATATTGGTGGTCAGTGGGAAGAATGCTCCTTATAGTGGTAGTCAATGGGAAGAATTTCCCTTACATCAGTGGTCATAATATCACCCCAACAGATAGCTGAGAATATCTTTGGTGTACTGCCAGAATAATGCAGGCACCAAACAGGATATCAATCATTCACAGCTCAATTAACCCTTAGCAACCTCTGGAGGAACCTTGGTTGAGAATAGCTGGTCTACTGTACATGTGCTGCTGGCCAAGCTCAGCTGAAGGAAAACAGTGATTGGACAGGTTACCTTATCTGCACAATATTAAGTCTTTCCTCGATAATCCAGCAAAGGAGATGTATGCAGCTTGCCTCTTCCGACCTGTTGAGCTAAACACCATGCACTGGCCAACTCTAGAGCTCGATGTCAGATGAAAACAAAGGACTGTGTGTAGAGGTAATTGCCATAATGACAGTGCTCCGTCTGTATGATCAGAAAGCTCCAGAGACGTGTAGACCGATAAGCACTTTGTGAAGTTCTATTATACATGTGATCTGGTAGAATCCCTGTTCTGATAATGAAACAAATATACACCTAAGAGGAAGCTAAGCTCCAAAGTCTACCTCTTATCACAGTTACAAGCATGCTGAAGTGTTTTTCACTTTGTCAGTGGTTTCCATGACGTGTCCTAACACCATGCCTGTGTGTGCATTCATTCAATCAAGGATCTTTTCCTAGACCTAGATCAACAGCAAGGTTTTGAATCAAATCATTCAGGGTTGCTGATTTTTTTTTAGGTAATTGTCATCACCTTTAACCAGCTTGTGATTGTAAAAACCATCAACGAATATCCAAACTCTATCATCTGATACACATTAATTTTTAGAAAACGGTTTTCACCATACCCAATTGTATCTAACCAGTCAATTTACCAATGATTCCCCAATGAAGGTTTCACTATATTAGCAGACCACACCTAACACTTGTTATTATTAGACATGTGCATTCGTTTTCGTTAGAATGCATTTTCGTCCGAAAATCATTTTTTTTCGTTATCGTTTTAACAAACGATAACGAAAGAGCAAGAAACGAAAACCGAAAGATCCGACATAAAAAATGCTTTGTTTTCGTTTTCAGTGCAGGAAAATTCAATATAGAGAGATTCGACATTATAGAGAAAAGATTCGACACTATAGAAATAATAGATTCGACATTACAGAGAATAGATTTCGATTCATGAGAAAATATATTCGACATTATAGAGAATAGATTCAACATTATTACTAGTCATACAACATTAGAATTCTTGTAGGCGGAATATTCGAACGGAAATGTACGATTCGACGTTAAGTTTCGAAGTTCTGTCGAATATTCTTTTGACCATTCGACAGAAAGCAAGTATTATTGGTTTTTCGGATGAAAGCTATTCCCCAACGAAAAACGAAATAAATCAAAACGATTTTCAGGAGTAACTAAATACATTTATTTTCCAGATGAAAACGAAAAAAACAAAACAAAATATTCCAGTCTGCACATGTCTACTTGTTATACGTGAGGACTTTTATTCCCCCCACCATTTGTCTGTCCCTGGTAAGCTAAAGCTAGACCACACACTAGTAAATATTTTACTGATCATTTTTATGAAAATTCTTAGTACTCTTAAAGACTTGTCAAATATTAATTCACAAATTTCCGTGAATGAACTACAACTATCGTCAGCCACATCAGCTGACAGCGAGCACTCTTGTTGTAAATTGAACTTCTTGGACTTCAGTAACTGCCTGGCCATATCAGAGGTACGGGCAGACAGCTCTACTGCTGGAGCCTGGCATTGCACCTGGTGATCTGCTGATCGTTCATGTAATGCTTTACAGGCTCCTATGTAGATTCCAGCCCCATGACTACTTAAAGCGGAGGTCCACCCTAATAACATCTATATCTGACCAACTTCGTACAGTCCGCAATTTTACATTTTTTTTATGCTGTACGTACCTTGTAATCCATCTTTTCAATCTACTTCTCCCCGCGGGAGTAGGCGTTTCTATGCCTAGGGGGATTGTCATCTGGGAGGTCGCCCAGATGATTGACGTCTGTTCCCCCCGGCGGATAAGGCCCCGCCCCCCTTATTGCATAGGCGCGCACGAGTTACAGGGTTTCCGAAAGAAGCCGAACATGGAGAGCGCAGGCGCCGTATAGAGCCGACTCACATCTCTAATGTTCGGCTTCTTTCGGAAACCCTGTAACGCGCCTACGCAATACAGGGGGCGGGGCCTTATCTGCCAGGGGGAACAGACATCAATCATCTGGGCGATACTTGTTACAAGTATAAGGAAGTTGGTCAGATATACATGTTATTAGCGTGAACCTCCGCTTTAACTGTGCCATCATTCTCTGGCCAAATGTTATGACCTTCATGTTCGTTTATTGCATTCTCACTTAAAGCAGAACTCCAGGCAGAAATATTTTTGCATCACTGTAAAGCTGCACTCATGCCCTTACAAAAATTGCTCTTTTTGCCATCTATTGCTATCTGGGGGTAGATAAAGCCAGCCTTTTAGTATGATAAAGTGCTCTGTCCTCTTAACTTCAGTTACACTCTCTATCCCCCCCCCCCCCCCAGGCCAACGGTCTTGTAACTTCCCTTCTGTAGTACTTTAGACAGCGTGCGGTAAAGTAAATACGCACAACTCACTGTAGTGGGTGGACCCAAAAGTCTCAGTCTCCATCTGTCCATTTTATCTACATCTGTCTTCAGGGCTGCCCACACATCCTGCCACAGCCCATTCTAATGCCCCCCCCCTCTCCACTCACGCATGTGCCCATCAGTTCTTACTTTTCCTTTAGTGCAGGGATTGACTGGCCATTGGGACTACCTGGAGATTCGCGGTGGGCCGATCCCTCAGTGAGCTGATTTTCAGTGACAGCCCCAAGTCACTGACCATCTCCTGTAGTATGTCTGCAGTCTCTGACCATCTCCTGTAGTATGTCTGCAGTCTCTGACCATCTCCTGTAGTATGTCTGCAGTCTCTGACCATCTCCTGTAGTATGTCTGCAGTCTCTGACCATCTCCTGTAGTATGTCTGCAGTCTCTGACCATCTCCTGTAGTATGTCTGCAGTCTCTGACCATCTCCTGTAGTATGTCTGCAGTCTCTGACCATCTCCTGTAGTATGTCTGCAGTCTCTGACCATCTCCTGTAGTATGTCTGCAGTCTCTGACCATCTCCTGTAGTATGTCTGCAGTCTCTGACCATCTCCTGTAGTATGTCTGCAGTCTCTGACCATCTCCTGTAGTATGTCTGCAGTCTCTGACCATCTCCTGTAGTATGTCTGCAGTCTCTGACCATCTCCTGTAGTATGTCTGCAGTCTCTGACCATCTCCTGTAGTATGTCTGCAGTCTCTGACCATCTCCTGGAGTATGTCTGCAGTCTCTGACCATCTCCTGTAGTATGTCTGCAGTCTCTGACCATCTCCTGTAGTATGTCCGCAGTCTCTGACCATCTCCTGTAGTATGTCCGCAGTCTCTGACCATCTCCTGTAGTATGTCTGCAGTCTCTGACCATCTCCTGTACCGTGTCTAGTTTATATACTGTTTTTGTGCGTGTTCGCAAAATTTAAGTGGGCCAGTCTGGATGAAGTCCGGGGCCAAATTTTTGTCCCAGTCCAGCCCTGCCTTAGCGTCATGGGAAAAGTAGTTCTCTTTCCCTGTGCAGTGGTGATGTCCGGCTGTATCTAAAGTCCTCCTCCCGGAACCTGGAAGCAGAGAACTTTCCAGTGGAACGCTATGACGTTACAGTGCTATGAATTCATGGAGATCTCAAACAAGTAAGCCATATTCTGTTAAAATTTGGCAGCGGTTTTATTTCGATCTTGAAACAGAATCCTGGAGTACAGAAAAAAAAAAACTGCTGAGACACTTATGGCCCAGGAAGGGAAATTACAGACGCTGTCCATCTGCCCGACAATTACCACGTTGTGGTCAAAGGACAAACCAAATCGGTCTGAGAGAGTTGTTCTGGGGAAGTTAAAGAATATGAAAACCCAACATTTCATGTTCCTGATATGTGGCTGCTGTACTATGAAAAAGTATCCTGTTCTCTTTGTATTGCTTTCTTTGTGTGAAATCCCTGGTGTTCCTGCCAGTCCCTCTGCTTTCCCATTAAAAACACTGATCACCCTAAGCAGGACACACCGTGGTCAGTTCTCTAGCTATGCTGGGAACTCAGCCTGCTCTGTTCCAAATGATCAGACTTGTTCTGATACGCTTCCCCTGCACAGCCTTTCACTGGGAAGATCATTGTACTGCTGTTTCTCCTCCCCCAGCTCTTATGCAGCTGAGAACAGAGGGAATGAGATCACTTATCAAATAGAGAAAAACATAAATACCTTTTCCCCTATCTACAAACAAATGTTTTGCCTTTTTATTTCTTTTTTAACTGAATGGATTGTTTTACAAGGTGATTATTTACAATCACTTTAAACTCTCGTTCACATTGATTGCGACTTTGAAATCATGCGACTTCATCTGAAATTGTGCGATTTCAAAGCCTAATGTCACTGCAAATTCAGGTGCCACTTTGAAGACATCTGTGTGGCTTCTTGCACAGACGTCTATTCAAGACGCACCTAAAATTGCTCTAATGATCGTGGCGATACCTTACATGTGTGCTTTGAACCCTATTTACATATGTGGCCACAATTTAAGTATGCGTTTGTTTCTGCGTGCAAGCTTTTTTATTTTTACATTGTCTTTTTTTTTGTTTTGTTTTTTTTTTTTTGATCATTTTCATGTCTATTACAAGGAAGGTGAAAAATACAAAAAATGGAACCTCCTTTTTTCTGAACCCCCCCCTCTGGTGTCACATTTGGCACCTTTCAGGGTTAAGGGGGGTGCAGATACCGGTATAATACAGTTATTTGCACCCACTTTCTGGCATAGACTCCCACGGGGGTCACAAAACCCCTGCTGTCTTCTGGGAAGCGCGCATATCCCAGAAAACAGCGGGGACCAGTTAGGACACGCAGCGCAACTCGCGCATTCGCGCAGTAGGGAACCAGGAAGTGAAGCCGCAATGCTTCACTTCCTGATTCCCTCATCGAGGATGATGGTGGCGGGGCAGCCGAGCGTAGAGTGATTGCTCAGCTTTGGCTGCTGACACAGCGGGCGCCCTGGACAGGTAAGTGCCCATTTATTAAAAGTCAGGAGCTGCAGTATTTGTAGCTGCTGGCTTTTGATAATTTTATAATTTTTTTAGGCTGACCTTAACCACTTAAGGACCCGTGCATGACTATATACGTCCTATATTTGAAGAGGGATCTCTCGGTAACGGCAGAAGCTGCTGCTACAACCGAGATATCCATCTCTTCAGGCGCCGGCCCTTTAAAACGGAAATGGTGGTCTGTGCGGCGGATTCGCTGTGAGATCACCGTTATCGGCGGGAGAGGGGGGCCCTGGCAGCACAGGCCCAACGCGTCATTTGGGTGCTGGTGCGCCTGCCTGACGGCCGCAATGTCCTCCAGGTGCCTGTGATTGCCAGTTACAGAGCCAGAAACGTGGATCTGTGTGTTAGAATCACTCCCTATGGAACCCATTTAACCCCTTGATCGCCCCAGAGTGTTAACCCCTTTCCCTGCCAGTCACATTCATACAGTAATCAGTGCATATTTATAGCACTGTTCGCTGTATGAATGTGAATGGTCCCAAAATAGTGTCAAAAGTGTCCGATCTGTCCGCCGCAATATCACAGTCCAATAGCAGATAACCGCCATTAATAGTAAAAAAAGAAAAAAAAAAAGTCATAAATCTATCCCCTAATTTTGTTGGCGCTATAAAACTTTTGCGCAAACCAATCCCTATAAGCTTATTGCGATTTTTTTTACCAAAATGTATTAGAATACATATCGGCCTAAACTGAGGAAAACATTTTTTTTAAAAAAAATAAAAAATTGGGATATTTATTATAGCAAAAAGTATTGTGTTTTTCTCAAAATCGTCGCTCTTTTTTGTTTATAGCGCAAAAAAAATAATATCCAACTACAGTTGACAATAACACAGAGCCACTCATGTCACTAAATGTAACTAAAGTTCCCAATGTCCTCCTGAACCCGCCGATGGTTAGACAAAGAGACAGAACTGCGATCTTCCTATGTAAACAAGGCAGATCGCTGTTCTGACAGGAGGAAAGGGATAGAATTTGTGTCCCTCTAAAGCAAGGAATATAATCCATCTCTTCTACTAGTAAAAGCACCTCACACAGTGAAATAAAACACAGGTTAGGCACTCAGTTAACCCTTTGATCGCCCCTGATATTAACCCCTTTCCAGCCATTTTCATTAGTACAGTGCCAGTGCATATTTTTAGCACTGATCACTGTATTAGGGTCACTGGTGCCCAAAAAGCCTCAGTGTCAGAATGTCCGCTGCAATATCGCAGTCCTTTTATAGGTCACTGATCACTGCCATTACTAGTAAATAAAAATATCCTATAGTTTGTGAATGCTATA
Source organism: Rana kukunoris (assembly GCA_029574335.1). Lineage (NCBI taxonomy): Eukaryota > Metazoa > Chordata > Amphibia > Anura > Ranidae > Rana > Rana kukunoris. Next base: position 66,803,446 of record CM056049.1, on the reverse strand, counting down.
ACTTTCACACAAACCAATCAATAAATGCTTATTGGGATTTTTTTTCCCCTAAAAAAATATGTAGCAGAATACCTATAGGCCTACATTTATGAATAAATTAGATTTAAAAAATAAAATAAAATAAATGATTGGGTGGGTTTTATAGCAGAAAAGTAAAATATTTTGTTTTATTTTCTTCATAATTGACAGGTTTTTTTTGTGTATAGCACTAAAAAAAACCCAGAGGTGATCAAATACCACCAAAAGAAAGCTCTATTTGTGGGGAAAAAAAGGGACGTACCGGTACACTTTATTAGGGTACAGCGTCACTTGATCGGTAACGCTGTGCCATATCGCAATTGCTGTATATTGCGATATAAGGGGATAAACCTTCCAGATTAAAGGATAGGTTCACCTCATTAAATATGTTACACACAAATTCAAAGTGATGCAGCAGCCCCCCCCCCCCCCCCCACGCCGATTGTGACAACGGGCTGAGGATCTTCTTCTCACATATGCTGTCACAATACAAAAATGTATAAAAAAAAATAAGTTCTGTGTAAGGGGGGGGGGGGGCCTACAACTACCGTCAGCCATTGCGGCTCGTAATTCTCAATGAACACTCTAGGTAGTACATTGATGCTTCCTGTCATTCAGCAGCTGCCTCCCCATACTGACAGACCGCTGCACTGTCTACAGGAGCCTGAGATTGCACCCGCGATCTGCGTAAAGGTGAACTTATCCTTTAGCCACTTGCCGACCAGCTAACACAGATATATTGCGACAAGTCGGCTTTCCTTCGCGAACTGACATACCTGTACATCGGTCCATGCAAGAAGGATAGCAGGAGCGTACCCGTGGTTCCCGCAGATGCGAAGTCAGCCAGCCCGCGATCTCTGTGTACAGACGCAAAATGGGGAACTGCCAATATAAACAAGGCGATTCCCCATTCTGCCTAATGACATGACAGATCTACTGTTCCAAGTGATCTGGAACAGTGATCTCTGTCATGTCCCTGGTAGCCCATCCCCCTTTACAGTTAGAAAACACCCAGGGAACACACTTAAAGCGGAAGTAAACCCATCCAGCTGGAAATGTAACACTCCCATTGGTTGTGTTTTCAACAAAACTGTCAAACCATCCTATGGCTGGTGTCATAACTGATCACACGTGCATAATCATGGCAGTTGTGGATTAAACAAAGGCAAAGATGGCAGCTTCATTAGCTGAAAACGATAGGAGATGTTTACTTACACTTTAATCCTGTCATCGCCCCCTAGTGTTAACCCCTTCCCTGCCAGTGTAATTTTTACATTGATCAGTGCATTTTTGTAGCATGATCAATGCAATAATGTCATTGGTCCCCAAAAAGTGTAATTTGGGGTCAGTTTTGTCTGCTGCAATGTCGCAGTCCCGCTAAAAATCACAGATGGCCACCATTATCAGTAAAGACAATAAAAAAAAGTCCTTAAATCTATCCCGTAGTGTAAACGCAATAAGTTTTGCGCAAACCAATCAATGCGATTTTTTTTTTTACCAAAAATATGTAGAAGAATATATATATCAGCCTGAACTGATGAATACATTTTATTATTACATTAATTGTTTTAAACACTTGTTGGTCTTTTTTTGTTTAGCGCACAACGCACAAAAAATAAAAACCGCAGAGGTGATCAAATACCATAAAAAAAGGCTCCATTTGTGGGGAAAAAAAGACGTTGATTTTGTTTGGGTAAAACGTTGCACGACCGCGCAATTATCATGTCATGTATCGCAAAAAATTACCTGGTCATTAAGGGGGCAAATCCTTCTGGGGCTGAAGTGGTTACAGTAGCAAATGACAAAGAAAGAATAAAAAAAAAAAAAAAAAAAGCACGATTTTCCTTTAAAGTGTTTAAAGACATCAGAAGAACTTTGATCATTCCGTTTTGTTATTTTTATAGACAGAAGGCATTACAGCTGTTGGGTAATTACAGCCTTTTCTGCCTCTCATCTATGGCTTAGCAATAGCGACATCTTTACAATGACCCCAGTCTAGAACTGTACATACAGCTCATTACAGATCATTACAGCTAATGAAGCAACGGTAATGGGGCTTGCATATGAATCGTTATTTCTGGACGGCCTTGGGAAGTCTATGAGGAAAATTTGCTGTGATAAGTGTGTCTCACCCTCGAAATTTGATTTTATTATACTAATAATACTGATAAGCTATTCTCTTATATATTCTCTAGACTGCAAATCCTCTGAGGCTTGGATATATTTTTCAATTGTATGCATCTGTGCTGGATGGCTTAATTTAACCACTTAAGACCCGGACCAATACGCTGGCAAATGACCCAAGGGGTTTTTGCGATTCGGCACTGCGTTGCTTTAACAGACAATTGCGCGGTCGTGCGACGTGGCTCCCAAACAAAATTCGCGTCCTTTTTTTCCCACAAATAGAGCTTTCTTTTGGTGGTATTTGATCGCCTCTGCGATTTTTATTTTTTGCGCTATATACAAAAATAGAGCGACATTTTTGAAAAAAAAATCAATATTTTTTACTTTTTGTTATAATAAAAAAACAATAAACTAAATTTTAGTCAAACATTTAGGCCAAAATTTATTTAGCCACATGTCTTTAGTAAAAAAAAAATCGCATTAAAAAAAAATTAGCTACCTAGCGGGAACAGCGACACTAATACAGCGATCAGAAAAATGATCGCTTAGTGACGCTGGCAATAGGGAGTGAAAGGGTTAACTAAGGCAGTGATCAAGGGGTTAAAACTTTATTGGGGGGGGTGGGGGGGCTACCCTGACACTAACACTGACTGACTGTCACACTGACACTAAATACAGTAATCATACATGTATGATTACTGCATTCAGTGACACTGTGACAGGGGGGAGGGGGGGGGGCAATCGCAGGGGTTAAATGTGTTTGTGTCTGTGTGTAAGTGTGCTGTTGGTGCACACTTACTTGGTGTGTTGTGATCTCTCCTCAGCGGCGCTTGAAACAAACGCCGAGGGAGAGATCACGTCGCTTCCTCCTTCCTGTGTTTACACAGGAGGAGGAAGTGACAGGGCGGGCGGGCGCGCGCATTGGCTGGGAGCGATCTGGAGGGGGCGGATGAAAACGGATAGCCGCCCCCACTTGTCGGATCGCTCCTGCAGCCGCGCGGACCGCCGCATGTACGGGGGGGGGTCCGATCGGACCCCCGATCCCCCCCAAGGCACCAACGTATATATACGTTGATGTGCCCGTCGGTGCCATTCTGCCGACGTAAATGTACATGCGGCGGTCCTTAAGTGGTTAAAAATAATGTAGTAATACCCACTCAAGAGGGAGTGGTGAAAGACTTTGGAGTTTAGCTGATTTTCCCTCAGTGATCTGTACCGTGAACCTGAACCTTCCCTTCCCCTTCATCCTTGTTCACAGGTTTTGAGCAAAACAACAAAAACTGACAGAGGTTTTACATCTTGTGTGGACATTGGAATTCTTTCAGACTTTCTTCCCCTAGACGACGAATGTTGAGGCAACATGCAGGCCCAAAACTAACCAGCAGCTCCTATGGGGGAGTGCTACACAATGATGACACACTACTTCTCCCACTCGCACCAATGGTGGGGCACTACTCCTCCCACTCGCACCAATGGTGGGGCACTACTCCTCCCACTCGCACCAATGGTGGGGCACTACTCCTCCCACTCGCACCAATGGTGGGGCACTACTCCTCCCACTCGCACCAATGGTGGGGCACTACTCCTCCCACTCACACCAATGGTGGGGCACTACTCCTCCCACTCACACCAATGGTGGGGCACTACTCCTCCCACTCACACCAATGGTGGGGCACTACTCCTCCCACTCACACCAATGGTGGGGCACTACTCCTCCCACTCACACCAATGGTGGGGCACTACTCCTCCCACTCACACCAATGGTGGGGCACTACTCCTCCCACTCACACCAATGGTGGGGCACTACTCCTCCCACTCACACCAATGGTGGGGCACTACTCCTCCCACTCGCACCAATGATGAGGGCACTATTCCTAACACTGACACCAATGATGAGGGCACTATTCCTAACCCTGACACCAATGATGGGGGCACTATTTCTCCCATTGACACCAGTGATGGGAGCAAGAATTCCTCGTACTGACACCAATGATGGGAGCGATAATTCCTCCCACTGACACCAATGATGGGGGCAATAATTCCTCCCACCGACACCAATGATGGGGGCAATATTCCTCCCACTGACACCAATGATGGGGGCACTATTTCTCCCACTGACACCAATGATGGGGGCAATAATTCCTCCCACTGACACCAATGATGGGAGCAATAATTCAACCAACTGACACCAATGATGGGAGCAATAATTCTTCCCACTGACACCAATGATGGGAGCAATAATTCCTCCCACTGACACCAATGATGGGAGCAATAATTCCTCCCACTGACACCAATGATGGGAGCAATAATTCCTCCCACTGACACCAATGATGGGAGCAATAATTCCTCCCACTGACACCAATGATGGGAGCGATAATTCCTCCCACTGACACCTGATGGGGGCAATAATTCCTTCCATTGACACCAATGATGGGAGCAATAATTCCTCCCACTGACACCAATGATGGGAGCAATAATTCCTCCCACTGACACCTGATGGGGGCAATAATTCCTCTCACTGACACCTGATGGGGGCAATAATTCCTTCCATTGACAACAATGATGGGAGCAATAATTCCTCCCACTGACACCAATGATGGGAGCGATAATTCATCCCACTGACACCTGATGGGGGCAATAATTCCTCCCACTGACACCAATGATGGGAGCAATAATTCCTCCCACTGACACCAATGATGGGAGCAATAATTCCTCCCACTGACACCAATGATGGGAACGATAATTCCTCCCACTGACACCTGATGGGGGCAATAATTCCTTCCATTGACAACAATGATGGGAGCAATAATTCCTCCCACTGACACCAATGATGGGAGCGATAATTCATCCCACTGACACCTGATGGGGGCAATAATTCCTCCCACTGACACCAATGATGGGAGCAATAATTCCTCCCACTGACACCTGATGGGGACAATAATTCCTCCCACTGACACCAATGATGGAAGCAATAATTCCTCCCACTGACACCTGATGGGGACAATAATTCCTCTCACTGACACAAATGATGGGGGCAATAATTCCTCCCACTGACACCTGATGGGGGCAATAATTCCTCCCACTGACACCTGATGGGGGCACTATTCCTCCCACTGACACCAATGATGAGGGCACTATTCTTCTTACCGACACCAAAAATGGGGCACTGACACCACTGATGGAAGAACTATTCCTCTCACTAATACCAATAATTGGCAACTTTTCCTCTTCTACCTAATCACAGGAGTGCTATGTATTTTTTTTATTCCCACTGACAACCAAGCCTGAAGCATTATCTACTCCCACTTTGCACAGTTCTGCCCCCCTAAAACCTAAAGGACCCTTAACTGACCCTTTGTTTGGAAAGTTTGGAGACCCCTGGTTAAGAGTGTATGCTCCATCGAACTTTTGCTGTCGGAATATCCGCCAGCAAAAGATTGAGAGCTGGTTCTCAGACGGAAAAAAATCCGATCGTCTGTAGCAATTCCGACGCGCAAAATTCCGATGCATGCTCGGAAGCATTGAACTTAATTTTCGCGGCTCATCGTAGTGTTGTACGTCACCGCGTTCTTGACGGTCGAAAGTTCGGAGAACTTGTGTGACCGTATGAATGCCAGCCAAGCTTGAGCGGAATTCACTTAAGCCCTGTACACATGATCGGATTTTCCATCAGAATGTTTTTCCGATGAAAAATCCAATCGTGTGTACAGGGCATAAGTGCATCAAAAATCTGCTAGTACATACATACATAGTGCTCCTTCATCCAGAGTGTAGGCACTCTAATACAGGAACCCTTTGTGAACCATCTGACCCTTTGGCTCTTTTTGACTCTGATGCCACGTACACACGGCAGAGAAACTCGACGGGCGGAACACACCGTTCCGCCCGTCGAGGTTCTCTGCCGGCCGTCAGATTCGGCGACCCGCCCGTCGGGAAAGGCAACCAGCCATTCATTCCGACGGGCCGTCGAGCAAATAGAGAACCTGTTCTCTATTTGCTCGACGGGTTTCCCGACGGGCGGGCTCGCCGAGAGCGTACACACGGCCCGCCGAGAGCGTACACACGGCCGAGGTTCTCGGTAGAATGCGGCTCCCAGCGAGGTTCTCGCTGGTTTCTGCCGAGAAACCTCGGCGGTGTGTACGGGGCTTAATACAGGAGATGTGTTACTGGTCAGGGGTAAAATTGAGAGGAAAAAAAAAAAGCTAAAAAAATAAAAAAAGCTAAAAAAAAAGAAAAAAAACTAAATTCAGCCACCAGATCTAAGGATTGGAAAGTTGCAATATATTTAATTTTTGGCTTTGGGTTTATTACAAATGGTAAAATATGTCTTTAAGTGGTATACTTTTCATGAGTAATTTTGCTGAAAGCAGACTGAAGACTGGTAATTACCATGTTCAGTCTATGAAAGGCTCCAATTAATCTGACACTTGAGATGCTTCAGTGTATTTATTGTCTGTACAGTATGTCAATGTTTGTTTCTGAATGAAACACTAATTCTAATGAACGACCTTCAAAGGAAGGCCAATTAAACAGAAAAAAGATACACAAGTATTTCTTCCTACCACACATTCAATATAAAGGGCTAAGCAACAATGAGGCCATATTATAGTCTATGGGCCAGATTCAGGTAGTCCAGAGCATCTTTGCTCTGGAGTAACGCTTCTCATTTGCGTTGCGCTGCAGAAATTTTAGGAGCAAGTGCTGTCATTCACAAAGCACTTGCTCCTAAAGTTGCGGCAGCGCATCGCAAATGAGCCGGCGGAATTCAAATTGGGCGGGTACGGGGCGTGTAGTATGCTAACTAAGCGCGATCCCGCCGCCAACGTACTGCGCATGCGTCGAGTGTCAAAACATCCCCGTGCGCATGCTCCAAAATCTGTGAATGAACGTCAATGACGTCACATTCCCATTCATGACCGTTTTACGCAAGCGACGTTTTTTTTTTTTTTCCCGACGCGATGACGACGCCTATACCTAACATAGGATACTCCAACCCCATGTAGGTATATCTATGCGCCGCGTATCCCGTCCGGAAACGTCGTATCGTCATTGCGTCGCGCCGGAATTCGATCGTGAATTGCCGATTTCCGCTCATTAACATATTTTTTGAGCGTAAATCTGCGGGAACGCCCCCGGCGCCATTTTTAAGTTGAAGTAACGATGCGATGGCGAAACTCAGTTACGCTGCTCGCATCGGAACTTCAACCCGGCGTTTCTTGTTTTCTGGTTACAGAAAACAGAAACGCCGGCTCAAAGTCACAGTTAGGCTGGCGGATCACTCGATCCGCCAGCCTAACTGTTCGTGAATCTGGCCCTATATATTACAGAAAATATCACAGATACAGGAAACCATAGAGGCTGAAACCTGTTTTTGTTTTTAAATTCGCCGTAACATAATAATTCAAGAAAAGTGTGAATTTTATATTAAATCAAATATTGAATGAATATTCATATTATTGGAATAATGCAATGCATCCAGAAAGTATTCACAGCGGTTCACTTTTTCCACATGTTACAGCTTTATTCCAAAATGGATTCAATTATTTTCCTCAAAAAAACAATATCCCATAATGACAACGTGAAAGACGTTTGTTTGAAATCATTGCAAATTTGTAAATAAAAAACAAACAAAACTACTACTACTACTACTACTACTACTACTACTACTACTAATAATAATAATACTACTACTACTACTACTACTACTACTAATAATACTACTACATGTATTTTGCACTTGATTTTGCAACGAGTTTGCCACATTTTTGCCGTAATTTAAGCATGATTTTACTGCAATATTACTGTGCTTGTGATGTTTTCATAGGTCATGCGACTCAAAAATTGCTTCAATCACTCCTTGGTTAGGCCTGCCCTGGCCTGGTCCAGTTTAAAGCAGAGTTCCACCCTTAAAATCACTTTGTTTCATTCCATCCAGCATACTGGCGTCAGCGCCAGTATGCTGTTTTTTTTTTTTTTTTTAATGCATGTACTTACTTTATATAAAATCATTGCATTTCAGGCGCACCGCGGTATGTCGCCGCTATACGGCATCAAGCCTTCCGGAAACAGCCGATTAGCATTCGGCTCTTCTCGGCGCCTGCGCACAGACCCAGGAGCTGACTGCGCAGGCGCCGTATATAGCCGTGTCACGCCCTCCGAAAAAAGCCGAACTAGGACCGGCTATTTTCGGCGCCTGCGCAGTCAGCTCCTGGGTCTGTGCGCAGGCGCCGAGGAAGAGCCGAATGCTAATCGGCTGTTTCCGGAAGGCGTGACGCCTTATAGCGGCGACATACCGTGGTGCACCTGAAATTCAATGATTTTATATAAAGTAAGTACATGCATTAAAAAAAAAAAACAGCATACTGGCGCTGACGCCAGTATGCTGGATGGAATGAAACAAAGTGATTTTAAGGGTGGAACTCCGCTTTAAGGCTGCATTCACACCTAGGCGTTGTTACGCCCGACGCCATTGCAGCCAAATACGCTGGAGGGGTGATTTAATATTGTCGGCTATGGAGATGGTTCGCATCTCCACGCCGAACGCCGAAACACTGTACGCCTGAAGCTCAAAACAAGTCCCGGACCCTTTTTTTCCAGGCTGCTTTGGCGTTCGGGCATAGCCGACAATGTTAAAATCACCCCTCCAGCGAAAACAAGGCAAAAAACGACGCGTTTTGTCCCGGCACATCGCGGGACAAAACGCCGCGCTATAGTGTGAATGCAGCCTAAGGGTTTCCCTCTCTGTGCTGTGCCAGGAGCATCAAAGTCATTTTGGACATTTGATATGCATGGTGGCTTCTTTTGTAGTCAATGTTCGAGTTTCTGTACTGACAATGTGCTGTACTGTAAAATATAACGTTATGTCTATACAATGTTATACGTTCCTGGATCATGCCCTTTGACCAAATAAATGATTTGAAAAAATAAATAAAAATTGCATCAAAAATGCAACACGGGTGCGTTATTGATGTGTTATTTCAAATAAAATGTCTTAAAGTGGAGTTCCAGGCTTCACTGCCTGTTCCCTTAGTAAGGATGGAGGCGTCAGGACCAAGCGATAATAGCTGCTGACTTTAAGCCCTGGTTCACACTGGTACGATTTGAGATGCGATTTGAGATGTCAAATCGCATCTCAAATCGGCGGCATTTGCCTGCAATGACACCGTCCTAATCGGTGCGACGCCGCATCTGCGGCACTGCACAGATTTCAAAAAGTAGTTCCTGTACTACTTTTTGCGATTTCGGGCCACAATTTACATTGACATCTGTACAGAAACCTGCACAGATGTCTCTGAAATCGGGGCCGAAATCAGGAGTGAAATTGTGCAAGTTCAGCTGAACTCGCACAGCTTCACTCCCGCAGCCCAGTGTGAACCTGGGCTGAAAAAAAATAAAAAAATCGCGGGTGGAAAAAAGCTTTAACTGACCAAAAATGCAGCCAGCAAGATTTTTAACGCCACAACGGAAGCGCAAGGGACCAGTGTGAAGGTATAAATAGAATGTAAAGGGATGCATTATTCTTGCGTTAAAAAAAGTGCCGATAATGGCCGGCAATAAATTCATATTCATTTAAATTTATGATAAAAAATCAAAGTCAAATATAATACAATTATATATCAAAATATATATTCTCTTAAAAAGCTGTCATTTTCGGTTTTGGCTTTTGGACATGTACATCCTGCATTTTGGTACCAAAATTTCCATTCGGTGCGCCGCTAACTATAAGGTTTAAATCAGGGGATGTCAAATGCTGTCTAAAAAAGATCTGAGTACGGATCGCTCTTCAGAGAGCACCGAGTGTGAAAGAGGGCTTAGGAACATTTCCAACAAACCTCCTCATGCCCTTCAGCATCCAAAGCACATTACAATCCACTCTTCAACATGCTCCTTTATCATGCCATAGGCCATACGTGGCCTGTCCACATACAATCGGAAAACGCATCTTCTCCTCCTTCTGCCTATGTGGCAGGATACAAGAGCACACCCACCACCAACCGATCGAGTGCACCAGTTTATTCAAACAATGCGCAAGACCTCCATCTCCCTGAACTCTGCTGCTGCAATTACAGAAGGAGAGATCGCACACTGTGCATGCGCCGACGTGATCATTCCTGCAGTGTTGGGAGCGCTCATGTAACACGTGGAGCCGATCAAATGAACAGATACCACGTTTTTAGCACCCCCCCAGAAGCTATACACATGGCACGGCCACAATTCCTTGCATCACGGCATGTGTGGCAAAAGACCATCCCCCGTGAATAGGACCATGCCATTACTGACCTCACAAAAGAGATCGCTCTTCAGAAGGCTAGCACTAGTGTAAGCAAACCTTATGGTGGATCTGGCCAGCTCAGTAGATCGCTTTAAGAAAGGCCTGGATTATTTCCTAAATGTACATAATATAACTGAGTACTAACATGTATAGGTAAAGATTATCCAGGGAAAATCCAATTGCCTCTCGTGGGATCAGGAAGGATTTCCCCTGCTGTAGCAAATTGGATCATGCTCTGCTGGTGTTTTTTGCCTTCCTCTGGATCAACTGTGGGTATAGAATTGGGTATATGGGATTGTAGATTATTATTTAATTTTACGACTGAACTGGATGGACTTATGTATTTTTCAACCTAACTATGGTGCTATGCTCTGATTAGAGTGAAGGCTTATAAATTGCTTTAGTCCCTTTTCACCATAACCGGTGTGGTTATACAGTCCCATTTTATTCCGGAAAGTGGAGACCCCAATTAAAACATACTTGGTGGTTCCCGGGTACTGCTGTAGGGAGGTTGGCATTTATTCTACAATGTATATAATGTGTGCTCATAACTTTCAAGCAGAGGCGATTGTCAATGTTATAGACTTATAGCACATGTGCACTTCATTCATCAGCAGGTTTTGAAAGTTCTTTCTAGTATTAGCAGGTGAGATTCTTCATACAGAACGTCATTAGCACTTACAATAACAATCACAGAATTAATGAACAGTGAAGAGGCTCATAATGGTTTGTAAGACATCTGACACCAACTTCTCCGATAATCTTCTCCAAGTACTTCCAGTTTTTAATACACAGAAGGGAGTTCCCAACCCCCTCCACACATTGCGCAATTCAGGGTTCAGAAAGAGATTCATCTTACTACTACTTAACCATTTCAATACCAGGCACTTTCACCCCCTGCCTGTCTAGGCCAATTTTCATCTTTCAGCGCCATTTCATTTTTTTTGAATGCCAATTGTGCAGTCATGCAACATTGTACCCATATGACATTTTTATAATTGTTGAGACTCTTTTGGTGGTATTTAATTGGCCACTTATTTTTTTTATTTTTTGATAAACAAAAAAAAAAGACTGGTAATTAAAAAAAAAAAAAAATTCATTACGGTTATAACATTTTGTAAAAAAGTAATTTTTCTGCTTCGTTAATATGCGCTTATGAGACTGCGCTGATGGGCACCGATATGCTGCACTGATAAGCGGAACCGATATGCTGCACTGATGGGGCTTCAGATTTTTTTTTCATTGGATATTCCGTGTGTGTGCCCCATCTGACTTTTTCCGTCAGAAATTCCAACAGACTTGCAAAGAAAACATGTTCCCCTTTTTTTCCCCAGATCGTTTGACTGGAATTCCGACGGAGAAAAAAAAAAAAACACACCTGGTCAGAAGCATTGAACTTCATTTTTCTAGGCTCATCGTAGTGTTTAGGGTTGTTCCGATACCACTTTTTAAGACCGAGTACCGATACTTTTTTTTTTAAGTACTCACCAATACTTTTTTTTTATGTCATGTGACAGTGGCGTTTTTTTTTTTTTTTTAGAGGGAGGGTAGTGGATTGTCATTTTTTTTTTTTTATTACGATTTTTTATCAGCCCTGTTGGGGTGGGCTTTGGTGAGATAGCAGGGGTCTTAACAGACCTCTGACATCTCCCCTTTGAGACAGAGAAAGGGACTAGGGAAACAGATTCCCCTGTCCCTTTCTCAGCAGCCTCAGCTGCGCTGAAAATGAATAGAGCGAAGCCAGCGTCTTCTGTTCATTCATAAACTGAAACATTGTAATCACAGTTTACGGTTTACGATGTTTCAGTTCTGTGAATGGACAGAGTCATCTAACAAGCATTTTTAACTATTTTGCCAACTCAGCCAACTGGACAGAAAAATCCATCATAGATATGAGATATGAGTATTTTAATATGCCAGTGTGCATGAAGCCTTAACCACTTGCTTACTGTCCACATACACCCCCTCCTGCCCAGGTGAAATTTCAGCTTCCGGCACTGCGTCGTTTTAACTGACAATTGCGCGGTCGTGCGACGTGGCTCCCAAACAAAATTGACATCCTTTTTTCCCCACAAGTAGAGCTTTCTTTTGGTGGTATTTGATCGCCTGTGCGGTTTTTATTTTTTGCGCTATAAACAAAAAAGAGCGTCAATTTTGAAGAAAAATACAATATTTTTTACTTGTTGCTATAATAAATATCCCAATTTAAAAAAAAAAAAAAAAAAAAATCACATTTTTTTTCTCAGTTTAGGGCGATACGTATTCTTCGTGGAGAAAGAAAGTGCAGCGCTATACTAATTAGTTTTGTGAAAATGCTGCCAAATTCACATGACATAATAATTAGTGTTGAGCAGAATATGCCATATTCGATTTCGCGATATATCTCGAATATATAGTCGAATATTCGAGATATATTCGTTAAATGCGAATATTCGCGATATTTTTTTTAATTGAACTGATTGCGAAATTTCGCTATTGCGAATGCGAATGAAATTTCGAGAAATGCGGAATGAGCACTCTGATTGGCTCAGAATATTCTTGATATTTTATAATACAAAATAATTGCGAAATTTCGAGAAATGCGGAATGGAGCACTCTGATTGGCTCAGAATATTCGTGATATATTACAATACAAAATAATTGCGAATATTCGGCAAATGCGGAAGGAGCACTCTGATTGGCTCAGAATATTCGTGATATTTTATAATACAAAATAATTGCGAAATTTCGAGAAATGCGGAATGGAGCACTCTGATTGGCTCAGAATATTCGTGATATTTTATAATACAAAATAATTGCGAAATTTCGAGAAATGCGGAATGGAGCACTCCGATTGGCTCAGAATATTCGTGATATATTACAATACAAAATAATTGCGAATATTCGGCAAATGCGGAAGGAGCACTCTGATTGGCTCAGAATATTCTTGATATTTTATCGTAATTTCGCAAAAATGCGAATGAGAAATTGATTGCGGAATTTCGACAGTAACACTCTGAAATCGAATATATGTGTTATTTTAGCTAAAAACAATATTGCGAATTTCTCGAAAATAATCGCGCGATATCGCTATTGCCGAATAATCGCATTGCGATTTTTCGGCAATATAAAATGATCGCTGCAGCTACTCGGCCCAAGGTCTCTAATCCTACCAGCAATGCTTTTAGACGTCGATGGGGATCACTAGGATGTGATCTGTTCTAAAAAAAAATTGAAGAAATACGAATATTCGAAATAGCGAATATTCACCGCGAAATTCGGAATATATCGCGAATACTCGAATATGCCATATTCGAGCCGAATATTCGCAATACGAATATTCGTGAGCAACACTAATAATAATGTGAAATCAAACAAAAATTGTATGTAAAAACATAGTAAAAGACAATTGTATTCAACATGTGTGGAATACTGATAAAGTCCATACATATGTTGGCAAACTGATGAGTGAAGAAACCAACCAAACAAAATAAACAAAAATGAACAGTTCATAGGTGTGTCCCCACTTTTAGATACGTAGATACATATTTTTGGTAAAAAAAAAAAAAACGCAAAAAAACGCAAAAAACGTCTGGTTTGCGCAAAAGTTATAGCGCTTACAAAATAGGGGAGAGAATTATTATTTTTTATTATTTTTTTTTTACTAGAAATGGCGGTGATCTGCGATTTTTATTGGTACTGCGACGTTATGGCGGACACATCGGACACTTTTGACACATTTTTGGCGCCATTCACATTTATACTGCGATCAGTGCTATAAATATGCACTAATTACAGTATAAATGTGACTGGCATTGAAGGGGTTAACACTAGGGGGGGAGGAAGGGGTTAAATGTGTATCCTAGGTGTGTTCTAACTGTGGGGGGAGGGGGGGTGACTGGGGGGGGTGACCGATCTGTGTCCCTATGTAGGAAGGAACACAGATCGGGCTCCTCCTCTCCAGAGACAGGACGCTGTCTCTGTGTAAAACGGCAACGAGAGATGATCTATAAGATCATCTCTCATTCGCCCACAGATCGCATCGCAAACGGCCGCTCTGATTGGCCGTTCGCCGCGATCTGTGATTGGCCGTGTCCAAGGGACACGGACAACACAGGGCTTCCCCGCAGCGTGCTCTACAGCGCGCGCTGGGAACGCCCAAAGGGGATGCCGTCAAAAGACGGCATGTTGGCTATTTAGACCCGCGCTGTTGCCGTCATTTGACGGTAGCGCGGGTCTGAAGTGGTTAAAAAACCTGAAAAAAAAAATTCAATTAAGGCTTGCACTTCTACGGTATAGTATTTCATGTCATCTGTGCCCATTCTTGCCACAAATAGTTAATCGAGTTCTGAGCAGTGCTCTTATCTTTTTTCAGGGAGAAAAAAACTGACACACAGAGAAAAAGGAGTCAGTTCTTCCCCCTTGCTGTGAGTGACTGGTGATTTTACATATTTAATGCACAAGCCTAAGACAGACCTTCTGTGTACTTCAGATCCCCCTCCTCCTTCCATCTTCAGCTCTCCCAGGATTGGCTGCTCCCCACCTCAGCATGATTGGGCATGCTGAAGTCATGTGGTGACTTTTCTGGGTTTTGATTGGATGTTAGTGATCGTAGCAGAAATTCAGTCTTCAGTGTAAGAAATACACAGGAGAAAATTTACTTTGGCAAGCGGGAGTATAGAGGTGGGCGGGGAGTCTACTGACATAACGACTCCACCCACCGAAATCCGGACAACAGACCCACCCACAGAATCTGCAGGTCTCATAACAGACAGAGGGGAGACATTTGACAGGTAAGGATACATGCAGGAGGCATCTATATCCTTATACATAACCACTATGGTTGTAGTTTAGAAAGGATGAGAGTGGGATTACATCCACTTTTACCACTTAAGGACTGCTTCCTTCACATATACGTTGGCAGAATGGCATGGCTGGGCGCAGGCACGTACCTGTACGTCGCCTTTAATAGCCCAGCTGTGGGTCGCATGCTAGCTACCCGGTACGAAGCTCTGTGACCGCGCCCGCGGGACCTGCGGACCCGATCGCTGTCTGTGTCCCTCGATCAGTCACAGGAGCTGAAGAATGGGGAGAGGTGAGTGTAAACACACCTTTCCCATTCTTCTCTGTGGCAGTGACACTGATCGCCTGTTCCCTGATATAGGGAACGACGATCAGTGAAGTCACGCCAACAGCCACACCCCCTACAGTAAGAATCACTCCCTTAGGGCACACTTAACCCCTTAGCGCTACCTAGTGGTTAACCTCTGCACTACCATTGTCATTTTCACAGTAATCAGTGCATAGTTAGAGCACTTTCCGCTGTGAAAATGACAATGGTCCCAAAAGTGTGACAAAAGTGTCCGAAGTGTCCGCCATAATGTCGCAGTCACAAACTAAATCGCTGATCACCACCATTACTAGTAAAAAAAAAAAAATATTAATAAAAATTCCATAAAACTATCCCCTATTTTGTAAACGCTATAACTTTTGCGCAAACCAATCAATATACGCTCATTGCGATTTTCTTTACCAAAAATAAGTAGAAGAATATGTATCGGCCTAAACTGAGGAAAATAAAAAAAAAATTATATATTTTTGGGGAATATTGATTATAGTCAAAAAGTTAAAAATATTGAATTTTTTAAAAATTGTCGCTCTATTTTTGTTTAATAACTAAAAACCGCAAAGGTGATAAAATACCACCAAAAGAAAGCTCTATTTGTGGAAAAAAAAAAGGACGCCAAATTTTGTTTGGGAGCCACATCGAACGATCATGCAATTGTCAGTTAAAGCAACGCAGTGCAGAATCGCAAAAAGGAGCAAGGTCCTTAAAGGGGTTGTAAAGGTAATTTTTGTTTTCCCTAAATAGCTTCCTTTACCTTAGTGCAGTCCTCCTTCACTTACCTCATCCTTCCATTTTGCTTTTAAATGTCCTTATTTCTTCTGAGAAATCCTCACTTCCTGTTCTTCTGTCTGTAACTCCACACAGTAATGCAAGGCTTTCTCCCTGGTGTGGAGAAAGCCTCTTGAGGGTGAGGGGGTGAGCAGGAGGGTCAGGACTTCCACTAACACACAGGTCCTTTCTCTATCTGCAAATTAGAGAGTGTCCTGAACCTCCTGCTCGCCCCCTCCCCCCTCAAGAGGCTTTCTCCACATCAGTAAGAAAATGTCATATTACTGTGTGTAGTTACAGACAGAAGAACAGGAAGTGAGGATTGCTCAGAAGAAATAAGGACATTTAAAAGCAAAATGGAAGGATGAGGTAACTGAAGGAGAACTGCACCAAGGTAAAGGAAGATATTGAGGGAAATTCTTTTTTTTACCTTTACAACCCCTTTAACCACTTAAGGACCGCCTCCTGCACATATACGTCGGCAGAATGGCACGGCTGGGCACATGCACGTACAGGTACGTGCTGTGCTAGTACCCAGCCGTGGGTCACGGGCGCGCGCCTGCGGCGCGCTCCCGTGACCCGGTCCGAAGCTCCGGGACCGCGGGACTCGCGAACCCGATCGCCGCTGCAGTGCGGCAATCGGTCCCCGGAGCTGAAGAACGGAGAGAGCCGTGTGTAAACACGGCTTTCCCGTTCTTCACTGTGGCGGCAGCATCGATCGCGTTATCCCTCTTATATGGGAACACAATTGATGATGTCACACCTACAGCCACACCCCCCTACATTTGTAAACACACTTCAGGTCATACATAACCCCTTCAGCGCCCCCTGTGGTTAACTCCCAACTGCAAACATCATTTTCACAGTAAACAATGCATTTTAAATGCATTTTTGCTGTGAAAATGACAATGGTCCCAAAAATGGGTCAAAATTGTCCGAAGTGTCCGCCATAATGTCTCAGTCATGAAAAAAAACGCTGATCGCCGCCATTAGTAGTAAAAAAATAAAAATTATAAAAATGCAATAAAAACTATCCCCTATTTTGTAAACACTATAAATTTTGCGCAAACCAACCGATAAACGCTTATTGCGATTTTTTTTACCAAAAATAGGTCGAAAAATACGTATCAGCCTAAACTGAGGAAATTTTTTTTTTTTTATATATATATTTTTGGGGGATATTTATTATAGCTAAAAGTAAAAAATATTGAATTTTTTTCAAAATTGTCACTCTATTTTTGTTTATAGCGCAAAAAAAAAAACAGAGGTGATCAAATACCACCAAAAGAAAGCTCTATTTGTGAAAAAAAAAAAGGATGCCAATTTTGTTTGCGACCGACCGCGCAATTGTCAGTTAAAGCGACGCAGTGCCGAATTGCAAAACCTGGCCGGGTCCTTTAGCTGCATTTTGGTCCGGGTCTTAAGTGGTTAACCTGCATAATGGTCCGGGTCTTAAGTGGTTAAAGGGACATTTTCCAATGGGGTACAGATAGCTAAAGCAAATTGCTAGGGATTTTAGTGAGTTTAGTAGAGATTAGGGAAGTTTCAGCTTTATTTATTTTTATGAAACTCATATATATACATTTTAATGCTAGTGTTGACATCTCCCTAACGGAGTTCTTAGATCTGATATCCTGATGCTGAGCCTAAAGCCTCCTGATGCTTCATCTGAGACATCTAATAAATAATAAAAAAAAAAAAACACACGACAAGAAGGAGACCACCTTATAACTGCCGCATGTCGTCATGGAAACCCAGGTGCACGGACCTTGAATCCGTAATACATGAGAGATTTAGGGAGACAGCTGGTGCTTCATAGCAGTCACGCAATCAAAATTAAAATATTTATTGGAGACACTTATTTTTTACGTATACAGCCCTGAAAAATTAAGATTGCAGTTGTCATTAATGCAAAGTGTACATTGAAGGCTACCATGGAGTAAGGTTTAAGCCTCGTACACACGATCAGCCCATCCGTCCGTTCGAAGGACCGCTCTCATTGGTTAACCGATGAAGCTGACTGATGGTCTGATGTGCCTACACACCATCAGTTAAAAAAACGATCGTGTTAGAACGCGGTGACGTAAAACACAACGACGTGCTGGAAAAAAATGAAGTTTAATGCTTCCAAGCATGCGCCGACTTGATTCTGAGCATGTGTAGATTTTAACAGATGGTCGTGCGTACTAACGATCGGTTTTGACCTATCGGTTAGGCGTCTATCGGTTAAATTTTAAGGCAAGTTGGCTTTTTTTTTTTAACCGATGGGGCCCACACACGATCAGTTTTGACCGATGAAAACGGTCCATCAGACCGCTTTCCTCTGGTTAACCTATCGTGTGTACGCGGTCTTACAGTGGGCTATTATAAACTATAGAGAACTACCAACTAAGAAATTACAAAGTGCATTCTCAATTTAATTTGTAAACTGCATGAATGCTGAATGTTCCACATTTCATCCCAGCAAGTGTGCAGGCCTCCTCTGTAGGCAAGGGACGGTTATTCTTGGACCCAAACGTATTGAGGGTAAAGGACGGTGAGTCCCAAAAGCAGACACAAGCAGGAAGCTGTGAAAATTGTAATTTCCTGTTCAGGACCTAAATAGCGCAAAGCATTATCTGGCCATTTCATGTTTTTTTTTTTTTGGCACAAGTTTAAAAAAAAATATTTTAGGCCTGAAGATCGATTAAAACCCTCATATTTTCTGAATGCAGAGACCCTAAAAAAAAAAAAAAGTGGTAGTTTTGTGCCACACGATATTAGCACAACAGTTTATCAAACCCTAATATTAGTTCATATTAGTGCACACAGACGCAACACATTACTCAATTTCAGTGGCGGTGCGTCCATAGAGGGCGCTGGAGCGCCGCCCCCTCTGGCTACCGCACACACCACTGACAATATACATAGATTCATGCATTACATTGCATGAATCTATGTATTGCCGCCAAAAATTCAGATGGCCGGCCCCCTTGTGAGCGCCGGCCATCTGAATAAAGGCGGCTGCGGAAGTACCTATCAGAGCTGGCGGCTCTCATAGGCTTTCCGATTACAGCCCTCAGGCTGTAGTCGGCTTCCGGATGCTTATCCTCGGGACGCATGGTATATGCGTTCCTTGGATAAGAGTGACAGGCATCTTAGCCAATCAGGTTACCGGTAACCTGATTGGCTGAAGCGTCAACTAGGGCGGAAGAACACATCGAGGGACAGAAGAAGAAGCACGGCTGACCCCAGGTAAGTGCCGGCACAATGGCTACAATGGCAGGGCACAGTGAGGCTGCAATGGTTGGGCACAGTGAGGCTGCAATGGTTGGGCACAGTGAGGCTGCAATTGTTGTTGTTTTTTTTCGTTTGTTTGCGTCCCCCCAAAAATTTTGATCACCAGCCGCCACTGCTCAATTTATAGTTACATAGTGGGTGAGGTTTAAAAAAAGACAAGTCCATCAAGTCCAACCTGTGTGTAATTATACGTCTCTATTACAGTATTTTATTTGTTGATAAAAGATGAGGTTGTGCTGAGTGAATAGATACCCAAAACACCTAAAAATAGACACATTTTCATATCCTAAATTTAAAGACCCTACAGGTCATCAGTTTCAAGTTATTCAAAAATAATGGCCCTAGAATTATTGCTTTCACTGTCACTATGAAACATGTGTAAAGCAATCAACGCTTTCATATATAGGCATTTGTTTATATACATATATGCCAATTTGCAGGAGGGGACTCAACATTTATTAGAGAAGGGGGGGGGGGGGTGTTAGGTGCATGGGTGTACCTTTTAATTTTTTACACTTTTTTTAAACTTAACTTTATTGATATAACATAGGGGATTAATAGCTTCCTACATGAAAGCATATTAACTGTGACAATTTCTCTTTAATGAGACCTCAGGGACCCCGTACCCTGCACTCCACTGAATCAAATGGATCACAGATTGCGCTCGTTTAGCTTCTAAACTAACCGCAGAAGTGACGATATCCACTTCTTACTAGCTGGGGGACATCATCAAATGGATGTTCACTGGTCTCCCTTGCCTCTACCATGCGGTTCCCAAGCCCTTAGGTGTGACACCGAAGGCTGGAATAAATTGTTCTGAGGACTACAGGCAGGGCCGATCCTAGGGTCACAGGCACCTGGGTGCAGAAATATTTCTGGTGCCCCCACATGGGCGTCGTCATTTTACTAACTCCTCCCCTTTACAAATGTTTCCATGGCAATGACTCAACCACAGAGATGCTCCCCCGCAAAGTCTTCATTACCCTGGGATCCTTACATGATCTCTTAACAATAAACAATATACAGGAAGAGAAGTAGAGTACTTTATTGGGACCTGGGGGGGGGGCTCTCTGATGGACACAGAGAGGGCTTCTGTTAGAGAGTCTGTTAGAAAGATCCCCAGACATACTGCAGACATGGTACGGGAGACGGTCAGAGACTGCAGACTTGGTACGGGAGACGGTCAGAGACTGCAGACATGGTACGGGAGACTGTCAGAGACTGCAGACATGGTACGGGAGACGGTCAGAGACTGCAGACTTGGTACGGGAGACGGTCAGAGACTGCAGACTTGGTACGGGAGACGGTCAGAGACTGCAGACTTGGTACGGGAGACGGTCAGAGACTGCAGACTTGGTACGGGAGACGGTCAGAGACTGCAGACTTGGTACGGGAGACGGTCAGAGACTGCAGACTTGGTACGGGAGACGGTCAGAGACTGCAGACTTGGTACGGGAGACGGTCAGAGACTGCAGACTTGGTACGGGAGACGGTCAGAGACTGCAGACTTGGTACGGGAGACGGTCAGAGACTGCAGACTTGGTACGGGAGACGGTCAGAGACTGCAGACTTGGTACGGGAGACGGTCAGAGACTGCAGACTTGGTACGGGAGACGGTCAGAGACTGCAGACTTGGTACGGGAGACGGTCAGAGACTGCAGACTTGGTACGGGAGACGGTCAGAGACTGCAGACTTGGTACGGGAGACGGTCAGAGACTGCAGACTTGGTACGGGAGACGGTCAGAGACTGCAGACTTGGTACGGGAGACGGTCAGAGACTGCAGACTTGGTACGGGAGACGGTCAGAGACTGCAGACTTGGTACGGGAGACGGTCAGAGACTGCAGACTTGGTACGGGAGACGGTCAGAGACTGCAGACTTGGTACGGGAGACGGTCAGAGACTGCAGACTTGGTACGGGAGACGGTCAGAGACTGCAGACTTGGTACGGGAGACGGTCAGAGACTGCAGACTTGGTACGGGAGACGGTCAGAGACTGCAGACTTGGTACGGGAGACGGTCAGAGACTGCAGACTTGGTACGGGAGACGGTCAGAGACTGCAGACTTGGTACGGGAGACGGTCAGAGACTGCAGACTTGGTACGGGAGACGGTCAGAGACTGCAGACTTGGTACGGGAGACGGTCAGAGACTGCAGACTTGGTACGGGAGACGGTCAGAGACTGCAGACTTGGTACGGGAGACGGTCAGAGACTGCAGACTTGGTACGGGAGACGGTCAGAGACTGCAGACTTGGTACGGGAGACGGTCAGAGACTGCAGACTTGGTACGGGAGACGGTCAGAGACTGCAGACTTGGTACGGGAGACGGTCAGAGACTGCAGACTTGGTACGGGAGACGGTCAGAGACTGCAGACTTGGTACGGGAGACGGTCAGAGACTGCAGACTTGGTACGGGAGACGGTCAGAGACTGCAGACTTGGTACGGGAGACGGTCAGAGACTGCAGACTTGGTACGGGAGACGGTCAGAGACTGCAGACTTGGTACGGGAGACGGTCAGAGACTGCAGACTTGGTACGGGAGACGGTCAGAGACTGCAGACTTGGTACGGGAGACGGTCAGAGACTGCAGACTTGGTACGGGAGACGGTCAGAGACTGCAGACTTGGTACGGGAGACGGTCAGAGACTGCAGACTTGGTACGGGAGACGGTCAGAGACTGCAGACTTGGTACGGGAGACGGTCAGAGACTGCAGACTTGGTACGGGAGACGGTCAGAGACTGCAGACTTGGTACGGGAGACGGTCAGAGACTGCAGACTTGGTACGGGAGACGGTCAGAGACTGCAGACTTGGTACGGGAGACGGTCAGAGACTGCAGACTTGGTACGGGAGACGGTCAGAGACTGCAGACTTGGTACGGGAGACGGTCAGAGACTGCAGACTTGGTACGGGAGACGGTCAGAGACTGCAGACTTGGTACGGGAGACGGTCAGAGACTGCAGACTTGGTACGGGAGACGGTCAGAGACTGCAGACTTGGTACGGGAGACGGTCAGAGACTGCAGACTTGGTACGGGAGACGGTCAGAGACTGCAGACTTGGTACGGGAGACGGTCAGAGACTGCAGACTTGGTACGGGAGACGGTCAGAGACTGCAGACTTGGTACGGGAGACGGTCAGAGACTGCAGACTTGGTACGGGAGACGGTCAGAGACTGCAGACTTGGTACGGGAGACGGTCAGAGACTGCAGACTTGGTACGGGAGACGGTCAGAGACTGCAGACTTGGTACGGGAGACGGTCAGAGACTGCAGACTTGGTACGGGAGACGGTCAGAGACTGCAGACTTGGTACGGGAGACGGTCAGAGACGGCAGACTTGGTACGGGAGACGGTCAGAGACGGCAGACTTGGTACGGGAGACGGTCAGAGACGGCAGACTTGGTACGGGAGACGGTCAGAGACGGCAGACTTGGTACGGGAGACGGTCAGAGACGGCAGACTTGGTACGGGAGACGGTCAGAGACGGCAGACTTGGTACGGGAGACGGTCAGAGACGGCAGACTTGGTACGGGAGACGGTCAGACGGCAGACTTGGTACGGGAGACGGTCAGAGACGGCAGACTTGGTACGGGAGACGGTCAGAGACTGCAGACTTGGTACGGGAGACGGTCAGAGACTGCAGACTTGGTACGGGAGACGGTCAGAGACTGCAGACTTGGTACGGGAGACGGTCAGAGACTGCAGACTTGGTACGGGAGACGGTCAGAGACTGCAGACTTGGTACGGGAGACGGTCAGAGACTGCAGACTTGGTACGGGAGACGGTCAGAGACTGCAGACTGGTACGGGAGACGGTCAGAGACTGGTACGGGAGACGGTCAGAGACTGCAGACTTGGTACGGGAGACGGTCAGAGACTGCAGACTTGGTACGGGAGACGGTCAGAGACTGCACTGCACGGTCAGAGACTGCAGACTTGGTACGGGAGACGGTCAGAGACTGCAGACTTGGTACGGGAGACGGTCAGAGACTGCAGACTTGGTACGGGAGACGGTCAGAGACTGCAGACTTGGTACGGGAGACGGTCAGAGACTGCAGACTTGGTACGGGAGACGGTCAGAGACTGCAGACTTGGTACGGGAGACGGTCAGAGACTGCAGACTTGGTACGGGAGACGGTCAGAGACTGCAGACTTGGTACGGGAGACGGTCAGAGACTGCAGACTTGGTACGGGAGACGGTCAGAGACTGCAGACTTGGTACGGGAGACGGTCAGAGACTGCAGACTTGGTACAGGAGACGGTCAGAGACTGCAGACATAATACAGGAGACGGTCAGAGACTGCAGACATAATACAGGAGATGGTCAGAGATTGCAGACATAGTACAGGAGATGGTCAGAGATTGCAGACATAGTACAGGAGATGGTCAGAGACACATCAGTTCTGCACTGACACACCTATGCTCCGAACACTAGTTCTGGATGGACACAAACAAGGAGAGAAGGAGGGAGGGGAGAACTCTGACACTTTGGCGCCCCCACCACTGCAGGCGCCTGGGTGCAAAGCACCCTGTGCACCCTGCCTAGGATCGACCCTGACTACAGGTCCCTGCTAATCCATGTGATGTATGAAAGACCCGGGGGGAGTTACAATTAGACCTATCTTGTTTCTATAGTCCTAATATAGGACCAGTGAGTTGTCATCCCAGGACATAAAAAAGGGTTGAAAATTTGAAACAAATGCAGCCAAAAGAAAGAACCAAGAGGGCTAGGCAGAGTGAGCGAGAGTTGTGCCTTGCCTCTGATACATGGCAATTTCTGTGCCCCATTTGACAAGTCTTCTGGACCACCAACAGTGGTTGCAACTCTGATCCCAACAAGCATCTGCAAGATTCAAAACCATAGTTCTGCAAACACTTATTAAATGATATCCACTTTGTTTTAATGTGACGCAAAAAAGATAACCTAAACAATTTACTTCACCGTCCTATTTATACATGACATACTACAGGGGGAGCGGAGAGTGCACATGAAACATATTTTTTGGCAGTAAAATTATGACCATATCTGTACGACAGTGAATTATAGTGTGGCTCACAATTGATGCTTTCTTTAAAATTACTTTAAAGTTCTGTGGAAGGCTTAGTTGGAGATGTTACTTTTTCCATAAACGCAACCAGAGCCCTCCAGGATACACAGTACAGAGTGAAGAAAAAGTAGCGCTCACGCTGCACTGAGCAACTGGGGTAGCTTATATGGTCAGTGTCATGATATTAACCCTTCTCTTTTTTTATTGTTTCACGTATTGGTAGAGGCTTTGGAGTTTAATTATGTGACAGTTACTTATGTCTCAAGGACCCAGGGATGGAAATCTCTGTATCTGCTGAAGCTGATGTCCTAGAATCTAAATCTGTGGACAGGAACATCCAAAGCTTCATAGTGGATGGGATAATAAGTCTAGATAGGATTCCCCCATGCACAATTATTTTTTTAGTTAGGTATTTAAACTTCACAGAATCTACCACTAAAGCCTCGTACACACGACCGGTTTTCCTGGCAGGAAAACTGCCAGGAGAACATTTGGCTGGGAATCCCGGCCTTGTGTATGCTCCCTAGCAGTTTTCCCATCAGGAAAACAGCCAAGAATCCCGACGGGAAAATAGAGAACCCTGCTCTCTATTTTCCCGTCGGGATTCCCAGCAGAGTGTGTATGCTTACCTGTCCCCGGTAAACCCGCGCATGCTCGATAAGAGTTTGACACTTGCGCGATAGCATACAAGTAGTGTGGGGTGTAGCAAGATGGCAGCAAAGGCATCGAATGTGACGAGCGCCGGCTCGTCGTAGTCAATGGCGTCACCACGTTTTTGCAATTCAAAAGAACGGCGGTTCTTTTGAATGGCCGTCTGTATGCACGGCTTTGCAAGACAAGCTTGCCAGGAATCCCATCAGGACAACCAACGTTTTTTTCCTGACAGGATTCCCGGCCGTGTGTACAGGGCCTAACAGTTTCTTATACCTCAAGGACCCAGGGGTGGAAATCTGTATCTGCTGAAGACAATTTTACGATATGAGGACTTCGCTCATTCTGAAGAGTACATCCAAATCCACGACTAACTCTTGAGGGCGCTCACTCTACCTCCTAGAGCAGGCATGTCCAAAGTCCGGCCCGGGGGCCAATTGCGGCCCCCGTTCTAGTTTAATGTGGCCCCCCTGGTAATTTGGATATATACTGTATTTATCAGCGCTGCCTCGGAGGGGACAAGGAGAGGGGGAATGAGTGCTGTCAAATTACATACAGGAGAATCTCCTGTTTACTCAGCGACATCTGTAATAGGAAGTCCCGTCTCCTGGGCTGCCATTGGACGACTCCTCTGTCCATCATAGGAGGCGGGAGAAATTGTATTAAAGAGGCTGCTGTGTAAACAGGAGATTCTCCTGTATGTAACCTGTTGGTGCTCATCCCGCCCCCCTCCCTCCGAGGCTGCAGATGGACATTGATCAGGCTGCATTCATGGCAATGGAGAGGCTGCATTCATGGCAATGGCAAGGCTGCAGTTTTTTATTTACATTTTTTTCCCTGAAACTTCCCTCCTAAAGTGAAGGTGCGTGTTATACGCCAATAAATACGGTATATCCAAATAACACGCTCACACTCATCTCTTCACCACACACAGCCACAAAGGCAAGATAATTCTTGTTGGGCAGTGTATTAGTGCTCGGACGAACACACTTAGATCGAATTTTAATGGTTCAAAGAATGTCAGGCAAAATGGTCGGCCCTTAAGCATGTTCACTTCATCAAATCTGGCACTCTTTGAAAAAAGTTTGGACACCCCTGTCCTAGAGTCTAAATCTGTGAACATGAATAGCAAAACCTTCAAAGTGGATGGGATAAGAAGTCTGAAAGGATTCCACAATGCACAAGTATCATGTTAGTTATTCGGAGATGCTTTGGAGTTTAAATACTCAACAGTTACTAATGTTTCACAGGACTAAGTGATGGACATCTATGAAGTATATATGCAGGGGCATCCCACTTTCCCTCCTAGAGTCTAAATCTTTGGACAGGAACACCTAAAGCTTTGTAATGGATAAAACAAGTCTGAAAAGATTACCCAATGCAAAAGTATTTTTTTAGCTTTTGGTAGATGCTGTGGGACTTATTAATAGTGTTGCTCACGAATATTCGCATTGCGAATATTCGCTATGAATATTGCATATTCGAGTATTCGCGAATAACTCGAATATCGCGGCGAATATTCGCTATTGCGAATATTCGTATTTTTGAAATTTCGCAATTAATTTCGCAATCAATTTCGCAATAGCGAAATGTCGCTATTTTTTTTTTTATAAAATTTCACGAATATTCGATATTAACGAATATTCGCGAATATTCTTCGAAATATTCGCGAAATATCGCGAAATCGAATATGGCGTATTCCAATCATCACTACTTATTAAACCCAAAAAACGTCCTAGGAGTTGTCGGTTCGGATCCCAACCACTGCACAGAATTTGCATGTTCTCCCTGTGCCTACGAGGGTTTCCTCCACATGCTCCAAAGACATGCTGGTAAGTTAATCGGCTCCTCTTTAAATTGGCCATAGTATGTACAGTGCCTTGAAAAAGTATTTATACCCCTTGAAATTGTCCACATTTTGTCATGTTACAACCAAAAACGTAAATGTATATTATTGGAATTTTATTTGATAGACCAACACAAAGTGGCACATAATTGTGAAGTGGAAAGGAAATGATAAATGGTCCAAAACATTTTTTACCAATAAATATGTGAAAAGTGTGGCGCGTATTTGTATTCAGCCCCCCTGTGTCAATACTTTGTAGAACCGCCTTTCACTGCAATTACAGCTGCAAGTCTTTTTATGGATGTCTCTACCAGCTTTGCACATCTAGAGAGTGACATTTTTTGCCCATTCTTCTTTGCAAAATAGCTCAAGCTCTGTCAGATTGGATGGAGAGTGTCTGTGAACAGCAATTTTCAAGTCTTGCCACAGATTCTTAATTGAATTTAGGTCTGGACTTTGACTGGGCTATTCTAACACATGAATATGCTTTGATCTAAACCAGGGGTCTCCAAACTGCGGCCCGAGGGCCAGATGTGGCCCTTTGCTGGTCTTTATGCGGCCCTTGGGGCACTATTTCTCCAACTGATACGAGTCACTATTCCTTCCACTGACACCAATAAGGGGGCACTATTTCTTCTATTGATATCAAGGATGGGATACAATTCCTCCTCCTACTGACCTCCAACCCTGAGGCCACATTTACTCTCACTGGTGCTGGGCCCGGGACATTTTCCGCCCCCGCTGGCCACAATCCGGCCCTCCTAAGGTCTGAAGGACAATAAAATGGAAAAGTTTGGAGACCCCTGATCTAAACCATTCCATTGTAGCTCTGGCTGTATGTTTAAGGTTGTTGTCCTGCTGGAAGGTGAACCTCTTCCAAGACTGCCATGTATTTGGCTCCATCCATCTTCCCATCAACTCTGACCTGCTTCCCTGTCCCTGCTGATTAAAAGCATCCACATCACATGATGCTGCCACTACCACCATGTTTCACGGTAGGGATGGTGTGTTTAGGGGATGTGTTGTGTTAATTTTATGCCACACATAGCTTTTGCTTTTAGGATTTTGGATCTCATCTCACCACAGCACCTAACATGTTTTCTGTGTCCCCCACATGTCTTCTCACGAACTGCAAACAGGACTTATGGCTTTCTTTCAGCAATGGCTTTCTTCTTGTCGCTCTTCTATAAAGACCAGATTTGTGGAGTGCACGACTATTAGTTGTCCTGTGGACAGATTCTCCCACCTGAGGATTTCTGCTGCTCCTCCAGAGTTACCATGGGCCTCTTTGGCTGCTTCTCTGATTAATGCTCTCCTTTGCCGGCCTGTCAGTTTAGGTGGACGGCCATGTCTTGGTAGGTTTGTAGTTGTGCCATACTCTCCATTTTCAGATGATGAATTGAACATTCCTCTGTGAGATGTTAAAAGCTTGGGACATTTTTTTTATAACCTAACCCTGCTTTAACATCTCTACAACTTTATCCCTGATCTGTCTGGTGTGTTTCTTGGCCTTCATGATGCTGGCAGTTCACTAACAAACCTCTGAGGGCTTCACAGAACAGCTGTGTTTATACTGAGAATAAATTACACACAGGTGGACTCTATTTACTAATTAGGTGACTTCTGAAGGCAATTGGTTCCAAGAGATTTTGGTTAGGAGTATCAGAGTAAAAGGGGGCTGAATACAAATGCACGCCACACTTTTCACATATTTATCTGTAAGAAATTTTGAAAAACATTTATAAATTTTCCTTCTAGTTCACATTTATGTGCCACTTTGTCAGTCCTTAGATGTGGTGGCTGCATTTGTTTTCTTTTGCCTTTTTTTACCTCTGTTTTCATCTAGTGATCTGTCCAATAACACGCGTCCTGTATTAGAGTGCCCCCACTCTGTATGAAGGAACACAGGGAGTACCTTTGGACAGCGGCATTGTCAGGCTTGGGGGGGGGGGGGGGGGTACCTGTACTAGCAGAATTAGATACACCAACATATTGAAGCCAAACTCCAACTACTCACACTGCAGCTACAGCAATCTTTTTTTTTTCTTTGGGATAAAGGTTATACATGAACAAATAAAATCTGATCATTGTAAGCAGCCCTGTTAGTGGTGAATGGTTTGTCTCATCCCTCTAAACTCTAAATGCTACATTTGCAGGGAAGCTTGTTCCGTTGAAAAAAACAGACTTACTGGCCAGATCACCAGGGAAAATAAAGGAAATAAAGTTTAAAAAACAAAAACAAATGCAGCCATCACATCTGATGCCGCGTACACAAGGTCGTTTTTTGCGATGAAAAAAAACGTCGTTTTTTTAAAACGTCATTTAAATTGATCGTGTGTGGGCAAAACGTCGTTTTTTGTCTTAAAAAAAACGACCAAAAAAAAATTCCAACATGCTTGAATTTTTTGTGTCGTTTTTCAAAACGTCGTTTTTTGTTTCACAAAAAGTCACCGTGTGTAGCAAAAACGTCGTTTAAAACGACGTTTTTCAACCCGCGCATGCCCAGAAGCTAGTTATGAAGCGAGCTTCAATGGAAAAGTGTGGTGAGAGGGCGCGCGCGCGGAGTCTAGCAGGACGGTCATGCCGCACTAGAGCTCCGCTCCATGAAGGAGAAAACCGCGGATAAACACAGCAAATAGGAACCGCAATTGAACAGAAAACATTATATTTGATCGCGGAAGACACGGGGACCATCCCTATACAAAAATGGTGCTCGGAGGTGCAAGAAATAAAGTAAAACCGAATATCAGCAGCGGCACTCAGCACACTAAAGGTACCACAAAAAAGGCGCCATTCTCCTCAGCTACCTCAGAGGCTCTCACCTCAGGGAAAGACAGGAAAAACACAGCCAGACCAATGAAGCCAAATATTTCCTTAGATACTACTGAGTCAGACAGCGAAGATGAGGGACAATTTAAATCCTCTCAGGCTACTATTCACAATGCAGAGATCCCCTCAGAACTGCTGACACAATTTGAGAGAATGCTGAATAAGGCACTGAAACGCACTTCGGACCAGATCACCTCACACCTAACCAAGGAAATAAGAGACCTGGGCAGCCGAACAGAGGTATTAGAATCAAAAATGGAGGAACTTGAAATTTATACACAAGAATGCCAGTTTGAGCTGGACACACTCAAAGAAGAAAACCTGGTGCTACAAAATAGATTAGAGGACTACGAGAACCGTGCAAGGAGGTCCAATTTGAGATTTAGAGGTATCCCAGAATCAATTATAGACCTCCAAGGCACAACATTGGCGATATGCCAGGAATTGTTACCAGGAATTGCAATAGAACGCCTGGAAATGGACAGAGTCCACAGAGCATTGGCCCCTAAGAAAGCAGAAGGTCCCCCCAGGGACATCATCGCCAAGTTCCATTATTACAAGACAAAAGAACAAATATTGGAAGCAGCCAGAACAAAAAATGACCTGTCTTTCCAAGGCCACAGCTATCAAATATTCGCTGACATCTCGCAGCTAACTATATCCAAAAGGCGAGCAATGAAGCCTCTTTTAATGGAACTCCAACAACGTCAAATCAAGTATCAATGGGGATTCCCCTTTTCCCTACGGTTCACATATCAAGGAACCAAAATTGTATGTAGAACCTCTGACCAATTGCACCAAGCTTTACTTGATCTCAAAATTATTGAAAACCCAACTACAGCAACCACTTCACGCAGAAGATCTGCATCGAATTCCTCCCACAACAATTCATCTCGCCCTGAGAAGAACAATGGCACGCAACATTCAAACAAGCGAGGGAGATTCGCTCCCCAGACCCTGGACCAAGAAGACTCGATGGACTGAGCATCTGATGGAACTCTCTCAAACCTTGCCTCCTCTTCAATACGAAAGCCAAATAGTGGAAGGACCCCAGTATACCCTAAGAACAAAAGGACCACATGCCCTCTTTTCTTGACTCCATTCCCCCCTCACCTTAAAATGAGCAAAAAAGGGAATTAGATACACATACATTTCCTAAATAGACTCTAATCCTCACCTCACTTCCTCCTCTGTCTTACACCCCCCTCTCCCTCATTTCACCTCACACCTCCGCATCATATATATTTACACTCTTTCCCCTGGCCCGCAACCAACACTTCCACTGCACTATACAAATCTAGCGCAAGTTCTCTCCTTATATTCACAATTATCAACGTTACTCTACTCATGGCTTGAATGTCAACCTAGAACAATACACGTTGTTAACACTAACATTCTAACATGTTCAGAGACCCACTAAATCACAACACTACACCTTAATCCCACAAATAACACGAGTAACCAGGTTCCGACAAGACAACTGTTACTACCTGATGTTTAACACAAGAAGAGTTCACTTCCTTATCCTCACTTGTTTTCTCCCCCACCTATATAGCTTACTCCTCACCCAGCAAGATCCAATTTATACCCTGTTCATTTATCATTATAGCCAAGTATAGTAAAACTGACGCCTGATTAGGTGTTTCTACTGTGCACTCAACAAGCGGTACTCCAACTCATGGAAACCACACGTGCCTCTCTAAAGTCTCCTCAGGTCCCCATAGTATTATGTGGAGACTCGACAAGACCCCCTTTCCCCTTGATGGGAGACATATTCTCCCATCACGGGCAAACACTATGTACATAGTCTACTTAATGTTGATTGAATTCTTGTTAACTTGCTTTGTATTTCATTTTTCATTCTCCTTTCTTAAGGTTATTTGTTTTGGACCCTACCTTCCCTCATCCCTCCCTATATCTGCACGGAGCGAGCCGGACAACTACTCTACACAGAATGACGGTAAGATTGCTAGATTGATTGAGCTGCCATGGCCCCGTTAAACTTATTGACCCTTAATGTGCAGGGTCTCAACATTCCTCAGAAACGTACAAAGGCATTTAGATCCTTCCAAGCCAAAAAAGCCCATATTGTTTGTTTACAGGAAACCCACTTCACGCCCAACACAACCCCTAAATTCTATAATGCCTCCTACCCGCAAGTTTATACTGCATCAGCTTCCACTAAGAAAAGAGGAACTTTGATAGCATTTCACCGAACTACACCTTTTACGCTAAAATCTGAAATCAAGGATCCAGAGGGTAGATACCTTATCCTAACAGGCTATATTATGGACTCCGCGATTACAGTAGTCTCATACTATGCTCCCAATGCCAATCCTCTACCTTTTCTATCCCACCTATTCCAAACAGTCAATACGCATAAAATGGGCTCTCTTCTGCTATGTGGAGATTCGAACCAGGTCCTCCTCCCATTCTTAGATAAATCCCCATATACGCCACCAAAGTACCAACCTAAATGGACTCTCCCAAGCCTCTTATCCAAATATAACCTTGTGGACTCTTGGAGAGAGTACAACCCCACAAAGCGAAGCTACACATACTTTTCAAACCCCCGCCAATCATTCAGTCGCATCGACCACATATTAGTGACAATTGGAATGGCCCCAGAAGTTCTAAATTCAAGTATCATCCCCATTCCCTGGTCCGATCATAACGCAGTGCTCACCACTCTAGCATCTGCGATCCCAAAAAATCACGACCCTACTTGGTACCTCCCAGAAACTTTACTCAAACATCCCGCCCTTTGCCTGCCTATCGAGCAAGCTTTGAAAGAATACCTAGAACTTAACATGAGTCCAGAAATATCCCCACTCACATTATGGGAAGCACACAAGCCAGTTTTAAGGGGAACACTCCAGCGAGAATTAGGAATCCTCAAAAAAAAAAACGAAAACATCTAGCGAAGCAACTTGAAACTGAATACAACTCAGCCTTTCTGGCCATGCAAGACAACAACACCCTTACCAACAAAAAACGCTTAGATAAGGCACGTTTAGAATATGACCTGTTCCTCACAGAATCAGCTAATAAAACACTTAACAGATCAAAACATACTTTTTACAAAAATGCGAATAAACCAGGGACATACTTAGCTAGATCACTAAATTCACTAAATAGAACATTTAAACCCATAAAATTAAAGATAGCGAATAACATTACTTCTAGCAACCCGCTCAAGATTGTACGAAAATTTAGTTCGCACCTAAAAGCACTATACTCTGAAACAGGTACATTTAGCGAAGCGGAAGCAAATTCTTTCTTCTCTCAAATCCAATTGCCAAAGATGAATCAATTACAAAAATCGCAATTGGAAGAACTGATCACACAAGAAGATGTGTCCATGGCCATTAAAGATCTTAAATTAAACAAAAGACCAGGACCAGACGGGTTCTCTGCACGTTATTACAAAACTTTTACAGAACTAATCTCACCAAGATTGGCAGACGCATTCAATGACCTGTTGAAACAAAAGACATTTAGACCCGAATCACTGCTAGCCACGATATGCATGATTCCTAAACCGCATACGGATAATACCCTCTGTACCAACTACCGTCCTATTTCTATGATAAACACAGATATAAAATTACTAGGTAAAATTTTGGCTTCCCGTCTTAATAAACACATAGGCAAAATGATCCACCGAGACCAAGTAGGTTTTATACCCTCCAGACAAGCGGGCGATAACATACGAAGGGCATGCTTGTTAGCACATATTGCAAGAAAAAGGGGCATCCCTGCTTGTTTTCTGTCTCTGGATATTAAACAGGCCTTTGATTCAGTCTCTTGGTCGTACTTAAACTATACGCTCCAAAACTGGGGATTTGGCCCAAACTACATCAAATGGATAATGGAACTATATAATAACCCAAGAGCTTATGTTAAGTACGCTGGATATAAATCGGACACTTTTGATATCAAAAGAGGCACACGACAGGGATGCCCACTGTCCCCACTATTGTTCGCCCTACTCATCGAACCATTAGCAATAAAGATTAGATCGGATCCCACTATACTTGGCATAGAACTAGGCGGCCTTAAACACAAAGTATGTCTGTTCGCAGACGACATTCTCCTATTTTTATCATCCCCCCAAGTGTCAGGCCCAAACCTTATCCCAATACTGAACCACTTCGCAACTTTTTCAGGACTCATGATCAACCCTAAAAAATGCCTGGCCCTGAACATATCGCTCTCGAAACTAGAATTGACAGCAGCCAAAACAGGCCTTCCATTCGATTGGCCAGAAAAAAGCATCCCATACCTAGGAACACACCTAACCGCAGCTACTTCTGACCTTTTCTCACATAATTATCCAACTCTCTTAAAACAAATCACAAACATCTTAGCGGCATGGACCCATCTCCCATTGTCCTGGCTTGGAAGAATCAGCGCAGTGAAAATGACGATACTCCCGAAATTACTATATCTCTTTAGGGTACTTCCCATCCCAATACCTGCCTACTTTTTGAGAATCATCCAGAGGAGGATCTCATTTTTCATTTGGGGTTCTTCCAAGCCAAGGATAAAGCAACAGACTTTGCATCTCCCCAAAACACATGGTGGGCTGGGACTCCCAAACTTTGCACACTACTATAGAACGGCACAAATAGCGACTCTCACTAAATACCACGCGAACCAAGAATTACCTCTCTGGGTTTCAATAGAAACAACGGAATGTGACCCCATTCCAATATCCAACCTGTTATGGATACCCCCCAAATTACGTAAAAACATAGATAACCCCATAATTAAGCACTCACTCTCCCTCTGGGATAGATTCAAGTCAAAATACCACTTACAATCCCCTCATATCCCAATGCTATCTTTTTACAAAAACCCGGCATTCTATCCAGCATGGATTCTTCCCAAAACATTTAAAGAATGGTTACACAGGGATTGCATACACCTATACAAATTTTTGGAACTTTCGAACTTCCTGCCCTTCCCGTCAATTTGCAAAAAATACGGTATCCCTCACTCAGAACTTTTTAGATACCTCCAAATAAAAAACTTCTTCGAGCCATACTTGAACCCTACCCCACCATCCGCCCAGCAGTCCCCCTTTGAAAGAATATGCAGAAAAGACCCACATGCTAAGGGCACGATATCTGCTTTGTATCAACATTTACTAACCCACAACACAACAGGGCCACCATATATTCGGAAATGGGAGGAGGACCTGGGTATTGAACTCGAGACTTCGGACTGGAACCAAATATGGCGTAACACGAAAGCTGCCTCCCCAAACATAATAGCATTGGAAACTAATTATAAAGTACTAACCAGATGGTACCTGGTACCGGCCAGGATAGCAAAATACACTCCAAATTATACAGGGCAATGCTTCAGGGGATGCTCAGCTATAGGTACGTTTTACCATGTTTGGTGGTCATGTCCTAAGGCGCAAACATTCTGGGCAAAGACCTTCAATATAGCTAATGCGTTGACTGGGAAAAATAACCCCCCGAATCCTACAACAGCCCTACTGAACCTGAAGCCCGAATACCTAACAAACATACAATTCAAACTACTAATGCAACTCTTCACGGCAGCGAAACAAACCCTGGCTAAAGCCTGGAGAACTCCCAATCTTTCTATGACAGAAGTGAAAAACAGGATGAACGTAGCAATGACACACGCCAAAATGGAAGCATTAGACACAGATACGATCACTAAATTTGAAAATCTGTGGAAACCATGGACCTTGTACGTTACACCAAACTCCTTTGATGACAGAGTGTTATTGCCATGGTAGCTCAATCAACGTGCATATCTACAGAAACATCTAACCGATGACTGTGGAATTCGACTTGCTCCTGCAGACCTCCCTAACCCAGTCCCCCTTCCCTCCACATTCCTCCCTCCCCTACTGGTTATTTTATATGATTTATGCTTTATAAATTTTTATTAATAAGGTTGATGTGAAAATTCAACCCAAAATTTCCAAACTCGATGTATAAGTAATTGCATTATATTGACAACCAATACCTTTGACGCAACATTATCTCGTATATGCATCTTTTCTTTCTTACCTCTTCTCTTCCATATGTTATGTTGCCCTATGCATGTTGCAATTGTTACGAAATAACCTGTATACATAACAAAATACTCTCTTACACAATGTAACCACTATACACTACTTGTATATCCTACTTATTAAGTATCAATAAAATTTTGACAAGGAAAAGTGTGGTGAACGTAACCTCGTTTTTTGTGAAAAAACGATGGTGTGTATGCAACATCGTCTTTGAAAGTGACGTTTCAAAAACGTCGTTTTTTACTTCACAAAAAACGTCGTTTTTTTTCATCGCAAAAAACGACCGTGTGTACGCGGCATAAGAACTGGAAAGCTACAATATAATGTTTGCCTTTAGATTTCATACCACTGTAAATACTCAAAACTTTTCAGTCTCAAAGACAAATGCCGCGTACACACGATCATGGAAAAAACAAAGTTTTTAAAAAAAATGTAATTTAAAGCGATCGTGTGTGGGCTTCAGAGCATTTTTCGGGTTCTGAAAAAACAGGCAAACATTTTTTCACAACGTTTTAAACAATGTCATTTTTCGGGTTGTAAAAAATGATCATGTGTGGGCTAAAAGGACTTAAAAAGCCTGCGCATGCTCAGAAGCAAGTTATGAGATGGGAGCGCTCGTTCTGGTAAAAATACCGTTCGTAATGGAGTAAGCACATTCATCACGCTGTAAAAGACAGAAAATCAGAAATCGTCTTACTAACACAAAATCAGCTAAAGCAGCCCAAAGGGTGGCGCCATCCGCATGGAACTTCCCCTTTATAGTGCCGTCGTACGTGTTGTACGTCATCGCGCTTTGCTAGAGCATTTTTTTTTTTTAACGATCGTGTGTGCGCAAGGCCGTTTTAATGATGGAGTTGGGAAAAAAAATAGTTTTTTCTACAGCCTGAAAAACGACATTTTTTACAACCCGAAAAATGATTGGAAATGCAATTATTTTAATAAATATAAACAGTTAAAATACCTTTTCTCATCAGCAGTATATAGCAGTCTTGTGACTTCTATCAGTGTCTGGTTAAAGCTTGTAGGAGGAATTTCCATTCTACTTTGACTGTCTCACGAGGCTGTAGATCCCTGACCCTCTGTCTGGACAGTGCTAATAGGCCCTGTGCCAATTACATGCACCCTCGCAAGAAAAAAAAAAAAAAAAAACACCTCTCTAGCAATACACACAAAACTGAGCATGTGCAGCTTGCCCCCAAGGTTCTGTACTATGGAGGAGTTGGATTGGGGACAGTTTAAGAAAGGAAGGATCAGAGGAGACAGGATTAAAACACGTTTTACACAATGCAGAGGAATAAAGTGTATAAAGTGAATAAATGGAACTTCCGCTTTTTAGAATCCTTCCCCCTCCGGTGTCACATTTGGGGGAGGAGGTAGCAGATATCTGTGTAATCCAGGTATTTGCTCCTACTTCCGGGCATAGGTCATCGCGGCGACCTACGCCATGTCCGGCGCTTACTCCGTCCCCCCACTGTCTTCTGGAAGACACACAGGTCCCAGAGGACAGCAGGGACCAGTGGGATCACGTAAGCACAGTAGAGAACCAGAAAGTGAAGCCACAAGATGGTGGCGCCTCCACCCAAGAGCCAAGGGACAGATCGGCTTCGGGTGGCGACATCGCGGGCGCCCAGGACAGGTTAGTGTCCTAATATTAAAAGTTAGCAGCTGCAATATTTGTAGCTGCTGACTTTTAATATATATATTTTTTGGCAGAAATCCGCTTTAAGCCCTTACACAGCGAGTATAACGAGCATGCTTTACTGCATATCCCTGGACTCCATCTGCCCTTAGCTCAGGCACGATAAGCCGAGACAGCCCCTCCTCTCCATTAAAGAAATACAAATTTAAAAAAATAAAAAAAATGTTCATGAAGACTCATGAAATGTATGACATAATTCTGGTCTACTCCGGAAACAATTTAAAGAAGCCGGCCACCAATCGAGGCTGGAGGAACCCACAAATAAAATTGACTGCAGTATATTAAATAAAAGCAGAACCAAGCTGATTTTCTGTATTCAATAAAATGCACATAAAATGTAGCCAAGGAATTCAGCTTCCTAATATAAGCGGAGCACAAGCGTTTTCTGTTTAGAAAGTTCATAGAGTACAGATATAAATCTTTCAAATGAAAATATACTATAATTACCGGAGTAATTAAGGATTAAATTCAATCCTTTAACTGTGAAGGAGCATGAAAGAGAATGCAACGATTGCCAAGACAATTCAGCACAAGTGTGTGTATCAGAGATCATCAACTCCTTGCCACAAAAACACAAAAAATAAGAATTCTGGCTATGGGAGGTATAATATGGGGGGGTCATAAATGACCCATCAAAAGTGACAACAACAGTACGCGATTCCTAATCTAAAATATTAACCGCTTGCCGACCGCCGCACATTTACGTTGACAGAATGGCACGGCTGCGAACGTACCTGTACATCCCTTTGATTTTGCCGCAAGCTCCGTGACAGTAACCGCGGGCTGGATGTTCACAGGTGTCCCGCCATTGTGTCACAAGCTGAAGAACAGGGGGATGCCTATGTAAACACGGCATTTCCCTGTTCTGCCTTGTTACAGGACACCGATCTACTGCTCCCTGTCATTGGGAGCAGTGATCAAATTTGTATCACTTATAGCCCAGCTCCCACACAGTTAGAACCACTCCCTAGGACACACTTCACCCTTTCCTCACCCCCTAGTGGTTAACCCCTTCCCTGCCAGTGTAATTTACACAGTAATCAGTGAATTTTTATAGCACTGATCACTGTATAAATGACAAGGGTCCCAAAATAGCGTCAAAAGTGTCCGCCGCAATATCGCAGTCAAAATAAAAATCACTGATCGCCGTAATTACTAATAAAAAAAAATGAACAATAAAAATGCCATAAATCTATCCCCTATTTTGGAGACGCTATAACTTTTGCGCAAACAAATCAATATACGCTTATTGCGATTTTTTACCAAAAATGTGTAGAAGAATACATATCAGCCTAAACCGAGACAGGCATTTTTTTATATATATTTTTGGGGGATATTTATTGTAGCAAAAAGTAAAAAATATTTATTTATTTTTTCAAAATTGTCGCTCTTTTTTTGTTTATAGCGCAAAAAAAAAAAAAACGCAGAGGTGATCAAATACCACCAAAAGAAATCTCTATTTGTGGGGGGGGAAACACATTATTATTATTATACAGGATTTATATAGCGCCAACAGTTTGCGCAGCGCTTTACATCAGGGAAGACAGTATATTCACAATACAAATCAATACAGGAGGGATCAGAGGGCCCTGCTCGTAAGAGCTTACAATCTAGAAATCAATTATGTTTGCGAGCCACGTCACATGACCCTGCAAATTATCAGTTAAAGTGACGCAGTGCTAAATCGCAAAAAATGGCCCGGTCATTGGGCAGCCAAATCCCTCCGGGGCTGAAGTGGTTAAAGACTAACATCAAGAACACTTGAAAGAGTTATCTACTAATGTGTAAAACCACAAAGCGAATGGAAGAGGGGAGGAAGCAATACACACAGAGTAAGATGGATATACAATTGAGTAAGATGGGGAGGACCGATGTCTTGCTCCAGGGTTCATGCATCTTGTGATTATTCATTTTTGGCTTGATCATCCACAATCGCACATGATAAGATTATGTAGTATGATGAGGATGATATCAAAGTTCAAACACAGAAACGCTGCTTTAGTGTGCAATTTGTTTGAGTTGGGATTGCACCGGGCAACGCTGCACAGCACAAACCAAGGCAAATTGTGTAAAACGGGCCCCCAATTCCAGTTTTATGCTATTTTAACCACTTAAGGACCGCCATCTGCACATATACGTCGGCAGAATGGCACGGCTGGGCACAACCATGTACAGGTACGTTCTGTACTAGTACCCAGCCGTGGGTCGCAGGCACACGCCCGCGGCGCGCTCCCGTGACCCGGTCCGAAGCTCCGGGACCGCAGGACTCGATCGCTGCTGGAGTCCGGCGAACGGTCCCCGGAGATGAAGAACGGGGAGAGCCGTTGGTAAACGCGGCTTCCCCGTTCTTCACTGTGGCGGCGTCAGCGATCGCGTGATCCCTTTTATAGGGAGACACAATCGATGAGGTCACACCTACAGCCACACCCCCCTACAGTTGTAAACACACATTAGGGAACACATAACCCCTTCAGTGCCCAATTGTGGTTAACTCCCAAACTGCAAATGTCATTTTCACAATAAACAATGCATTTCAAATGCATTTTTTGCTGTGAAAATGACAATTGTCCCAAAAATGTGTAAAAAAAAAAAAAAAAAAAAAAAAAGAAGAAACGCTGATCGCCGCCATTAGTAGTAA
Organism: Rana kukunoris; assembly: GCA_029574335.1. Taxonomy (NCBI): domain Eukaryota; kingdom Metazoa; phylum Chordata; class Amphibia; order Anura; family Ranidae; genus Rana; species Rana kukunoris. The sequence goes on along the minus strand of CM056049.1, from coordinate 66,763,107 downwards.
AAAAAAAATAATATTTAATAAAAATGCAATAAAATTATCACCTATTTTGTAAACGCTATATATTTTGCGCAAACCAATCGATAAACGCTTATTGCAATTTTTTTACCAAAAATATGTAGAAGAATACGTATCGGCCTAAACGGAGGAAAAAAATAATATTTTTTTATATATTTTTGGGGAATATTTATTATAGCAAAAAATAAAAAATATTGCATTTTTTTCAAAATTGTCGCTTTATTTTTGTTTATAGTGCAAAAAATAAAAACCGCAGAGGTGATCAAATACCACCAAAAGAAAGCTCTATTTGTGGGAACAAAAGGACGCCAATTTTGTTTGGGAGCCACGTCGCACGACCGCGCAATTGTCTGTTAAAGCGACGCAGTGCCGAATCGCAAAACCTGGCCGGGTCCTTTAGCTGACTAAAGGTCCGGGTCTTAAATGGTTAAAATGTATCTAAGGATAAATTAGCCGTTGTGAACAGATTCATTTGTGAAAACCGCATTTAATAAGGCTATTAAAGCGTGGAAATTTGCTTTGCTTGGAAGTTTTAGAACATTTTAGTTTATTGCATTGTAGAATTTTGCTTGTTTAGTGCTACCCGGTGGATTACAAAAACTGTTTTCTTTTACTACAAAAAAATATTAGGACAAGATAACTTATCCTGTAATACTCAAGGCATTTTACCACAAGTTATAGCAGGCCTGTCAAGTAAATGCAATTTTGTAATTTACTAGGAGCCCCCGTCCTGCTCAATTAAAGGCAAAAATTCAAAAAAGATTTGAAAGAATAATGTAAATAATAAATACCTAACACTATGCCTTATGGACAGAGGCATCTCTAGGCTTTGTGAGGCCTTAGACAAAACCTAGACATGAGGCCCGACTCATGCCCATGAGGGAGAAATAAAGAAAGATGAAGTGAAAAATAGAAAGAAAGAAAGAAGGATTAAGGGAGAAAGAGAACGGAAGGAAGGAAGGGCACCCCTACATCAGTGTACTCGCTTGAAGGCAGGAGGGACTGGATGGATGGTTGGATGGATCAGGCTCCTGCTGCTAGAAGCGGCAACTGTCTGTAATAAGGTAAACTAAGCGGCAGAGAGGCCCCTGTGTGTGCGAGGCCTAAGGCGATCGCCTAATTAGAGAGCCGCCTCTGCTTATGGACATTCCCTGCTGGTGATGTTGTTGGACCCCGCTGTGTAGCTGCTGACTTTTAACAGACACTTACCTGCTCCACTGTCCAGCGATGCAGCTGCCCAGAGCGTCGCTCCTCTCCCCCCTCTCGACCGGCGCCTCCATTCACATTGTGGGCTCTGGGCCATGACAGCTTTTGGATTTACGGCCGGGTACTCACTGCGCATGCGCGAGTTGCGCTGTGCTCTATGAGTGGACAGGCGATCTCTTGGGACCTGTCACGTGTCCCAGGAGATCGCCTGAAGGCGAGAGGAGGGGTCGCCTAGTCGGCCCCACTCCTACCGAAGCCCCCACTCCCCCCAAAAAAATGACATGCCAAAATGTGGCATGGCAGGGGGTGGGGAGTTCTTAAAGTGAAAGTTCCACTTTTGAGGGGAACCCGCTTTTAGTTTAAGGGGGTGTGTGGGCACTGGTAATGGATGAAATGTATGTGTATGATCTGCTACAATACAGTGACACCATGAGATATCTGCTATAGTAGTGGTCATCAACCTTGTCCTTGGGGCCCACTAACAGGCCAGGTTTGCAAGATAACTGAAATACATCACAGGTAGATATCATTTTCTGCTCAGTGATTGCAGTATTCTAGTCTGCACCTCCCCAAAGTAATACATAAAACCTGGCCTGTTAGTGGGCCCTGAGGACAGGGTTGATGACCACTGTGCTATACCTTATAGTAGTCAGGAAAAAGCATCTTCTGCACCTTCTTTCATATACTGGTACACAGTAACAAAAGGAAACTACAGTATATCCAAGATGGTGCAGAAGTTGTTTAGCCATGAAAACTCTTTTTCTTTACTTCATGGCTAAACATTATCATCTGCCATTCTCTTAACCAATTAGAGGCTGATCTGAAGTGAACTGAGCTCCTTGTGATATCCTCTGCAAATTTTCTCTATTGCGCACCTCCAGTCCCAGGCGCATGAGTAACAAATGTTTCTAACTGTTTGGGATGGTGCTACCTAAGAAGTTATTCTCTAGTGAAGGGTACGTATATATTGTACTTTTAACCTGACTATATACCCTATTTTTTACATTGTATGTTGGTTTCAATTATTAATTTTTGTATTCTAGATCCTTATCTCCCAGGATGTCCTGAAGAAGTGGACTGTTTCATGAAACGTGTTGAGATGTTGTTATATTCCATCAGAAAATCTGAAAAGGGGTTACCTTGCAGGCACGCTTCTGAGTCATACACTCGGCATCCATAGACACAGTGTATTACTCGACCCCGCCCCCGGCGACTGCATCATTGATTTGATTGACAGCAGCGGGAGCCAATAGCTGAGCTGCAATCAATCTATCCAATCAAAGCCGGGACTGCGTGGAGAGAAGGATGGCGGGGACGTGCCCACGGAAATTCGGGGCTCAGGTAAGTAAAACGGGGAGGGGGGGGGGGTTGGGGGGCCAGAAACTGCAAGGTGTTTTTTCACCTTAATGCATAGGATGCATTAAGGTGAAAAAACACGTAGGTTTACAACCCCTTTGAATTAGTGTTCTACATGCTTGGTGTTTAGCTTCCAGGAGTAAAGATCATCCCAAAGTGCAAGTGGTCATAATGACTATTGCAAGGTGGGTACTCACTCTGGGTCTGCATATTGTGGTGTACAGGGTGCAGACCACTACATCTACAGCAAGGGTCAACATAGCCACTATGTGCAGGGGTCCAGAAGGGTGGCCGGGATATTTGGCGTTAGTTCACCTTTTTTTTTTTTTTTTTTAAGAAATATGAAAAGAAAAAAAAAAAAAAAAAAAAAAAATCGGTGTACCTTTTACTTTTCTTGCTCTGGATTCAAATTACATTTTTAAACAATACTTGCACTTTATGAAGATTAAATGCATCTCAGCTCTTCAAGATTATACCTACGATTACTTTTTATAAAATGATTTATGGAAAGTGATTTATATAAATATGTTGAAATGTTAAAAATGTGCTCCATACCTAATATAAATACGTCTGCAAATCAGCAATGTGTCTTTTTACAATTTGCAAACTTCGCACATCTGCCGAACTGTTTAGATTTTACATAACACAAATATAATATAAGATTAGTTTTATTTATCTTTTTTTTCTAGAATGAACAGTTTTGAAATGCACTTGTACAGTGAATCAGTGTGATGAATATCAGGTTACAGGTTATGTAATATAGAGTCCACATGAAGCACAGCACGACCTTCCTCTAACGGAGAATTCACCCTTTACAATGCTGATCCCATGAGCACGATACATTCTATTTCAGCCTCAAATCATTTATTTCTTTTATTGTTCTTCTGTTACAAGGCTGGCTATAGAAAAATAGATTGATGTTTTTATGCCAAATGTAATGGTTAATGTAACACAATTAATCTCCAGCATATGTATACATCATAAGGGTACAATAACATATCACGTGACTTTTCTTAAAGTGTATCTGCACCTTCTGGTACCCCGAATTCTTGTTCACACCCGTAGGACTTTATGTGCATTCCCCAACATGTGACGATGCACGACAAGAAAATTACAGATATAAAAAACATTTAAAAAACGCAGACTTCAAGGTTAAGTGTACCTTTTCATGAAAAATGTAAATGTGCACAAACTCCAAATATCTTGGTCACCCCTCTGGACTCAACTTCACATAGCAGTCGTAATCCTAAACTGCCAATGTACCCCACAATCCACAGCCCCAGAGCAAGTATCCATCATAATGCTCACAATGGCAAGCCCTCATTGGTCATCACAGTAACATGACCATTTTGACCAATGAGAGCGTATCTGAGGCTTCTTCAAGTAAGGTGTCCCAGAAGAAAGAAGCACTTCTCGATGGTTAGTGTGTTGTGTTAATATGGCTATGTTAGTGATTTTTGTAGCATAAATATAAGTAGAAGCTACCCCCCCCCCCCCATTAATATGCTAATGAACTCATTTGACTGGTTCATGAAGCTCATGAAAGAGGGAGAAAGGACTTGAACTTAGCCATGTGCTAGAGACAAAGAGGCAAAGAGCAATCTGGAGAGATCCTTGATCCTGGAAGAAGACTCCCATCACCAGGAAGAACCAAGTTAAAGCGGAGCTCCAGCCGCGAAACATTTTTTTTTTAAAGTCAGCAGCTAATAACAGTGTAGCTGCTGACTTTAAATAAGGACACTTACCTGTCCTAGGCGCCCGCGCTGACGGCCCCCCCCCCGATGCCGGTCCCACGATCGCTCCGGGTCCCGTGCCGCCATTCACACTATGGGAAACAGGCAGTGAAGCCGTACGGCTTCACTGCCCGTTTCCTACTGCGCCTGCGTGAGTCTCACGCTGGCTTGTGAATGGGCGCGCTGCTCTCTGAGAACACACACAGTTCCCAGAAAGCAGCGCGCCCCATTCACAAGGAGAAGGACAAGAAGACATTAAACCGCGGTGTGGAAGAGGCAGATTACGGACTTCCGCATAGCAACAGCTATTTCGGGTGAGTATTTTTTTTTTTTTTCAGGTTTTTTTATTATTTTTTTTTTAAACAACATGGCAAAATGTTGTTTTGCTGGGTGGAGCTCCGCTTGAAGTAGCTGTTTAGTGTCTAACTATTGCATACCTTTGCTGGGAAGGATAGATAGTCTGGGCATGAGTATATTGTATTCATATTTTTTGATGCTTTGGGGGTGATTTACTAAAGGCAAAATGTTTCAGGAAGTAGCCTTTTTCCTTCTTGGCATCTTTAGTTCACCTGCTCTCCAGGATTGAGTCTGAAAGAGTGACTCCTCCCTAGGGCTTGAACTGACTCCAGCAGTAATCGGCGTGCGTCCTAAGAGTAGGACGTACGGCTCCTGGAGCCAGATAGGCAGGGTTTTCCTCCCCCAGCATCAGCCTCCACTGTCAGATCCGCTCTGACCTCGAGCCGCCCCTGGAGCCGCCCCTGGATCCCCTGGTTCTCTCTCCCTCTGGAGCCCCCACCTGCCAGAAACCAGACAGGCAGATGGTGACAGACACTGCAAGCTTGCACTATCCCTCCATCCTCCAGCAATCCACTGCTTGGCTTCCCCCTGCTTCACCTGACCCCCCTGGCTTCCCTCCGTTCACCCTTCTCCAGTGGTAAGCCTTTCACTGAGGCTGCAGGCGGCCGTCCTTTTTAGGACAGTAGCTGCTGCCACTTAAAGCCCCTGCTATCCCCCTATCCACATCTCCCTTCCTATACCCCCACACTACCCATCCGCCACCTTCCCTGCAATCCTTGGCAATTTTCAGCCATTTCTGGCATTTCTGGCTTCCAGGCCGGCGTTTTTCGATACATCCGCGCCGGCCTGGAAGCAATCGCGGCAGCCGCAATTTAGGAAAGGCCGCGGCTTCACCCGCGGCCTAGTGGCGCGCCGCTTCTCACCCCCTCCAACCGCCACCAAAGTCCGAAAACGGACTTGAACCCCACCCCATACCCCCAGGAAAGTTACCTCACACCCCGGTCTATTAATCCTGGCCCCAAATAGTAGCACCGATCCACCCAATCTGGAAGCTTTACCAGTCTGGATCCTGCTACCGATCGGCAGGCCATTTTACTACACCCAGCCCCAAATCTCAACACCATCACAACTTGATCCAGGGTTCGCCCGATCGCCTGTCAAGGGGTCAGGAAGGAATTTTTTTCCCTGTCATTGCAGATTGGCGTAGCACGGTCAGGGTTTTTTTTGCCTTCCTCTGGACCAAGTCAGGATTAAGGATTCAATCAATCCTTGACAATCCCCCCCCCCCCCTCCCGGTGTTTGGCGACCATGGTCAATCTGCAATACACGGCAGAGGCCATGTGGGGTTTGAGGCGATTTGCCTCAATACTACCTGCCTGCACCAAAAAAGCCCTCCAAACTGAGAGCCTATTGAGGATTGATCGACGATCAATTATCAAAGGTCTCTGCCGCTTGCCCCAACCTAAGCACATATCATGTGCTTTGATCAACACCAGATCGGCTGTAAAACACAGAGTAGAAATCCATGATTTCATTCGACAGCACGATTTAGACTGCCTCTTTATCACAGAGAGCTGGCTTACTGCCGATTGTAACACCATTCTAGGAGAATTGGTGCCAGAAAACTACCGTATTATAACGGAAAACAGAATAGGGCAAAGAGGAGGAGGATTGGCGGTGATCCATAAGACACGTCTTGCGATCACAAAACCAGTCCTTCAAAATCCTCTTCCATTCATGGAAACCCTTACTCTACAACTGCAAGCAAACTCCCAGGAGACAGTCCGGATTCTACTCTGCTATAGGCCACCCGGCCCAAAATCGCAGTTTCTCCCTTCATTGACGGACTTTATCTCCACTTATGCCCTGAACAGCAAACACCTTTTGCTGCTCGGGGATTTCAACCTCTGGGCCAACTCCCCGCAAGACCCCGTTGCCGGTGCCTGCATTGACCACCTGGAAGGATTAGGGCTTCAGCAATTAGTATGTGGGCCCACACATGCCTCAGGTCACACACTCGATCTTATTTTCAGACACCATCTGGAAATAAAAATCTTGGAAAATGAACCATTGCCATGGACAGATCACCATGCAATTAAATTCATTATTCCTCAATTCCCCCCCTTAATAAAAACATCAAATCCAGTGACAACACACTGGACCAGATGTCAGAAGAAGCTCCACTCGGAACTCTTCAAAGTCACATTAAGGGAAAAAATAAAATCAATTCAGCCGCATCAAAAGGCTGAGGAAACTCTGAAGGGCATAAACACAGCACTATTACAGTCAGCCGACTTAATAGCACCGAAACGCAAAACCCACATCCGGAAAAATAACGCAGGCTGGTTCAACAACCAGCTGGCGTTACGGAAGCAAGAGCGCAGGAGGGCAGAAGCCGCCTGGAAGAGAAGTTCATCAGATGAGAACCTCTCCATCTACAAGGAAATAACCAGAAAATACCACAAGGAAATCTTCGATGCCAAGAAAAATTATTTTTCTGAGGCCATCAACAATGCCCTTAACCGCCCCCGCGAGCTCTTTAAGCTGGTCACTCAGACCATGAATCCAGGATGTCTTGAAGCCCCCAATTCGGACTCACAAGAATTCTGCGATGAGTTATCGGATTACTTCATTAATAAAATTGAAGGAATCCGGCAAAGCATTGAGCAGAACAACTCCCCCCGTAGCCCCCCCAGTAATTATTCACATAGCACCGGCAGTAACTCGCCACAACCAGGTAAGTTCACGCTGGAACCCGTCTCTACCCATGACATTAAAAATATCATTGGTACTCTGCGTAACAGCACTGCGCCTAATGATATCATTCCCACCAAACTGCTGAAGGAATGTGCCGACATCCTGGCACCTCCTATCACGCAGCTTATTAACCAATCCTTTAGGGAGGGCACAGTGCCTGCCCAGTTGAAGGAAGGTATAATTCGACCTATCTTGAAGAAACCCACCCTGGACCCCAAGGATCCACTGCACCGCCGTCCCATAACAGGCCTAAACTCTCTTTCGAAGGTCATGGAGAAAGTAGTGGTACAACAGCTGCAACAGCATCTAGATACCCACAAGCTACTTGATCCATATCAATCGGGATTCCGACCCGGACACGGGACAGAAACCGCATTGATCAAGATATGGGACGACGCTCTCGAGGCCGCAGACGAAGGAGAATCTTGTCTTCTGGTTTTGCTGGACCTAAGCGCAGCCTTCGACACAGTAGACCATAAGCTTCTATTGACTCGGCTAGCTGAAGTAGCCAAAGTCGCAGAAGGCGATCTATCCTGGTTTTCCTCTTTCTTGGAAAACCGATCGCAAATAGTGAAGCTAGGACTTTTCACTTCGGAAAAACGGAAAGTATCATGCGGAGTCCCTCAAGGATCCCCCCTGTCGCCGGTGTTATTCAACATCTATCTGCGTCCTCTTTTTGAAATCATCAGCAGTCAAAAACTGCTCTATCACTCATATGCAGACGACACGCAACTGTATTTCCGCATTTGCAATAAAAAGGATCACCACCTCAATCTACAGAATTGCCTCTCTTTGATAGATGACTGGATGACCAAGAGTTATCTTAAACTCAACGGAGCGAAAACAGAACTTCTCCTGTTTCACGCTAAGCGTACGAACCAACCAGCAACAACTTGGACCCCCCCACCCATTCTGGGTAAATTCATCACCCCTAGCGCCAAAGTCAAATAGGGTCAGTAGTCAGCGGATCTCACCATCTGCTGCGCCTACTACGCAGACTTACTCCTTTCATTCCTAAAGAAGACGTAGCAGTCGTGGTAGGAACAATTGTTAACTCCAGACTGGACTATGCAAATCCCCTTTACCTTGGACTCCCGAAGTACCAAATCGCTCGTCTGCAAGTCGTGCAAAACACGGCTGCGAGACTTGTGACAGGGAAAAAACCCTGGGAATCCATCTTACCTTCGTTGAGATCCCTTCACTGGCTGCCAGTGAAAGACAGAATTGCTTTTAAAGCACTCTGTCTAACGCATAGATGTATCTATGGGAAAGCTCCCATATATCTGTGCGAAAAAATAAAAGTCCATAACCCCAATCGCATCTTGCGATCCACCAACCAAAATTTACTCCAGATACCGAAAGCCAATTACAAGTCCAAAGGAGATAGAAGATTCGCGGTCCAAGGTCCTAGACTATGGAACGCTTTACCAACCAATATTCGGTTGGAGGAGAATTACCTAGAATTCAGGAGAAAGGTCAAGACTCATCTCTTTTGATATCAAAGGAGACAGGAACAACAAGCGCCCAGAGGCGATTCAATTCGCATGTGCAGCGCTATATAAGTTTTCATTCATTCATTCATTCATTCAAAATAAACTGTGCACTTTGCAAAGGGTTGCAAGGACAATTTAATTAGGGTTGTCCCGATACCACTTTTTTAGGACCAAATACAAGTATCGATACTTTTTTTCAAGTAGTCATTTGAATAGCTGTTTTGCCCGCACGTATAGACACTCCCCCTTGCTTGGGATTGGACAGATCACAAATCACCCATCCAATCCCGAGCAAGGGGGAGTGTCTATACGCAGCGGGAACACTACAGCTATTCAAATGAAAGCTGCGATGTTCCCGCACGTCGTTTAACCCATGCGGCGGCTTTCGATGCGGCGGCGCGATGCGGTGGCTTTCGATGCGGCAGTGGCAGGGGGGGGGGCAGTATTCTATTTAGGTATCGGGGGTATTTGCGGGAGTACAAGTACTCCCGCAAATACTCGGTATCGGGACAACCCTACATTTAATAATTTTTGCTTGCACATGATTGGATGATGGAAGTCAGCAGAGCTCTCCCTCATTTACTAAGCTCTGGAGCAACTGCTCAGCCTACTTGCCATTTGTAAATCAACCCCTTGGTATGCCATGAATTGTTTTTTCATACATTTTTATGTGCATTTTTTTTCTTTGTAAACACATGAATATACGACAAAGGTTTTTATGCTCCCTTGATTTTACTGCAAAGAATCTTAAAAGACAAAGCAAAATACACGGCTACACTCTCATTGACTAACGAGCACTAGCCACTGCGAGTATTACCATGGATACCCATTCCGGGGCTTTGTAGTGTACAGACCGCTACACTGGCAGCACAGACCATGGCCGCTATGTGCTGCGGGGCCTAGAGTGGTGGCATTAGGTGGCATTTGGCATTAGTTCACCAATTTTGATGAAAAGGTGAACGTACCCCTGTTAACATTCCTTTCCTAGTTTCATGAAAGAACATGCAACATGACTGATAGAGAAATAAAAAAAAAAAAGACAAATTTATCTTTTTATTTTTCAAGGTTTTCATGTTTCAAGACCATCCCATTTTCATAAAGTGCTAAATGATTAATCTATATTAAATCCGATTCTTGACTAAAAGCATAACATAAATCCCTTGAGTGAAAAACGCAAGTTCCTGCGTGTATCTGATTGAGGCTGTCAAACAATGATCATGGAAATACAACTCCCAAAAAGTTTCATCATTGGCTTGATTGTCAACAAACAACAGAAACACGCACAATCAAAAATCGAAAACTAAAGCATATCTATGGGCAAAATGTAAAATTTTATATTCGTTACCACATTAAATCTCAACTATTTCTAGCCTACTCCTATTAATCTCCTATTAATCTTGAAGTCTGCAAACTTACTTTGTGAAGATCCCCACTCATTTACTTCCTTGAATTCTGACACGTAGTCACTATGCCCTGCAGGTAGCCACTGCTGTGTGACACATTTCAAAGAGCCTGCCTTCTGACAACAAAAGTGCTGAGAGGAGGAGTTTCAGGAAGTGGAGTCAATACAGGAATCACTGCTTGTAGGCAGGAAGGTACTATAGGATATGTAGTTCTTAGAAATTAAAAGTAAGTAGAGCAAAGCATTATGGGAATCAAGAAAGTTGTGGAAAGATTGTCAGTAGACATATACGTTTGCCTGCATTTTTATACACAACACATTATAATGTAGTAAAAGACAAAAATGGTGTCTCGCTCCTATATACAAATCACTAGTGATATAGTCTCTTTAAATCATAAATATTAGCCAAAACTGAAAAATATGGTGAAATAACTTGACATTAGAATATAAATACATAAAAATAAAAAAAATGTGCAACTTGTGTACAAAAGAAAATTCAAGACCTTTTGTTATATTGCAAAACCATCAGCTGCTCTTAAATCTGTTATGGAGTTGATTAGTGTTGCTCACGAATATTCGCATTGCGAATATTCGCTACGAATATTGCATATTCGAGTATTCGCGAATAACTTGAATATTGCGGCGAATATTCGCTATGGCGAATATTCGTATTTTTTCAAATTTATTTTTAAAACAGATCACATCCTAGTGATCTCCATCGACGTCTAAAAGCATTGTTGGTATGATTAGAGAGAGACCCTGGGCCGAGTAGCTGATGCGATTCTTTTATGTTGCCGAAAATTCGCATTGCGAATTTTCGGCAACATAAAAGAATCGCATCAGCTACTCGGCCCTTCTTTTGCATCAGAGCCAATCAGAATAACTCGAATATTCGACAAACGGAATATTGCGCGAATATCTTCTCCGCCCTTCTTTTGCATCAGAGCCAATCAGAATAACTTGAATATTCGGCAAAAGGAATATTGCGCGATATTCCTTTTGCCGAATATTCGAGTTATTCTGATTGCCTCTGATGCGCCCTTCTTTTGCATCAGAGCCAATCAGAATAACTCGAATATTCGGCAAACGGAATATTGCGCGATTATCTTCTCCGCCCTTCTTTTGCATCAGAGCCAATCAGAATAACTTGAATATTCGGCAAAAGGAATATTGCGCGATATTCCTTTTGCCGAATATTCGAGTTATTCTGATTGGCTCTGATGCAAAAGAAGGGCGGAGAAGATAATCGCGCAATAGGAATATTGCGCGATTATCTTCTCCGCCCTTCTTTTGCCCCCTTATTCTCCTTTCTTTTAAGTAGAGTTAGTGTAGAGTTAGGGCCAGATTCAGGTAGAGTTAGGCTGGAGTATCAGTGATACTCCAGCCTAACTTTCACTTTAAGCCGGCGTTTCTGTTTTCTGTAACCAGAAAACAAGAAACGCCGGGTTGGAGTTCCGATGCGATCGGCGTAATTGAATTTCGCCATCGCATCGCAACTTTAATTTAAAAATGGCGCCGGGGGCGTTCCCGCTGATTTACACTGAAAAAATATGTTAATCAGCGGGAATCGGCAATTCACGATCGTATTCGGGCGCGACGCAGTGACTTTCCGACGTTTCCGTAAGCGATACGCGGCGTAAAGATAAAGCAGCCCCCTAGTGGAGTATCCTATGTTAAGTATAGCCGTCGTCATCGCGTCGGAAAAAAAAAAAAATCGCGTTGCTTGCGTAAAACGTCCATGAATGGGGATTTGACGTCATTGACGTTCACTGACAGAATTTGGAGCATGCGCACTGGGATGCATTGACAGTCGACGCATGCGCAGTACGTTCGCCGCGGGATCGCGCTTATTTTAAATAATACACGCCCCATACCCGCCCAATTTGAATTCCGCCGGCTCATTTGCGATACGCTGCCGCAACTTTAGGAGCAAGTGCTTTATGAATAACAGCACTTGCTCCTAAAATTTCGCCAGCGTAACGTAAATGAGAAACGTTACTCCAGAGCAAAGATGCTCCAATCTACCTGAATCTGGCCCTTAGTGTTTAGTGCATATTAGTTTGGTAATACAGGAAATGATCTCCGTTTATGAGAATTTCGCAATCATTTTCGCATTAGCGAAATTTCGCATTAGCGAAATTTCGCAAATTTTTTTTGGATAAAATATCACGAATATTCGATATTAGCGAATATTTGCGAATATTCTTCTATATATTCGCGCAATATCGCAAAAAATCAATCAAAAAATACAAGTTCTAAAGTCTTTGTTGTATAACCAAACAGCAAAGTATGGATTTGTAGTCGTGATCTTCCACAGATAACCACCTATTGGTGCAACACATCAACACCATGCAATTGTGACTTTCCTCCACCAGATATGCCCTCACCTGGGGGATATGACCATTGAATGGTCACTATGAGCCTTTTTCCAACTACTGGGGATATTGTTGTTCCAATGGTATTGGAGGCTTTACATCAGAAACACGGACCATTACATGTGGAGTCCCGCAAGGATCACCCCTTTCACCTGTACTCTTCAACATCTACATCCGCCCGCTCCTCAAAATCATCAGCTAATAGGACCTGCGCTACCACTCCTATGCCGACGATACAGCTTTACCTTCGAATCACCAACAAAAAGGACCAATATCAGGAACTAGGAAAATGCCTCACACTGATCGACAATTGGATGACCGAAAGCTCACTCAAACTCAACGGATCCAAAACTGAACTACTCATCCTTCACGCAAATCAGAATTCCAATTCTAGGACCACATGGACACAACCCACCATCCTCGGACAAACCATTGCGCCAAGCAACAAAGCCAAAAGCCTCCGAGTCATCTTTGACTCAGACATGACCATGGATGCACAAATAGGATCAGTCGTCAGCGGGGGTCATCATTCGCTCCGCATGCTACGTAGACTCATCCCCTTCATCCCGGAAAAGGACACAGCAGTAGTGGTAGGATCAATCAACATTTCACGACTCGACTACGCAAGCTCCCTCTACTTAGGACTACCGAAATACCAGATCTCGCATCTACAAGTCGTCCAGAACACGGCAGCCAGACTGGTAGCAGGGAAAAAAACGTGGGAATCAATCTCCCCTGTCTTGAGGTCCTTCCACTGGCTGCCCATACAGGACCGGGTGACTTTCAAGACACTCTGCCTAACTCACAAATGTACACAAGGACACGCTCCCCAATACTTAAGTGAGAAAATAAAACCCTACGTCACCAACCACATGCTCCGGTCAACCAACCAAAACCTTCTCCAAATCCCTAAATTCCGCTACAAATCTAAGGGAGAACGCAGATTTGCAGTCCAAGGACCTCGACTCTGGAATGCTCTACCCACGACAATCCGCCTGGAAGAAAACCATCTGGTTTTTAGGAAAAAACTAAAGACCCATTTCTTCTGAAGGACCAGGACGTCACTGGAAGGAAAGCGCCTTGAGGCGATTAAGTTCGCATTTGTTGCGCTATACAAGTTTCTCACTCACTCAATGATATAGGCACCTCCAGGCTTTTATCTCGTCTCCTCTCCTCTGCTTCACGACCTCTCAAAGCCACCATGAAAATAAACTATACATAGTAGCTTTTTATAAAAAGATTGAGCACTAACGATACACTCACATCTGCAGGGTGCTACGAGTGCACCAAAACTGTTAAAAGCATATAGTCAAATCCTAAAACAGTACTTTATTCATGTATTTTGATTATAGCGTGAATCCTCGTGTTCCCAATACACTGTGAAGACGTCGGCAGGTCCCCCCCCCCCCCACACACACACACACACACACACACACACACACACACATATGCGTTATGTCTCAGGTCATTGACAGTATTAAAGAGGAAAACCCTTAAAAAAAAAAAAAAAAAGATTCCGGAGCTTCTTTCGGGTTCGCAGGTCTCCCGCACTGCGATTGGTGCATGTGCTGCCGGTCATGACACAGGACCCTGAAGAAACGGCGTGATCGGCCATTTCTTCAGTGCGCATGCGCTGATGACTTCGCGGGCGGAATATATAGTAAATATCTCCTAAACAGTGCAAGTTTAGGAGATATTTACAGTACCTACAGGTAAGCCTTCTTATAGGCGTACTTGTAGGTACAAATAAACAGGAAGACTTTACTTCCTCTTTAAAACACAAATACACATAGAAATTTGTATCTTTATATTTTTTTGCATTTTTTTTTTAGCATAACAGTGCTCAAGTGCACTTATTGTTTGTACATTATAATGCATTTACAATGCGCCGTTGTGCACAGAGTTGAAAAAGTGTGAATAGAGTAAATATTGTGTAGCGCCCCTGTACTTCCAAGTACAGACACTGTGTACATTTAGAGGGAGATAAGAGAACTACTTAGCTCTCATCAGTGTGAATTATGTTTAGTGCTGTTGCTTCATTATGTGTTCCAAAGATACCTTCCCATCTTGGAACGACAGGTGGCGGCAGTGGAGACCAGTGGGAGCGCCTTCTTGCCAGCAGCCAATCAGAGGAGTTTTCCCTCGCGGGGCATGCTGGGGGAGGTTACTTCTGGAGAACGCCATTTTGGTGTCGGGGAGTTCGAGGTTGGATCCGGGTGTGGCACCCACCTTTAGGGTGTGCACACATCACGGGCCCCGGCGTTATGGCCTACCAGACTGGGTCCCTGACTCTGGGCCCTCATGGCCCGGAGCAACTAAAGCTGCAGAGGGGCCCCAGTGACTTACTGGGTCCTCACTTCTATGAGAAGATCGCAAGTGAGTTGTGCTGTTCGGTAGGGAGTCAGTCTGAGGAGAGCCCGGAGGCAGGCGATCCAACAAGGCCCAGACAAGCCATCGGGATCAAGGTGACCGGACACTGGGAGTTTGTTTTATGGCAACCTGTCAGTCGATCACCTAAAATCAAGACCTACCTGAAGGACAATTCAGGCAAACTACTTTACTGAGAAGGAATCGCTCCACCAAGTTACATTCCAGCGAAAAGGGCCTGTGGCAGATGCACCACTCCTATTACAAGGTCTGTGGCAGAGGCTTGTTTTCCTTCTCAGAGTTTCGAGTGATACTCCGGCTGCCAGTTCTGTGAGAGTGACTGTCCGGGTACGCTATACCCATTCCGGCTGGAGTGGCGATGAAGCAAAGGTGTCGTTGAAGCAGGACTGCTTCTGTACATAGTTAAGACCTGAACCTGCAACTTCTTCTTTCACCATCTTTCCTCTAATCACCTGAAGTTACCTGTTGCCGTGTTGGTCACAAGAATAAAAGCACAGAAAACGACACCTTGCTGTTTGGACATTCTATCATTGCTCACACCATCTACTTTCATCATACCCCCTAGACATGCTACAGAGGTAACACGCCGATCCCAAATCAAACCAGCGGCTCCTGCGGAGGTAGCGCTACAATTGACAATGCGTTGTTACACCACATTACAGCACAGGTGCTCATAGGACACCAAGGTTCACAACGCACATCCGCAATTGTGAACAAGCCTATTTATATAGTGGCCCTTCTCTGCACACTCTCTGGTTTCACAACCTGTTAGTCGGTGCACAAAACTGGACTGCATACTAGGTCTTACTGATGCTTTCTACGGGGGCAACATTATGTTTTCCTCTTTAATTATGAGACAGTATCTTGCTCAGGAAGCTGCAGATTTGAATTGCATGCTTTTATTACATCTACGATCTATTAGAACATCCAGATCCTTTGCCGTCATTGACTCAGTACTGTAAGCTGAAACCCAGATAATGCCTTGGCAATCAATGCACCAACACAGCCCATTAATACACATACAGTCGTTGAAAACAAGTTATCCAGAAGAAAAAAAAAAACACACACACACACCTACAAAAGGGACGATAACCCAATTCTGCCTTCTATGGCCTCACAAACACCTGAATACTTATTGGAGTTCTGTGACCAGTATATTTCAATTAGATATTAGAATAGATAAATAAGTTTGTTATGCAAGAATGCAGTATATAAATGGCGAGCCATTATGTGCTTTAGCCCCAGGGAGAAGAATGTCTCCAATACAGTAGATTCAAACAGGAAACTATAGTAATGTGAAATGCTTTTTATCACATTAGAACAGATTTTTGCAACGCTGCCAAGACAAAGTTTGCACGTCCACTCTATTCCTTTAGTGGGCGCTGACATGGTTTGGCCAAGTCAGCTTAAATGGATATACAGACATTGAAAACTTCACACATAGGCACAAGATATGTGGAGACATCAGACAACTTGCACTGTAAATAAGATACAAAGAACTTTTTTTACGAGTCCTCTGGGCTATAGGTCTTTATGCTTTCAATAACGGACCATTTGTGACAGCAAGTAAAACCGGAAGAATTTCTCTGGGACCTGCAATAGGGAGTCCTGCTCTTGGCACTGCTCACTGGAAAATGGTGTTTAGAAGATCCAATTGCAAAAGAGCTTTCTTACAAATAATCTGTCCAGAAGATCCAATGGCCGAAGAAGCATTCTCACAAATTATCTACCACAAATATACTGGAATTGGCCATCAGAAGATCAGATGTCTGAAAGAGCTTTCTTACAAATGATCTATCAAAAAAAAAAAAACATATATACAAAAATGTGGCCCTGGACTTCATCCAGACCAACCCAGGGCACAACACATCAGGGTACAGAGCACATCAGGGCATGGTACAGAGCTAAGCACATCAGGGTACAGTAAGGTGACCAGATTTTTAAAATGAAATCTGGGGACATATTTTTTCTTTACTAGTAATGGCAACAATTGGAGACTCTCTGCCCATCGCCGCCCACCTCACAGCCTCTCAAGTCTTACTCTTCGGGCCCCGGTGCTACTGGATGGGGAGAGAAAGATCACTCCGCCAGGAAAGGCAAGGAGATAGGCAGGTGTCTGCCCAGGATTTGAGCCAAGGCAGATTAAAATGCGAGCGAAGCTGAATGGGCATGCGCCCGAAACTGAAGAAATATTCCCTCCACTCCGACCAGCACATGATCATCAGAAAGGGGCACAGATAATGGGAAAAATACAACCCCCCTATGCTAGTAGGCACAGCGGAGCGGGGGGGGGGGGAAATTCAATTATTATTTTTTTTTATTCTGCACTGACTTTCTTTGAAATTGCCCCTGCCCCCTATTAAATCCAACCTGGGGACAAAACCGGGGACAGACTTGTTCCGGGGACAGTGTCCTCAATCAGGGGACTGTCCCCTGAAATCGGGGATGTCTGGTCACCCTAGGGTACAGGGCACATAGCACATCAGGGCATGGGGCACATGGCACATAGCACATTAGGGCATGGGGCACATGGCACATCAGGGCACATAGCACATTAGGGCATGGGGCACATGGCACATCAGGGCACATAGCACATTAGGGTGCACATTGTTTACTAGCCAGCAAGCAGAGTAGCGCAGGAAGCGTGTGTAATATGTTCTCTCTCCTGTCACGGCAATCACTTGGCTCCCTGTCGGCCCCTCCTCTCTTCTCATGCATCCCAGATGATGTTACAAGCAAATGGGGATGGACGAGAAGAGAGGAGGGGCCTGCCGGGGAGCAGCGCGAGTACCATGACAAGAAAGAGAACATATTACACACGCTTCCTGCGCTACTCTGCATGCTCACTAAATCTCGATCTACCCGTCAGGCGCCAGCTGCCGGCGATTGACAGGTAGATCGCCGCGGACCTCCGACCGGCCCACTGGGAATCATATATATATATTTTTTTTCCATCTATACATACGTACATACATACATAAATAAATACATACTAACATACACCCACCAATTGTCCTTCTAAAGATACAAAGGCTGAAATACAGTGGATATAAAAAGTCAAAAAGTCTACACGCCCCTGTTAAAATGTCAGGTTTCTGGGAAGTAAAATTATATATATATATATATATATATATATATATATATATATATATATATATATATATATATGACAAAGATAAATTATTTCAGAACGTTTTCCACCTTTAATGTGACCTATAAACTGTACAACTCAGTTGAACCACAAACTGAAATCTTTTAATTTTCCCACATGCTTTTGGGAGACTTCAGCTGGGCTTGGATGTTTTTCTTTCTAAAAACTCTACCCCACAGCCCAGACATATGAAAAATACGGGAGATTATTGTCACTTGTACCACACATCCTGTATTTGCCAGATATTCCTGCAGCTCCTTTAATGGTGCTGTAGGCCTATTGGAAGCCTCTCTGACCCTGTTTTCTTGTTTTTTCAACCATTTTGGAGGGACATCCAGTTCTTGGTTACTGTTGTGCCATATTTTCTCCACTTTTCTCCACTTGATGATGACTGTCTTCTCTGTGTTTCATGGTATATCTCTTGCTGTGCTCTGAGGAAGAAGGTATTCCTTTGAAACGTGTCAGCCGGCAGTGGCCCTTGTCATTTCCTCTGTGACCACCTGGAGTCCATTTAGTTCTAAATCATTGCTGCTATCTTTGGAGACTATGGGCCAGATTCTCATATATTTTCGGCGGCGTAGCGCAAGCCATTTACACTACGCCGCCGCTGCGTGCTAGAGCAAGTGCTTTATTCTCAAAGCACTTGCTCCGTAGTTTGCGTTGGCGTCTCGTAAATCGCCAAGCGTAAACCCGCGCAATTCAAATGGGGCGGCTTGTATTTAAATTAAGCGCGCCCCTGCTTTGAACGAACTGCACATGCGCCGGCTGGGGAAAAAGCCCAGTGCGCATGCTCCAGCTCACGTCGGGAAGCGTCGTTGAAACCGACGTCAAAACGACGTGAGCGTCATTTACGCAAGTCCCTATTCGCGAACGAGTTAGTAAAACGACATAAGCGACGGAAAAAGCCGACGCTGACCTGACGCCATACTTAACATGGCGTCCGACGGGACACGACGGGACACGATGGCATCCGACGGGACCTCGTAAGGTTACTCCACATAGAAGCTGGGGTAACCTTACGCGAACGAAAACGACGTACGCGACGACGGGGCGGCGTAAAAGCGATCGAGATCGGTGTACTACTTCATTTGCATGTGCAAATGAAAAAACAACATAAAGGCCACCTAGTGGCCGGAGTTGTCATTACACCTACGATCCGAAAGTGTAATGCTTTTACACTTGTCGGATGTAGAAGCGTATCTATGCAAAAGTGATGCTAAGCATCACTCGCATAGATACGAGACAAAAAAAAAGGCGATACGATGGGGTATCTGAGATACTCCGTCGTAACGCCTCTGAGAATCTGGCCCCATGTATACTGTAAGTAATTCACTTACGTTTGTGAGTAGTTTTCTTTTTATTCGTTTTTAATAAAACGTATACAAAGGATAATGCACTAGGCTGGTGTGCCCTCTCTTTCTTCTTTTTTTTCATTTACTACCAGAATACCCCTATCCTTGAGGGCAGCAAGGCCAGAGACATGTACCATTATGGCACATAGATTGTCTGGATGACACATACATTTTTCCACTTGTGCGCAGGAGTGTTTTTGTGTTTTCTGCTATCATAATTCTTTTGTACCCTTCTCCTGACTGATACATTTAGCAGGATGGTAAAAAAAAGTCCTGCTAGCAGCATCTTTGGAGTGGTGTGTTTATCGCTCCTCCACCGCTCCTGCCCATTGAAATCAATGAGCACCGCGGCTATATCGCCGGCAAAGCGCCTCCGCAGAGGTGGTTTGCGGTGGTTTTAACCCTTTCTCGGCTACTAGAATAGTGCTGCAAAATTGACGATTAAGCACAGCTAAAAAATGTGTCGCTTTACTGCCGACGCACCCACCGCCCCAGTGAAAAAGGGGCCTTTATATGGACTATAAACTGAAAGATCTATGAATAAATGGTTGTGGAACGAATCACCTGAGTTTTTATTATTTCTTATGGGGAAATTTGCTTTGATTATGGTCGCAAGCCAAGGTTTTACTGCATGTGCATTGCAGTAACACAACTTTTACCACAAAGCAACAATGTGAATGGGCCCCAAAAGGTTCCCATACATAAGATCAATGTTAAATGACCAAGCAAGTTATAACTGGGTCAGGAAATACATAAGCATCAGCCCTCCCCAACAAATTCCAGATATTCCTTGGCCAAATGATTTAGGGCAGTGTTCATCAACCCTGTCCTCAGGGCCCACTAACAGGCCAGGTTTTATGTAATACCTTGGGGAGATGAAGACTGGAATACTGCAATCACTGAGCAGCAAATGATATCACCTGTGATTTATTTCAGTTATCTTGCAAACCTGGCCTGTTAGTGGGCCCTGAGGACAGGGGTGATGACCACTGATTTAGGGGAATTTCCTGCTGGCAAGGGATTTGCCCAACCGATCACTTTTGTTTTCCCACTAGGATATGCTGTTGTGAGTAATGTTCTTCTGCTCAGGGTTTGATGTACCATTTGTGCAAACTGTGCCACTCACGATGGTCCTCTGGGAAGCTTATTCTAGATGTGGTTCAAGCAGGTGGTTGGCCCCCTGACCATCTTCCTTTCTAAAGTTCTAACAATGCTCTTGGTTTGTAATATAATTGGTGTCAGGTAAAAAGCACATCCTTCACTTCCAGCCTGAATAGTGAGACATGTACAAATACTCCTTTTGATGCCATTTGGGCGGAAAGTGATCTTTGTGTTATTTGTCTGACCCCAATTGTAAGTTATCAACCACAAGAGAGTTCAGGCATTCACCTGCATCTATCTACAGCAGGCTTTCTCAACCTTTTTTTTATCACAGAGAAAACCTTGAAATAACATTCCGGTATCATGGAACCCATGATAAAAAATGACTATAACTACAACTCATAAAACAGTAGTGTGATGGTCAGTGGGTAGAATGCTCCTTACGCGTGTGGTCTTTGGGAAGAACTACCCCCATATAGATAACTAAAAAGATCTTATGCCGCGGACCGTTTTTCATGACGTGAAATTTTCTTTTTTTTTTTTATTGTCATTAAAAACGATCGTGTGTAGGCTCCAGAGTATTTTTCATGATGTGAAAGACCATTAAAAATTTAGAACATGCTCAAATTTTTGGCATTGTTTTTCACATTGTGAAAAACGGTCGTGTGTGTGTGGGCTTTACCGACGTGAAAAAAAGGGGCATGCTAAGAAGCAAGTTATGAGACGGGAGTGCTCGTTCTATTAAAACTAGTGTTTGTAATGGAGATAGCACATTTGTCACGCTGTAACAGACTGAAAAGCACGAAGACTGAAAAGCGCGAATCGTTTCTCACCAGAATTTTAATAACACAAAATCAGCAAAAGCAGCCCCAAGGGTGGCGCCATCCGAATGGTACTTCCCCTTTATAGTGGCGTCGTACGTGTTGTACGTCACCGCGCTTTGCTCAAGCATTTTTTTTCACGATCGTGTGTATGCAAGGCAGGCTTGACAAGAATCACGTCGAGAAAAACTTCAGACTGACAGCAGTGAGAACACTTCATAAACATGTACAACATATATAGGAGGATTTGTTTAGTCTCTACAGTGGGGATCGAAAGTTTGGGCACCCCAGGTAAAAATTTGTAATAATGTGCATAACGAAGCCAAGGAAAGATGGAAAAATCTCCAAAAAGGCATCAAATTACAGATTAGACATTCTTATAATATGTCAAAAAAAGTTAGATTTTATTTCCATCATTTACACTTTCAAAATTACAGAAAACAAAAAAATGGCATCTGCAAAAGTTTGAGCACCCTGCAGAATTTATAGCATGCACTGCACAGTTTGCAAAGCTGAGACCTGCCAGTGTCATGGATTGTTCTCAATCATCGTCTAGGAACACCAGGTGATGTCAATCTCAAATGTTTTAAATGCCCAGACTCATCTGACCTTGCCCCAACAATCAGCACCATGGGTTCTTCTAAGCAGTTGTCTAGAAAACTGAAAATAGTTGATGCTCACAAAGCTGGAGAAGGCTATAAGAAGATGGCAAAGCGTTTTCAGATGTGAATATTCTCTGTTCGGAATGTAATTAAGAAATGGAAGTCATCAGGAACAGTGGAAGTTAAAGCAAGATCTGGAAGACCGAGAAAAATATCAAAAAAGAACAGCTTGCAGGATTGTGAGAAAAGCAATTCAAAACCCACGTTTGACTGCACAATCCCTCCAGAAAGATCTGGCAGACACTGGAGTTGTGGTACACTATTCCACTATAAAGAGATACTTGTACAAATATGGTCTTCATGGATGAGTCATCAGAAGAAAACCTCTTCTACAGTACGTCCTCACCACAAAAATCAGCGTTTGAACTTTGCAAATGAACATATAGACAAGCCTGATGCATTTTGGAAACAAGTTCTGTGGACCGATGAGGTTAAAATATAACTTTTTGGCCGGAATGGGCAAATGTACGTTTGGAGAAGAAAGGGCACAGAATTTAATGAAAAGAACCTCTGTCCAACTGTTAAGCATGGGGGTGGATCAATCATGCTTTGGGGTTGTATTGCAGCCAGTGGCACAGGGAACATTTCACGAGTAGAAGGAAAAATGGATTCAATAAAATTTCAGCAAATTTTGGATAGTAACTTGATGCCATCTGTGAAAAAGCTGAAGTTAAAGAGAGGATGGCTTCTACAAATGGATAATGATCCTAAACACACCTCAAAATCCACGGGGGATTACATCAAGAGGCGTAAACTGAAGGTTTTTCCATGGCCTTCACAATCTCCTGACCTTAACATAATTAAAAATCTATGGATAGACCTTAAAAGAGCAGTGCGTGGCAGACAGCCCAGAAATCTCAAAGAACTGGAAGACTTTTGTAAGGAAGAATGGGCAAAGATACCTCAAACAAGAATTGAAAGACTCTTGGCTGGCTACAAAAAGCGTTTACAAGCTGTGATACTTGCCAAAGAGGGCAGTACAAGATATTAACTCTGCAGGGTGCCCAAACTCATTTGTAAATGATGGAAATAAAATCTAACTTTTTTGACATATTATAAGAAGGTCTAATCTGTAATTTGATGCCTTTTGGAGATTTTTTCCATCTTTCCTTGGCTTCGTAATGCACATTAATACACATTTTACCTGAGCTTTCGATCCCCGCTGTATGTAGGATAACATGCCGGCATGCGCCCAAAGGGCACGCAGCACGGCGATCAGAGGTGTTGTGTGTCAGTCTGACACACTGCATCACCAATCGTAGTAAATGTGACCAATCACAGTGTGAACCAGGAAACGGCTTTCTTCAGTTTGTGCTAACAGGAAGCTCTTCCTGTCAGAGGGGGGGGGTCTTTGCTGATAATCAGCACTTTGATTATCAGCACAGCCCCATCAATTGTGCCACAAATCATGTCAATAAGTGCCCATCAGCTGCCAGTCAGTGCCCCATCAGAAACCCCTGTCAGTGCCCACAACAGTGCCAATCAGTACCCATCATCAGTGCTGCCCATCAATGCCATCTATTGGTCCGCGTACACACGATCGGTCCAACCCGATGAGAATGGTTCGACGGACCGTTTTCATCGGTTCACAGACCGATGGTCTGATGTGCGTACACACCATCAGTTCAAAAACCGATTGTGTCAGAACGCAGTGACGTAAAACACAACGACGTGCTGAAAAAAGTTCAATGCTTGTAAGCATGCGTCGACTTGATTCTGAGCATGCGCGGGTTTTTGAACCGATGCTTTTGCGTACTAACCATCGGTTTGGGAGAAAGGGGGTGAAAGTGCCCGGTATTGAAGTAGTTAAGGGAACATCTTCCAATGATCTGACCATACCTGAACATCCAACTTAAATCTGTTTTACTTGCAATAGGGTAACACGTTTATTATTAGATAGAGCTAAGTAACCATTAAAATCACAGCTTAACATCTAATACTGCCAAAGCTATAATTAGCATAAAATATTAATACTCTATAAGAAGCTAGCAGGCAGGACAGTCTTCTTAGAATGGTAGGGATTTAGCCATCATAATTCCCATTGCAAATCCAAAATATATCTTCTGTTTTCTGAAAGTGATTTTTTACTATATTAATTAGGGAATCAAAAACAATGTTTACTGGCACTCCACCGCTCCTTCCCATTGAAAACAATGGGACACCGAGGTAATACTGCCGGAAATGCACCTCTGCTGGCGGTCTTAACCCTTTTTCGGCCGCTAGCGAGGGTTAAAACTGCACTGCTAGTGGCTGAATACTGTAGCAAATCCGACGGTATAGCGCTACTAAAAATAGCAGTGCTATACTGCCACCGCACCTCCCGCCCCAGTGTGAAAGGGGCCTAAAGCCGCGTACACACGTCCATTTTTCATGTCATGGAAAACAACAACGTTTTGCTCAACGTGATTCTTGTCAAACCTGCCTTGCATACACACAATCGTGAAAAAAAAAAATGCTCGAGCAAAGCGCAATGATGTACAACACATATGACGCCACAGTAAAGGGGAAGTTCCATTCGAATGGCGCCACGCTTTGATTATGCAAATTTCCCTTCTCATAACTTGCTTCTGAGCATGCGCGTTTCCCCCCCCATCGTTAAAGCCTACACGCGACCGTTTTTCATAATGTAAAAAACGACGAGAAAAAAATAGAGCATGTTCAAAAATTTTAATGGTCATTTTTCAGGTTGAGAAAAATGCTCTGGAGCCCACACACGATCGTTTGAAAAACGGTCGTGTGTACGCGGCATTAGTATTAGTCTTTTCACTAAAATGCCATTTCAGTTTTAGTCCCATTTTAGTCTTCTCACTAAAATGCAATTTTAGTTTTGGTCCCATTTTAGTCATCTTAATTGTTTTAGTCATATTTTAGTCGACTAAATTAACACTGTTTACAGCACGCACTCATTTTCGTAGCATAGTTATTAATATGAATGTATGTTCCTTGCTAAAGAACATCATTTTTTATCAAGTTGTTACGGGAAAAGTTGCATTTTGAGGCTTTTTTTGATCGAATGTTACATTAGCCCTGCGAAAGGCAACAAATGGAAACTGACATTTAAAGGGTTAGTAAAGGAAAAAAATGTTTCCATTTAAAATAACAAACATGTTATACTTACCTCCACTGTGCAGTTCATTTTGCACAGAGTGGTCCCGATCCATGTCTTCTGGGGTCCCTCGGCGGCTGTCTCTGGTCCTCGCCGCAATTACTCACCACGGTCATGCGAGAGCTTGCAAGGTGGTCAGTAATTGCGGGCACGCTCCCGTGATAGAGCTCGCTGTATCACTCGGCCCCACCCCTTGGCGCGCCGCGTCACTGGATGTGATTGACAGCAGCGCCAGCCAATGGCTGCGCTGCTCTCAATCCATCCGCTCTAGCAAATCAGCCGCCAGGCTGAGCGGCGAAGAGGATATCGGGACCGCGTGGGACTTTCGAGGGGTCAGGTAAGTATAACGGGGGCTCGGGGGGCAGCATTCGATGTTTTTTCACCTTAATGCATAGATTGCATTACCCCAAACCAGACTCGGGAATACCGCCAGGAGGGTTAAGGTTTTTGTACCAAAAATCAGTATCCCCGAGCCAGACTCGGGCTCGTCTCGCAGCAGCCACAGACAACGTGACTTACCTTTTCCCTGGATCCTGTGATGCCTCCACGCTGTGTGAGCAAGCGGGTCCTCGCTCGATTCACACAGTGTCTCTGTGTGCCGCCGATCTCTGCTCCCTGCGACGTTGCGGCACACGGGGGCGGAGAACCGCTCCAAATTCAAAAAAGTAAATAAACACATTACATACAGTATACTGTAATCTTATAGATTTCAGCACTGTATGAAAAAATAGTGTCACCAAAAGTGTCACTTTATGTCAAAAATGGTTTTAGAGCAGCTAGAAAACAGCGATAATAAATTAGAATCACTTGCAGAATTGAGCGATAGCGATTTGTGAGGAAATTCGTCATCAAAAAAAAAAAGTAATGACAGCGACAATTCTGCAACTGAGCAAATTTCAGTGATTTTGAATTGATTACATTATTGAATCATTTTTATTATAATTATATTATGATTTGTTATAATTGTTTATTTAATTATATTATAATTTATCATTTTGTTTTTCAAACTTTATCATACACGGGATGTCTACTAGACTCTTGTTTGGTCAGATTTAAGGGAGAATTACAGGCCTACAATGTAAAACGCCAAATTTCCTTGCAAAATAATTGAAATGTGAAATAAATCATACTGGAGGTTAAGGTGAAAAAAAAAAAAAAAAATTCCAACTCCTGTAACACATATTACAAACATTAATTAATCAAGATTTGTGACTTCTGCACGATTGCTGAGACATTCACAAACTTAATTTATTTTTATTTTTTATTATAGACCCCCTTAGCAGTCTGTTTAGAATGCTTAACCACTCTGAGCACGTTTACTGAATAAAAGCATGTTAGAGGCCCATGCAAACAGGACAGCTTTGTACACATGTGAAATACAAGTTTCCTTGGAAAAACTGTACAACCTGTCAGATGGATGGTCAGATAAGTGTGAGCCCCGAGCGCAGCCCCCAAATCCTCACACTGTAAACAGCGGCTCTAAGAGGCCAGATCTGCTTCATTCCCAGAGAGATCCTTCTATGCTCCTACTATTGTTGTACCAAGCGGTGGAGTTCTTCAGTTAACAAGACATTTATTGATAAGTTCAGCCAACAGAGTGCAGCCCATTGACTCTAGGGAATAAAACGCAGGTTATCCACATCCCAGCCAACAACTATATCCAAAAAGGACTGGCTGTGATAGCTGGATTTCATTTAAAAAGCCACTTCAGTCAATAAGAAATAATAAATAAAATGTCAGGCTTTAACCCGGTTTTCTCAGCACACACCAAGTAATAGAGCGGCCTAAAGCAGAACTCCAGCCAAAAATTTTATAAAATAAGAACAGACCATTACAATTACAATTAGTCGCACTCTTCACCTTCAAAACAGAGATTTGCCCCGCAGTACCATCCTTCTGCCACTAGATGTCCTCAGTCTGATGGCCAGCATCATTGCACCCAATTTCAGATGGTCCTAGGCTCCGTCTCCAGCTTGTGACTGGACAGTGAAAAGAGAAGCAGCACACTAAAAGGGTCATCTATCTGTCACTCTGATTTCTCCTTCTATCAGCATGCTTCCTAAAAGCACATGAACTGAGATATATATTTTTTATAGACATACATACATATATACACACACATATATTATTATTTATACACACACACATACATTAAAAAAAAACAACATATGGTTTAATAGAGTACTAATGAATCCAAGCTGTGTTAATTTGTATTTTGTATCTGCTTAAGCACTTAAAGCGGGGGGTTCACCTTTAAACCAATTTTCTAACATTACATTGAGCTCACTCTCGACATTGACAGAATTCCGATTTTTTATTTTATTTATTTTTGCTGTACATGCCTCGTATAGCTATTTTCTTCCCCGGGAGGCACTACCCGGAAGCCGGGGAAGAAAATAGCTATACGAGGCATGTACAGCAAAAAAAAAAAAAAAATCGGCATTCTGTCAATGTAGAGAGTGAGCTCAATGTAATGTTAGAAAATTGGTTTTAGGGTGAACCCCCCCCCCGCTTTAACCCTTTTTGCAATTCAGCACTGCGTCGCTTTAACTAACAATTGCGCGGTCGTGCGACGTGGCTCCCAAACAAAATTGACGTCCGTTTTTTCACACAAATAGAGCTTTCTTTTTGTGGTATTTGATTGCCTCTGCGGTTATTATTTTTTGCGCTATAAACAAAAATTAAGTGACAATTTTGAAAAAAAAACAATATTTTTTACTTTTTGCTGTAATAAATATCCCCAAAAAATAAATATAAAAAAACGTTTTTTCCTCAGTTTAGGCTGATACGTGTTCTACATATTTTTGGTAAAAAAAAAAAAGAAGCAATAAGCGTTTATTGATTGGTTTGCGCAAAAGTTATTGCATCTACAAAAGGGGATAGTTTCATGGCATTTTTTTTTACTAGTAATGGCAGCGATCAGCGATTTTTTTCATGACTGCGACATTATGGCGGACACTTCAGACACTTTTGACACCATTTTGGGAACATTGCTATAAAAATGCACTGATTACTGTGAAAAGGACACTGGCAGTGAATGGGTTAACCTGTGGGGGGCACTGAAGGGGTTAAGTGTGTCCTAAGGGAGTGATTAAGCCCTGTACACACGATCGGATATCTGATGGAATCTAATCCGATGGATTTTTTCGTCCGATATCTGATGAAGCTGACTTTCATCAGTCTTGCCTATACACCATCAGTCAAAAATCCAACCGTGTCCAACGTGGTGATGTAAAACACTATGACGTGCTGAGAAAAATGAAGTTCAATGCTTCCAAGCATGCGCTGACTTGATTCTGAGCACGCGTAGATTTTTGACCGATGGATTTCCACACATTTTTTTCTATCGTTTTTTTTTATCCATAGGAAAAATTTAAAACATGTTCTATTATTTTCCACCGATGAAAAACAAACCGATGGGGTGCACACACGATCGGCTTGTCCGATGAAAACGGTCCATCAGACAAACCGGTCGTGTGTACAGGGCTTTACTGTGTGGGGGGCGTGACTGGGCGTGCAACGTCACTGATCGTCGTTCCCTTTGACAAGGAACAGATGATCAGTGACAGTCTGACTAGGAAGCACGGGTAGAGGTTTGTTTATACTTACCTCTCCCCATTCTTCAGCTCTGTGACCCGATCGCGGGACACCGGCGGCGATCGTGACCCACAGCTGTGCATAAAGGGGACGTAACTGTACGCCAATATGCACAGCCGGGACGTATATCGGTGTGCGGTGGTCGGCAAGAGGTTAAAGGTTAAAATTCACACTATATGAAGAGCTGCCGCATTACTTTACCGCTGCAACAGCTATCCATTGCTGACTGTGCAAAGGGGCAGTAGGGTGCACGATTCAACGCACTGCACCATCTTTACAGCTTTATTTAAAGTGTATTAAAAATACTAAAACATACACTTCATTTACTGCAATAAAATGCAGCATGTCTGAATTGTAGCGCAACACTAGGCTGCATTGCAGTATGAATGGGCTACAAAGGAAATAATTGTTTCCTGTGTGTTCCCGGGGTGACAGACCTTTTACCATAAGCTACCCCTTTTACTTACTTGAACCTGATCGGGGCTCCTCTTGCCAGGGGAGGCAAGTATGACATGTTTCTTATTTAAAATAAATAAATAAAATGAACCTTTACAACCCCTTTAAAGAGGAAGTAAACCCTGGTGAGTTTTCCTCCCTTTTTGTTCCCTGCAAAGTAAAAGCATAATGGGCTAGTATGTATCACATGCACTTCAATGAATAATAAAAAAAAAAAACCTAAACAGTAAAGTTAGTCCAAAATTTTTGTATAATGTGAAAGATGTTACGCCACGAGAATAGAGAGAATCGTGATCTTTATTCTAAGCAAAAAAATTGTGCTTCTGATTTTAGCCAGAATAGTGCAGCTCTATGTACCCAAATTCGCTACAAAACTAAAGCCCCATCTGTCTTAAAAAGAGCGATATATAATATGTCAGAGTAGACTACAAAGATAATGTGCAGAGCCATCAAATCTGCAAAAATGGAAAGAAAAATGGTCTGGGACTCAAGGGGGTTTAGGGGGAAAAGGCCCAGGGACTGAAATGGTTAAAGGTGTTCACAAATCACTGTGTGTAATACCTGGAGACTCTCCCATAGGGGTGATGTAGAAAACCAGCATAACAAATAATCAACTTCCAGCTGAAACCTTTTCACAAATGAGAAGAAATAAAGTGACGAGGAACATCAGTACTGCAGACGCTCCTCCCGTCCCCCAGAATACCCACCAACAGTGGCTTGGTACCAGATGTCTGCATTTACAATGGAAACCAAAGGCAAGCCGAAGGTAAATAAAACAGAACACCAAGGACGCCGGCAACAGAGAGGCTTTGAAGACATGAGCAGACCCACAGCAGATTGATTTGCTCCTATTTACATCTCATATTTACTAGTGACGTCTCAGATGAACCATCAAAACCCTGGGTAAACAAGATACGCTCAAACATAAAGTGATCCTAATTGCCATCTGCTGAGGACCGCAATACTCCGAAATAGAAACTTACATTGTGCGCATTATAAGAAAGCAAACCCAATAAGGCTGCTGCACAGCCCTGTCTGGCAGGACGGGAGACATGATTTTTCAGTTCTGCAGTTAAAGTGAACCTTCACCCCCTTCCTTAAAGATAACCTTCACCCCCTTCCTTAAAGATAACCTTCACCCCCTTCCTTAAAGATAACCTTCACCCCCTTCCTTAAAGATAACCTTCACCCCCTTCCTTAAAGATAACCTTCACCCCCTTCCTTAAAGATAACCTTCACCCCCTTCCTTAAAGATAACCTTCACCCCCTTCCTTAAAGATAACCTTCACCCCCTTCCTTAAAGATAACCTTCACCCCCTTCCTTAAAGATAACCTTCACCCTCTTCCTTAACCCCCCTGCCGGTATCCCCGAGCGCGACTCGGGGTGGATTTTTTTATGTAAATATCGATATCCCCGAGTCGCGCTCGGGGTGAATATGCAGAGCCTGCAGCGCGCGCTGGCTTACCTTATATCCAGGCGGGGTACTGTACTTACCTTGTCCCTGGATCCAGCGATGCATCCACGCTGTGTGAGCGAGTGGCGTCCTCCATTCGACTCACACAGTGCCCGCACGCCGCCGATCTCCGTTCCCTGCGACGTAACGGCGCACGGGGGCGGAGACCGGCGGCAAATTCAAAAAAGTAAACAAACACATTACATACAGAATACTGTAATCTTATAGATTACAGTACTGTATGTAAAAAGTACACACCCCCCCGTCCCTAGTGGTCTGCCCAGGGCCCTGCATGTTCTTTTACATAATAAAAACATTTTTTTTGTGCCTGCAAACTGTAGATTGTCCATAGCAACCAAAAGTGTCCCTTTATGTCAAAAGTGATTTTAGAGCAGCTAGAAAACAGCGATAATAAATGATAATCACTTGCAGAATTGAGCGATAGCGATTTGTGGGGAAATCCGTCATAAAAAAATAAAAGTAATGACAGCGACAATTCTGCAACTGAGCAAATTTCAGTGATTTTGATTTGATTACATTAGTGAATAATTTTTATTATAATTACATTATTATTTGTTATAATTATTTATTATATTATAATTTTATGATTTTGTGTTTCAAACTTTATCATACCCGGGATGTCTACTAGACTCTGGTTTGGACAAATTTAAGTGAGTTATTCCTAAAAATTGCAGGCCTACAGTATAAAACACAGAATTTCCATGCAAAATAATTGTACCGCTTTTGGTACGTAATTCCAGACAGAATCATACCGCCAGGGAGGTTAAAGATAACCTTCACCCTCTTCCTTAAAGATAACCTTCACCCTCTTCCTTAAAGATAACCTTCACCCTCTTCCTTAAAGATAACCTTCACCCTCTTCCTTAAAGATAACCTTCACCCTCTTCCTTAAAGATAACCTTCACCCTCTTCCTTAAAGATAACCTTCACCCTCTTCCTTAAAGATAACCTTCACCCTCTTCCTTAAAGATAACCTTCACCCTCTTCCTTAAAGATAACCTTCACCCTCTTCCTTAAAGATAACCTTCACCCTCTTCCTTAAAGATAACCTTCACCCTCTTCCTTAAAGATAACCTTCACCTCCTTCCTTAAAGATAACCTTCACCCCCTTCCTTAAAGATAACCTTCACCCCCTTCCTTAAAGATAACCTTCACCCCCTTCCTTAAAGATAACCTTCACCCCCTTCCTTAAAGATAACCTTCACCTCCTTCCTTAAAGATAACCTTCACCTCCTTCCTTAAAGATAACCTTCACCTCCTTCCTTAAAGATAACCTTCACCTCCTTCCTTAAAGATAACCTTCACCCCCTTCCTTAAAGATAACCTTCACCCCCTTCCTTAAAGATAACCTTCACCCCCTTCCTTAAAGATAACCTTCACCCCCTTCCTTAAAGATAACCTTCACCCCCTTCCTTAAAGATAACCTTCACCCCCTTCCTTAAAGATAACCTTCACCTCCTTCCTTAAAGATAACCTTCACCTCCTTCCTTAAAGATAACCTTCACCCCCTTCCTTAAAGATAACCTTCACCCCCTTCCTTAAAGATAACCTTCACCCCCTTCCTTAAAGATAACCTTCACCCCCTTCCTTAAAGATAACCTTCACCCCCTTCCTTAAAGATAACCTTCACCCCCTTCCTTAAAGATAACCTTCACCCTCTTCCTTAAAACCCCCTTCCTTAACCACTTCAATACAGTGCACTTAAACCCCCTTCTTACCCAGACCAGTTTTCAGCTTTCGGTACTCTCACACTTTGAATGACAATTACTCAGTTATGCAACACTGTACCCAAATAAAAATTGCGTCATTTTTTTCACACAAATAGAGCTTTCTTTTGGTGGTATTTAAAGTTGTTGTAAAACCCACTTTTTCGACTTTTACCTACAGGTAAGCCTATAATAAGGCTTACCTGTAGGTATAAAGAATATCTCCTAAACCTATACGGTTTAGGAGATATTACCCCCGCTGATTGCAGCGGCGCATGCGCAGGGGGGAATCTACGGCCAAAGGACCGGCCACCGCCGTCCTGGCCGGATTTAAATCTCCCGCGCGCGCGGGAGTGACGTCATCGCCGCTCCAGCCAATCACAGCGCTGGAGCGGCGATACCCGGAAGACACGCCGAGTCAAGATGACATCTTGCTCGGCGTGCACCAGGTAAGTTCCCTACACCTCGTTCCGAGGTAAGTATTTCATAATGAACTAATATGCGGTGCATATTAGCTCATTATGGCTTTTCCCTTGCAGGTGTAAAAAAAAAAAAATGTTTTTTGTTGCGGTTTACAACCGCTTTAATCACTTGTGGGTTTTTTATTTTTTGCGCTATAAATTAAAAAAAAAAAGACGGTAGATTTTGTGAAAAAATTGCATTTTCTTTGTTTCTGTCATAAAATTTAGCAAATTAGTATTTTTTCTTCATAAACGGGTGACACGGCAGGTCACTGGTGGGTGACGGGTGACAGGGTACGGTCACTGGTGGGTGACGGGTGACAGGGTACGGTCACTGGTGGGTGACGGGTGACAGGGTACGGTCACTGGTGGGTGACGGGTGACAGGGTACGGTCACTGGTGGGCGACGGGTGACAGGGTACGGTCACTGGTGGGCGACGGGTGACAGGGTACGGTCACTGGTGGGCGACGGGTGACAGGGTACGGTCACTGGTGGGCGACGGGTGACAGGGTACGGTCACTGGTGGGCGACGGTTGCACCGCTGATGGCAGTCTCTTTATGTGACAGGTGCACTTTATGGGTGACTGTTGGGTGACTGGTGACAATTGGGGGGGGGGGGGGGCAAAGGGACAGATGTGGTGTTTGTGCAGACACTACAGTAACACAGAACTGTAACTCACTGCTTCTAGCTCTTCTCTCCTCACACTGGAAACAATGTGTGAGGGGAGAAGAGCTGGTAACAGTTATTTACAGCTCTTTGTTTACACTAGTGATCAGAGCTGATCACGTGGTACACAGCCCTGACCAATGGCTGTGTACCATTGTCGGTGACGAGCAGTGTTCCCGGGAACACGCTGCCACCGACGGGCACGCGCCGTGCACTTTGGGGGTGTTGCCATGCGTGATCAGCCGTGACTTCATCACGGCCGATCACATGGTTAACAGCGCATCCGCGCCGCTGTTCACCCGTCGGTAACGAACGGTGTCTCCGTGACACGCCGCTACCGACAGTATAGGGATGCGCGCACGCGATCGCGCGCATTCCCTATTCAAATGACTGCACGTCATATGACGTGCAGTCAGGATATTGGAGTCCTCCGCCTGCCGCCATTTGACGGTGGACAAGTGTTTAAAGTGAACCTTCACCCTCTTCCTTAAAACCCCCTTCCTTAAAGTGAACCTTCACCCTCTTCCTTAAAACCCCCTTCCTTAAAGTGAACCTTCACCCTCTTCCTTAAAACCCCCTGCCTTAAAGTGAACCTTCACCCTCTTCCTTAAAACCCCCTTCCTTAAAGTGAACCTTCACCCTCTTCCTTAAAACCCCCTTCCTTAAAGTGAACCTTCACCCTCTTCCTTAAAACCCCCTTCCTTAAAGTGAACCTTCACCCTCTTCCTTAAAACCCCCTGCCTTAAAGTGAACCTTCACCCTCTTCCTTAAAACCCCCTGCCTTAAAGTGAACCTTCACCCTCTTCCTTAAAGTGAACCTTCACCCTCTTCCTTAAAACCCCCGTCCTTAAAGCAGACCTTCACCCTCTTCCTTAAAGCGGACCTTCACCCTCTTTCTTAAAGCGGACCTTCCTCGAACTGGACCTTCACCCTCTTCCTTAACACCCCCTTCCTTAAAGTGGACCTTCACACTCTTCCTTAACACCCCCTTCCTTGAAGTGGAACTTAAGTAATTTTTTCATCTTTCCATCTAGTAAATCTTCTCCCCTTGTTGTTTTTTTTTTCTGCCAATAAATACCTTATACAGCCTACTTCCTGTTTATTGTCTGGTAAAAAAAGCCTAGGCTTATGACATCAAGCACAACTCTCTCTCCCTTACTCCAGAAGGGGAGGGGGGGTGAGTCAAAAGAGGACCAATGAGAACTGCAGGTGTGTGTGTGCGTAAATCCAAGAAGTGAACTGACAGCAGCTTCAGCTGCCCACAGTTAAAATGGATGCAGCCAGACTCAGTGGAAAGAGATTTCTGCAGCATATTTGGCAAGTACAGAATTACAGTATATATAAAATATGCAAAGTGGTTGCAGGGAAGCTTAAGAATAGCAAAGATGTTTTTATTACAAATTATGAGAGCAGACTGCAGTTCCTCTTTAAAGCAGACGTTTTCTCCCTTGCTTAAAGGGGACCGTCACCCCTATCCTTAAAGCAGGACCTTCATCCCAGTTCTTAAAGGGGTAGTTCCCCCAAAAACCTTTTTTTTAACATTTATTCAGGCTCGTTATGTCAAGGGGAATCAGGTTTTTTTTTTTTTAGAAATGAAGCAGTACTTACCGTTTTAGAGATGCATCGTCTCCGACGCTTCCGGGTATGGGCTCCGACTATAGGCGTGCCTATTTGATTGACAGGCTTCCGAGGTCGCATACATCGCGTCACGATTTTCCGAAAGTAGCCGAACGACGGTGCGCAGGCGCAGTATAGAGCCGCACCGTCGCTCGGCTTCTTTCGGCTACTCGTGACGCGATGTATGCGACCGTCGGAAGCCTGTCAATCAAATAGGCACGCCCAGACCAGACGATCATACCCGGAAGCGACGGAGACGATGCATCTGTAAAACGGTAAGTATTGCTTTGTTTCTAATAAAAAAACACCCGATTCCCCTTGACATAACGAGCCTCAATCAATGTTAAAAAAAGGTTTTTGGGGGAATTACCCCTTTAAAGTGCTTGTAAAGTCTTTAAAAATAACAAACATGTTATACTTACCTGCCCTGTGCAGTGGATTTGCACAGATCCTCCTCTTCTCGCATCCCTCTTTGGCTCTCCTGGACCCTCCCTCTGGTTGAGTGCCCGCGAGGCGAGCCACAGCTCCCTGTGCCTGGCCCCGCCCCCGCTCTCTTTTCTCATTGGCTGACAAACTTCTATTGACAGCAGCGGAAGCAACATTGCCGCTGCTCTGGAGCTGAGAACAGACGGAATGTGATCACTTATATAAAAAAAAAAAAAAAAAAAATTATTTATAATAATGTTTTGTTTTAAATTTATACACAAATGTTTTGCCTTTCAATTTAATTTTAAACTAAACTAAATGGGTTATTTTACAAGGTGATCATTTACTATCACATTAACTATCTCTAAGAAAAAAAAACATATTGAAAAGAAATGCCCTAAACTACAAAAATAATACATTAAAAAGTTCAAACATTTCATGTAAAAGTTTAATAAACATTTTGAAAAAGCTAATATTTTTCTCCACGCGTCTATGTGGAACAAGTGACAATGGTGACATGGGTTGGGATGAACCATAACATTGCCAGGGTGCTTACAAAAGCAAGCAAATGTTTGTTCCAGACTATATAAAGTTTTATGAGTGAACTTTAAACCAATTTTTGCTTCTTTTTTTTTCTGGACATACATTGAATACTTACACATACTTCCCTTTTAAAACGTATGGCCATTGTCACAGGGACAGAAAGTGAATGAAAATCCAATAATTTACAGATGTCACCGGAGCAGGAGGTGCGGAGACTAGAGGTCGATCGATATGGGTTTTTCCTCTGGCCAATACCGATATTTAGAAATCGGGGCGGCCGATACTGATATATGTTGCAGATTTTTGCGGCCGATATTTTAGGCCGATTTTTTTTCTTTTTCCTTCATCTCAGAAAATCTAGGGTGGAGAGGAGGTTATTGTTTAGGGTGGAGAGGTGGGGTGCAGCCTATCAGTGTTCATCAGTGCCACCTCATTAGTGCCCACGAGTTCAGCCTGTTAGTATTCATCAGTGCAGCCTGTCAGTGTCACATCAGTGCCCACCAGTGCAGCCTATCAATATCCATTAGTGCCCACCAGTGCAGCCTGTCAGAGCAACCTCATCAGATTCAGTGTCCATCAGTGCCACCTCATCAGTACCCACCAGTGCAGCCCATCAGTGTCTAACAGTGCCACCATATTAGTGCCCACCAGTGCAGAATGTCAGTGCCACCTTAGTGCCCACCATTGCCACCTCATTAGTGCCCACCATTGCCACCTCATTAGTGCCAACCTGTGCAGCCCACCAGTGAAAAGCTTACCAGTGCCAAGCTCACCAGTGCCCACCAGATCAGTGCCAAGCTCACCAGTGCCCACCAGTGCCAAGCTCACCAGTGCCCACCAGTGCCAAGCTCACCAGTGCCCACCAGTGCCAAACTCACCAGTGCCAAACTCACCAGTGCCAAGCTCTCATTCACTGCCACCTCATCAGTGCCCACCAGCGGAGCGCTCCCGACTCCGTTCTGTCCCCTCACATGGCCAAAGACCGCTCCATTCATCCCCTGACGTGCTGTGCACCCCGCCTCTGCCTCCAGACTACAAACCACAGAATGCAGCGCAGCCGGGAACAGCCAATCCGTGGCCGTCGCTGCCGACTTCCTCCACTGGGGGGAAAAAAAGTCAGCAGGCAGCAGCCGTTTAGAATAGACGGTGGGCGGCCGGGGGGTTATAGTATTTTCTCCCAGCACGCCCCTGCCTCAGAACCCAAATAAATGACGATTTCTTTAACCACTTGCTTACTGGGCACATATACCCCCCTCCTGCCCGGGTGAAATTTCAGCCTCCGGCACTGCATCGATTTAACTGACAATTGCGCGGTCGTGCATCATGGCTCCCAAACAAAATTGACGTCCTTTTTTCCCCACAAGTAGAGCTTTCTTTTGTGGTATTTGATCACCTTTGCGGTTTTTATTTTTTGTGCTATAAACAAAAATAGAGCGACAATATTGAAAAAAAAATATCAATATTTTTTACTTGTTGCTATAATAAATAGCCCAATTTAAAAAAAAAAATTCTCAGTTTAGACCGATACATATTCTTCTACATATTTTTGGTAAAAAATAAATAAAAAAATCACAATAGTTATAGCGCTTACAAAATAGGGGACAGAATTATTATTTATTATTTAATTTTTTACTAGTAATGGCGGCGATCTGCGATTTTTTTATTGGGACTGCGACATTATTGCAGACACATCGGACACTTTTAACACATTTTTGGCACCATTCACATTTATACTGCGATCAGTGCTATAAATATGCACTAATTACTGTATAAATGTGACTGGCAGGGAAGGGGTTAACACTAGGGGGTGAGGAAAGGGAAAAATGTGTACCCTGCCTAGTGTTTATAATTGTGAGGGAAGGGGACTGACTGGCGGAGGTGACTGATCTGTGTCCCTATGTACAAGGGACACAGATCGGTCTCCTCTCACCCTGACAGGACGTGTATCTGTGTTTGTGTTTACACACACAGATCCACGTCCTTGTCTCTGTAACTGCCGATCGCGGGTGCCTGGCGGACATCGCGGCCACCAGGCACGCGCATCACCATCTTAGTGATGCCGCGGGCACGAGCGCGCCACCATCGGCGGCGCTCGCGCGCCCCCCAGTGGCTGGAGGCCGTATATAGACAGTCAGTTTTGTCACTCGCAAACTCATTTGCACAGTAAAGACTGAGGTAATGTGATAACTCTCAGCAGGAATAAAGACTTTGCTACAATACATTTGCACACATTTACAGCATGATCACAAAATTGCATAATAAACACTTGGCTAAATCGCCTTTAACTTGAGAAAACGTTTGGTATTAAAGACCTACTGTGAATAGCTCTCTGATGACAGGCTATAATCACTCGCTGATCGTAAAACTTGTGTTATATAAATAAGGAAAAACATAAGCTTGAACATCTTATTGTCTTTAGGTCAATAAACAGAGAAAAGAAAATACTAAGGGGTGGAGAGAGAAGAGAAGAAAAAAAAGGGGGGGGGGGAGAATACTGAAGGGGTAAAGCGGGAAAAGGAAGAATACGGCCTCGTACACCGAGGAACTTGTCGGAAAAGACACATCGTTTTCCTCGACGAGTTCTTTGTCAGGCTTGTCGAGAATCTTGACAAGCTTTCTTTGCATACACATTGTCAAGATCTCCTCGTTCTCAAATGCGGTGACGTACAACACGTACGACGACACTATAAAGGGGAAGTTTGATTCCACTGGCACAACCCTTGGGGCTGCTTTTGCTAATCTCATGTTACTGCGTGTTAAGTAAAAGTTTGGTGAGTTTTGGTGAGAGACGATTTGCACTTTTCAGTCTGTTACAGCGTGACAAATGTGCTATCTCCATTACAAATACTACTTTTACCGAAGGTGCGCTCCCACCTCATACTTTATTCTGAGCATGCGCGGGTTTCTAAGCTTACAAACTAACGTGTTTCTCATCGAAAACCAGCCCAACGAGGAACACGACGAGGAAAAAGAGAACGTGTTCCCTTTTTTTCTCGTCCAGTTCCTCTACAGTTTTCTCGACGAAAAACATACACACGACCGTTTTCCTCTGCAAAAAAGCTCTGCCACCAAGTTTCTTGATGGATTCTGTTGAGGAAAACGGTTGTGTACACGAGGCCTAAGAAAATAAAATTAGTGAAGCCGAGAGGATGAAAAGAAGGAAGGAGCAGAAAGAAAGGATAAAGGGAAAGAAGGAAGGACAGAAAAGGAATGGAAATAAAATTGTAAATATGGTGGGGAAAAGGGGGGAAAGAAAGAAAGAAAAAAAAAGGGGGAAAGAAAAAAAAAGGGGGAAAGAAAAAAAAAGGGGGAAAGAAAAAAAAAGGGGGAAAGAAAGAAAAAAAAAGGGGGAAAGAAAGAAAAAAAAAGGGGGAAAGAAAGAAAAAAAAAGGGGGAAAGAAAGAAAAAAAAAGGGGGAAAGAAAGAAAAAAAAAGGGGGAAAGAAAGAAAAAAAAAGGGGGAAAGAAAGAAAAAAAAGGGGGAAAGAAAGAAAAAAAAAGGGGGAAAGAAAGAAAAAAATATGAAAAAAAGGGGGGAAAGAAAGAGAAAAATATGAAAGAAAAGGGGGAAAGAAAGAGAAAAATATGAAAGAAAAGGGGGAAAGAAAGAGAAAAATATGAAAGAAAAGGGGGAAAGTAAGAGAAAAATATGAAAGAAAAGGGGGAAAGAAAGAGAAAAATATGAAAGAAAAGGGGGAAAGAAAGAGAAAAATATGAAAGAAAAGGGGGAAAGAAAGAGAAAAATATGAAAGAAAAGGGGGAAAGAAAGAGAAAAATATGAAAGAAAAGGGGGAAAGAAAGAGAAAAATATGAAAGAAAAGGGGGAAAGGAAGAAAAGGGGGAAGGAAGAAAAGGGGGAAAGGAAGAAAAGGGGGAAAGGAAGAAAAGGGGGAAAGGAAGAAAAGGGGGAAAGGAAGAAAAGGGGGAAAGGAAGAAAAGGGGGAAAGGAAGAAAAGGGGGAAAGGAAGAAAAGGGGGAAAGGAAGAAAAGGGGGAAAGGAAGAAAAGGGGGAAAGGAAGAAAAGGGGGAAAGGAAGAGAAAAAGTATTAAAGAGAAAAATATGAAAGAAAAGGGGGAAAGAAAGAGAAAAATATGAAAGAAAAGAGAAAAATATGAAAGAAAAGAGAAAAATATGAAAGAAAAGGGGGAAAGGAAGAAAAGGGGGAAAGGAAGAAAAGGGGGAAAGGAAGAAAAGGGGGAAAGGAAGAAAAGGGGGAAAGGAAGAGAAAAAGTATTAAAGAGAAGGAAGGAAGGAAGGAAGGAAGGAAGGAAGGAAGGAAGGAAGGAAGGAAGGAAGGAAGGAAGGAAGGAAGGAAGGAAGGAAGGAAGGAAGGAAGGAAGGAGAAAGAGATCGTAATTTCAGCGGCCAAAACATAACAGGCAAAAATTATGTTTTTGACATTTTGCAGACAAGGAAAAAAAGCTGCCGATAATGGCACTACAGGGCACTTACACTCCCTTCCTGCCCAGCCCATTTTTTCAGCTTCCAACGCTGTCATACTTTGAATGGACAATTGCACAGTCATGCTACACTGTACTCAAATTAAATGTTTTATAATTTTTCTTCACGCAAATAGAGCTTTCTTTTGGTGGTATTTAATCACTGCTGGGTTTTTAATTGAAAAAAAAAAATATGAAAAAATTTTTTTTTTTTGCTTAGTTTCTGTCAGCAAATTTTGTAATTAATGCATCCTGCATTTTCGATTTGGGCAACAAAGGTTTCATGTACACGGGACGTTTTTACAACCTCTCCTGAAACTTGACAGATAGTAAGTAACTCATGGTTAAAAACGTCCGCTTTGCGGCGTTTGCGTTTAGAAGCGTTTTAAAAAAAAGCCAAAAATGAAAAACCCTTGTAAACGAAAAGGGGCTAAACCCGAGGTAATGCGTTTAGAAGCATTTGGCGCTTGAAATGCCTCTAAACTCAGCTTTTGAACCCATTTTTGCCTAGAAACAACTGTAAACGACCCTGTGTGCATGTACTGATAAGATGGGCCGCACAGTGGTGTAGTGGGTAGCACTCTCGCCTGGCAGTAAAAAGGGTCAGTTTCCAATCACGACAAATCACGTCACTACCTGCCTGGAGTTTGCAGGTTCTCCCTGTGCGGGTTTCCTCCAACGCTCCAAGACATGCTGGTAGGTCAATTGGCTTCCATCTAAAATTGGCCCTAGTATATGAATGCGAGTTAGAGACTTTAGGATTGTAAGCTCTTTGAGGGTAGGGACCGATGTGAATGTACAATGTATATGTAAAGCGCTGCATAAATTGACAGTACTATACAAGTACCTTAACCTCCCTGGCGGTATGATTATTTCAGGTGCTGAAAGCAGCACCATTATTTTGCATGGAAATTTGGCATTTTATATTGTAGACCTGCAATTCTTAGGAATAACTCACTTAAATATGTCCAAACAAGAGTCTAGTAGACATCCCGGGCATAATAAAATTTGAAACAAAAAAATCTATAAAATTATAATATATACATATAAATAATTATAACAAATAACATAATAAAAATTATTACTTTAAATTTTTTTATGACAAATTTTCCTACAAATCACTATCGCTCAATTCTGCAAGTGATTCTAATTATTATCGCTGTTTTTTAGTTGGTCTAAAACCACTTTTGACATACAGGGACACTTTTTGGTTGCCATGGACAATCTCCAGTTTCCAGGCAGAAAGAACAGTTTTTGATTTATAAAAGTGCATGTAGGACACTGGGCAGACCACTAGGGACAAGAGGGGGTGTAATTTTTTCATACAGTACTGTAATCTGTAAGATTACAGTATACTGTATGTATTGTGTTTATTTACCTATTAAAATTTGGTGCCAATCTCGTTGTAACGTCGCAGGGAACGAAGCTTGGCGGCACTCTGTACTGTAAATTGAGCGAGGACACAGCTCGATCACACAACGGTGAGGCATTGCAGGATCCAGGGACAAGGTAAGTAATTCCCTGCCTGTGGACACTGCGAGGCGATACCGAGTCTGGCTCGGGGTTACCACTATTGGTCCTGAAATTCCACCCCGAGCCTGACTCGGGAATACCGCTCAGGGGGTTAAAAGAAGACGGAGTAAAAGAAGACGACGGAGTAAAAGAAGACGGCGGAGTAAAAGAAGACGGCGGAGTAAAAGACGACGACGGAGTAAAAGAAGACGACGGAGTAAAAGAAGACGACGGAGTAAAAGAAGACGACGGAGTAAAAGAAGACGACGGAGTAAAAGAAGACGACGGAGTAAAAGAAGACGACGGAGTAAAAGAAGACGACGGAGTAAAAGAAGACGACGGAGTAAAAGAAGACGACGGAGTAAAAGAAGACGACGAAGTAAAAGACGACGACGAAGTAAAAGACGACGACAAAGTAAAAGACGACGACGAAGTAAAAGAAGAAGAAGACGAAGTAAAAGAAGAAGAAGACGAAGTAAAAGAAGAAGAAGACGAAGTAAAAGAAGAAGAAGACGAAGTAAAAGAAGAAGAAGACGAAGTAAAAGAAGAAGACGAAGTAAAAGAAGAAGACGAAGTAAAAGAAGAAGACGAAGTAAAAGAAGAAGACGAAAAAGAAGACGAAAAAGAAGACGAAAAAGAAGAAGACGAAAAAGAAGATGGAGAAGACGAGGAAGACAACATAGAGGAAAGTTCATAGGCAATTTTAAAAAAAATGCCCAACTGCTCCTAAATATCCATTTAGCAGCAGCCATGTACATGAGGCCTGGAAAGAGAGAGAAAGGTGGGGAAATAAAACGAAGGTTGGGAAAGGAGCAAAAATGGTAAGAAAGAAATAAAAAAAAAAAGACAAATGAATGGAATGGAATCAAAGGAAGGAAAGGAATAGAGAAAGGATAAAAGTAACAAAAGTAAAAAAAAAAGAAGAAATGAAGGATGGGAAGGAGCGAAAGGAAAAAAAAAATGATAGGAAGCAGTTACAAGAAAAGTGAGAAAAGGAAGCAAAAAAAGAAAGAAGAGAATGTGTAGTAATAACAAATAAATAGCTGAAAAATAAACAAAGCACACATGGGCTGATTTATATAAGAAATCCTTTTCTCTTGTCTGTACACCCAATCTTCACCAGTAGTAGGAATCTGATTGGGTGTGTAAAGCGAACAGACCAGGATGAAAATAACTCCATTGGTAAATCAAGCTGAGAGAAGAGAAAGAAAATAGAATGGAAAGAGACAGAAAGGTGAAGCAGCTCAGCTCCTTACACCGTGCTGTGGAAGGAATACACCCCACTATATCACATACAGTACATGATATTTTACTTTCAGCCATGTAGACAGACATGATCCAGCCATGTGTGATTAGTTGCCTGCATTGCTCAGACAAGAACACAGTGTGCACCCAGCAGCCTACACACATACAGAGAGAACATGATCCCTTGTCAATCACAGAGGCACAGCTACACATAATTCCAGTCCCAGCACGTCAGCCAAAACTTTCTGCGCAGTTAGAGTACAGCTACAGGCGCGATTTTTGATTGCGTTAACATATGATCACTCACTTCTGTCACTTATCACCCCCATCAGACTTGCTACACGGTATCAGCTAGATTCCAAAGCCTGGGCTACCAGCACTGCATGTACCAGGTCTGGGGCTACCGTCATACAGATGTGATCTGCAACAATTTTCAATCACATGATCATTCAACCAAAACATGACCCGTGTTGCCATGCCTTTTGAGTTTCATTACATGGATGACTTTGATATGTAACTGGATATTTTAACCTCTTTACATTGTTTACAGCACACTTATGTACATAGTACTTTGCACTTTAATACAGTCATGACCACCTGCGACCAGCTCATTTCTAGAAACTACAAGCCCCTTCCAGCCAGTAGCTACAAACCCCAGCAATCCAGCAGCCCATGTCCAGGAACTACAAACCCCAGCAATCCAGCAGCCCATGTCCAGGAACTACAAACCCCAGCAATCCAGCAGCCCATGTCCAGGAACTACAAAATCCAGCAGCCCATGTCCAGGAACTACAAACCCCAGCAATCCAGCAGCCCATGTCCAGGAACTACAAACCCCAGCAATCCAGCAGCCCATGTCCAGGAACTACAAACCCCAGCAATCCAGCAACTCGTGTCTAGGGACTAAGTGCTCTAACAAGCCACTAGCCCATGTCCAGGAACTACAAGCCCCAGAAAGCCAGCAGCCCATGTCTGGGGACTACAAGCCCCAGCAATTCAGCAGCCCATGCCCAGGAACTACAAACCCCAGCAATCCAGCAGCCCATGTCCAGATACTACAAACCCCAGCAATCTAGCAGCCCATGTCAAGGAACTACAGACCCCAGCAAGCCAGCAGTCAGTTTCCAGGTACTGCAAGCCCAAACAAGCCAGGAGCCCATGTCCAGGAAATACAAGACCCAGCAGCCCATGTCCAGGAACTACAAGACCCAGCAATCCAACAGCCCATGTCCAGGAACTACAAGACCCAGCAATCCAACAGCCCATGTCCAGGAACTACAAGACACTGCAATCCAACAGCCAATGCCCAGGAACTACAAACCCCAGAAAGCCAGGAGCCCATGTCTAGGGACTACGTGCTCCAACAAGCCAGCAGCCCATGTGCAGAAACTACAGACCCCAGCAAGCCAGCAGCCTGTGTCCAGGTACTACAAGCCCAAACAAGCCAGCAGCCCATATTCAGGGACTACAAGCCCCAGCAAGCCAACAGCCCATAAAGTTCAACAGAATTGATGCATTATCCTAGTTGTATGTGGAATAGGGACCCAGCTACACGCAGTACTTTCAAAAACAATTTAGGGCCCATTCACACCACTAGCACCAGACTATGCTGCTGA
This sequence comes from Rana kukunoris, assembly GCA_029574335.1. Lineage (NCBI taxonomy): Eukaryota > Metazoa > Chordata > Amphibia > Anura > Ranidae > Rana > Rana kukunoris. The sequence continues at coordinate 66,718,131 of CM056049.1, read as the reverse complement.
ATAGTGTTGAGCAGAATATGCCATATTCGATTTCGCGATATATTTTGGAAATGAAATCATTGCGAATTTTCGCTATCGCGAATGCGAATTGCGAATTGCAAATTGCGAATGCGAATATTCGAGAAATGCGGAATGGAGCACTCTGATTGGCTCAGAATATTCGTGATATATTACAATACACAATAATTGCGAATATTCGAGAAATGCGGAATGGAGCACTCTGATTGGCTCAGAATATTCGTGATATATTACAATACACAATAATTGCGAATATTCGGCAAATGCGGAAGGAGCACTCTGATTGGCTCAGAATATTTGTGATATATTACAATATAAAATAATTGCGAAATTTCGAGAAATGCGGAATGGAGCACTCTGATTGGCTCAGAATATTCGTGATATATTACAATACAAAATAATCGCGCGATATCGCTATTGCCGAATAATCGCATTGCGATTTTTCTGCAATATAAAAATGAGCGCTGCAGCTACTCGGCCCAAGGTCTCTAATCATACCAGCAATGCTTTTAGACGTCGATGGGGATCTCTAGGATGTGATCTGTTCTAAAAAAAAAATAAAAAAATACGAATATTCGAAATAGCGAATATTCGCCGCGATATTCGCGTTATTCGCGAATACTCGAATATGCAATATTCGTAGCGAATATTCGCAATGCGAATATTCGTGAGCAACACTACTGCTGAACGCACACTGCAAGACACGAGAAAATACTATTGTTTTGTATGGTGGCAGATGATACCAAAGCCCTGGGCTGGGCACTGAAGCAAATAGGACAAGTTGTATTTTATTACAGAACCGCACGCAACTGAACTGCAACGCAATACAATGACCTTTACATCCATAATTATACTATGACGCTACAAGGCTGATCCAATAAAACTGAAGAGAAGGCAATCAGCTCATGACGGAGGTTGTCTCCCTTCAGAAATCTTGTTTAAAGTGGAACTCCAGCTAAAAAAGAAAAATAGCAGAGTTCTACTTTAGGGCTCTAATATGAATATTTTTACATAGCTGTGTCATACTCAGGATCCTCGTGCAAGCTGGAAATCAGTATAGTCGCCACCCATTTAGAGAACACTTTGCATTTTCTCAATGAATTCAAAGCATCCTCTGATTGGATGAGGCGGCGAGGTGACATCACAATCTCCACCTCATCCAATCAGAGAAAATGCAGTGTGTTCTCTAAGGTTCACACTGCTGCGAATTCTATTGCGAATTTGATCCGTTGCAATTTCTCAAATTCGCAAGTCATTTTACTAACATAGTTTTCCATGAGTGCCGTTCACATCAATGCGGTGCAAATCTAAGCCGTGTTAAAAAAGGGTCCTGTGCGAGTTTGATCCGTTTGCGATGCAAATTCAGCTCTAAAGACTGGCATTCCCTGAAATCGCGGCTGCGAATCGTGGCAAATTCACAAAAAAATTGCAGCCGCTAAATCGGGGTAAAATCGCACGATTTTGAAGACGCAGTAGTGTGAACCAGCCCTAAGCCAGGGTCACAATAATGTGGTGCAAGAAATCCTGTGAGACTTGCATAGACTTCTGTTAAATGAAGTCACTGTTCCAAATCACACTGATCTGCGGGCTTTGAAATCGCGCTGAAGTAGCGCAATTTTAAGGCCGCACTGAACCGGGGCAAAGTCTAATGGTGCCACTCTCCTGCACCAAAAGATGCGACAATTATTTTGCTACATAAATTCTGTATGACAAAATAATAATTAGTAACAACGCCAGCTCTCTGCTTTTTTTATTGGAAGGACCCATTCACCACCATGTGTTAGGCTCTGTATACAGCGTGCCCACTGCTGTGCGTTGCGTATGCATTTTTCTTTACTTTATTAAAAAAAAGTCATAAAATAACAATTCTTCCACCTGTATCGTGTTGCAATGCGTTGTGGCACACTGCAATCTAATGTGTAAAAATGCAACCTGTCTTCATTTTTTTCAGTGCAGAAAAAAAACAGAACACTAGGCAAACTACCTGCCTGGAGTTTGCATGTTCTCCCTGTGTGGGTTTCCTCCAGATGCTCCGGTTTCCTCCAACATGCCAAAGACATGCTGGTAGATTAATTGGATCCTGTGTAAATTGGCCATAGTATGTGTATCTATGAATGAGAGTTAGGGACCTTAGATTGTAAGCTCCTTGGAGGCAGGGACTGATGTGAATGTATAATAGATATATAAAAAGCACTGCATAAATTGACGGTCCTATATAAGTACCTATAATAAATAAATTGCCTTGTCTATGCACTGGGACTGCATTGGTCAATAAGGCAGGCCTGAACGAGTCCCTAATGTCATGAAAGTCCCTGGTGCAGAAACCTATGTCCAGTGGCTTAGTGGTCAGCACTTCTGCCTTGTGACACAGGGGGGTTTGAAACCAGTTGAGGACATGATATGCATGGAGTTTGCATGTTCTCCCTGCACTTGTGTAAGTTTCCTTATATATTTTCCAAAAACATGCTGGTCGATAATTGGCTCCCATCTGAAATAGCCCAGGTAGGTGTGTATGCATGCAGGGACCTTAGAGCGTAAGCTCCTCGAGCAAGGACTAATGTAAATAAATAGTATGTAAAGTGCTGTATACTGCATTGCTGGTGCTATAGAAATACCTGCAATCAATATCTCATGTAAAGCCCCCCCATGTAGATGTTTATGGTAAGTGGTTGTAGCACTGGGGGGTCTCCAGGTCAAATCCAACCAGGGCGCTAGCTGCATGGAGTTTGCATGTTCTCTGTGTGGGTTTCTGCTGGCTTCTTCAGGTTCCTTCCACACTCCAAAGACAAGCTGGTCAGTTAGTTGGCTCCTGTCTAATGTGGCTCTAGTATAATTGTGTGTATGCAGGGAACTTCGATTGTAAGCTCCTTGAGCAAGGACTGATGGAAATAAATAGTATGTAAAGTGCTGTATACTGCCTTGCTGGTGATATATATATATATACACACACACACACCTATACCGGTAATCAATATCTCATTTAATGTAAAGCCTCCATGGTGTAGAGCGAAGATTTTAAGCTCTTTTGGCATAACTGATTGTTGCATGAAAAAACAATACAGCAATAATAATTATTAACAGTTGCTGTATTATTTTTGATTGGGCAATACGTCATGTGCTGTAACCATCTCGTATTATATTTTATATATTTTGGTGCTTTCACTGAGGACTCACCCGGTTGTGTGCATATATAACTTTTATTAGCTGCCCACCCCTAAACACATTTTATATATATATATATATATATATATATATATATATATATATATATAAACACACACACAAAACAATAAACAGATCTATCTATCTATCTATCTATCTATCTACACACACACACATAAAAATTTTAAAAAAACTATATATATATACACACACACACATGAAAAATAAATAAATGATCGATCTATCTATATACACACACACACACACACACACACACATATAAAAAATAAATGATATAGATATACACACACACACAGAATATAGCTGCATGGAGTTTGCATGTTCTCCCTGTGCCTATGTGCGTTTCCTCCAGGTACTCCAATTTCCTCCCACACTCCAAAGACAAACTGGTCACTTAGTTGGTTCTAGTTATGTATGTATGCAGGGAACTTAGATGGTAAGCTCCTTGAGCAAAGACTAATGTGAATAAATAGTATGTAAATAGTATACAGCATACTGCATTGCTGGTGCTATAGAAATACCTGTAATGAATATCTCACGTCATGTAAAGCCCCCGGTGTAGACATGAGAGTGTTAGCTCTTTGGGCAAGGACTGGTGTGAGTGTAATTGCTGGCACTGTAATGGTAAGTAAGTCATTGATGTAGAGATCAGAGCCATCCCATGGGAGCACACAGCGATCACATCGGATATAAAGTTATAGAGAGAGAGGAGCGATCACGGAGCCCGGCGGGCGGCACACAAAACTTTCCACTCTCCCCCATCTATAGAGTGCACGCTCTGCAGCCAACTTACCGTGCACGGTGCAGACCGGCCGTGTCTGGCGGAGATCCTCGGTTAGTGTCCGGGGCAGATCTCCTTCCCTCCTCCCCCTCCAGCTGTCAGCTGTCACCCCGCACTCTGCCTGCAGCTGGGGCTCCCCTCTACCGACACAGGCTCCGGTACTACGAGCAGCGGGACCTCCTCCTCCTCCACCCCTGAGCCCGGCCTGTCCTCTACTCCTTCCCGATCACACAACCACGTCCGCTCCTTCCGATTCCCCCCCAACAATGCCCGCTCCGACCGGAGGATGGGAGCTCTACTGGTGGGCGAGCTGGAGGAGCCGGGAGCGCCGCACTCTGTTCACACTGGGACTGTCAGCCGCCCTCTACAGGAAAACACCGGCTACTGCAGCCTGGGGGGCACTGGGACGATTTATTATTATTTATTGCCATTGACAGGAAACAACAGTGACTACATTTATTATTACATTTATAACACACATATATATATATATATATATTACATATTTATATAAATGTAATATATACACCGAGCATAACTGATTGCTGCATGAAAAAACAATACAGTAATAATAACAATAATAATTATTAACAGTTGCTGTATTATTTTTGATCGGTCAATAAGTTATGTACTGTAACCGTTTTATATTATATTTTATATATTTTGGTGGTTTCACTGGGAACTCACCTGGTTGCGTGCATATATAACTTTTATTACCTATTGTGCCTGCCCACCCTCCCCCTCCTAAATTATATACAACATATATATATTATAATAATCAATCTATAAATATTTATGTAAATAATGTATATATATATATAAATATATAACGTAATAATCAATATATATATAAGTTATAATTAAGCACTAATTTTTAGTGCGAAACGCGTTACTCCCATGTTGTGTGCTGTGACTTGTAGTGCATTTTTCCTTTTTTTTTTAATAAAGACAACCATCAAGTTTTTTTGGAGTGCGACTGTCCATATTTTCTTTTTCCATTTGTTGCCTTGTGCATTGCCAGCACCCTGAGACCATACTGATCATCCTAACACAATGCACCTGGAGTGGTAACTTTATTTCTTTCGGGATGTCTACTAGACTCTTGTTTGGACATCCCAGGAGACAGGACTTCCAATAGAGATGCTGCTGAGTAAACAGGAGATTCTCTTCATGTAATCTGACAGCGCTCGTACTGCCCCCTCCTTTTCCCCTCCACGGCAGCGACAATAAATACAGTATATATCTTTTGTGGCCTTGGGGGCCACAAACAATATATATATATATATATCCAAATCCCCAGGGGGGCCATAATTAATCAACAGGGGGGCCGCATTTGGCCCCCAGGCCAGACTTTGGACATGCCTGGCCTAGGCCATCTTTATGTAGAGCAACAATTCTTTTTTTCAGGTCCTCAGAGATTTCTTTGCCATGAGGTTCCATGTTGAACTTCCAGTGACCAGTATGAGAAAGCAAGAGTGATAACACCAAATTTAACACACCTGCTCCCCATTCACACCTGAGACCTTGTAACACTAACGAGTCACATGACAAGGTGGAGGGAAAAATTAATAATTGGGCCCAATTTGGACATTTGGACTTCTTTCACATTGAGGAGTTTTTCATAGCGCTGCTATACCACCTGAAAAACTCCTGCCCCAGCAACCTTAATGTGAAAGCCCTCGGGCTTTCACACTGAGGCGATGCGCAGGCGGGAGATAAAAAAATCTCCTTTCAGCAGCATCTTTGGAGTGGTGAGAGGAGTGGCGTGTATATCGCTCCTTCCCATTGTTTTCAATATATTCTATAGAGACGCATTGCGGGCAGTATTAACCCCTTTACGGCTGCTAGCGGGGGTTAATACCGCACCGCTAGCGGCCGCAACTCGCGGCAATTCTGGCGATATAGCGCCGCTATTGTTAGCGCCGCTATACCACCAGCACACCTTCACTGCCCCATGTGAAAGGGGCTTTAGGGGTGTACTCACTTTTGTTGCCAGTGGTTTAGACCAGGGGTCTCCAAACATTCTAAACAAAGGGCCGGTTTATTGTCCTTCAGACTCTTCGAGGGCCGGACTTTGGCCAGCGGGAGTAGAAATTTTCCTGGCATCATTGTTAGTAAACATCTGGTATTAGGGGAGGAATAGTGCCCCATTGCTGGTATCATAGGGAGGAATAGTGCTCTATTAGTTGTGTCAGTGGGAGAAATGGTGCTCCATTGTCGGTGTCAGATGGCAGAATAGAGTCTCGTATCAGTGGGAGGGATAGTGCCACAAGGGCCGGATAAAGGCAAGCAAAGGGCCGCATCCGGCCCTCGGGCCGCAGTTTGGAGACCACTGGTTTAGACTATAATGGCTGTGTGTTGAGTTATTTTGAGGGGACAGAAAATGTACACTGTTATACAAGCTGTACACTCACTACTTTACATTGTAGCAAAGTGTCATTTCTTCAGTGTTGTCACATGAAAATATAATAAAATATTTACAAAAATGTGAGGGGTGTACTTACTTTGTGAGATACTATATATATATATATATATATATATATATATATATATATATATATATATATATATACATACATACACAGTGGCTTGAAAAAGTATTCATACCCCCTTGAAATTTTCCAAATATTGTCATGTTACTACAAAAAACATAAATGTATTTTATTGGTATGAATATAGGCACTATGGGCCAGATTCACGTACATCTGTGCATTATTGGACCGGCGTAGCGCACCGCCTTTACGTTAGACTGGCGCAATGTAGCGGCGCAATCACCCTATTCTCGTCGGTTTTGCACAGAAATTTGCGCCTGCGCAACGTCATATCAGAGGCGCAAGGCGGAGTAATTCAAATTGGGAAGGACGTGGGCGTGTTACATTTAAATGAGCCGTGACCCCAGGCAAATGAAGGGCCGGCCGGCTCGCGCACGCGCGCTTGAAGCAAACCATGGTCAGCACCTCTGTGCGTATGCTCACAACTTGGGAACGGCGCAATCAGTGAAATCAGTGAAATTGGAAGTGGACTAGGGCAAATCTATGCAGACAGCATAAATAGACAGACACAAACGCACTTCCTTTGCAAAAGTACATCCCTTTGTATCCCTTCCTATACAGCAAGGTGCTTTTGTTCTGTTGTTTATTAGCGTTTGTTTGTTTGTTTGTGACTTGTCTTTGAGATATTTGGGGACTGTTTTGCAGAGTGATTTTTGTCTTTTATGTGTTTTCTTTGTTGTTATTTTAAATTATATTTTTGCTGGTCAATTTTTTTTTTTTTTTTTGGTTCTGTTTGGGAATGATTTTGGAATGTGGGGGTGACATTCCTGCCGGAAAAGGGGTGTCACCCTCATTTGTGGTGGAGAAGTGATCCCCACGTCCGTGTGAATGGTGTATGAATGTACAGTGACATAATTGGAGCCGTGGCATGGCGTTGCAGCTCACAAGTCCTGCATGGTGGGCTTGTGCCAATCCAATGTGATGAGGATGTGATGTGTCTGTGCTAGGGACCACAGTGGTGTGCATGCATGCATTCTCATTGTGCCATGATTAATGTGTGTGTTTAACGTGCAAAGATGCCTAATGTGAGCTGGCTCCTGGCTGCTCTTCCCTCAGAAGACGGGGTAGCCTTGGTTAGGGGGGTTCCGTATAGGAGTCATGAGATGGGGTCCCAGTGCATATGCAGAGTCACCCTGAAGGGAGAAGACAGGAGGATGTTAGTAGTGCATGTGCCCCTTGTGATTTCAGCATCATGGGGGGGACAGTCATGCCTGCCACCCATGTCACTCACCAACCAGCCAGCTGTCCCCATACATGTTCTGTTCGAAATCTGTGGGGATGGGGCTATGATTGTATATGTAGCTGTCATGGGTGTCATGGGTGGTGTCATGTGTTGGGCTGGTGATGTCCTCCTGCAGGGTTGTGGTTAATTCCAGGATGGCATGAGGGGTGAATCTGAAGATGCGAGACACCTCAGAATCTCTCATGCCAAAGATGTCTATGCATGTGTGATATATCAAGTGAAGAGTGAGGGGCTTGTATCAGATTAGATTATTATATCCATCAAGGTTTTAAAGGGCTATTGAAAGATAGTGAGACCGTGTTTGTAATTTGTATGTATGTTATGTATTGATGTATATATGTATGTATATTTTTTGTAAAAATGTTTCTTAAAGCAAAGAATTTTTTTTTGTAAAAAATAAAATAAAATCCTCTCCCGTGCCCTCCTCCGTGCCCTCCTCTGTGCCCTCCTCCTTCTTTGCTCATCTAAAGTCAGTAGTATAGCTATGAGCATGGATGCCACTGGCATGTTGGCATACAGATTGTTGTGCAATACGTGTGACTGCTCAGCTCCTCACTAACAGTTTTGCTTTCTCTGACATGTAGACGAATTGTCTAATTTTATACCACCTTTTATATGGTCTAATTTTAGACAGGCTGTGCAGCTGTTGCACACAGCACGTAGCCTGCGCTGCACCAACGTTCTTTTGTGGATCCCCGTAAATCCCTCATTAGCATATTTGAATAGCAAATCAATGGTGTGTCTAGTGCAGTTTTGCTCAGACGGATGCGCCTGTCTATCTAAATTACGCCGGACAAAAAAAGTAGATTTCTTGCGTATCTCGTTTTGGGGATGCGGCGCATCGAAACGCATGCGCAAATTTAGACTTACGCCGCGCATCTCCTGTAACGCCGGTGTAATCGCTCTGTGAATCTGGCCATATATATTTTCTGTATACACATTCAAAGAAGGTTTCGACAGCACCTGCAACTATTATAGTTGATGCATGCAAATATATAATAATATATATATATATATAAGCAATATATATAGCAAAATTCCAAAACCAGAGATCGCAACATACTTGTGTCCACCAGATAAAAAAGCAACTGTAACTTTTTGTGTGGTGGACATTTAAATAAACTATTTATATGCTGCAATCCTGGGCTTTGAATTACATATCTATTATAATTATTATTTTATTTATACATATTACATGTAAAAAATATATTATTTTGTAACAGTTATATAACAAAAACTTTACCAAAATAAAAGTTCCAGTGTAAGATCCATTGGTATTTGACAAACAGTAAAAATTAAACACTAAGCCTGGGCATTTTTAGACAATTTTAGCCAATAGAAAGCTAGTTACTAATAGGGAGAGGAAATAAATTGTGTGATCAATGCATGTTAGTCTGCAATCACATTCACACTAATGTAGCGGGTAAATGTATGCAAAATACCATGGGCCAGATTCAGGTAGATGGGCATATGTTTATTTTGGAGTAACGTTTCTCATTTACGTTACTCCGCCGAAACTTTAGGAGCAAGTACTGTATTCACATAGCACTTGCTCCTAAAGTTGCGGCGGCGTAGCGAAAATGAGCCGGCGGAATTCAAATTGGGCGGGTAGGGGGCGTGTATTATTTAAACTAGGCGCCATCCCGCGGCGAACGTACTGCGCATGCTTAGACTGTCAGTGCGCATGCTCCAAATTCTGTCAGAGAACGTCAATATATACGTGAGTATATGCAAGAATTACCTGTATGTAATGACGAACTGGTCAAAAATATATAAGCTATAGTTGGGGCCATGGGGGTCAAAGGGAACCCCAGAAATGGATCATCTGGTGTAACCATAGTGGATGGTATATATGAAAACGCACTGAAAACTGGTTAGTGGGGATGAAGATGGAAACAAAGTTAATCACGACCCACTAGACACACATATCTCCAGTAGTAAGACATACAAGGAGCTAGGAAACTACCTGTAATCAGGTTTGCACTGTTGATTCAATTCAAGGTATATAGACACCCACATGTCCAAAAGAATTGCTGGTATCCCAAATTCACAGAGGTCAACCGAAGACCATGGGCGTCCGCTGAAATTTTTTCAGGGAGGGGCGATTCGACAGCAGCGATACACAGTCGCATTTAACCCTTTCTTCAAACGCTAGCGGGGGTTAAAAGTGCCCTACTAGCGACCGAATAGCACAGCTAAAACGATGGTAAAGCGCTGCTTTACCGATAATACGGCCAGCTGGCAGTGTGAAATAGCTCTTGAGGTAATTCAGCTTCACTCCATGCCCATATAAATATAGCCTAGAGAATGTACAGACCCCCCTTCAGCACAGATGGACGCCCCCTTCAGCACAGACCCCTCCATTCAGCACAGATGGACCCCCATTCTTCACAAACCCCTCCATTCAGCACAGACCCCCCCTTCAGCACAGATGGATCCCCTTGAGCACAGACCCCCAATTCCGAACAAACCCCCCCATTCCGCACAGACCCCCCATTCCGCACAGACCCCCCATTCCGCACAGACGGACCCCCCTCCAACACAGACGGACCCCCCTCCAACACAGATGGACCCCCCTCCAACACAGATGGACCCCCCTCCAACACAGATGGAACCCAAATCAGCACAAACCCCCCCTTTAGCACAGACGGACCCCCCTCCCCCATCCCATTCAGTATCTCAGATCAGCCATCAACGCTGCACAGGCACAGCAGGTTCCCTCCCCCTGTGTACACATAAACACTGGCGGGGAGGCGGCTTTACTCAGCTCAGTGTGCCTGTGTGACATCCGGGACAGCTCAGACAGCCCGCGGCTGCAAAACTCTTTAACACCTTCTCGATTTTCCAGGGGGGGTCAATTGCCCCCCCTTGCCCTATGGAGCGGACGCCCATGCCGAAGACCCTTGAGACCTAGAAGATAATTGTTCAGTCACCAATCCAATTAGAGAAATATTAACGATATCCCGATGGGTCAATGAGTTTGGTACCTATAATGGTGGTTCGACAATATACTTCTTTCCCCTCTAGTACTGACCCCACACTAAACTCCTCTATCAGTGAGCTTTAATACCATCCTACACCTCCCTATTGGGCGCCGGATTTGGCGCCAATACATTGGAAGGAACGTTGCGCGGTTGCACCGTAAATGATGAAAATCGCCACGTCAGCTGTGCACCGGAAGTGACGTGTAGGCATCAAATCAAGTGCGCCGGAGACACCGCAGCATCACAAACCAGAAATAGCATCAAGGTGCACACCCACACACTGGCATGTTAAGATGAAAAAAATCCAAAAAGACTAGAGTTAAGTCATGATAGTAAAGAATTCTCCAGGTGAGATGGTAACCACATTCCACTCTGGCCAGGAAGGTAAGCGGACTAACTGCATCTAGCACCTTGAAGTTGGTGTTGTTTTGAAAGCAGAAAAAATTCTCAAGCCTAAAGCCTGGTACACAGTACAGGTTTTTTTTCATTCAACCCAGCAGGTTGGTCCCTGTAGTGTGGTGTCCATGTGGTTACCATGCAAGGTAAAGGCATAACATGCACATTATGTTAAGCTTACCTTAAAACAAAGCCCTCCTGTGCCGAGATGTCAGGTTTGGAGGCCGCATCCATCTTCATCCGTATTGCTACCAGGTTTGCAGACTCCGGCTCTGTGACTGGCTCGAGCCACATTGACGTCACTACCGTGCATAAGCATGGGAGCCACCGGTTACAGCACAGCGGTCTGAAGAAACGGCACAGGTGGCTGTTCCTTCAGAGCGCATGCACCAGTGATGTCACTGGCTGTATGTACAGTAAATATCTCCTAAACTAAGATATTTACACTACCTATAGGTAAATTATAGGCATTGAAGTTAACTTCCACTTTAAGTGGTTAATGCACAAAAAATACACATTTGATATTTAATAAAGTTTTTTTGGGAGCTGTAAAACTGTTTTTTTAAATTTTATAATTTGAATTGCTCTCCTTAAAGGGGCTGTAACGGTACATGTTTTTTCACCTTAACCTACTGAGCGGTATTCCTGAGTGACGCTCGGGGTGAGATTTTTATGCTATGATCGGTAACCCCGAGCCACACTTGGGTTTGCCTCGCTGGATGCAGAAAGAGGTTACTTACCTTTTCCCTGCGATCCAGCAATGTATTTCCCCAGTGCACAGTGGCCGGATGACCGCCCGATGCACTGTGCTCCCCTGATTCCCTTCCCTGCGAGCGTCGCGACGCAGGGGGGTGGAACAGGGGGGGAGGAACGGCGCCAAATTCAAACAGTGAAAAGTAAATACACAGTAAAACACACTGATACAATTGGATTACAATAAAAAATAATATATATTGACCTTTGATTGCCCCTCAGTGCTTTCTCCAGTGCCCTTGTCTGCAGATTTACTGTACTTGTGTCTGTAAACTGCACAGCGACCATGGCATCACAAAAGCGCGCCTGTACATCAAAATCGCTATGCGACCTTCTGGAAAACAGCGACAGCGTTACGGAATCCCTTGCGGAGGAGTTGAGTGACAGCGACGCGTGGGAAAGTTCGTCATCAGATGCAGAAAGTGATATGAGCGACGATCCTGCGACTGTGCCCAGCGATGCACGGACCTGGTGTGCAATTGATTGCGGTACGGAGCACGTAGCGCCCCCAAGATTTCCATTTACAGGAGCACCTGGGATCAAAGTGGACGTTGAGGATGACAATCCCTTGGAATACCTCCAACTGTTTTTTGACGGATGAAGTGATCGCCAAAATAGTTTTGGAGACTAATCGCTACCAGGAACAACAAGCTGCTACCCATTAGCGATTTTCAAGGCACAGAAAAGGGTACCTGTAACCAGCGACGACATCTGGAAGTTTCTTGGCCTTATAATTTTACAGAGAGTGGTGGGGAAACCCCTGTAAAAATGGTATTGGACAACCAATAAATTATTGGCCACTCCTTTTTTTTTGTAACCGTCATGTCGGAGTACAGATTTTCATTGATCATGAAGTATTTGCACTTTGCAAACAATGAGGACTTTGATAAGCGTTCTCATCCAGCTCCAAACCTGAATACAATTTGGGAGGTCTACCAGCTTATTTTGCAGAATTTTCAGCGGACCTTTATTCCTGAGAGAGACATTACTATGGATGAAAGTCTCATGGCCTACAAAGGTAGATTCAGCTGGATACAGTTTATCGCATCAAAGCGCGCTCGCTTTGGCATAAAATCATTTATGCTGTGTGAATCCAGCTCTGGGTACATCTGGAACTCAGTCCTGTACACAGGGAAAGGGATCAAATTCTGCCAGCGATTCAGCGGTTTTGGAATGGCAACAGCTTTGGTTCTTTCCTTGATAGAGCTCTTGCTGAACTAGGGCTACTGTGTCACCACAAACAATTTGTATACCTCCCCAGAACTGTACGAGTTCCTTCTCCTAACTAAGATGGACGCTTATGGGACCGTGAGGCCTAACCGACGTGACATGCCGTCAGCATTTGCCAACAAAAATCTTGGGAAAGGAGAGTAGCTGCATAGCAGAAGGGGAAAATGATAGCACTGAGGTGGCGGGACAAAAAAGATGTGTCCCTTATGAGTACAGTCCATAACACCTCGACCATCATGGTACATACCAAAGGTGGAAAGGATGTTATGAAGCCACAGGTTGTGTTGGACTACAACCACACGATGGGAGGTGTGGACCTTTTACCCAGCGATGAGAAAGCAGCAGAAAAAATACTATAAAAAAATTTCCGACATCTTTTGGAACAGTGCCTCTGGAATTCCTTCATCCTGATGAAAAAAAAAAAAAAGTGACAGGTCTATGGTCCATGCGGACTTTGTGTGGAAGGTTGCAGAACTAATCTTTCTGAAGCACCAAACAGCAACGGCAGTAAACCGATCTGTATTCAGGCTTCTGGTGTTGTGAACCCTGAACGACTAGTCGGCACTTTTTGGACCACATTCCACCCACTGAAAAAAAAAACAGCACCCACAAGGATGTGTGTGGTTTGCTGCTCCAAGCGCGACGACAACGGAAGAAAAATCTGTAAAGAAACGCGTTTCTATTGTCCCAACTGCGAAGTTAGACTTTGTGCTGTACCTTGCTTTAAAATTTTTCATACCCCAGACGTTTACTGACTAATGATATTGCACCCTTGTTTGACCCCCCAAAAAAACAGAGGGCCAGATTTACAGAGTGATTAGGCTGGCGTAACAGGAGATGCGCAGCGTAAGTCTAATTGTGCGCGTGCGTTTCGATGCACGGCATCCTCAAAACGAGATACGCAAGAAATCTACTTTTTTTTGTGCAGCGTAATTTCGTTAGACAGGCGCATCCGTCCACGCAAAACTGTGCTAGACACACCGTTGATTTGCTATTCAAATATGCTAATGAGGGAGTTACAGGGATCCACAAAAGAACGTTGGTGCAGCGCAGGCTACGCGCTGTGCGCAACAGCTAAATGACCTGTCTAAAATTAGACCATATAAAAGCTGCTCTAAAATTAGACAATTCGTCTACATGTCAGATAAAGCAACACTGTTAGTGAGGAGCTGAGCAGTCACACATGTTGCCTAACAAACTGTATGCCAACATGCCAGTGGCATCCATGCTCATAGCTATACTACTGACTTTAGATGAGCAAAGAAGGAGGAGGGCACTGAGGAGGGCACAGGATTTTTTTTTTTTTTTACTTTTTTTTTGCTTATATAAACTTTACTATTTAATCTAATCTAATACAATATTCTTAGCTGATACAAGCCCCTCACTCTTCACTCTTCACTCTTCACGGGAGAGGATATATCACACACGCATAGACATCTATGGCATGAGTGATTCTGAGGTGTCTCGCATCTTCAGATTCACCCCTCATGCCATCATGGAATTAACCGCAACCCTGCAGGAGGACATCACCAGCCCAACACATGACACTACGCATGACACCCATGACAGCTACATATACAATCAAAGCCCCATCCCCACAGATTTCGAACAGAACATGTATGGGGACAGCTTGCTGGTTGGTGAGTGACATGGGTGGCAGGCATGACTGCCCCCCCCATGATGCACACATCACAAGGGACACATGCACTACTAACATCCTCCTGTCTTTTCCCTTCCAGGTGACTCTGCATATGCACTGGGACCCCATCTCATGACCCCATCTCATGCCAGCTCACATTATGCATCTTTGCACGTTAAACACACACATTAATCATGGCACAATGAGAATGCATGCATGCACACCACTGTGGTCCCTAGCACACACACCCCACATCCTCATCAAATTGGATTGGCACCAGTCCACCATGCATGACTTGTGAGCAGCAACGCCACGCCAAGGCTCTTATGTCACTGTACATTCATACACCATTCACACAGACCTGGGGATCACTTCTCCCTGGTCCTGGGGAACCCTTCTCCACCAAAATTGAGGGTGACACCCCTTTTCAGGCAGGAATGTCACCCCCACATTCAAACAGCATTCACAACCCAAAAAAAAAAAAAATGCCCAGCAAAAGCAAAAATTTTCCAGCACCAAAAAAAAAATGGCCAAAAAAAATAAACACCAGGCCAAAATAAAAAGGGGAAAAACAAATTAATGCCGTTGACGTGAGCCACGCCTGGGGCGCCCACGGCCACGGCCCCGGCTCCTCAGGGGAGAATCATGGGGGAGGGGGTAGACCGGGGAAGGAGAAGCAGCCCCTGGTCTCTGCCCACCTGGCGGCCTGCCCTCCAAGGCCATGGCAATTCTGTCTAGGCCAGCACTTAATGATGCCGTATTGGCCTGGATAGCCTGGGTGAGGGCCCTCACATCCTGCCCAACGCCTGCTGTTGTAGTCTGCAGGTCGTTTAGGCAGTTTGTAAGAGCCCGGGAGTGGCAGTCCAGGTCCCCAAGCGTATCCTTTATGGAGGACGGGCTCTCCTCCATCCGCCCCAAGGTCTGGCTGACCTCTCCCAGATGGTGGGTCTGAAGGAACTGGTCCTTTCTCAGAGTGGCGGGCAGGAGATCGGCCAGCCCCCTGGTCTTCTGGGTCGCCTTCCTGCCTCCAGCTGAGGCTTGTGGCCGGGGAGAAGGGGAGGCCCTTGGGAGAGGAGCCCTGTTGGGGGAGGAGTGGGGGGGCTACCCCTTATGGAGGGCTGGCTGCTGCCAGCCAGAGGGTAAGAGTCCTCCAAAAACAAAAGTCCAGTGCCTGACATGGACTCCTCCTCCTCCTCAAACTCCTCCTCCTCAACCTCCTCCTCTTCAACCTCCTCCTCTTCAACCTCCTCCGAGGACTCCGGCCTTGTTGGGGGTCCTCATCAGGCTGGGATGGTGCGGTCAGCCCTGATTGCCCAGCACCCTCCTGCTCATCTGTGGATGACACAAAACATTCACAGGTTGGAGGATCCACACACTTGCTACATATTCCCTTTCACCCCCTCCCCCACACATGCTACACACCTGATAGGGCCAAAAAACCTTACCTGGCATCACGCCTTCATGACTTAGCCGGGCAGGCCCTCCACTTCTTGCCTATGAAAGGTCTGGGCCACTGCACGCTCCTCCGCTGTCAGCCTAACAGGGCATGGTGGGCCCCCTCCTGTGCCCCTGGCATGGGCTAGCATTTTGGCCAGCTTCTTTCTGACCAGACGCCGGAGGTCATTGATTTTCTTTTCAATCCCCGACCGTGTCCGGGTCTACCCCCCTCCCCCCCATGCATTTACCTGGTCAGTAATCCTGTCCAAAATCTCTCTCCTCCTGGCCAGGGTGGTGTTGGCACTGTCCGGGCCGTGGAGGTAACGCCCATAATCGGAAATGGCCCGAGCAAGAATTTGTTTCTCCCCCAAAGTAAAATTTTGCTTCCTCTTTCTCTCCGTCATACTCAGACAAAAACTCACTCCCAAACAGTCCCAAAAATCACGCACAAAAACAAAAAGGAAAAATCACTCACAAAAACAAGCAGCAAAAATCAAGCAAGAAAACAAGCAGGAAAAATCAAGCAAGAAAACAAACGAACAAAAAACTAACAACCAAAAACTCTCACAAGCAGTCATCAAAAATCACTTACAAATATCTTCTAACAAGCACAAGATCACACAGTCCACAAATATCACAAAGACAAACCACAACGCAACTAACAACAGAACAATTGCACCTTGCTGTATAGGGAGGGATACAAAGGGATGTACTTTTGCAGAGGAAGTGCTTTTGTGTCTGTCTATTTATGCTGTCTGCGTAGTTCATGATTTTGCCCTAGTCCACTTCCAATTTCACTGATTGCGCTGTTCCCGAGTTGTGAGCATGCGCACAGAGGTGCTGACATGGTCTGCTTCAAGCGCGCATGCGCGAGCCAGCCGGCCCTTCATTTGCATGGGGTCACGGCTCATTTCAATGTAACACGCCCACGTCCTTCCCAATTTGGATTACTCCGCCTTGCGCCTCAGAAATAACGTTGCGCAGGCGCTAATTTCTGCGTAAAAGCGTTGAGAATACGGTGATTGCGCCGCTACATTGCGCCAGTCTAACGTAAAGGCGGTGTGCTACGCCGGTCCAATAATGCGCAGATGTACCTGAATCTGGCCCACAGTTTTTGAATATATTATTTACTAAAAATTATTGAATAAAAAGTATTGTTATTATTAAATTATTATTTGTTATTATTTATTATATTATAATTTATGATTTTGTGTTTCAAACTTTATCATAGTCTACTACTACTAGGTTTGGACAGATTTAGGTGAGTTATTCCTAAGAATTACAGGCCTGCAATCTAAAACGCCAAATTTCCATGCAAAATAATGGTACCGCTTTCAGCACCTAAAATCTGAATGAATCATACCTCCAGGGAGGTTAATGCATTCTATGCATTAAGGTGAAAAAACATCTTAAGATTAGCGCCCCCCCAGCCCCCGTGTTTTCTTACCTGAGCCCTTAAAAGTCCCACGTCCTGAACACACTGGCTCCTCGGCCGGGCTTCCCAACTCTTCTTGGCTCATTCATTAGATGATTGATAGCAGCGCAGCCATTGGCTCCCGATGCTGTCAATCAAATCAATGACGCATCACATCGGGGGCAGGGCCACGTGATACAGTCGGTGGCCATAGCACGGGACCGCGCCCGCAAGCTAACCCCCTTGGAAGAGCGCTTCCCAGAAGGGGGTTAGCTCTTGCGGGGAGGAGCCGACACAGCCGCCGAGGGACCCCAGAAGAAGAGGATCGGGGCCACTCTGTGCAAAACGAGCTGCACAGTGGAGGTAGGTATGATATGTTTGTTATTTAACCACTTGCTTACTGGGCACATATACCCCCTTCCTGCCCAGGCGAAATTTCAGCTTACAGCACTGCGTCGCTTTAAATTAAAATTGCGCGGTCGTGCAACGTGCCTCCCAAACAAAATTGACGTCCTTTTTTTGCCACAAATAGAGCTTTCTTTTGGTGGTATTTGATCACCAAAACAGTGATTTTTTTTTTTAAAAACACAATATTTTTTACTTTTTGCTATAATAAATATCCCATTTAAAAAAAATAATAATAATTTCTCAGTTTAGGCCGATATGTATTCTACATATTTTTGGTAAAAAAAAATCGCAATAAGCGTATAGTGTTTGGTTTGCGCAAAAGTTATAATGGCTACTAAATAGGGGATAGAATTCTGCCATTTTTTTAATTTTTTTTTTTTATTACTACTAATGGCGGCGATCAGCGATTTTTATCAGGACATCAACATTGCGGCGGACACATCGGACACTTTTAACACATTTTTGGGACCATTCACATTAATACAGCGAACAGTGCTATAAAAATGCATTGATTACTGTATAAATGTGACTGGCAGGGAAGGGGTTAACACTAGAGGGTGAGGAAGGGGTTAAATGTGTATCCTGGGTGTGTTCTAACTGTGTGTGGAGGGGGACTGACTGGGGGAGGTGACCGATGCTGTGTCCCTGTGTACAAGGGACACAGTATCTGTCTCCTCTCCCTGATAGGACGTGGAGCTCTGTGTTTACACACAGAGCTCCACGTCCCTGCTCTGTCATTGCCGATCGCAGGCACCAGGCAGACATGGTGGCCGCCAGGCCTGCGCATCTGCATCTCGGGGACGCGCCGGGTAAGTGCACGCGCCCCCCAGTGGCCGGATGACGCAAGGACATCAAAAGACGTCCTCCTGGATTTATAGAGCCACCTTGATGCCGTCTTTTGACTATGGCCTGGGGGTCAAGTAGTTAAAAGGGGTTGTAAAGGTTCCTTTTTTTTTTTTAACAGTTTTCTTTTTAGTCATATGACTTGCACCACATTAATCAGGGCTGACACAGACTCACACTGTAGAGAACATACATCAGCAGAGTAATAGAGGTCCCTCCCAGAGATCTCTCCCGGCAGATGATAAAGACCAGGGAACGATCATTCGAACACACAAAAGTGCTGCAGAAATAATGGACTTATACAATGGCATGACATTTATGATTTATGTGAACTATTTATGGTAATTACAAATTCTCTTTTTAGTTTCACTTTAATAATGGAAAGATTAGATGCTCTGATTAATGATTATTCAGAATTTCTATATTTTACTGGCATGGCCAGCTTCAGTCAGCAGGTCTTCTCTTTACAAAGAGGAATGTATGTAGATATATATCTAAGGGCTAGGTGTGTGTTCCCTCATAAATCCTCGTTATGTCTACACCATCAAAAACCAGAATTTCTTGTTATTTCCCTTCTTGTACTTTGTATGTCCGCACAGAAGCTGTTTAAAACTCTGATTAGAAGTGGACCTTATAAGATGTTGTCTTAAACGTCACCCTACACGGGTTTAACTAAATTCCCTCTATGACTATGAAATAAATGTCCCCGTATGTTAACCGATTCAATATCGGACACTTTTACCCCCTTCCTGCCAAGGGCCATTTTCTGCTTTCAGCGCTGTCACACTTTGAATGGCAAATGTGCAGTCATGCAACGCTGTACCCATACGAAATTGTTATAATTTTTTCCACACAAATAGTGCTTTCCTTTGGTGGTATTAGGTCACCACTGTTTTTTTTTTTTTTGTTTGTGCTAAATAAATGAAAAAATAAAATATACAAATTAAAATGCGTTTCTTAGTTTCTGTTATAACATTTTGGGAATAAAAAATCTTTCTTCATAAATTTAGGCAAAATTGTATTCTGCTACATTTCGTTGGTGAAAATAACCCAAATCAGTGTATATTATTTAGTGTGCAGAAAAGTTAGAGTCCACAAACTACGGTATATATCTGAAAATTAATCAATCCAGATGTACCTCATTTCTTGAGGCCCAAAAATACCAGGACAGTACAAATATCCTTTTACAATTACATTTTTTTTTTAAAGTAGAAAGTCCAAGGTATTTAGTAAGAGGCATGGCGTGTTTTTTGCAGTTCCGGGCATTATAATTCCGGTCATTACCTAACTAGTCTTAAAAAGGCTTCCTCCCCTCTCCCTACACTGATTAACCAGTGAAAGAAAAAATTACAGTATCTCACAAAAGAGAGTACACCCCCTCTTTACCATTTTTGTAAATATTTTATTATATCTTTTCATGTGACAACACTGAAGAAACGACACTTTGCTACAATGTAATGTAGTGAGTGTAAAGCTTGTATAACAGTGTCAATTTGCTGTCCCCTCAAAATAACTCAACACACAGCCATTAATGTCTAAACAACAATACACCCCTAACTGTTACAAGGTCTCAGGTGTGAATGGGGAGCAGGTGTGTTAAATTTGGCATTATCGCTCTCACTCTCTCATACTGGTCACTGGAAGTTCAACATGGCACCTCATGACAAGGAACTCTCGGAGGATCTTAAAAAATAATTGTTGCTCTACATAAAGATGGCCTAGGCTATAAGAAGATTGCTAAGACCCTGAAACTGAGCTTCAGCACGGTGGCCAATACAGCAGTTTAACAGGACAGGTTCCACTCAGAAAAGGCCACCACCATGGTCGACCAAAGAAGCTGAGGGCACATGCTCAACATCATATCCAGAGTTTGTCTTTGGGAAATAGACGTATGAGTTGAAGGTGTGGGGGGTCAGCCTGTCAGTGCTCAGACTATGTGACGTACGCTGTATTAAATTGGTCTAGATCGCTGTCCTCCCAGAAAGAAGCCTCTTCTAAAGATGATGCACAAGGAAGCCTGTAAACAGTTCACTGAAGACAAGCAGACAAAGGACATGGATTACTGGAACCATCTCCTGTGGTCTGATGAGATGAAGATAAACTTATTTGGTTCAGATGGTGTCAAGCATGTGTGGCGGCAACCAGATGAGGAGTAAAAAGACAAGACACTACAGTCAAGCATGATGGTGGGAGTGTCATGTCTGGGGCTGCATGAATTCTACCGGCACTGGGGAGCTACAGTTCATTGAGGGAACCATGAATGCCAACATGTACTGTGACATACTGAAGCGGAGCATGATCCCCTCCCTTCAGAGACTGGGCCGCAGGGCAGTATTCTAACATGATAAAGACCCCAACACACACCTCCAAGCAGACCGCTTCCTTGTTAAAGAAGCTGAGGGTAAAGGTCCTGAACTGGCCAAGCATGTCTCCAGACCTAAACCCTATTGAGCCTCTGTGGGGGATGCTCAAATGAAGGTCTCTAACATCCACCAGCTCCGTGATGTGGTCATGGAGGAGTGGAAGAGGACTCTAGTGGCAACCTGTGAAGCTCTGGTGAACTCCATACCTAAGAGGGGTAAAGGCAGTGCTGGAAAATAATGGTGGCCACACAAAATATTGACACTTCATTTATTTATTTTTTAACTACATTTTTAATTACATTTTTTATTTTTATTGAGATTTAACATAACAATCGAACAAAACAAAAAGCATATGTTTAGCAATGGCGAGCATGCCGTTCCTAATGGAGGCCGTGTCGTGACTGGCGGCTCCCGTGCGCATGGAGTGACATCATCACGGCTCCGGCCAATCTCAGTGTCGGAGCCGCGATATTCAGAAATCAGTCTTGGGAGAGATGTTGGCCACCCAAGTGGTGTACCAGGGTGGCTGCTGGGGCTTCGATCTGGGGTGAGTATAAGGGCCCTTTCACACTAGTGGACGAACGGTCCGCTAATTACAAGTCCGCTAATGGACTTGTAATGCTTCCTTATGGGAGCGGATCCATTAGCGGATGATGCATCCGCTAACGTCCGCTAGATCCGCATCCGTTTTTGCGGACGGAAGAATGTCCTATTTTTCTTCCGTCCGGCCAAACGGATCGGATGCAAACGGACAGACGGTCCGTTTCCATCCGACTCCCCATAGGGGATAGCGGAGGAGAGACGGGGCGGTCCCTGCACAGTGTGAGCTGAGCGGAGACTCCCCCGCTGAGCTGACGGGCACACGGAGCGGACCGAAAAACGGTCCGCTCCGTGTGAAAGGACCCTTACATATGAGCCAGGTACCATTGAATATAATAAAAATCGTAGTGTCAAGCATTGGAAGTGCTTCTGGTAAAGCTTTAATGTGCTCAGGTGTGAACGGGGCCTTATAGTTTTTAAACCAACAACTCATCAGCTGGTCAGTGTATTGTACTTTCCAAATTTTGGAGGCATTCCAGAAGCTTAACACTTTTGCTGACTGCTAATTACAGACATACCCCACTTTTAAGTACACAATGGGGTTTATTTACTAAGGCTGGAAAGTGCAAAATCAGGCTCACTTCTGCATAGAAACCAATGAGCTTCCAGGTTTTATTACCAAAGCTTATTTGAACAAGCTGAGGTTAGAAGCTTATTAGTTTCTACATACCTCCCAACTGTAGCTGATTTTGATTTTGAGCAGTGTCCTTCTTTCCCCCCTCATTTGTCCCTCGTTTTGGTCTGATCTATATAGTTATATATAAAATTCACTTGTTATCTTTCAAAAAGTGTTTCCCAGTGCTAAACCTTTTATCCAGTCTCTAAATTGCTGCATTTGTAAATGATAAAAGCCAATATAAAGGAATAGTAGTGAGGGGAAAAAAAGCCCTTGTGGATTTAATTAACCTTTTTTTTGGTTAATTCTCCTAGTGGGTGTGACAGGGGGTGTGTCCTATGCCTACATACATTTGCTAGTAGGTGTCCCTCATTCCCATCTCAAAATGTTGGGAGTTATGGTTTCTATGCAGAACTGAGCCTGATTTTGCACTTTCCATCTTTAGTAAAAAAAAACACTGCGTACTTAAAAGTGGGGTATGCCTGTATGTCTCTTTGTAAACAACTAAATACAGATTCAGATTCTGCAAATTATATTTCTTTTTCTAGCTGTAGTGCAGTCTAAATTTAAGTAGTTGTAAACCCTTACCGACTAAAGTGACTGGCATCAGGTGGTACACAGAGGTTAAGCAAATCCTCCTTCATAAATTGTACCTGTTAATCTGCCAAGATTATGAACTGTTTAAGTACTGTTACCTTAGGAGACAGCAATCCTGCAAGTGCAGAAGTGGCACCTTGCTGTGACCTTTCCCTGTATCGCTGTGCTGTTGAAGTCTCAGGCCGCGTACACACGATCGAATCTATTTGCTGAAAACGATCCGACGGACCGTTTCAGCAGACAAATTCGATCGTGTGTACGGGCGGACAGACAGATTTTTCCAGCAGACAGATTTTAAAGCCTGCTTTAAAATCTGTCTGCTTTAGAACCCGTCCGTCCGAGATGTCTGCTGGTTAGTACGCTAACCAGCAGACATATCTGTCCGCACATGCGTCAAATGGATTCGACGCATGCGCGGAAGTGTTTTACTTCCTGGTGACGGTGACGTGGCGGCGTCAACGTCACCGCCACATCACCGCGCTGTCTGCTGGCGGGGATTTTGGTTTGATCGTGTGTACACGATCAAACCAATCTATCCCAGCAGACAAATCCGATCAAAACGGTCTGTCAGACCGATTTGATCGGATTTATTTCATGGTGTGTACTCGGCCTCAGAGTCTGCCATTTGAAATTGCAACTACTTAAGTGTGTCCTGGCCCTAACCCTCTTTCCCTTACAAAAAAAGATAAAAAGGACTGTCAAAGAAATAAAACCTTTTTACATCCAAGTGTTTGGCACCCAGTGACTTTGCACCAACTATGCCTCACAACCCACCACATATTGAAGGATGTCATCTATCTTTGACCTTGAAGGTTCTCATTAGACTGGAAGAGGACAGAGATTCTGCTACAATGCTATATTGTTCTTATAACATAATCATTTATTATTTACTAATTTACTCTGAAATTACTGGTTAAGCCACCTGCTTGAGTACAGTTTTTGAAAATAAAGTAAATTACCTCAAAAACAATATATAATAATTATTTGTATATTTTAACCAATTGCCACCCAGGCCAATTCTGACACTTCTCTCCTACATGTAAAAATCATTATTTGTTTGCTAGAAAGATACTTTGAACCCTCAAACATTATATATATATATATCATTTAGCAGACACCCTAGGGAATGAATTGGTGGTCGTTGCAACTTTTTATGTCACACAGTATTTGCGCAGCAATTTTTTTTCATTAATTAAATTCCATTAATAAATAAAAAAAAACACTAAGGTTAGCCCCAATTCTTTTTTGTATAATGTGAAAGATGATGTTACGCCAAGTTAATAGATACCTAGCATGTCACGCTTTAAAATTGCGCACACTTGTGAAATGGCGCCATATTTCAGTACTTAAAAATCTCCATAGGAGACTTTTCAAAACTTTTTACAGATATATGTGTATCTGGCTCTGATACTAGCCAGTGCCTCACCAGCTACATACCTCACCGCACGTCCCTGAAGTACACACTATAGATTGATCTGCTTTGTTTATTTTTTATTTCTGAGGTTTACAATCAATTTAAAATCTGAAATAAAACGTGTTAATTATCATGTAGCATTAAATCAACACTGCTCTGGTATTATAGAAGAAACCACAATTTGTTTGTGTTTAGAATTCAAACTTAGCTGAACTCCCAAAAAGCCTAATAGTCGATAAAATGTCTACATCTTTCATAGAGAAAATGAACCCTCTGTCATCTAAATGTGTCTCCAATATGCCCTAAGGCCAGAAAAACCTCTAAACAGATGGATGATGTAAAGTGTATGTAAACCCAGAACCAGAGGAATATTACAGCCCTCAAAAGCAGAAAAAATAAATACAATCCATAATGGAAGACATAGGATTACCAACAGGAAAAGCAAGAACACAAGGAAATATTCATTGATCAAAGGTGAATTTCTGGTTGCTTCCTTTTTCCTGAAGCAAGGTCAAATGTTAATCATAGAGAGGAGAATGAATTCCTTATTTCTGAATCCTGTATGGAATAGAACTTCCCATACGGCAGATGCTTAGCCAAATTCATTCGTCTTGGACCTATAGAAAGGAAAAAATAATATAAGATACATTTAGTACTTTTTCAATAAACATCTTTCAGTCAACCATATCCAGAAAACCTGCAAGTGTAAGTATACCTACAGTATGCTGTGTGTGACATTTAATTTGTTAAATTTTAAACTATGTGGATTTTATTAAATACGTTCATCATATTCCATAGCACTTTGGCAAAAAATTACAACTTCAAAAAACTCACCATGCCTCTTACTAAATACCTTGCACTGTCTACCTTCCAAAATGTGGTCATTTGTGGGGTATTTCTATTGTCCAGGGCCTCAAGAATTAAAATTGTCAGAATATCAGAAATGATTAATTTTCAAGTATGTATACCATAGTTTGTAGACTCTATAGCTTTCACACTGTCTAAGTAATATACAACTATGAGCAGGTGGGCCTCACTCAAAGTTATACCTTAGAGCAGGGATATGCAATTGGCAGACCTCCAGCTGTTGCAAAACAAGTCCCATCATGCTCTTCCTCTAGATGTCATGCTTGTGGTTGTCAGAGTCCTGCTATGCCTCATGGAACTTGAAGTTCTACAACAGCTGGAGGTCCGCTAATTGCAAATCCCTGCTTTAGAGGCTCCATTTTTATATTTATTATACATGTATGGATCTCCCTTAATTTTTTTTTGCTTCAGCTATGCTCTTTTGGGAAAAATTGAGATGACATTCATAGGAGGCAACCAACAGATATGTGATATATCGGTATCTCTTAGCTGCAGAAAAGTATTTGTCGATCATAGAATAAGCTGAGAAATCTTGTAAACTACCCTTAAAGGATCACTAAAGGAATTTTTTTTTAGCTAAATAGCTTTCTTTACTTTACTGCAGTACTGGTTTCATGTCCTTATTGTTGTTCATATTTGCTTTGAAGTTGCTGTAATCCTGCTCTGTTCTCCACACTTCCTGCTTGTCTGTTTCCTTATAACCACAGTGCTGGGAGCTTTCTCACGGTGGTCTAAGCTGTCATTACTGTGTGTCTAAAACTTCCCAGAACCAATCAGATTAATTTTAAAAACAAACCACTGCCCTGGATTTGTTTGTTTTTGTTCTGTGTGTCTATTTCTACTTTGCAGAAACATGAAGCCAGTTCAAAAGTTAAACTAATCTGCAGGCGCATTATATGATTGATTTTTATCTATTTTTAATCATTTTGAAAAGGAATCGGTTAACTTTTATGTCTCTATACCCTGTAAACAGTCATTTCAGCCAAAACATTTTTTTTCCTTTAGTGACCCTTTAAGTTTGTGTGTGATTTCTCCCTGTGTACAGTTTTGGCCATATTTTGGATATAGTTTATATAATGGTATACAGCAGACTCAGACAGCTTCTGACTTTACAAATATTTGTTTTTTTTTCACCAAAGAAATGGAGCAGAATACATTTTGGCTTACATTTATGAAGAAAGATTATTAACGTGATTTCTTTTTTTCAATTCTCCTTTCCTTTTTATTTTTTTATATAGCAAAAAACCCAGTGGGGCTTAAATACCACCAAAGGAAAGCTCTAGCTGTCTCCAAACAATTATACAAAATGTATTTGGGTACAGTGTTGCATGACTGAGTACATGTCATTTTAAATGTGGCAGTGCTGAAAAATGGTCTGGACAAGAAGGGAGCAAAAAAGTCTGGACCTCCATTTGTCTAATTTTGGAAATCCTTGCAAACCACTGTTTTAGAGTGGGGGCAGATGTTTGTTTCCAATGCCTTTGCGGCGTTAAGGAGGTGTAGTAAGAGAAAGCGTTTTAAACGGTTCATTGACATGGGTGTCAAGTGTAATGCTCCATACACATGATCGGAAATTCCTTCAGCAAACGTCCGATGTGAGCTTTTGTGTGACTGTGTGTATGCAAGCCAAGCTTGAGCGGAATTGCGTTGGAAAAACCATCCAAGGTTTTTCCGACGGAAAATCTGATTGTGTGTATGCGGCATAAGAGAAATGTTGCTGGATTATTAGGCATCTTAATATCTGTAAATTTGAAAGTCTTGAGTTTGACTTGAGACCAGAAAAAACGTAAACTCTGGTACGGCCAGAAGACATGGAGCATGCTGCCCTCCTCCTGCTGACACACACAGTGGCGAACTCCATGGTAACCGTTCATGGAGAGCTGTAGGGACTAGGGTTGTCCCGATACCACTTTTTTTAGAACCGAGTACAAGTACCGATACTTTTTTTCATGTACTCGCCGATACCGAATACCGATAATTTTTTTAAATGTCGTGACAGTTTTCAAACCACAATACAGGATATTTTGTTTAGAATTATGGAGAAAAAATAAGTAAAAATTAATAAAAATAAATTATTTGCTTGTCACGCAGTAGTAAAAAACTCAAAGAATTTTCACAGAACATGTTGGTAAATACAAAAAAATGTATCGGCAGAAGCATCGGGAGCATTTGCGCGAGTACAAGTACTCCCGCAAATACTCGGTATCGGTCCCGATACCGATACTGGTATCGGGACAACCCTAGTAGGGACCCTATACTAGGATTACTAGGATAAGATTTTGGACTCTGTCTCCTGAACACTGCATGAAATGGATGCCTTGTGGGTCATTGTTAAGGTTCTTTCACATTGTTGGGCCAGATATTTTGGTGGTGGCAAGTTTGGTAGATAGTCTCTTACGAGCGTAGCATTTTTTTGTCCTATGTGGCATCGTCTCTCCGGCAAGGCATAATTGTTTGAAGTCAGTGAGAGTAGCTAACTGTGTAACTTTCCCCCAATTGTGCGTGAGGAAGTCCGTGTAATTACATTGACTTCTAGTTGGAGAGAGGGGGCTAAACATGTTATGTATGTTAGAAAGTGCGCACCAGTGACCATTGTAGAAGAAGTGTAATGCTCTGAATTTACCATTCTGCAACATGAATAAAAATTACCTGTAATTATGTCCCGTGTGAAATGTGGGTGTGTAATCACTGGCATCATAATCAAAGGGGATGAGTTTGAAATAATCAAGTCTTAAATGCCCTGTACACATGCCCTTTAATGCCCTGTACACACGATTGGTTCGTCTGATGAAAATGGACCGTTTTCATCGAACGAACCGATCGTATGTGGGCCTCATCAGTTTCTTTTCCCATCGGTGAAAAAAAATAGACCCTGTTTTAAAAATTTCTAATGGTTAAAAAACGGGGGAAATCCATCGGTCAAAAATCCACGCATGCTCAGAATCAAGTCGACACATATCCCGAAGCATTGAACTTCTTTTTTCTCAGCACGTCGTAGTGTTTTACGTCACCTCGTTGGACACGATCGGAAGTCAGCTTCATCGGATATCTGATGAAAAAATCCATCGGTTCGTTTTCATCAGATGAACCGATCGTGTGTACAGGGCATTAGGGTTTTGGTGACCGTCAATGTCGCCCCAGTAGTCGGATGTGTGCGCAGTGGGGACTTCTGGCTGCAGCCAGGGTACGCCGCCCAGGACACAGTTAAGAAGGATTGTTCTAAAATTACCCACTGATCACATCAGTTTAAAAATCTTGCCATGTGGGTTGCCCTATGATATTTAAAAACATCAGGTAGGCCAATGCCTCTAAGGGACTTGGGTCTTGCCAAAAGTTGTTGATAATTTCTGTGTGCCTTGCCTGCCCACAAGAAGGTTGCGAACATACTTCTCAGTTGTTTTTAAAAAGGAGCTGGAAATATATCCTTTCCCTTTCCCTTTTAACCCTTTTTTTTTTGTTGTCGAAAATTCCAAGTGTGTGTACGCGGCATAAGGGTGATAGCGGAAATCCCTGCCGCATGCCGTTGTAAGGGTCAAAGGGTGCAGAAAGGGAGCCGTTTACTCTAATTGTTACTGTGGGATGTGAGTATACATACAGTATTTCTAATCCATTTAAAGCGGATGGTTCACCAAAAAGCAAATATTAAAAGCCAGCAGCAACAAATACTGCAGCTGCTGACTTTTAATATTAGGACACTTACCTGTCCTGGAGTCCAGCGGCGTCCGCAGCAGAGGATGAGCGATCGCTCGTCACCCTGCTGCTCCCCCCTCCATCCACGGCGAGGGAACCAGGAAGTGAAGCGCTCCGGCTTCACTGCCCGGTTCCCTACGGCGCATGCGCGAGTCGCGCTGCGCCCGCGATTGGCTCCCGCTGTGTGCTGGGAGCTGAGAGTTCCCAGCACGCAACGGGAAAAGCCCGTCTTTTGCCCGAGACTGCGGGCCGGAAGTGGGTGCGGATACCTGTCTTTAGACAGGTATCTGCACCCCCCTCCCCCTGCAAGGTGTCAAATGTGACACCGGAGGGGGGGAGGGTTCCGATCAGCGGATCTTCACTTTAGGGTGGAGATCCGCTTTAAGGAAGTTTTCCCCATACCCCCAGGAATTTTGAGAACTCCCATAAGGTGAGACCAGTCTACGTGGTCAAATGCCTTTTTGGCGTCAGTTGAGAGAAAAATAGTTGGAGTGTTTGAAATGTGTGCCCAGTTTATGGCATTTATTGCTCTAGTTGTATTGTCATTCACATCCCTTTGCAGTACAAACCAACTTGGTTTGGTTGAATGAGCTTTTAAATTTAAAGTCTGGTCACTAACATTTTTGCGAACAGCTTAAAATCTACGCTTAGTAGAGAGATTGGGTGATAATTCTTAGTAAGGGCTTTTTTTCTCAAACAATAGGTGCTGGAACTTAACCATGGCTCCACAAAACCCCTCCCCCTACACACACCCTCCAAATCACATCAAATACAGAGTGCAGAGTTGTCACTTGTAAACACAGAAACCAGACTTCTGTGTTTACAAGTGATAGTGGTGAGCAGGCACCAAAGGGTCTGAGCCAGAGGTGGTGGAACTAAGCTCCACCAAATTCTCCCTGAAAAAAAGCCCCGGTCCTTACACACAGGGCCACTGATAGAAATCATGGGGCCCCGTACAGCCTACCTGAATGGTCCCCTACAGCTCCACCCCTGGTCCCTCCTTCAGCCCCACCCCTGGCCCCGCCACTGACCCCTCCCCAGATCCCGCTTTGAAACAAAGTGCAGGTTTGTCTACAAGTGATAATTATTTTTCTCATCAATGCCGCAAATGCCATAATTGTGCTGCAAAACGCATGTGTTGCCTGCAGAGACAGTGCCACCCATGCTGCCTATGGCATTATGCCAATGGCGGCATTGGGTGGCACTGTCTGCAGCACAATATGGCATTAGCGGCATGGGTGGCACTGTCTCTGCAGCACATTACAGCACTGACGGAATGGGTGGCACTGTCTGCAGCACAGTATGGCACTGTCGGCATGGGTGGCACTGTCTGCAGCACAATATGGCACTGGCAGCATGGGTGGCACTGTCTGCAGCACAATATGGCATTAGTGGCATGGCTGGCACTGTCTGCAGCACAATAGGGCATTGGCGGCATGGGTGGCACTGTCTGCAGCAAATTACGGCATTGGCGGCATGAGTTGCACTGTCGCTCCAGGCAGCACATGTGTTATGGGCTGTAATGCATGTGCTACCTGCAGACAGTGCCACCTATGCCTCCAATGCTATATTGTGCTGCAGACAGTGCCACCCATGCAATGCCGCCAATGCCATATTGTGATGCAGACAGTGCCACCCATGCCGCCGATGGCATAATGTCATTGGCGGCATTGGGTGGCACGGTTTGCAGCACATCATGGCACTGGCGGCAGGGGTGGCACTGTCTCTGCAGCACATTATGGCATTGGCGGCACGGGTGGCACTGTCTGCAGGTAGATCAAGAGATACGCCGCGGAAATACTAAGAATAGCCGACGTACCTTTTTTTGCTATTCAGAAAAGAAGATACCCCGGAATTCTGGTAATATACGAGCGGCGTAACTCTGTTACATCGTCGTATATTAGTTGCAGTTTTACACTGGCTGCTAGGTGGTGCTTCCGTAGTTTTACACGTCGAATATGTAAATTAGGGATTTACGGCGATTCCGAACACACTTGCAGCGGGCCGTCATAGTTTACGTCATTTGCATAAGCGTTATTGCGGCGTAAGGTTACCCCTGCTATAGGAGGCGTAGCCAATGTTAAGTATGGACGTCGGGACAGCGTCGAATTGTACGTCGGTTATGTAGTTTGCGTAAATCGTTCGGGAATGGGGCTCGACGTAAATTACGTTCACGTCGTTTACATTGACAAATAGCAACGTGATTTGACGCATGCGCACTGGGATTCGTCCACGGACGGTGCATGCTCCGTTCAGAAAGAACGTCATGAGAGTGGGGTCATGATTCATTTACATGAATCACGCCCCCATCCTCAACATTTGAATTGCGCGGCCTTACGCCGGGCACTTTACGCTATGCCGCCGCATATTATGGAGCAAGTGCTTTCTGAATAAGGCACTTGCCCATAATATTTGCAGAGGCGTAGCGTAAAGCGGAAACGCTACGCCGCCGGAAAGATACACATTTGTATCTGAATCTGGCCCCTTGTTTCTCTAATAGCATTTGCCAGGAGTCTCAGATCTTCTAGTTTTCTTTTTGTTTACAAAAGTTTATTGTAAAGTATACATTAGAACACAAGCATAGGTAGAAAAAACATAACATTTTTCATAGGTATATCAATAACTTAGTAACACGTAAAGCATTTTGCAATGATTGGTCCCTGAGTGAGCAAAGGATAATCTTAGTAGCACATTATAATAATTTAATGTGTATAAAAAACAACGGAAACATCTCTTAGTAGTCTACCAATATGACCATTTGGCTTCAAAAATATGCAGGCTATCATTTATTGTGTGATAGATGTGGGCAGCCCCAGAAGATGTGGAGTAGCGTACCTTCTGATTGGCAGCCCCTGAAGCAGTCTGGGGAAACTGTCGGGTAAAAGGTATGGATTTTAGATGGTGTAAGGTACCATCTTGTGAATAGTTTTGTTGGGGTTTCTCTAAAGGATATTGCTTTGTTACTTTTCCTGAGATTTTCGGACATAGAATACCATGTGTCCGGGGGGAGGTCAATACCTAAATCTGATTCCCAGCGTAACATGGGTTGGGTTTTTTCAGAGGCTAAGAAATCATTGAGGGAATTGTAGAGCCTAGAGATCATGCCCTTGTCTCTGGATGAGGATTTGCATATTCTCTCAAAAATTGCTATATTTGGACTCGTGGAGAGTGAGAAATGTTTTTGAAAAAATTATTTGATTAAATGGAATCTCTCATTTTCTGAGGAGGGGAGGTTAAAGTCCTTTTGAAGGGAATCAAAACTTCTAAAGTTCCATTTGGATTGTAGCGAGCCTAAGGAAGTTAGCCCAAGGTCTATCCAGGTGGAGACCGAGTGCCTGTCTTTATATGCAAGAGGTATTCTGGGGTCGCCTAGAAATGACGTGAGTGGAGAGATTGTTGATGCTAGCGAAAAGGTGTCATTGGTGTTTTGCCAGAGTTTAAATGTATGAGCCACTATAATGTTGCGTTTAATGAGGTCTCTATACAGGACATATTTAGACCAAAGTATCCCTTGTAGGTGTAACGGGTATATAGATGAGGTCTCAAAGCTCATCCAGGGGATATTTTTATTTGGGGAAAACCATTGGGATATCTGTGAGAGACGCGTGGCTAAAAAGTATTTCCATAAGTTGGGGAGACCCAGACCGCCTTTGGACTGTGGTTTAAATTGTAGGGTGTAGCTATATCTTGGTCTCTTGTCAGCCCATATGAATGTGTCTCTGAAGTGCCTCGAGTTTAGATTTAGGGACATTGATTGGTAAGGTGCGAAAGTAGTATAAAAGTTTGGGGAGGATGTTCATCTTGATTGCGCAAACTCTGCCCAAAAAAGAAATTTGATAGGAGGACCAGGTTTTTAGGAGAGAAGTGATGCGTGCTAATAATGGGGTGTAGTTAGCCTTATATAGTACGTTGTAAAGAGGAGTGATGTTAACGCCAAGGTATGTAAATGAGGAAGAGATCCACGTGAAAGGGAAATTGGATTGGAGAAGGCTGAGTTCCGCTGAGGGGACGTTAATGGGTAATGCGGAGCATTTGCTCAAGTTGATTTTTAGTCCTGAGATTTTATAAAAAAATTCTAGTTGTCTGAGAAGTACCGGTAGGGAGGTATGGGGGTTTGTGATGTATATCAGTGCATCGTCAGCATATAAACTGACCTTATATTCCTGATGGTCCTTGGTATACCCTTTTATATCTGGGTTAGCTCTGATAGCCTGGGCTAAGGGCTCTATGGCTAAAGCGAAGAGGTGCGGGGATAGGGGGCAGCCCTGTCTGGTGCCTCTACTTAATAGGAAAAAATCAGAGTTGATACCAGGTAAACGGATGCGGGTCTGTGGGGAACTGTATAGAGAATTAAATCCCTGCAGGAATGCACCCGAGATTCCATATTTAGGAAGTAAGTAATTCAGGTATGACCAGCTGACACTGTCAAACGCCTTATGAATATCAAGACTGAGAAGACAGGTTTGGCGTGAATGGAGGTTAGCATCCTGGATAATGTTGGTAACAAGTCTGATGTTGTCTGTGATCTGTCTGTTGGGTATAAAACCAGATTGGTCGATGTGTACTAATGGGGAGATTACTTTGGCGAGCCTGTCTGCTAGGATCCTGCCAAAGATCTTAAAGCGGAATTCCGGCCACAATTTCACTTTTTAAATATAAATACCCCTGTAATACACAAGCTTAATGTATTCTAGTAAAGGTAGTCTGTAAACTAAGGTCCGTTTTGTTAGGTTGTTACAGCATTTAGATACTTTATAAAACAGGAATTGACTGGGGCCATCTTAAGTGTGGGAATCAGGAAGTCAGACTGTATGACTTCCTGGATTTCAGCCTTGCTGATCTCGCACATGCTCAGTGCTGCACAAGCAATCTAATAGGTTTCAGGTTAGGTTTCCATAACGGGAGTGTCAGAGGAAGTTGCTGCACCTTATCTATGCAAATCTCTCCTCCCCTCCTCCTTCCAGGAAATATACTAAATAATTTAAAATTGAGTACTGTCCGTGATACTTTTTTTTATTTGCACTAACATACAACTTTTCAGGACAAGCTTTCGGGGTGAAGGGGAAACACCCGAAAGCTTGTCCTGATAAATTGTATGTTAGTGCAAATAAAAAAAAGTATCACGGACAGTACTCAATTTTATCTGTCACAATTGCACTAATACGGCTTCAATCACGTCACTAAATCATTTGTTATGTAGATATATCTGCACAGCGCACCGCACCGATCACAGCACAACACAACGGTGTGACAGGGGCCAATGCGGTGTGACAGGGGCCAATGCGGTGTGACAGGGGCCGATGCGGTGTGACAGGGGCCAATGCGGTGTGACAGGGGCCAATGCGGTGTGACAGGGGCCAATGCGGTGGGGTCGATGCGGTGTGACAGGGGTCGATGCGGTGTGACAGGGGTCGATGCGGTGTGACAGGGGCCGATGCGGTGTGACAGGGGCCAATGCGGTGTGACAGGGGCCAATGCGGTGTGACAGGGGCCAATGCGGTGTGACAGGGGCCAATGCGGTGGGGTCGATGCGGTGTGACAGGGGTCGATGCGGTGTGACAGGGGTCGATGCGGTGTGACAGGGGTCGATGCGGTGGGGCTGATGCGGTGTGACAGGGGCCAATGCAGTGTGACAGGGGCCAATGCAGTGTGACAGGGGCCAATGCAGTGTGACAGGGGCCAATGCAGTGTGACAGTGGCCAATGCGGTGGGGTCAATGCGGTGTGACAGGGGCCAATGCGGTGTGACAGGGGCCAATGCGGTGTGACAGGGGCCAATGCGGTGTGACAGGGGCCAATGCGGTGTGACAGGGGCCAATGCGGTGTGACAGGGGCCAATGCGGTGTGACAGGGGCCAATGCGGTGTGACAGGGGCCAATGCGGTGGGGTCGATGCGGTGTGACAGGGGTCGATGCGGTGTGACAGGGGTCGATGCGGTGTGACAGGGGTCGATGCGGTGTGACAGGGGTCGATGCGGTGTGACAGGGGCCAATGCGGTGGGGTCGATGTGGTGTGACAGGGGTCGATGCGGTGTGACAGGGGCCGATGCGGTGTGACAGGGGCCAATGCGGTGTGACAGGGGCCAATGCGGTGTGACAGGGGCCAATGCGGTGTGACAGGGGCCAATGCGGTGGGGCCGATGCGGTGTAACAGGGGCCGATGCGGTGGGGCCGATGCGGTGTGACAGGGGCCAATGCGGTGTGACAGGGGCCGATGCGGTGGGGCCGATGCGGTGTGACAGGGGCCAATGCGGTGTGATAGGGGCCAATGCGGTGTGACAGGGGCCAATGCGGTGTGACAGGGGCCAATGCGGTGTGACAGGGGCCAATGCAGTGTGACAGGGGCCAATGCAGTGTCCAACGGACCGATCACAAGACACCGAATCGGTCCCTGTCACACCGCATCGGCCCCTGTCACACCACATCGGCTCAACAAATTGCATCACTCCCAGCTCATATGGATGCGTTTGACGGGCACATTGAGGCAGTGTTTGGCACAGTGGTTGCATTTGATGGCACAGTGAGGCAGCTGTTTGCTTGGTGCAGTGGCAGCGTATATGATGGCAAGCTTCACTCTCCCACCGGAGTCCCACGACTCTACCTCTCGCCACCCCCCCGGGCGCCGAGTACATAATTAGTGCAGTGGGCGGGGCTGTTACCAGTCTCTCCGCCTCCGCCCCGCCCTCCCGCTCGAGATACTTCTCACCTCCTCCCCGCCTCCTCCTTCTGTCTGTGTACTCACAAGCTGTCAGCTCTGAGGAGGCGTGTTAGGGGCGGGGTCATCGGCATACACTGTGTGCATTGCCAGTGAGTGAGGCAGCTGGCAGAAAGCGATGTCTGCTGCCATGAAGTGCTGGGCTGATATCGTGTGGGACAGTACACACCCCGCACAAGCTGCGGGGGGTGTGTGCCCACACATTAGCCCGCCCCTCCCAGGCAATTGCTACATGCATCAGCCCCCTGAAGCAGGACATAATTAGAGCGGTGGGTGGGGCTGATAACCATCTCTCCGCCTACGCCCACCCACCCGCTCGTTTAACAATTGCGGCTGAAGTCCCGCGATACTTCTGCCTCCTGGGGTTGATGACAAACATCTCCCAGGAGGCAAATCGGCAGTGAATGACGCAGAGATGCCACTGCGGCCGCGGCGGATGAAAACAAACGAATTTAGACAGCACAGTGAGTTTAAAAAAATAAAATTAAATAGATGCCAATTCGGTTTAAGGGGCCAGTTTCAAAACAGATGAGATAAAGTTGAAAAAGAGGGTGGAGCTCCACTTTAAGATCGTTATTCAGGACCGATATGGGGCGGAAATTTTGGGGGAGTGAATGATCTTTATTGGGTTTGGGAATTAAGGAGAGATTGGCTAATAACATTTCTCTTGGGAAGGAATTGCCTTCCAAGACATGATTAAAAAGGTTTTTTAAATGGGGGGGGCAAGAAGGGGGGCATATTTCTTGTAGTACAAGGAAGAGTACCCATCTGGACCAGGTGCTGTGGAGGTTTTGAGTGACTTGATAATGTGTGTAATTTTCTTCTAGTGTACAGGGTGAGTTAAGAGAGTCCAAATGTTCATGATTGAGGGAGGGAAGGTTAAGGCTATCGAGCCAAGATTTAGCAGCCTCACTTGGGGGAGTGTTGGGGTTTGACATGAGGTCTTGGTAAAAGGAGGTGAAAATTTCCATTACTTTTTGTGGATGGGAAACTAAGTTGCCATTGCTATTTCTAAGTTTGTATGTATGTGTAGGATTACTGTCTTGTTTGAGTTTCCTTGCAAACATTGCTGAGTGGGAATTGCAGTGCAGCATGTATTTAGCTTTGGAGAACCTGAGGGACTTCTCAACATTGGCTGAGAGGAGGGTGTCTAGGGACTTGCGTTTTTCTTGTATTTGTTGGGTAATGGCAGGATCAACTGCGTGATGTAGTTTGATGTACAGATGGTGAAGTTCGTTAGTGAGGCGTTTAATGTCTGCCTGTCTTTCCCTATTTTTGGATGCCGCTAAGCTAATTATATGACCCCTCAGAACTGCCTTGTGAGCAACCCAAATTGAGGTAGGTGGAGTTTCCTCATTAATATTGTCTGTAAAATAGTTTTCTATATGTGTGGATATGGTAGAATTGCTGGTGGGGTTTGTTAGTAAGGAGTCATTAAGACGCCAGTTATGGGGAGAGGGGGTTAGGCCTATGTATGATGTGGTGAATGTACATATATTATGGTCCGACCATGGGCAGGGGTGAATCTGTGTCTGAGTGGAATTAGCTAGTAGAATAGGAGTAGACATCACATAGTCGAGTCTAGCATAGCAGTCATGTGGATGAGGGTAATGAGTAAAGGCTTTGATACCGTGTTGTGGGCTCTCCATGTGTCTAGTAATTGTGCCTTATTAATTAAGCGGTTTATGGTCTTAGAAAAGGATTTAGTATGGGGGGAAATGGAACTTCTATCGAGGACTGGGTGGGCAGCTAATTTAAAGTCCCCACCGATCAATATGTGGGGTGAGTGATATTTGTCCAGAGTCTCGAAGAATTTGAGAAAAAAATAAGTGTGTGTATCATTTGGGGCGTAAACAGAGGCTATGGTGATTTCCCTGTTGTTAATGGTACCCTTGAGAATGATATATCTGCTCTCAGGATCTCTAAATACATGCCGAACATCAAAGATAATTGTGTTACGTATAAAAATGGCGACACCCTTTGTTTTATTGTCAAAGGTGGTATAGTATACTTGGTTATAGGATTTGTGAAAAAATTTGGGATGATTAGAGGATGCAAAATGAGTCTCTTGGAGAAGAAAAATGTCTGCACCCAGTTTTTTGTATTGCTGGAAGGCTTTTTTACGTTTGTTGGGGGAGTTAAACCCATTTGTGTTGTGAGATATGATTTTAAGACCCATAACTAAATTTATAACAATCTATCAACAGAACAGCAAAAAAGCTCAAAAGCCAACAAAATAATGGGATATCAGATTGAATTATGTAGGTGTCGCCCGTGACTAGCCAACCTTTATAATGCAGGAAATACTGAAAACATGCGAAGCGACTGCATGGAGTCAGTATCTCTGCCAAACATGTCAGTCTGCATGCAGGACAAAAATATGAGATAGGTTGGATATGCATACCTATGAATAAAGTGGAACAAGAATACATATACTCTATGCCTGTGTAATACAGATACAATTTTTCTAGAAGAGAATTGCAGGAGATAGTACTCCCGATATAAACCATAATCTGGAAAAAGGGTAGTAACCCGTTTGTTCTGGTTTTAAACAAAGCCAACATAAAGGAAGAGAGAAAAAGAAAAAAAAACATGAAGGATAAAAAAAAATTATCCTTATCCTGCGTCAGATCCAGCCAGGCCATCACGAGTTTTGGTCTAGATAGGGATCGAGGCAGGAGTGGGGTCAAACTAGCTGCGACGGACACACCTGGACAAAAAGACAGGTTAAACTGTAAAAACTTAGCATACCAGTGCATGACAACTTAAAACTGCAGTGCAGCAACAAATAACACTCTAAAATTAGAGAACAGGTCCAGTATAACTGACTGTAACATTAAATTATATGGGTGGAAGCAGGATAAGGATGTGACCCTGGGGTTTAGGATCACAACCATTCCAACAAGGAGGGAGAGGCCCAGGTGGAACATGTGGCAGTCCTGTGCAGCGCCCGGGGATTAAAGTTTAGTATAAGAACCTCTTGAGTAGCAGAGCATAGGGCAAAATAAGTTGAGGGAAAAGATATCCGTTAGAAAAGCATGTTTAGTATGAAAGGTACTGTATCTTGAAGTGTCTGCTACAGGATCTCAGTGGTCTCCAAACTGCGGCCCGAGGGCCGGATGCGGCCCTTCGCTTACCATAATCCGGCCCTTGGGGCAGTATCCCTCCTACTGATATGAGACACTATTCTGACACCGACAGTGGAGCACTATTTCTCCCACTGACCCTATTACTAATGGGGCACTATTCCTCCCTATGATACAAACGATGGGGCACTATTTCTCCCCCTAATACCATATGTTAAGTCCCACTTATGGCAAGAAAATTTCCACCCCCGCTTGCCAAAGTCCGGCCCTCCAAGAGTCTGAAGGACAATAAACCGGCCCTTTGTTTAGAATGTTTGTAGACCCCTGAGCTAGATGTATGGCTCAGTGAGAAGTGTTAGAGTTCCTCCAGCAGGGGGAGGCGGACCTCTAATGGGGGATGTGTGAGTTTAGTGTAATAGATCCGGGCTGTGTTAGTAAGTCTAAGAGGCCTCCTTTTCTCCCCTGCAGAGTCTGCATGGATCAGATGCAATGGAACACACTGAATCCTATAGTGTTAGGTATTGTTAAAGTAATGGATTAAGTTCCTGGAGTACAATATACTTCAGTGTGAATAGTGCAAAGCATGAATGAATGAATGAATGAATGAATGAAAACTTGTATAGCGCGGCACATGCGAACTGAATCGCCTCTGGGCGCTTGTTGTTCCTGTCTCCTTTGATATCAAAAGAGAAAAGTCTTGACCTTTTTCCTAAATGCTAGGTGGTTCTCCTCCAATGAAGAATCAATTGAGAGTTCACATGGGCTGGTATTACTAGGGGTTGAATAATCTTCTCTGGTCTCTCTGGCTGCGCCTGTTGGAAGGGGTAGACCAAATAGGTGAGGGTCTTGGGGTGGCAGGAAGCCGTGGATGAGGTTCGTTAGGCAAAAGACCTATTTTAATCAGCAGCTCTTTACCTTCAATCACATTATAGACTGTATATGTGGATCCATTGTGAGGTATGGTCAGTTTAAAAGGAAATCCCCATCGGTATTTTATCCTTGCTGATTGTAGGACAGATGTAACCTCTTTCATCCTGCGCCTCCTGTCTAAGGTAGCTGGGGAGATGTCAGGGAAGATTTGTATACGTTTTCCCTCAAAGGAGATGTTGGGGCTATTTCTGGAAGCACGCATGATGTCTTCCTTCACCAGAAAATCCTTCATGCACATGATGATATCTCTGGGGGGGTTTTCAGGGGGGGGGTTTGGGACGGAGGGCTCTGTGGATCCTGTCACAGGCAAAGGCGGATAATGGCTTCTCTGGAAGGAGACCATGGAATATCTGGGACACTGCCGGTAGTAAATCGGTGGTAGATTCAGGTATACCGCGCAGCCTAACGTTTTGGCGGCGATTTCTATTGTCCAAATCTTCAACTTGGGCTTGCATGAAAGCAAAGTTACCAGCCAGATTTTCATAGTCCTTTCTCAGGTCATTATGTGCTAGGGAGAGTTCATCATGTTTTGTCTCCAGGAGATCAGTGCGTCCTCCTATGCTAGCAATTTCCTGGGAGAGTGCAGCGGTGGATTTGTGTACCTCTTTTTCTATTTTATCCACTAATTTATTAAAGATTGCTGTGAGACTCTCATCTAGGTCAGCTTTGGAGAGGGGGGAGTTGTACTCACGGTTCCCCAGATCTTTGGGAGGTTGTGAGATGATTTCATTCTCTCCCCACATGCTGCTGCAGGCGCCATTTTGAGACATCTTCCCTGTTCTCTGCTCCATAGACAGAAGAAAGTTTGTCAGCGTGTGTTGCTGGATCCGATTTTTTTTCTGTCTTGTGCCAGGCATGCACCCCGTGTTCCCGCAGGGGTGCTGATGAATTTGGGGTAAAAACTAGCATTATAGCTCTGGGGAAACGGCCGTTATGTGTCCGGGTGTGGAGGATATGTGACTAGGCACTTTCCATCAGCGTTGCGCCGCGCATGCGCCCCCTTCAGATCTTCTAGTTTTCAATCAGGCAGACCATCTTGTTCCCTGTAGCTCTGCTGTTTTGGCAAAACCATTCCTTTGTCTGATTGTAGGATTAGGTGTTCTGGAAGCCAGTCCAGTGAGCCACAGTCCTGTGATTGGTGTGTCATGGAAAGTGAGCAAAATGTTAAGTTTTAAAAATGGTTTTACAATTATAGTGATCCTCCAGAAATGACTTTGCTCTTTAGAGTTTAGTTCAAATTTAATGACTAATGAATGAAAGGGTCTCGGTCTTTACATGGTCGTAGTTATGTAACTAAGGTCATGAGAATGGCTTTAGTTGTGGTATAATAAGCATTTACATTCCACAATGATATGGGAACAAGAAAAAAACATGCTATATAGTTATGTTTATACCAAATGACAGGACTGACTACAACTGCACTGTTATATTGGTTCTATTTTATTCGCCTAGCAAACTTCCATATTGCACCTAGAATATACAGCTTTGGTTTATACCCATATTGTTTTTAATGCTGTCTTCACTATCAAAAGACCCAAACACATCAATGTAGGAT
The DNA here is from genome assembly GCA_029574335.1 of Rana kukunoris. Taxonomy (NCBI): domain Eukaryota; kingdom Metazoa; phylum Chordata; class Amphibia; order Anura; family Ranidae; genus Rana; species Rana kukunoris. Next base: position 66,676,819 of record CM056049.1, on the reverse strand, counting down.
AAAGAGTTTCAATTGTCTTTAACCACATCAATACCGGGCATTTTTACCCCTTCCTGCCCAGGCCAATTTTCAGCTTTCATTGCTGTCACGTTTTGAATGACAATTGCACGTGCGACGTGGCTCCCAAACAAAATTGACGTCCTTTCCCCCCCCCACAAATAGAGCTTTCTTTAGGTGGTATTTAATCTCTGCGGTTTTTATTTTTTGTGCTATAAACAAAAAAGACAATTTTGAAAAAAATTCTTTTTAAAAAATATATATATTTTTTCTCAGTTTAGGCTGATATGTATTGTTCTACATATTTTTGGTAAAAAATCGCAATAAGTGTATATTGATTGGTTTGTGCAAAAGTTGTGCCTACAAAATAGGGGATATATTTATTATTATTTTTTTACTAGTAATGGCGGTTATCTGCCATTTTTGTCAGGACTGCGATATCACGGCAGACAGATCAGACACTTTTGACACTATTTTGAGACCATTCACATTTATACAGCGAACAGTGCTTTAAATATGCATTGATTACTGTATAAACATGATTGGCAGGGAAGGGGTTAACACTAGGGGGCGATCAAGGGGTTAAATGGGTTCCCTAGGGAGTGATTGTAACTGTGGGGGGAGGGGACTAATTGGGGGAGGTGACCGATCGGTGTCCCTATGTACAAGGGACACACCATCGGTCTCCTCTCGCTGACCGGACATGGATCTGTGTGTTAGGCCTCGTACACACGACCGTTTTCCTCGACAGAATCCATCAAGAAACTTGGTGGTAGAGCTTTTTTGTAGAGGAAAACGGTCGTGGGTATGTTTTTCATCGAGAAAACTGTTGTGGAACTTGATGAGAAAAAAAGAGAACAAGTTCTCTTTTTCCTCGTCCTGTTTCTCGTCGGGCTGGTTTACGATGAGAAACACATTCGTGTGTATGCTTAGAAACCCGTGCATGCTCAGAATAAAGTATGAGACGGGAGCGCACCTTCGGTAAAAGCATTTGTAATGAAGATAGCACATTCGTCACGCTGTAACAGACTGAAAACTGTAAATCTATAACAGTTCCCAAATCTAGGACCTTTCTGGACCTAGTCCATAACATGGGTATTACTAAACTTCTACTTAAGACGCAGTAACATGAGATTAGCAAAAGCAGCCCCAAGGGTTGTGCCAGTGGAATCGAACTTCCCCTGCCGTCTATGTGTTGTACGTCACCACGTTTGAGAACGAGGAGATTTGGTCTTGACTGTGTGTATGCACAGAAAGCTTGTCAAGTTTCTCGACAAGCCTAACAAGGAACTTGTCGAGGAAAACAATGTTTCATTTATGACGAGTTCCTTGGTGGTGTGTATGAGGCCTTACACACAGATCCACGTCCCTGGCTCTGTAACTGCCGATCGTGATATCTGGCAGACAACGCGGCCGCTAGGCATGCACATCGGCTACCGAGTGAGCCACCTTGTGGCCGTCATATGACAATAGGCGGGATGGGAAGCGGTTAAAATTGAATATTTTAGCTCTTAGGGATAGATGTAAGAAATGAAAGGGGATTGGCAAAGAACAGTCTGAAATGACATGCTTATGTTGATTTTTTCCTGTTAATGCTATTATTATTATTATTTTGATTATTATTTAGGTGGACCTTCACTTTCTCAATCAATGTTGACCATTTTGAATCCTAATGCCGCGGTCGTTTTTTGCGATGAAAAAAAACGACGTTTTTTGTGAAGTAAAAAACGACGTTTTTGAAACGTCACTTTCAAAGACGATGTTGCATACACACCATCGTTTTTTCACAAAAAACGAGGTTACGTTCACCACACTTTTCCTTGTCAAAATTTTTTATTGATACTTAATAAGTAGGATATACAAGTAGTGTATAGTGGTTACATTGTGAAAGAGAGTATTTTGTTATGTATACAGGTTATTTCGTAACAATTGCAACATGCATAGGGCAACATAACATATGGAAGAGAAGAGGTAAGAAAGAAAAGATGCATATACGAGATAATGTTGCGTCAAAGGTATTGGTTGTCAATATAATGCAATTACTTATACATCGAGTTTGGAAATTCTGGGTTGAATTTTCACATCAACCTTATTAATAAAAATTTATAAAGCATAAATCATATAAAATAACCAGTAGGGGAGGGAGGAATGTGGAGGGAAGGGGGGCTGGGTTAGGGAGGTCTGCAGGAGCGAGTCGAATTCCACAGTCATCGGTTAGATGTTTCTGTAGATATGCACGTTGATTGAGCTACCATGGCAATAACACTCTGTCATCAAAGGAGTTTGGTGTAACGTACAAGGTCCATGGTTTCCACAGATTTTCAAATTTAGTGATCGTATCTGTGTCTAATGCTTCCATTTTGGCGTGTGTCATTGCTACGTTCATCCTGTTTTTCACTTCTGTCATAGAAAGATTGGGAGTTCTCCAGGCTTTAGCCAGGGTTTGTTTCGCTGCCGTGAAGAGTTGCATTAGTAGTTTGAATTGTATGTTTGTTAGGTATTCGGGCTTCAGGTTCAGTAGGGCTGTTGTAGGATTCGGGGGGTTATTTTTCCCAGTCAACGCATTAGCTATATTGAAGGTCTTTGCCCAGAATGTTTGCGCCTTAGGACATGACCACCAAACATGGTAAAACGTACCTATAGCTGAGCATCCCCTGAAGCATTGCCCTGTATAATTTGGAGTGTATTTTGCTATCCTGGCCGGTACCAGGTACCATCTGGTTAGTACTTTATAATTAGTTTCCAATGCTATTATGTTTGGGGAGGCAGCTTTCGTGTTACGCCATATTTGGTTCCAGTCCGAAGTCTCGAGTTCAATACCCAGGTCCTCCTCCCATTTCCGAATATATGGTGGCCCTGTTGTGTTGTGGGTTAGTAAATGTTGATACAAAGCAGATATCGTGCCCTTAGCATGTGGGTCTTTTCTGCATATTCTTTCAAAGGGGGACTGCTGGGCGGATGGTGGGGTAGGGTTCAAGTATGGCTCGAAGAAGTTTTTTATTTGGAGGTATCTAAAAAGTTCTGAGTGAGGGATACCGTATTTTTTGCAAATTGACGGGAAGGGCAGGAAGTTCGAAAGTTCCAAAAATTTGTATAGGTGTATGCAATCCCTGTGTAACCATTCTTTAAATGTTTTGGGAAGAATCCATGCTGGATAGAATGCCGGGTTTTTGTAAAAAGATAGCATTAGGATATGAGGGGATTGTAAGTGGTATTTTGACTTGAATCTATCCCAGAGGGAGAGTGAGTGCTTAATTATGGGGTTATCTATGTTTTTACGTAATTTGGGGGGTATCCATAACAGGTTGGATATTGGAATGGGGTCACATTCCGTTGTTTCTATTGAAACCCAGAGAGGTAATTCTTGGTTCGCGTGGTATTTAGTGAGAGTCGCTATTTGTGCCGTTCTATAGTAGTGTGCAAAGTTTGGGAGTCCCAGCCCACCATGTGTTTTGGGGAGATGCAAAGTCTGTTGCTTTATCCTTGGCTTGGAAGAACCCCAAATGAAAAATGAGATCCTCCTCTGGATGATTCTCAAAAAGTAGGCAGGTATTGGGATAGGAAGTACCCTAAAGAGATATAGTAATTTCGGGAGTATCGTCATTTTCACTGCGCTGATTCTTCCAAGCCAGGACAATGGGAGATGGGTCCATGCCGCTAAGATGTTTGTGATTTGTTTTAAGAGAGTTGGATAATTATGTGAGAAAAGGTCAGAAGTGGCTGCGGTTAGGTGTGTTCCTAGGTATGGGATGCTTTTTTCTGGCCAATCGAACGGAAGGCCTGTTTTGGCTGCTGTCAATTCTAGTTTCGAGAGCGATATGTTCAGGGCCAGGCATTTTTTAGGGTTGATCATGAGTCCTGAAAAAGTTGCGAAGTGGTTCAGTATTGGGATAAGGTTTGGACCTGACACTTGGGGGGATGATAAAAATAGGAGAATGTCGTCTGCGAACAGACATACTTTGTGTTTAAGGCCGCCTAATTCTATGCCAAGTATAGTGGGATCCGATCTAATCTTTATTGCTAATGGTTCGATGAGTAGGGCGAACAATAGTGGGGACAGTGGGCATCCCTGTCGTGTGCCTCTTTTGATATCAAAAGTGTCCGATTTATATCCAGCGTACTTAACATAAGCTCTTGGGTTATTATATAGTTCCATTATCCATTTGATGTAGTTTGGGCCAAATCCCCAGTTTTGGAGCGTATAGTTTAAGTACGACCAAGAGACTGAATCAAAGGCCTGTTTAATATCCAGAGACAGAAAACAAGCAGGGATGCCCCTTTTTCTTGCAATATGTGCTAACAAGCAGGCCCTACGTATGTTATCGCCCGCTTGTCTGGAGGGTATAAAACCTACTTGGTCTCGATGGATCATTTTGCCTATGTGTTTATTAAGACGGGAAGCCAAAATTTTACCTAGTAATTTTATATCTGTGTTTATCATAGAAATAGGACGGTAGTTGGTACAGAGGGTATTATCCGTATGCGGTTTAGGAATCATGCATATCGTGGCTAGCAGTGATTCGGGTCTAAATGTCTTTTGTTTCAACAGGTCATTGAATGCGTCTGCCAATCTTGGTGAGATTAGTTCTGTAAAAGTTTTGTAATAACGTGCAGAGAACCCGTCTGGTCCTGGTCTTTTGTTTAATTTAAGATCTTTAATGGCCATGGACACATCTTCTTGTGTGATCAGTTCTTCCAGTTGCGATTTTTGTAATTGATTCATCTTTGGCAATTGGATTTGAGAGAAGAAAGAATTTGCTTCCGCTTCGCTAAATGTACCTGTTTCAGAGTATAGTGCTTTTAGGTGCGAACTAAATTTTCGTACAATCTTGAGCGGGTTGCTAGATGTAATGTTATTCGCTATCTTTAATTTTATGGGTTTAAATGTTCTATTTAGTGAATTTAGTGATCTAGCTAAGTATGTCCCTGGTTTATTCGCATTTTTGTAAAAAGTATGTTTTGATCTGTTAAGTGTTTTATTAGCTGATTCTGTGAGGAACAGGTCATATTCTAAACGTGCCTTATCTAAGCGTTTTTTGTTGGTAAGGGTGTTGTTGTCTTGCATGGCCAGAAAGGCTGAGTTGTATTCAGTTTCAAGTTGCTTCGCTAGATGTTTTCGTTTTTTTTTGAGGATTCCTAATTCTCGCTGGAGTGTTCCCCTTAAAACTGGCTTGTGTGCTTCCCATAATGTGAGTGGGGATATTTCTGGACTCATGTTAAGTTCTAGGTATTCTTTCAAAGCTTGCTCTATAGGCAGGCAAAGGGCGGGATGTTTGAGTAAAGTTTCTGGGAGGTACCAAGTAGGGTCGTGATTTTTTGGGATCGCAGATGCTAGAGTGGTGAGCACTGCGTTATGATCGGACCAGGGAATGGGGATGATACTTGAATTTAGAACTTCTGGGGCCATTCCAATTGTCACTAATATGTGGTCGATGCGACTGAATGATTGGCGGGGGTTTGAGAAGTATGTGTAGCTTCGCTTTGTGGGGTTGTACTCTCTCCAAGAGTCCACAAGGTTATATTTGGATAAGAGGCTTGGGAGAGTCCATTTAGGTTGGTACTTTGGTGGCGTATATGGGGATTTATCTAAGAATGGGAGGAGGACCTGGTTCGAATCTCCACATAGCAGAAGAGAGCCCATTTTATGCGTATTGACCGTTTGGAATAGGTGGGATAGAAAAGGTAGAGGATTGGCATTGGGAGCATAGTATGAGACTACTGTAATCGCGGAGTCCATAATATAGCCTGTTAGGATAAGGTATCTACCCTCTGGATCCTTGATTTCAGATTTTAGCGTAAAAGGTGTAGTTCGGTGAAATGCTATCAAAGTTCCTCTTTTCTTAGTGGAAGCTGATGCAGTATAAACTTGCGGGTAGGAGGCATTATAGAATTTAGGGGTTGTGTTGGGCGTGAAGTGGGTTTCCTGTAAACAAACAATATGGGCTTTTTTGGCTTGGAAGGATCTAAATGCCTTTGTACGTTTCTGAGGAACGTTGAGACCCTGCACATTAAGGGTCAATAAGTTTAACGGGGCCATGGCAGCTCAATCAATCTAGCAATCTTACCGTCATTCTGTGTAGAGTAGTTGTCCGGCTCGCTCCGTGCAGATATAGGGAGGGATGAGGGAAGGTAGGGTCCAAAACAAATAACCTTAAGAAAGGAGAATGAAAAATGAAATACAAAGCAAGTTAACAAGAATTCAATCAACATTAAGTAGACTATGTACATAGTGTTTGCCCGTGATGGGAGAATATGTCTCCCATCAAGGGGAAAGGGGGTCTCGTCGAGTCTCCACATAATACTATGGGGACCTGAGGAGACTTTAGAGAGGCACGTGTGGTTTCCATGAGTTGGAGTACCGCTTGTTGAGTGTACAGTAGAAACACCTAATCAGGCATCAGTTTTACTATACTTGGCTATAATGATAAATGAACAGGGTATAAATTGGATCTTGCTGGGTGAGGAGTAAGCTATATAGGTGGGGGAGAAAACAAGTGGGGATAAGGAAGTGAACTCTTCTTGCGTTAAACATCAGGTAGTAACAGTTGTCTTGTCGGAATCTGGTTACTCGTGTTAATTGTGGGATTAGGGTGTAGTGTTGTGATTCAGTGGGTCTCTGAACATGTTAGAATGTTAGTGTTAACAACGTGTATTGTTCTAGGTTGGCATTCAAGCCATGAGTAGAGTAACGTTGATAATTGTGAATATAAGGAGAGAACTTGCGCTAGATTTGTATAGTGCAGTGGAGGTGTTGGTTGCGGGCCAGGGGAAAGAGTGTAAATATGTATGATGCAGAGGTGTGAGGTGAAATGAGGGAGAGGGGGGTGAAAGACAGAGGAGGAAGTGAGGTGAGGATTAGAGTCTATTTGGGAAATGTATGTGTATCTAATTCCCTTTTTTGCTCATTGTAAGGTGAGGGGGGAATGGAGTCAAGAAAAGAGGGCATGTGGTCCTTTTGTTCTTAGAGTATACTGGGGTCCTTCCACTATTTGGCTTTCGTATTGAAGAGGAGGCAAGGTTTGAGAGAGTTCCATCAGATGCTCAGTCCATCGAGTCTTCTTGGTCCAGGGTCTGGGGAGCGAATCTCCCTCGCTTGTTTGAATGTTGCGTGCCATTGTTCTTCTCAGGGCGAGATGAATTGTTGTGGGAGGAATTTGATGCAGATCTTCTGCGTGAAGTGGTTGCTGTAGTTGGGTTTTCAATAATTTTGAGATCAAGTAAAGCTTGGTGCAATTGGTCAGAGGTTCTACATACAATTTTGGTTCCTTGATATGTGAACCGTAGGGAAAAGGGGAATCCCCATTGATACTTGATTTGACGTTGTTGGAGCTCCATTAAAAGAGGCTTCATTGCTCGCCTTTTGGATATAGTTAGCTGCGAGATGTCAGCGAATATTTGATAGCTGTGGCCTTGGAAAGACAGGTCATTTTTTGTTCTGGCTGCTTCCAATATTTGTTCTTTTGTCTTGTAATAATGGAACTTGGCGATGATGTCCCTGGGGGGACCTTCTGCTTTCTTAGGGGCCAATGCTCTGTGGACTCTGTCCATTTCCAGGCGTTCTATTGCAATTCCTGGTAACAATTCCTGGCATATCGCCAATGTTGTGCCTTGGAGGTCTATAATTGATTCTGGGATACCTCTAAATCTCAAATTGGACCTCCTTGCACGGTTCTCGTAGTCCTCTAATCTATTCTGTAGCACCAGGTTTTCTTCTTTGAGTGTGTCCAGCTCAAACTGGCATTCTTGTGTATAAATTTCAAGTTCCTCCATTTTTGATTCTAATACCTCTGTTCGGCTGCCTAGGTCTCTTATTTCCTTGGTTAGGTGTGAGGTGATCTGGTCCGAAGTGCGTTTCAGTGCCTTATTCAGCATTCTCTCAAATTGTGTCAGCAGTTCTGAGGGGATCTCTGCATTGTGAATAGTAGCCTGAGAGGATTTAAATTGTCCCTCATCTTCGCTGTCTGACTCAGTAGTATCTAAGGAAATATTTGGCTTCATTGGTCTGGCTGCGTTTTTCCTGTCTTTCCCTGAGGTGAGAGCCTCTGAGGTAGCTGAGGAGAATGGCGCCTTTTTTGTGGTACCTTTAGTGTGCTGGGTGCCGCTGCTGGTATTCGGTTTTACTTTATTTCTTGCACCTCCGAGCACCATTTTTGTATAGGGATGGTCCCCGTGTCTTCCGCGATCAAATATATTGTTTTCTGTTCAAATGCGGTTCCTATTTGCTGTGTTTATCCGCGGTTTTCTCCTTCATGGAGCGGAGCTCTAGTGCGGCATGACCGTCCTGCTAGACTCCGCGCGCGCGCTCCTCACCACACTTTTCCATTGAAGCTCGTTTCATAACTAGCTTCTGGGCATGCGCGGGTTGAAAAACGTCGTTTTAAACGACATTTTTGCTACACACGGTGACTTTTTGTGAAACAAAAAACGACGTTTTGAAAAACGACACAAAAAATTCAAGCATGTTGGAATTTTTTTTTGGTCGTTTTTTTTAAGACAAAAAACGACGTTTTGCCCCCACACGATCAATTTAAATGACGTTTTAAAAAACGACGTAGTACACAAAAGCATCGGACCAAAAACCTGCGCATGCTCAGAATGGACGCATGCTTGGAAGCATTAAACTTTGTTTTTTCATCACGACGTTGTGTTCTACGTCACCGCGTTCTGGTCTGATCGGATTTTGGTCCGATGGTGTGTACGCACATCAGACCATCAGACAAGTTCAGAGTTGTCTGATGAAAACGGTCCGTCGGACAAGTCTCATCAGACATGTCTGATCGTGTGTACAGGGCCTAAGTTTCCATGCCTAGGCAAATGATGTCCAATGTCCCAAGAGTCTTTATAAGTGGGAGAGGGGTTTATTCAGCTAAGCACACCCTCCTGCCAGCTAAGGGCAGATGGATTCCAGGAAGTAAATGTTACTTGAATCGCCTGCCCTTACTCAAGATGACCACAGTCAGAAATACTAGTGGGGTGCTTTTCAAAGTAATTTCTCAGCAAACAAAAAGCATAGAGAAATTATTAAATGGGGGAGTTTGGTTTGAGTATTAAAAAAAATATATGAAATAGTACTTTTGGTTTGTGGTGCTCAGATGCAGTGTAGTTCATCTTTAAATATTTACATAGAGCCAAAGCACTATACAAAGTGGAGGCAATTACATAAGAGATCAGAGGGCCCTGCTCGTTATAGCTTACAATCTAAAAGGGAGGGTCAAGTGATACAAAAGGTAAGACCTGTGGGGGGTGATCTGATGGAGAAAGTAAAAATACAGTTCATTAGTTAGAGGAAGGATGAGTCCCTCTGAAGAGATAGATTTTCAGGGTAGACCTTAAGGTGGATAGGGTAGGAGATAGTCAGACAGATTGGGGTAGGGAGTTTGAGAGGATAGGAGAGGCTCCAGAGAAGTCCTGGAGACAAAAAAAGGGAGGAGGTAACAAGGGAGCTATAGAGCAGAAGTTCTTGGGAGGAGTCAAGAGAGGTTTGGTTGGAGACTAGGTTAGTGATGTTGCTGGGGGCCGAGTTGTGGATGGCTCTATAAGTTGTTATTATTTAAAATTGTATTCATTTGATGAGCATAAGTCAATGGAGGGGTTGGCAGAGAGGGATAGCAGACACTGAATGGTTGGTAAAGTAGATGAGTTCACCACCAGCATTCATAATGCACTGCAGGGGAGCTAGCCTATGTGAAGGTAGGCCACAAGGAGGGAGTTACAATAGTCAAGGTGAATGATAACCTCAGAGTGAATTAGTAGCTTTGTTTATGTTTTGTTTTTGTGACAAAATTCAGAGCTAAGCATTGTGGGTTGTGTAGTTCAGAATGCTGAAGTTTTAAAGCCAGCAGGACTGATCTCAACTACAATTAACAGAATGCTGAGTGGACAGAACAGACTGCTGGGTAAGGATATAAAAGGGCTAGCGTGGCCTAGATCTTTCTCTTGGGACACCATTTGACTCTGCCAGCAGGAGGCCTGTGTGACAGTGAGCTGCTGTTGATTTGCGGCCAACACAGCAGGGAGACATTCAGCTATACTCAGAGGGACCTCTGTAGACAGCATTGCGTCTTCCCTGCAGCGGACCGGAGGGTATTCGTGGTCATCCAGAGACGCCTGCACTTCAGATCCAAGTAGGCCATAGCATGGTGTGGAGTGCGCCATTTTCAGAGCCAGGCTACAGAGAGAGTTCCTGATAGAGTCTTCTTTATCATCTACATTGTTGCCAGCTGTATCTGAGTTCCAGAGTGGTGAGAGGGCATAGCCCATCTTGTTGTTATAAGAGACTGTTTTCAGACATCATTCACATAGTTAAGCTTGGTGGTACTTGTAGTTCCACTGGATGTCAGTTCTTACGCTAGAGCGCTATAACAAACACTGGAATCAGACATCTATGAATTGTTCATGTAAGGGATGTCAAAATCAGGTACCCCATAAAAAAGGATTATAGTTCTGCTAATGGAGAAAGTAAAACTCATGGCATTTCTATTAAATTGCCAGTAGATGGCAGCATAGAGTGAAAAGCCTGAATGACATGACAGATCACATTCTAATGGAACCATTGCTAATAGCAGGGGAACCAAAAGACTGACCTTTTTCACACAATAGCAATTTGCTACCCAGTCTATCAGTCTGAATGTCATGTGTTTGTGTCATTGCAGGTAAGAGGGAGCATATTTAAGGCTATAAACAGGGTGAAAGTGATTTAATTTACATCATTGTGATCAGTAAAGGCTGCTGTGTGATTAATTAACCACTTCCCTACTGGGCATGTAAACCCCCTTCCTGACCAGGTGAAATTTCAGCTTGCGGCACTGCGTCGCTTTAACTGACAATTGCGCGGTCGTGCGATATGGCTCCCAAACAAAATTGGCGTCCTTTTTTCCCCACAAGTAGAGCTTTCTTTTGGTGGTATTTGGTCACCTCTGCGATTTTTATTTTCTGCGCTATAAACAAAAAAGGACGACAATTTTGAAAAAAAATACAATATTTTTTACTTGTTGCTATAAAAAATAGCCCAATTTAAAAAAAAAATTCAGTTTAGGGCGATACGTATTCTTCTACATATTTTTGGTTAAAAAAAAAAAAATCGCAATAAGCGACTGGTTTGCGCAAAAGTTATAGCGCCTACAAAATAAGGGACAGAATTGTTATTTTTTATTATTTTATTTTTTTACTAGTAATGGCGGCGATCTGCGATTTTTATTGCGACTGCGACGTTATGGCGGACATATCGGACACTTTTGACACATTTTTGGCACCATTCACATTTATACTGCAATCAGTGCTATAAATATGCACTAATTACTGTATAAATGTGACTGGCAGGGAAGGGGTTAACACTAGGGGGTGAGGAAGGGGTTAATGTGTTTCCTGCATTGTGTTCTAACTGTAGGGGGAGGGGGGGGTGACCGATCTGTGTCCCTATGTACTAGGAACACAGATCGGTATGCTCTCTCTATGACAGGACGCTGTCATTGTGAGAGCAGGCAATGAGAGATGATCTCATATGTTTACATATGAGATCATCTCTCATTGGCCCATCAGATCGCACCGCAAACGGCCACTCTGATTGGCCGTTCGCAGTGATCTGTGATTGGCTGTGTCCAAGGGACACAGCCAGTACACAAGTTCCCCGCTGCGCGCTCTGGAGCGCGCGCTGGGAACGAGGAAAGGGGCTGCCGTGAAAACACGGCAGCCCGGAGATTTAGAGCCACCCTGCGGCCGTATATACTCGTACGGCCGTAGGGAAGTGGTTAACATATAAACACATATTATTTTGTATGCTACCCAGCCTCTGTCTGAAGGTCATGTGTTTGTGTCATTGCAGAAACTTTTTAATAAAAACACTTCTGATTTCACCCGGCCCACTCCCTTCGCACATTGGAATTATTGACCATACTTTTAGCATATGTACAACATTTACGTGATTGATACTTGTACTGTAGCTGCACCAGATAACACCATCATACCTCCCAACATTCTGAGATGGAAATGAGGGACACCTATCACCAAAAGTATGCAGGCATAGGACACACCCCTTGTCACGCCCCCTTAAATGAGAATTGTATATACATCTATATAGATCAGACCAAAATGAGGGACAAATGAGGAAGAATGAGGGACAGAGGGACATTGCTCCAAAGGGACAGTCCCTCGAAATCAGGGACAGTTGGGAGGTCTGACACCATTAGGATCATATTAGAGGAAGTTACAATACAACAAGGATACCTTAAAGTTCTGACAAATTTGCTATACCCTATTATCAAGGATTACCTTAGTTACAATACAACAAGGCTAGCTGAAGACATCTGGATTTAAAGGAATACCCATTTACCTTTTGTTATTCTTTTCCTCATCTGCTTTAATTTCATCAGATGTTATTTAAAGGGAGCCAGCCTATTTGAATAGAATAGTCTGCATATTGGTTTGTTTATGTTGTGCAAGTTTTAATGGCCTATGGGTTGAGGACACAGAAGGGAGGAGCCTGACATAGAAGATACAGTGCCAGCGCTCTACCCTCCTGCTGACCTGTCCACATAGGTGTCCAGGGCCGATCCTAGGGTCACAGGCGCCTGGGTGCAGAAATATTTCTGGCGCCCCCACATGGGCATGGTTATCTTACTAACCCCTCCCCTTTACACATGTTTCTATGGCAACAACTTCACCCTGCAACTTCATCCCCACCAATTTGCTTTTACAATAACTTAGTCAACAGCTTTGACAAGTCAAAAAAAAAATGTTTTATTTATTGACAATTCTGTGTCAAGTGCATGTAAATAAAATAGTGCAAATAGTACAAATAGTGTACTTGGACTATAAATAACTGAACAATATAACATTTTTGAACAGAAAATTAGGTAGCAGAAAATCTATAACTACAGATGCAAAATATGCAAGATAGATTGATTCTGTACTTTTTACATTTTCAATAAATACAATCACTAAAGTGCAAATAACAGATTCATGCATACAATCACCAAACAGTGCAAATATCAATTAAATAAAGCTAAATAAAGTTAAAGTGGCTTGCTTCCCATCCTCCTTCTTAGCAACCAGCTATATACAGTGGGCCAGATTCAGGTACATCTGCGCATTTTTGGACCAGCATAGCACACCGCCTTTACGTTAGACTTGCGCAATGTAGCCGCGCAATCACCCTATTCTCGTCGCTTTTATGCACAAAATTGCGCATGCGTAACGTTATTTCAGAGGCGTAAGGTGGAGTATTACAAATTGGGAAGGACGTGGGCATGTTACATTGAAATGAGCAGTGACCCCATGCAAATGAAGGGCCGGCCGGCTCGCGCATGCGCGCTTGAAGCAGACCATGGTCAGCACCTCTGTGCGCATGCTCACAACTCGGGAACGGCGCAATCAGTGAAATTGGAAGTGGACTAGGGCAACTTAGTGAACTACGCAGACAGCATAAATAGACAGACACAAACGCACTTCCTTTGCAAAAGTACATCCCTTTGTATCCCTTCCTATACAGCAAGGTGCTTTTGTTCTATTAGCGTTTGTTTGTTTGTTTGTTTGTGACGTGCCTTTGAGATATTTGGGGACTGTTTTGCAGAGTGATTTTTGTCTTTTATGTGTTTTCTTTGTTGTTATTTTGTTTAAATTATATTTTTGCTGGGCATTTTTTATTTTTGCACGTCATTTATTTTATTTTTTTGGTTCTGTTTGTGTATGATTTTGGAATGTGGGGGTGATATTCCTGCGGGAAAAGGGGTGTCACCCTCATTTGTGGTGGAGAAGTGAAATCCAGGTCTGTGTGAATGGTGTATGAATGTACAGTGACATAATTGGAGCCGTAGCATGGCGTTGCTGCTCACAAGTCCTGCATGGTGGGCTTGTGCCAATCCAATGTGATGAGGATGTGATGTGTGTGTGCTAGGGACCACAGTGGTGTGCATGCATGCATTCTCATTGTGCCATGATTAATGTGTGTGTTTAACGTGCAAAGATGCATAATGTGAGCTGGCATGAGATGGGGTCATGAGATGGGGTCCCAGTGCATATGCAGAGTCACCTTGAAGGGAAAAGACATGAGAATGTTAGTCGTGCATGTGCCCCTTGTGATGTGTGCATCATGGGGGGGGGCAGTCATGCCTGCCACCCATGTCACTCACCAACCAGCCAGCTGTCCCCATACATGTTCTGTTCGCAATCTGTGGGGATGGGGCTCTGATTGTATATGTAGCTGTCATGGGTGTCATGGGTAGTGTCATGTATTGGGCTGGTGATGTCCTCCTGCAGGGTTGTGGTTAATTCCATGATGGCATGAGGGGTGAATCTGAAGATGCGATACACCTCAGAATCACTCATGCCATAGATGTCTATGCATGTGTGATATATTAAGTGAAGAGTGAGGGGCTTGTATCAGATAAGAATATTGTATTAGATTAGATTAAATGGTAAAGTTTATATAAGCAAAAAAAAGTAAAAAAAAAATAAAAATCCCGTGCCCTCCTCAGTGCCCTCCTCCTTCTTTGCTCATCTAAAGTCAGTAGTATAGCTATGCGCGACGATGCCCCTGGCATGTTGGCATACAGATTGTTGTGCAACACGTGTGACTGCTGAGCTCCTCACTAACAGTGTTGCTTTATCTGACATGTAGACGATTTTTCTTTTTTTAGACCAGCTTTTCTATGGTCTAATTTTAGACAGGACATTTTACTGTTGCGCACACTACGTAGCCTGCGCTGCCCCAACGTTCTTTTGTGGATCCCCGTAAGTCCCTCATTAGCATATTTGACTAGCAAATCAATGGTCTGTCTAGCGCAGTTTTGCGCGGACGGATGCGCCTGTCTAACGAAATTACGCTGGACAAAAAAAAGGAGATTTCTTGCGTATCTCGTTTTGGGGATGCCGTGCATCGAAACGCACGCGCACAATTAGACTTACGCCGCGCATCTCCTGTTACGCCGGCGTAATCGCTCTGTGAATCTGGCCCAGTGTGTTTAAAGAGGAAAAAAAAAAACACAAAATGCATAAAAACTGCATGCAAAAGGGAGGGTTTAAAAACACAAAAAGCTCTGCAAAACATGCCTGAAAAACGCATCAAGCACAGCAGCCTAGATGTAAATCTAGCCTTAGAGTGCTCTGATTAACCCCAAATAAAGTTCACTTGTTCTAGTAGGTCTTTCCTAACATTTTCTTAGTCGCATCCTACAGCAAAAGCCATGCTCCGCAGAGAGCTTTCAAAGCATCAGATGGATCTCATTGTTAGAAGGTATCAGTTAGGAGAAGGGTATAAAAGAATTTCCAAGGCATTAGATACACCATGGAACACAGTGAAGACAGTCATCATCAAGTGGAGAAAATATGTCACAACGGTGACATCACCAAGAAAAAGACGTCCCTCCAAAATTGATGAAAAGAAAACTGGTCAGGGAGGCTGCAGAGGCCTACAGCAACATTAAAGGAGCTGCAGGAATATCTGGCAAGTGCTGGCTGTAAGGTGGTACATGTGACAACAATCTCCCGTATTCTTTATATGCCTGGGCTATGGGGTAGAGTGGCACGCCTTTTCTTAAGAAAAACACCCAAGCCCAGCTAAATATTGAAAAAACACATCTGCAGTCTCCCAAAAAATGTTGGTACATTATCTTCTAGTTGTGAGACACTAGGAAAGGATGCATGCAGTTTGTACACATTGATTATTTTATCAAACAAAATGAACTCTTCGAGCCTTGGCAACAGCAAAATTTCTAATCACATCATTTATATCCAAGTCTTCGCAGAAGGATTTTTCGATGGATATAATGGATAAGTTGGTAAGTCTTGCCTGGGACATCGTGGAACGGAGATAATTTTTTATCAGCTTTAGTTTGGAAAATGAACGTTCCCCAGCAGCTACACTTACAGGAAGTGTCATCAATATTCTCAGTGAAACAGAAAGGTTTGGAAATGTGTTGGTCAAGTTATTCTCCACTAGATACTGCAAGATGTTGGTGATTGTCATCTCCTGGGTTAGAAAAGGTCGAATGATGTCCAGTTCATCACAAAGATCTATTCCATTAATGTCAGAGTGGGATAACTGGCTGTCAGTTAATTTGTTTTGCAGATCCATGGAACACTTCAATAGATCTTTTTTGTCCATAACATGTTTTGGGATTTCATATAAAAATGAAAATGTGTCACAGTGGCTCTGAAGTAATGTGAATCTTTCATTTATGGACTGGATTGATGTGTCCAAAACGGCAAAGAAAAAATTCACTTTAAAATATTGTGTAGGGTCTGCAAGAGACTCATCTTCATGTTCATAGTCAAAAATCTTCCTTTTCCGTCGAGGTCTAATTGTAAATGCATCAGGAAATTTTGCTTCACAATCAAGCTTTTCAGCTATTCCTTTGGCGTCAGCTAGCGCATTATCAAAGCCTTCATCAGACCTGTATTCCACCAAGTGCTTGATCAACTCTTCTAGTTCCTGTACACAGCCTGATAGGTTTGATGTAGTTTGCTGCAGAATTTTGCTGAGTACATTCACTTTTGATAATAATTCGTACCAAATGACAATGGAACAGATGAATTTGAATGATTTTATTTTCGTTGCCAAGGACTGAGCTTGATGTTTAGTATTAATGTCCCTGTTGTCATCATCTGAGATGTCATACAATGCATCAAATACCTCAGGTAGGAAGTATCGCAATGGTTTAATTGCTGCAACTCTGCTTTCCCATCTGGTATTGGAGAGTGGTTTTAAAGTTAAATTTGTAACGTGCTCCTTGAGTACTTGCCACCGTTGGGTGGATGAGACAAAGAACACATAAAGTTCTTGAATGATGCCAAAGAAATCTATTGTCAGGAATGAAATCTTTGCAGCGTCATTCACCACCAAGTTGAGAGTATGTGCACTGCATGGCACAAAAAAGGCTCTTGGATTGATATTGAGTATTCTTTGCTGCAAACCGTTATGTTTTCCTTTCATGTTTGCGCCATTGTCATAGCCTTGGCCACGCATATTCTCAATTGCAATGTGATTGTTCTTTAGGTAGGCCAGTAAAAAGGATGTCAGTCCTTCAGATGTTGTATTGTTTACTGGACAAAAATCAAGGAAGTGTTCTCCAACTTCAATTTTTTTTGCACTTTGATCTAGAACAACAAATCGGACAACAATACTAATCTGCTCAGTGTGGCTCATATCAGGAGTACAATCCAGGGTAATGGAGAAATATTTGGACTCATTTAGGCTTCGTATAATTTTTTCTCTTATTTTTAAAGCCAACTATGGCAATTATCTCATTCTGAATCTTGTAACCGAGATAATGTGGCATTTGTGAATGCTGTGAAATGGAGCACTGAATTCTCTGAATGTGTAGATATGATGGGATCAAATTTCCCTATCATTTCAACCAATTTCAGGAAGTTACCATTATTGTTTTCAAACAAACGGACATCACAGCCACGAAGCGCCAGATTTTGTCCTGCTAAATACAGGATAATGTAGATTATTCGCTCTATGACAGAATACCAGCGTTTCTCTTCTTGTTTAATGATCTTTTGATTGATATGATCAATGGTTGTTCCCTTTTCCAGAGCTGTTGAAAGATCCATCCATTTCTTATAATTTGTGATATGGATTGGATTTTTTTCATGTCGGCTTAAATGTCTTGTCAGATGCTGCCAATCATTAAAGCCTTGTTTTGAGGCCAAAGCCATATTGGGGCTGATTTACTAATGAATCTGCGCTGCGCCGGTACATGCCTTAATTAGTGCGCTGGATGAATCCCTAATTAGGCGCATGAACCGGCGGCAGCAGCAGCGCGATGTGATTGATAAGTAAAGCCGCCGCCGAACTCCCTGTATAAGTCTATGGGGGGAAATCTTAATAGTGAATTTTAAAGGCTAATCTGCAAGTTTTGTCCTAAAAAGTGTTTGGGGACCTCAGTCCTGCCCCAGGGGACATGTACCAATGCTTTTTTTATTTTTTAAAAAGGCCGTTTTTTCGGGAGCAGTGATTTTAATAATGCTAAAAGTGCAATAATAAAAGTGTAATTTTCCTTTAAATTTCGTAGCATGGAGGGCTCTAATGTCAGCATGTGAAAAAGCGCATGTTTCCCGTGGTTAGAACTGTCTCTGCACAAAATGTCATTTTTCAAAGGAAAAAAGCCGTTTAAAACTGACTCGCGGCTATAATGAATTGTCGGCTCCTGGAAATTGCAGGAGAATTCATTCATTAAAAAAAGGGAAAAAAAAGCGTGGGGGTCCCCCCAAATTCAATAACCAGACCCTTTAGGTCTGGTATGGATATTAAGGGGAACCCCGCCGTCAATTTAAAAAAAAAATGACGTGAGGTTCCCCCCAAATATCCATAACCAGACCCTTCAGGTCTGGTGTGGAATTTAAGGGGAACTCCACCCCAAATTTAAAAAAAAATGGCGTGGAGTCCCCCCTAAAATCCACACCAGACCCCTTATCCGAGCACGTTGACCTGGCCGGCCGCAGAAAAGAGGGGGGGACAGAGCGCGGCCCTTCCCCTCTCCTGAACCGCACCAGGCCACATGCCCTCAACATTGGGAGGGTGTTTTGGGGTGCCCCCCAAAACACCTTGTCCCCATGTTGATGAGGACAAGGGTCTCTTCCCCACAACCCTTGCCCGGTGGTTGTGGGGGTCTGCGGGCAGGAGGCTTATCGAAATCTGGAAGACCCCTTTAACAAAGGGGCCCCCCAGATCCCGGCCCCCCCCCTGTGTGAAATGGTAATGGGGTACCTTGTACCTCTACCATTTCACGAGAAAAAAAAATGTAAAGGGTTAAAAACGACAAGAGCCGGTTTTTGACAAGTCCTTTATTATCTTCTTTCTTCTTTCCTTCGGGTTTCTTCTTCCTCCTTCTTCTTCCTCTGCTTCTGTCTTGGGTCTTCTATTCCCGCATCTTGCCCGGCGTGTTCTTCCATCTTCTTCTCCTTCCGCTGTCCTTCTCGTCCGCATCTTCTTCTTGTTCTTCTTCGCCGGAGCGGCCGCTTCCAATTGAAATCCCCGCTGTCTGCCGGACCACGCCCCCCCCCCTCTGACGCCACGGGCAAGCTCTTAGGAGTGTGCTGCCAGTGCGTCAGAGGGGGGCGTGGTCACATGTCAGAGGGCGGGCAATTCAATTTGAAGCTCGTGCGCGGCTTTTTCTTTGCCAGAGTCGCCGCTTCCAATTGAATTGCCCGCTTTCTGGAACATGTGACCACGCCCCCCTCTGACGCACAGGCACCACACGGGGACTTTCCTAAGAGCTTGCCCATGGCGTCAGAGGGGGGGCGTGGTCCGGCAGACAGCGGGGATTTCAATTGGAAGCGGCGCCTCTGGCGAAGAAGAAGAAGGAGAAGAAGATGCGGACGAGAAGGACAGCGGAAGAAGATGGAAGAACACGCCGGGCAAGATGCGGGAATAGAAGACCCAAGACAGAAGCAGAGGAAGAAGAAGGAGGAGGAAGAAGCCCGAAGGAAAGAAGAAAAGAAGATAATAAAGGACTTGTCAAAAACCGGCTCTTGTCTTTTTTTACACTGACACTTTTTTTTTCTCGTGAAATGGTAGAGGTACAAGGTACCCCATTACCATTTCACACAGGGGGGGGGGCCGGGATCCGGGGGGCCCCTTTGTTAAAGGGGTCTTCTGGATTTCGATAAGCCTCCTGCCCGCAGACCCCCACAACCACCGGGCAAGGGTTGTGGGGAAGAGACCCTTGTCCTCATCAACATGGGGACAAGGTGTTTTGGGGGGCACCCCAAAACACCCTCCCAATGTTGAGGGCATGTGGCCTGGTGCGGTTCAGGAGAGGGGGGGGGCCGCGCTCTGTCCCCCCCTCTTTTCTGCGGCCGGCCAGGTCAACGTGCTCGGATAAGGGGTCTGGTGTGGATTTTAGGGGGGACTCCACGCCATTTTTTTAAAAATTTGGGGTGGAGTTCCCCTTAAATTCCACACCAGACCCGAAGGGTCTGGTTATGGATATTTGGGGGGAACCCCACGTCATTTTTTTTTTAAATTGATGGCGGGGTTCCCCTTAATATCCATACCAGACCTAAAGGGTCTGGTTATTGAATTTGGGGGGACCCCACGCTTTTTTTTTGGTGTTTTTAATGAATGAATTCTCCTGCAATTTCCAGGAGCTGACAATTCATTATAGCCGCGAGTCAGTTTTAAATGGCTTTTTTCCTTCAGAATGTCATTTTTCACATGCTGACATTACACCCAGGGCCGCCATCAGGGGGGTACAGGCAGTACACCTGCAGGGCCGCCATTAGGGGGGTACAGGGATTACACCGCCCGGGGGTCCCCAGGGGCCCCCAGGGGCCGGGGTGGGAACCACCCTAAAACAAAAAAAACCTTTTTTTTTAGTTTTATTTTTTTAAGGGCTCCGAAGGTCCCCAGGGGCCCGGAGGCCACTAAGGGCCCCAGATGGCAAGCCCTTTTTTTTAAATAAAATATATATATTTAAAAAAATATATATTTTTTTTTAATATATTTTTTTTTTTTTTTTTTTATGAAAGGGCCCAGAGGTCCCCAGGGCCCTGGAAGGCAACCCCCTTGTTTTTTTAATTTGTTTCGATAAATGTTATATTTAAAAAATATATATATATGTATTTTCTCTCTTTTTTATTTTTATTTTATAAAGAGCACAGAGGTCCCCAGGGCCCCGGATGGCTACCCCCCTTTTTTATATATATTTTTCTTTATTTCTTATTTCTGTCAAAATTTTTGTAAAGGCCCCCCCCGCTTCTCAATTTCATGCGGCAGCACCCCCCCCCCCCCCGGTTCTCTGCTCCAGGGGGCCCATGCCTGAAGCTGTGTAAGGGGCCCCAAAATTCCTGATGGCGGCCCTGTACACCTGTAAGGGGCCCGGGGGTCCGGAGGTGCCCAGATGCCTGGAGGCCCCCCAGCGCCCCAGATGGTAACCCCCCTCTTTTTTTTTTTGTATATATATTTGGTAGTTGGTTTTTGTAGGATTTTTTATTAAAGGGCCAATTTTTGGAATTTAATATTTTTTAGCAGTCTGGAGGTCCCCAGGGGCCCAGAGGCCCCCAGGGCCCCGGGTGGCAACCCCCCATATTTTTTGTTATTAAAGGGCCAATGTTTTGTTTTAGGGGTCTGGAGGTCCCCAGTGGCCCGGAGATCCCCAGGGCTCCAGATGACAACCCCCCACCTTTAAAAAAATAACAAAAAAAAAAAAATTATATATTTGTTGGTAATTTTTTTTACATATATATATATAATATAATTATGAAAGCTCCCAGAGGGCCCCAGATGACAACCTTTTTGCTTCTAAAAATGTTATAAACATTTTCCCCAGGTTTGTTATTTTTTACTTTAATTTCTTTTTTAAAGTGTATTTTGTGCGTGAAGTCGAGAGAGAGGAGCTGGACTTGCAATCGCCATCCTTCTCCATGCCCCCGGTGGCAATGGTGGGTGCGAGGGGGGCCTCCCACTTACCCCACCTGCTACACTTGGGAGCCCGATGGGACAGAGGGACTCCCCCTATGAGGGAGTGTAGCCCACCCAGCCAGCCCTGTAGGTCCTTCGCCTCCCTTTATTTTAGGAGACCTCATGGCCAAAGTGCGTGCAAGTGTGGTGTTTTTTGTGGGGGGGGGGGGTGGGCGTACTAAGCACAGGCGTACCTTGCATAGCACACCCACCGGGAGCCGGGCTGACACCACCAAACTCAATTCACATGTAGCCGAGACCGGGATCCGAACCCTTGGCTGCAGAGGTGAACGGCTTGTCAGCGCAGTGCCATTCACGTTGAGCCACCACAGCTCCCACCCAATGTTATTTTTTTTTTAGATTTGTGGTAGTTATTTTTTATTTAAGGGCCCAGAGCTCCCAAGGCAACCCCCTTTTTTATTATTTTATATATATAGATATATATATATAGATATTGTAATTTATTTTTCATTAAAGAGCCCAGAAAATCATTTTTATTAAAGGGCCCAGTGGTCCCCAGGGCCCCCGGATGGCTACCACCCTTTTTAATATATATTTTTCTATATGTATTTTTTAGTAAAGGAACCCCCCGCTTATCAAATTGCGGCAGCCCCCCCCCTTCTTAATATCAGGCGGCACCCCCCCCCCCTATTCTCTGCTCCAGGGGGCCCATGCCTGAAGCTGTGTAAGGGGCCCCATAATTCCTGATGGCGGCCCTAATTGCCCCCCCCCCATGGTACGAAATTTCAAGGAATTTTTCACTTTTATTGTTGCACTTTAACCACTTCCATACCGCGCCTATTCTGGCACTTCTCTCCTTCATGTAACAATTATATTTTCTTCCTTGAAACTTACTCAGGACCCCCAAACATTATATATATTTTATTTACAAACACCCTAGGGAATAAAGTGGCGGCCATTTTTTCGGACACATTTCCAACAGTATTTGTGCCAAAAATTTGCAAACGTTTTTTTTTTTTTTTGGCTTTCAAAAAAAAAACTGTTTCATGAATGACAAAATAAGAAAGCAGTAAAGCTAGCCCAATTTTTAGGGATAAGGTAAAAGATCATGTTACACCGAGTAAATAGATACCTAACTTGTCACGCTTTCATATTGCGCACACTCATGGAATGGCGCTAAACTTCGTTATTAAAAATCTCCATAGGCAACGCTTGACTTTTTTTCTCAGGTTACCACTTTTGAGTTACAGAGGAGGTCTAGTGCTAAAATTATTGCTCTCGCTCTAACGCACGCTATGATACCTCACATGTGGGGTTTGAAGGATGTTTACATATGTGGGTGGGACTTGCATGCGTGTTCGCTTCTGAGTGCGAGCTACTAGGGACACGAGCATTTAAATTCCTTTTTTATTTTATTTTTTAACTTAATATTTTCATTTTTGCACTTGTTTGTCCCTTTTTTTGTATTATTTTTCACTTTTCTTCCTATTACAAGGAATGTAAACATCCCTTGTAATAGGACTAGTGTGTGACAGGTCCTCTTTATAGAGAAAGGCGGGGTCAATTAGACCCCACATCTGTCCTCCAGGCTGGAAAGCATGGAATTGGTAAAAAAAAAAACATCTCATGCTTTCAGGTGCGATCATGTTCGTTCAGCACAGTAGTGTAGTGTGTAGCAGGTTCACCTAGCAGCAAAAGGGTTGCTGGTTCGAATCCCGCCCGTGACACTATCTGCCTGGAGTTTGCATGTTCTCCCTGTGCGGGTTTCCTCCCACAATCTAAAAACATGCTGTAAATTGGATCCTGTCTAAATAAGCCCTAATATGCAGTAGGATATTTAGGTTTTGTGCTGCCCTAGGCCTGACCAAATTTTGGCACCCCCCTAATAGAAAAATGACCCACCCTTCCTGTCAAGGCCACACCCTGTTTTTTTATGACCCACCCAGGAATTTTCAGGGGACACACACAAGTTCTGTGGGGGGGGGGGCACAGGAGACCCTTAATTTGCCTAGTTTTTCGATCACTTCCTGTTTGGCTATGGGGCAGGAAGTGAAGGCCAATCTCCCCAAACGGACAGGGATAATACAAAATAAACTGACAGAGCTTCTAACCCCCCCCCCCCCAACTCTATCCAAAATGAAAGAAATCCAAAAAATAAAAGTGATGATTATTGTTCCAGTTTAACCCCAAATTTCAGATCATTTTATTGAGAGGCTTAAGAAAAAATAACCATGCCAATAGGCCAGGATCCAGCGTTGCTAATACGTATGAATGTGTGTTAGGGACCCCCACAAACACCACCCAATGTTAAATCAACTATTTTCTTGTTTGTTTTGGGGATGCCTGCACCCCTGATAGGGTAAAGACACCTCACAAATGTTGTCACTTTCTACTTAATTCATTCACTTCCTGCCACACAGCCAAACAGGAAGTGAGGGAAACACCTGAGTAATGTTTTGTTGGGGACACACAGATCAATATAAATAGTTTCCCATTTTGGAAATGGCATTTTGCTGTGTACACCCCAAATTAGTAGGAATCTTGGACTTTGGGGTCCATTTACTAAAGGCAAATCCACTTTTGCACTACAAGTGGACAAGCAAGGAAGAAAACTCAAAACTTGGAAGTAAAAACCATCAGTGCTTCCCTTCTGATTTTCATTGCCTACGCTTCTACTGCAGAGCGGCTTTGCCTTTACTAAACCCCAAAATAACTAATCATTTGGGGTGTACACTGCAGTGCAATTTGCTTAATGGTGACACTAGTTAGATTGACCTGTGTCCCAAAGAAAAGACCATTGGTAGGGTTTTAACCTCACTTCCTGTTCAGCTGTGTGACAGGAAGTGAAGCCAATTTTAGGAAAAGGGACACAAAGCCCAGCCTAAAAACACTAGCAGGGGTTCTAACACTCAATTGGCTTCCCTCAAACAACCCACAATTAGAATAGGATTGTCTTGTGCTAGTTTCAAGCACAGCGCTGTAAATCAGCACTTCAAGCCTGTCCACCAATACACCACCCCCCCCCCACCCCCCCTCCAACAGGCCATGTTTGCAGCTTTTCCTACATCTTGCACATGTGCTTTAAAATGTCAGTCTGGACATCAGTTCTAGGAAACATTACTTACCGCTTTGTCCTTCCTTTTCTGGTGACTAAACATTTCATGCATACACACCAGGAAAGAGCTTAGAGACAAATCACACTTGATGGTTTAGGCCCAAACTAGTTCAGCTGCAGCGGTTGAAATCCATAGCAGGAAAAAAATATCACAAAAACTTCAAAATTTGAAAGTAATTTTATTGGTCCACAAAACAAGGAAAGCAAAACAAAAAATTACAAATAAACACACCAAAAATATATAAAAACACCTAAAAACAAAAAAGACCAACGTTTATTTCACAGTCATTGGAAAATAAATCATGCTTTTGAAATAACAGGATAGACCCACAGGATTAAAACATTAGTCATTAACATCTTGAGAAACATTTAGCAAAATTATGTAGCAGAGAAAACATCAAAAAATACAAAACTTGCTCCAAAACATCTCTGTTTCACTCCGCCATTACTTCCAGCCAGCAAATCTGCCCCCTCTGAGGGGCAGCTGACACGTGCAGTATCCACGCTTTTTATAACATGTGTGCTAATGAACCAATTGGAAACACATGAAGAAATGTCAGCCTCTAGTTTGTGTGCACTTGTAACTGCTTACACCTGTTAAGGATGTCCTTAAATTACTAAGCCAAAAAAACAGCTTTCTGAGCATGCTCAGAAAGATGCAAGTCATTTTCAGGATGAAACTTCCAACTTCTTTTTCTAACTGTTCGAGCATGCCCAGTTCACTCGAAATGCAGTACCAGAATCAAATCTGCAATGGCGGATGAAAGCATTAGAGGTGTTTAATTTTTTTTTGGTCCCCATGAAGTGATGCTTTACAAGCTGAACGGGAGGTCTTATAGAATTTTTACGTAACAAACCTAAATAGTAATAATTTAAAAGCCCCTGTCCCTAGTAGCTCGCAGTCAGAAGCGAACAAGCAGCATTTTTATTGTTTCCGGTTACCAGTTTAGATTTACAGATGAGGTCTAGTGCTATAAATATTCCTCTTGCTGTTACGCACGCTATGATACCTCACATGTGTGGTTTGAAGAATGTTTCCATATGTGGGCGGGCCTTAAATGTGTAAGCCCCGCCCACATATTGAACCCCCGTTCAAACCCCACATGTGAGGTATCATAGCGTACGTTAGAGCGAGAGCAATACTTTTAGCACTAGACCTCCTCTGTAAATCTAAACTGGTAACCTGAAACACATAAAAAAGCGTTGCCTATGGGTATTTTCAAGTACTGAAGTTTGGCGCCATTCCATGAGTGTGTGCAATATTAAAGTGTAACATGTTGGGTATCTATTTACTCGGTGTAACATCATCTTTCACATTATGGCCATAAATTGGGCTAACTTTAGTGTATTCTTAATTTGTAACCACTTGAGCCCCAGAGCATATTACTGGTCACTGACGGGGCCATTTTTTGCATTTCAACACTGCGTCATTTTGACTGACAATTGCGTGGTTGTGCGACGTGGCCCCCAAAAAAATTTGGCGTCCTCATCCTCCCCCCCCCCCCCCCCCCCCTAAAAAAATTTTTTTTTTTTTTTTGTTGGTGGTATTTGATCACCTCTGCGTTTTTTCTTATTTTTGCTTGACCCAAAAATATAGCGACAATTTGGTAACTAAAAAAACATCTTTTTTACTGTTTGCTATAATAAATCTCCCCCAAAATATATTCAAAAAATGTTTGCCCTCAGTTTAGGCCGATAAGTATTCTTGGACATATTTTTGGTTGCAAAAAATCACAATAAGCGTTTGATTGGTTTGGGCAAAAGTTCTAAGTAGGGGTTGGTCTTATGGGTTTTTTTGGAATAATTTTTTGTTTTACTAGTAATGGTGGCTATCATTGTTTTTTCTGGCTACTGCGACATTGTGGCGGACACATTTTTGTGAGATTTGGCATTTTTGTAGCGAGCAATGGTATAGAAATGCATTGCTTACTATAAAAATGACACTGGCAGGGAAGGGGTTAACACTAGGGGCGCGGAAGGGGTTGAATATGTTACCTGGGTGTGTTCTAACTGTAAAGGGGGTGGGACTGTGTAGGGGAAATGACAGATCGCTGTTCATACACTTGTAGGGACAGACGAGCAGGCATTCCCCCCCCCCCCCTGACAGGACCGGGATAAAGGGGAACTCCACCCCAAATTATAAAAAAAAAATGGCGTGGGGGTCCCCCTTCAGGTGCACAACAGGCTCTTAGATTTGATCTGGAACATAAGGGGTTAAACCCACGCCAAAAAACGGCGTGGGGTTCCCCCTCAGATCCAGACCAAACCCTTCTCCCAGGCACGCAGTCTGGCCGGACAGGAATGGGGGTGGGGACGAGCGAGCGCCCCCCCCCCTCCTGAGCCGTACCAGACCACATGCCCTCGACATGGGGGAGTGTGTGCTGTGGGGGAGGGGGGCACTGCCCCCCCACCCCAAAGCACTCTTGTCCCCATGTCGATAGGGACAAGAGCCTCTTCCCGACAACCCTGGCCGTTGGTTGTCGGGGTATGCGGGCGGGGGGCTTATCAGAATCTGAGAGCCCCCTATATTAAGGGGGCCCCCAGATTCTGGCCACCCACCCTATGTGAATGAGTATGGGGTACATCGTACCCCTACCCATTCACCGGGTGGAAAAGTGTAAACACAAAAAAAAAACACACAGAAAAAAATAATTTATTAGTCAGCTCCGGGGGTCTTCTGCCGGGACCCCCCACCACCAGCCCATTGGGCCCCGGGCTTCGCCGTCTTCTGCCGGGGGGGGGACACCCACCGATGCTCTCCGCCATGTCCAGCCAGGCCCCCACCCCAAAATAAGCTCTTTCACATCCGGGGGGGGCCGGCCGAAAAAAGCAGAGAACAACGGGGGCGGAGCCCCTCGGTCTTCCAGACGTTTTCTGCCGGGGGGGCTCCAGCCCCGCACCGGTCTTCGCCGCCGCCTTCCGCCGGGGGGGGACACCCACCGATGCTCTTGGCCATGTTCGGCCAGGCCCCCTACCCCAAATCAAGCTCTTTTACATCCGGGGGGGGGGCGGCGGAAATGGCGGAGAACAACGGGGGCGAAACCCCTCCTCGGTCTTCGCCTTCCGCCGGGGGGGTACACCTACCCCCCCCGGTCTTCGCCGCCGCCTTCCGCCGGGGGGGTACACCTACCCCCCCCCCGGTCTTCGCCGCCGCCTTCCGCCGGGGAGAGAGACACCCACCGATGCTCTCCGCCATGTTCGGCCAGGCCCCCTACCCCAAATCAAGCTCTTTTACATCCGGGGGGGGCCGGCGGAAATGGCGGAGAACAACGGGGGCGTCGCCACTCCTCGGTCTTCTAGCCGTCTTCTGCCGGGGGGGGGAAACACCCACCCATGCTCTCCGCCATGCTCGACTGTGCCCCCACTCCAAAATGAAGCTCTTTTACATCCGGGGGGGGCCGGCCGAAAACAGCGGAGAACAACGGGGGTGTCGCCCCACCTCGGGCTCCTCCGCTTCTGCCTGGCTCCTCCCGAGGCCAGGGCTTCTTTCGCCATCTTCCGCCGGAGGGCGCCACTCTCCGGGCTTCTCGTCGTTGTCTTCCGCCGCGGGGGCCAGGCCTTCTTCTTTGCCGCCCCCTTCGAATTTTTCGGCCTGGATGGGGGTCGCACATCCCATCCAGGACTTGGACGTGGCGGGCTTCTCGTCGCCGTCTTCTGCCGCTGCCCCCTTCACCACGAAGCTCCGTGCTTGTTTGATGAGGGCAGCGGGCTTCCGTCGTCTTCTCCGGGGCGAGGGTCGTACATCCCACCCCGGATTTCGTCGCCGGCTTCTGCCTGGCTCCAGAGAGGAGCCAGGGCTTCTCGTCGCAGTCTTCCGCCGCGGGGTGACACTCGCGGGCTTCTTCTTCCATTCGATGTTGACACGGCGAGGTCCGGCGCTGAAATGCCTTCTGAGCGGCGGGCAAGGACTTATATTGGCATAGGGCGTGGGCGTGGTTATGCCAACATGTGACCTTAACCCATGTGACAGTGATGTCACATCACATCACTGTCACATGGGTTAAGGTTACGTGTTGGCATAACCACGCCCACGCCCAATGCCAATATAAGTCCTTGCCCGCCGCTCAGAAGGCATTTCAGCGCCGGACCTCGCCGTGTCAACATCGAATGGAAGAAGAAGCCCGCGAGTGTCACCCCGCGGCGGAAGACTGCGACGAGAAGCCCTGGCTCCTCTCTGGAGCCAGGCAGAAGCCGGCGACGAAATCCGGGGTGGGATGTACGACCCTCGCCCCGGAGAAGACGACGGAAGCCCGCTGCCCTCATCAAACAAGCACGGAGCTTCGTGGTGAAGGGGGCAGCGGCAGAAGACGGCGACGAGAAGCCCGCCACGTCCAAGTCCTGGATGGGATGTGCGACCCCCATCCAGGCCGAAAAATTCGAAGGGGGCGGCAAAGAAGAAGGCCTGGCCCCCGCGGCGGAAGACAACGACGAGAAGCCCGGAGAGTGGCGCCCTCCGGCGGAAGACGGCAAAAGAAGCCCTGGCCCCTAGTAGGAGCCAGGCAGAAGCCGGCGACGAAATCCGGGGTGGGATGTACGACCCTCGCCCCGGAGAAGACGACGGAAGCCCGCTGCCCTCATCAAACAAGCACGGAGCTTCGTGGTGAAGGGGGCAGCGGCAGAAGACGGCGACGAGAAGCCCGCCACGTCCAAGTCCTGGATGGGATGTGCGACCCCCATCCAGGCCGAAAAATTCGAAGGTGGCGGCAAAGAAGAAGGCCTGGCCCCCGCGGCGGAAGACAACGACGAGAAGCCCGGAGAGTGGCGCCCTCCGGCGGAAGACGGCAAAAGAAGCCCTGGCCCCTAGTAGGAGCCAGGCAGAAGCCGGCGACGAAATCCGGGGTGGGATGTACGACCCTCGCCCCGGAGAAGACGACGGAAGCCCGCTGCCCTCATCAAACAAGCACGGAGCTTTGTGGTGAAGGGGGCAGCGGCAGAAGAGAGCGACGAGAAGCCCGCCACGTCCAAGTCCTGGATGGGATGTGCGACCCCCGTCCAGGCCGAAAAATTCGAAGGGGGCGGCGGCAGAAGACCCTCAAAGTTAAAACCACGTTCACCAGGTGAATGGGTAGGGGTACGATGTACCCCATACTCATTCACATAGGGTGGGGGCCCGAAATCTGGGGGCCACCTTATTAAACGCGGCTCCCAGATTCTGATTGGCTCCCGCCCGCATACCCCGACAACCAATGGCTAGGGTTGTCGGGAAGAGGCTCTTGTCCCGATCGACATGGGGACAAGAGTGCTTTGGGGTGGGGGGGCAGCGCCCCCCTACCCCAAAGCACACACTCCCCCATGTCGAGGGCATGTGGTCTGGTACGGCTCAGGAGGGGGGGGGGCCGCTCGCTCGTCCCCACCCCCATTCCTGTCCGGCCAGACTGCATGCCTGGGATGAGGGCTTGGTACGGATCTGGGGGGGAACCCCACGCCGATTTTGGCGTGGGTTAACCCCTCACGTTCCGGACCAAGCCGGAGAGCCTATTGTACCCCTGGGGGGGAAGCCGCGCCGGTTTCACATTTGAAATTTGGCGCGGAGTTCCCCTTCAGTGTCAGCGCAGCCCGAGAACAGCTCGGAGCTTGCCGTGCGCCGCTCCAGGCAGTGCAAACACTGCTACGCCGCCTGGTATTTACCAAGGATTTCCCGGCGTACTGAAGAGGCGCGCGGTAAGCTCCGATTTTTCCCTCTGCGCATGCCCAGTATGCAAGTGAACCTTCCGAGGTTCTAGCGTACTTTGCAAGGGCACGGGGATCGGGTCCCAAAAGTCACTTTCCCTTTCAAATCGGCCCGCCACACAAGTTTAAACACATGTCACTACACTTCCCCTGCATCACCCCCCTCCCTCCCCTCATAAACTCCCGCCCGAATCCCCGATGTTTACATTACTAAATGCCGCACGCCAGCTCTGTACTGGCGTGCTGTGCGCCCTCTCCTGGGCGCATTAGGCACTTTAGTAAATGAGGAAACACGCTGCACTGGCAGCGTGTTTCTTTTGTAAATCTCAAAAACAGGTTTACTCCTGCTTGTGCACCATGAGTCTTGGCGCACAGGCTTGGTAAATCAGCCCCATTGTCACTGTTGAATATCTGGCAAGCAAAGCACTGGACTGAATTATTAGCTGTAGAATAGATCAACCAATTTCTTAGTGTCTTATCTCCATTATCCAGTACTCTTTGGTAGTAACAGATAGAAAAGCTCCTGTTGGTATCATCTTTTGGAAAAGAAAAAGCCTTTTCTTGAACAGGACCAATTTTTATCAAAGTTATTCTGTGTTGGTCATCTATATTTTCGGGCCATAAAGCAGGATCACTTGAGATTCCATGTGATGCTGTTGATTGCTTTTCAAGTTCCATTTCAGTTTCATCATCCATAAGTACAAGAAACTCAGTGTCTGACTCAGAGGAAACGTCAGATATATCTTCCTCTTCAATGTCAAAATGCTCTGCTGCTGAAACAATGTAACCTGAAGTTACATCTCCAGTTGTTATTGGCTCGGTACAACACTCGGGATCCACGAGTACCAGATCATCATCGCATTCTGATTCTTCCAAGTGTTTATTTTTTAATCCTTCTTCCCCATGTGAAATGTCTGACACTGGACCTTAACTCTTTGCTTGATGCTGATGCATCAGTGCAAAGGGAATCTTGACCACTGCTTAATGAAGACTGTGGCTGTAAGAAGCTTGTAATAAAAGAAGTAATTTTTTTCAAAGCTTCTTCCTTTTTCTTTCGGCGTTGCAGGTTTTAAAATCCTGATAACTTTGTTTTTTTGCTAGCCATCTAAGGGGAAAAGCAAATGTATACTACACTGATCAGCCACAACATTAAAACCACTGACGGGTGAAGTGAATAGCATTGATCATATTATTACAATGACACCTGTCAAGGAGTGGGATATATTAGGCAACTACAATGGGGTCTAATGGATCCTGGAGGTGGGGGGCTCTCTAACAGAGGCCCTCTTTGTGACCAATAGAGAGTCTATGATAGAAAAGACCTTGAAAATTCTGAGGCCACATTGTAAAGGGTGTTATGGCCTAATGAGACTAAAATTAAATTAATTGGCCTCAATACCAAACAATATGTCTGGCAGAAATCCAATAGAGCTAACTATCCAAATAACACCTTTCCTTTAGTAAACCATGGTATGAGGATGTTTGGAAAATTTGCTGCCTGCTGCCAGAAGGTTGTCAATGGGAAGAAGGTTTACCTTACAACATGACAATGACACAAAGCACACAGGAAAAATGAGCACATAGTGGTTGAAGGAGAAAAAAGTGAGTGCCCTTGCATGGCCTAGTCAGAGCTAAGACTTAAACACCATTAAAAATCTGTGGAATGACGTTACAACGCACGTAGCGGAGAACGGCTCAAAATTCAAAAACGTAAACAAACACAGTACATACAGTACACTGTAATCTTATAGATTACAGTACTGTATGTAAAATATACACCCCCCCCCCCCCATTGTCCCTAGTGGTCTGTCCTGTGCCCTGCATGTTCTTTTGTATAATAAAAAAAATTATTTCTGCCTGCAAACTGTAGATTGTCCATAGCAACCAAAAGTGTCCCTTTATGTCAAAAATGGTTTTAGATCAGCTAGAAAACAGCGATAATAAATTATAATCACTTGCACAATTGAGCGACAGCGACAATTCTGCAACTGAGCAAATTTCAGTGATTTTGAGTTAATTACATTATTGAATAACTTTTATTATAATTATATTATTATTTGTTATAATTATTTATTATATTATAATTTATCATTTTGTTTTTAAAAAATGTCATACCCGGGATGCCTACTAGACTCTTGTTTGGTCAGATTTAAGTGAGTTATTCCTAAGAATTACAAGCCTACAGTATAAAATACCAAATTTCCTTGCAAATAATGGTACCGCTTTCAGCACCTAAAATCAGAAAGAATCATACCGCCAGGGAGGTTAATGTTGATAAATGTAAAGTTATGCACTTGGGTCTAAGACTATGCACCATACATACTAGGAGGAGATCAGCTGGGGGATCAATGATGGTGAAGGATCTGGTATATCATAAGCTCAATAATAGCATGCAGTGCAGGGTGGATTAGATTTAAATCACTAGTAAAAAGGCTTGATTTAAATCATCTTGATCTGGGGGTGTCATTAACGGTGTATTGACACCCGCATCGGTTTGCAGAGGGCAATAGAAATCTTAAATAGAAAACTATCTTTAGATTGTTTTTTACTCGAATAGGATTTTATCAAAATACATTTGATAAATGTAACTAAAAAATAGATCGATAAAAAAATATATATATATATTTTTTTATTCATTTATTGATTTATATCCACCCTAATGCAATGCCAAGCTGCAGTTTCCAAACTGAGCAAAATCCTTTTTTGTATTAACCCCCACGACTAGATCAGCTGTGAGAACAGGTGAGTGAATGGTCTCACAGCCGCTACGTGCCCCGTTTCAGTATTACTGACGGCCACACTGTCCATAGAAAGTTATATATACGTGGTACTCAGTGTTGCCAACCCCTACAATTTTTTTAAAACCTAGAAAAGCTGTAATTTTTACTTACAACATGAAATTTCACAGAAACTAATAAAAAAGGATTGACATTAAACAATACAGTGTATGTAAACTGTTTACAGTAAACATTAGCAATGCCTATACAGTATTAAATTATCTGTCTGGCTTTACAATTAAAAAGTCAGCTTGATAAAAAGTGGAGTGTGACTAAAATTATGAAAAACCTAGGAAAAATAGGTGGGGAAAGAAAACACATGCAAAGATTCATATAAGATTCAACGTGGAAAAGTGTTATTATGGTCAAAACCTGGGCCTAGTCGCTTTATGCACTGCACTCCTATTCCACAGTCCATTAACCAACACAATTCTCCTAATTACTGTACCACAACTGACAGTCTCACAGATACGCCTAGGGCTAGAGGATCCTTTTTTAAATAAATAACATTTTCAATAACATTTGCACAAACAATTAAATCACTTTGTCTGAGCCTACCTTACAGAAGAACTTTGTTAAATCAGTAACTGTTGAGAGAATGAACACTTTGGTTAGGACTATGCAACATACAACATGGAGTATGGGAACGAGAGGGGGAGAGAGAGTTTTATGTAAGACGTGATCTGACACAACTGGGTCTGGGGAGTGCATGTGCATTTTGATTGGCACAGTAGCTGCGTTTTTAATGGGCACAGTGGCTGCGTTTTTAATGAGCACAGTAGCTGCGTTTGGATGGGAACAGTGACTGCGTTTGGACGAGCACAGTGGCTGCGTTTGATTGGCAGAGTGGCTGCTTTTGGACGGGCACAGTGGGCAGTGACTGCATTTGGGGCACAGTGGCTGCGTTTTGGATGGGCACAGTGGCTGCGTTTTGGATGGGCACAGTTGCTGCGTTTGATGGGCACAGTGGCTGCATTTTTAATGGGCACAGTAGCTGCGTTTGGATGGGCACAGTGGCTGCATTTGGGGCACAGTGGCTGCGTTTGGGGCACAGTGGCTGCTTTTGGATGGGCACAGTGGGCAGTGGCTGCATTTGGGGCACAGTGGCTGCGTTTTGGACGGGCAGAGTGGCTGCGTTTGATGGGTACAGTGGCTGCATTTTACGGACACAGTGGCTGCATTTGACGGACACAGTGGCTGCGTTTGATGGGCACAGTGGCTGCGTTTGATGGGCACAGTGGCTGCGTTTGATGGGCACAGTGGCTGACTGTGTTTTTATGGGCACAGTAGCTAAATTTTGATGGGCACAGTGGCTGCATTTTGATGGGCACAGTGGCTGCAGTTTGATGGGCACAGTGGCTGCAGTTTGCTGGGCACAGTGGCTGCATTTGGGGCACAGTGGCTGCGTTTGGGGCACAGTGGCTGCTTTTGGACGGGCACAGTGGGCAGTGGCTGCATTTGGGGCACAGTGGCTGCGTTGTGGACGGGCAGAGTGGCTGCGTTTGATGGGTACAGTGGCTGTGTTTGATGGGTACAGTGGCTGCGTTTGACGGACACAGTGGCTGCGTTTGACGGGCACAGTGGCTGACTGTGTTTTTATGGGCACAGTAGCTACATTTTGATGGGCACAGTGGCTGCAGTTTGATGGGCACAGTGGCTGCAGTTTGATGGGCACAGTGGCTGCAGTTTGATGGGCACAGTGGCTGCAGTTTGATGGGCACAGTGGCTGTGTTTTGAAGGGCACAGTGGCTGTGTTATGACGGGCAGAGTGGCTGTGTTTTGACGGGCACAGTGGCTGCGTTTTTGACGGGCACAGTGGCTGTGTTTTTATGGGCACAGTAGCTGCATTTTGATAGGCACAGTGGCTGCAATTGGACGGGCACAGTGGCTGCAATTGGACGGGCACAGTGGCTGCAATTGGACGGGCACAGTGGCTGCATTTGGGGCACAGTGGCTGCATTTGGGGCACAGTGGCTGCATTTTGATGGGCACAGTAGCTGCTTTTGACAGGCACAGTGGCTGCATTTGGGGCACAGTGGCTGCGTTTGGGGCACAGTGGCTGCTTTTGAACGGGCACAATGGGCATTGGCTGCATTTGGGGCACAATGGCTGCCTTTTGGATGGGCACAGTGGGCAGTGGCTTCATTTGGGGCACAGTGGCTGCGTTTTGGAAGGGCACAGTGGTTGCTTTTGGACGGGCATAGTGGGCAGTGGCTGCATTTGGGGCACAATGGCTGCGTTTTGGACGGGCACAGTGGGCAGTGGCTGCATTTGGGGCACAGTGGCTGCGTTTTGGACGGGCACAGTGGTTGCTTTTGGACGGGCACAGTGGGCAGTGGCTGCATTTGGGGCACAGTGGCTGCGTTTTGGACGGGCACAGTGGTTGCTTTTGGATGGGCACAGTGGGCAGTGGCTGCATTTGGGGCACAGTGGCTGCATTTTGGACGAGCACAGTGGTTGCATTTAATGGCACACACTATGGGCCAGATTCAGGTAGATGAGAGTATCTTTCCTCTGGAGTAACGCTTCTCATTTACGTTACTC
This sequence comes from Rana kukunoris, assembly GCA_029574335.1. NCBI lineage: Eukaryota > Metazoa > Chordata > Amphibia > Anura > Ranidae > Rana > Rana kukunoris. The sequence goes on along the minus strand of CM056049.1, from coordinate 66,641,352 downwards.
TGAAGACCCTTTCAGCGCAAGTCCTGTAATTCACATAGCACTTGCTCCTAAACTTGCGCCAGAGTAACGATAATGCGCTGGCGTAACCCGACGCAAGTGGAAGTGGGTGTGATCATATGTAAATGATGGGCGGAGCCCAGCGCAGAGGCTTACGTTCAGCGCATCAACCACGGAGCATGCGCAGTGAGTGAGGCTCCACTCGCCCCCTTTATGCGCATGCTCACAACTTCCGTCGGCACCACTGCACGGGAAACGTCAGCGCAATGCCTTCCGTTGGGCGTTTAAATGCGCCCGTAGAAGCGCCATTCCGGCACTAAAGTATATCCTGCTCCCCCTCCCCGCAGTGATGTTACTTTTGTTCTGAGATGGCTGCTCCCGTTCCCCGCAAACACACAGGAGAAAGCTGAACTTTAATGGCCAGGAGCTGTCAGCCATCATCTCGGCTATGGAGACCTATGATGTCTTCCTCCATGGCTGTAAAATTTGACAGACAAGCATGGACAGAGGTGTTGTCCTGCAAGTGGGGGTGCTCAGCTAGCTCTTATCGTCGGTAACGCTGCTGTAGCTGCTCTCCTGCTGACCTGTGGCCATCTGGAGTAAAGATAAAGCAGCCTTTTGTAGAAATAACTTTGCGCCGGACGGACGAGATACGCGCGGCGCATGTAGCCAGCGTATGGTGCTAATCCGTTCGTGAATTGGGAAAAATCCCTCATTTGCATATTTGCAGGGGAAATCAATGGGCGCGACTGATGCGCCCAGCGAAAATAAGCGCTGACGATACTCTGGCGTCGGAACGTTCCGCCGGTCGCAAATGACCCGTTATTGGGCGCATCTAGTTTGGTGGGTACGGGCACATAGAAACGACGGCGCATCATCACAGTTACACGGCGCATATCCAAATACTCCAGCGCAAGTGTTCGTGAATCTGGCCCTATAACTTTAACTTATACAGAGTCACAGGTAGGGAGGGTGCAGTCAGCACTCAAAGTCTCAAAGGCACATCAGCAGGCAGATCGATGGTGGCAGTGGCAGTCAGACCAGGCAGAGATCGCAGGCTGAGGCAGAGGCGCTGGCGCTCAATCTCAGCTGAATCAGGCACGCAGGTGGCAGCGGAGTAATAATTATGCTCCGTCCAGCGTCCGCTCGGCGCTCGCTCCTCCACGCTGTCTGAAGATGGCAGGCAGTCAGAGGTCACGGTGGGTGTGGAGCATCTCCAGCCGCAGAGGCGGCGCGCTGTGGATGCTGGGGCGGCCGTGTGACGTCACGTCGTCACATCCCGCTCGGCGCTCGGATGGATTCGGCGGCCCGGATTTAAAAAAAAAAAAATCTCGGCGGCTCGCTCGGCGCCTCGCAGATGACAGCGCTGAGTGCGGGGCACCCACTGCACCCCGTGTAGGATCGGCCCTGTAGGTGTCTGTAATTGTGTTAATATCATAGCTCCCAACTAACCCTGATTTTGAGGGACTGTCCCTGATTTGGAGCAATGTCCCCCTGTCTCTCATTTTGGTCTGATCTATATAGATCTATATAAAATTTACTTTTTATCTTTTAAAAAGTGTTTTCCAGTGCTAAACCTTTTATCTGATTTCATTTGTAAATTCCAAAAGCCAATATAAAGGAATAGCCGTGGTTAAAAAACAAATCTTATTTTTTTTGTACAATTCTTCTTTAAGGGGGAGTGGCAAGGGGTGTGTCTTATGCCCACATACTTTTACTGATAGGTGTACCTTGTTCCTATCCCATATATATATATATATATATATATTACCAAAAATTTGGCAATATATAGTTTTTTGCATTAAAATTCATTTTCTCCAAAAAAATTGCATTTGAAAAACCACTGCACAAATACCATGTAACATACAAAATTGCAATGGCCACCATTGTATTCTCTATGGCCTCTGTTAAAAGAAAATATATAAAGCCTGGGGCCCCGTACACACGAGCAAATAGATTTGTTCAAATCGGTCGGACAGACCGATTTGAACAAATATGTCTGCTGGGATGTATTGGTTTGATCCTGTACACACAATCAAACCAAAATCCCCGCCGGCAGACAGCGAGCGGACGTGTCGGTGACGCCGCCACGTCACCGCACCAAGAAGTAAATTACTTCCACGCATGCGTCGGATCCATTCGACGTATGTGCGAGCAGATATGTCTGCTGGTTAGCGTACTAACCAGCAGACATATCGGTCCGACGGGTTCCCAGCAGACAGATTTTAAAGCATGCTGGCTGGCCAAATCCGTCGGCTCGTCTGTACACACGATCGAATCTGTCTGCTGAGACGGTCTGTCAGACCGTTTTCAGCAGATAGATTTGATCGTGTGTACGCGGCCTGGGGGTTCTAAGTAATTTTCTAGCAGACCTGTATCCTCCATCCATTGAATAGCTGCATAATAAAAACACTTTATATATACAAATTTCTTTTGCTAAATAAAAAAAATGTCTGTTTGTAAGAAAGGAAGGGGGTTAAATGCAGGGAGGAACAAAATGAGGGTTCACTTTAAGGGGTTGATTTACTAAAGGCAAAAGGGCTATTCAATTTGCAAGGAAATCTTCCATTAACCTCCCTGGCGGTATGATTCTTTCAGATTTTAGGTGCTGAAAGCGGTACAATTATTTGCAAGGAAATTTGGTGTTTTATACTGTAGGCCTGTAATTCTTAGGAATAACTCACTTAAATCTGACCAAACAAGAGTCTAATAGGCATCACGGGTATGACATTTTTTTAAAAACAAAATTATAAATGATATAATATAATAAATAATTATAAATAATTATAACAAATAATAATATAATTATAATAAAAAAATATTCAATAATGTAATCAACTCAAAATCACAGAAATTTGCTCAGTTGCAGAATTGTCGCTGTCTTTATTTATTTTTTATGACGAATTTCCCCACAAATCGCTATCTCTCAATTCAGCAAGTGATTCTAATTTATTATCGCTGTTTTATTGCGGCTCTAAAACCATCTTTGACATAAAGGGACACTTTTGGTTGCTATGGACAATCTCCAGTTTGCAGGCAGAAAGAACAGTTTTTATTATATAAAAGAACATGCAGGACACTGGGCAGACCACTAGGGACAAAGGGGGGGGGGGGGTGTATTTTTTACATACAGTACTGTAATCTATAAGATTACAGTATACTGTATGTAATGTGTTTGTTAACTTTTTTGAATATGGCGCCGTTCTCCGCCCCCGTGCGTCGTAACGTCGCAGGGAACGGAGCTCGGCGGCACACAGAGGCACTGTGTTAATTGAGCGAACACCCGCTCGCTCACACAGCGTGGATGCATCGCTGGATCCAGGGACAAGGTAAGTAAACTATGCCTGTGGATTCTGCGAGGCGAGCCTGAGTCTGACTCGGGGTTACCGATCGCAGCACAGAAATTTAACCCGGAGTCAGACTCGGGAATACCGCCAGGGGGGTTAACCACTTCAATACAGGGCACTTATACACCTTCCTGCCCAAGCCAATTTTCAGCTTTCAGCGCCATCGCAATTTGAATGACAATTGTGCGGTCATGCTACACTGTAACCAAACAATTTTTTTTATCATTTTGTTCCCACAAATATAGCTTTCTTTTGGTGGTATTTGATCACCTCTGCGATTTTTATTTTTTGCACAACAAATAAAAAAATTGCGAAAATTAAAAAAAAACGAAGTTTTTCTTTGTTTCTGTTAAATTATTTTGTAAATAAGTACCTTTTCTTCTTCAATGGCGGGCACTGATATGACTGCACTGACGGGCACTGATATGGCTGCACTGATGGGCACTGATAAGGAGGTACTAACGGGCACTGATAAGGTGGCACTGATGGGCACCGATAAGGCAGCACTGATGGGTACTGATGATGGGCACTGATAGGCGGCACTGGTATGCGGCACTGATGGGCACTCATAGGCGGCACTGATGGGCACTCATAGCTGACACTGATGGGTACTTATGGGTGGCACTGACAGATGGGCACTGATGGATTTTGTTTGTGCCATGATGGTGCCAGTCAGTGCCCATTTGTGGGAACTGATTGGCATATGTTATGTACACATTTGTTCATGTGGATGGCCATGGGGACTTACCTGGCCATCCACATGTTGGGTGCTTCCCTGGTGGTCCTGGGCGGCACTCTGGTGATACAGTGTGGGCATCCGAGGGGGGGCTGCGCTGATAAACAATCAGCGCAAACCCCCCGTCAGGAGAGCCGCCGATCGGCTCTCCTCTACTCATGTCTCTCAGACGCGAGTGAGCAAGAGCCAATCAACGGCTTTTCCTGTTTACATTGTGATCAGCCGTGATTGGACGCGGCTGATAACGTGGTAAAGAGCCATCTGGCGGAGGCTATTTACTGAGATCGGTATTGCGGTGTGTCAGACTGACACACCACACCATCGATCGCCGCGATGCGCGCCCCCCACGGGCGCGCAGTGGCTGTTATCCTGCAGGACATCAATAGACGTCCAGTCAGGATAATACAACCACTTTCCAGACGTCAATATGCTATTGACCGGGCGGGAAGTGGTTTAAAGTGAACCTGGTGAAAATTAGGTTATCTATTTTCGTTTACATTTATAAGAGTTACTTTCCAGAATGATTATGCCTTTTTCTACTATACTATTGTACATGTTCTGTTAATGGAATATCTATTCATATCATATTATTGTATATGCTCTGTTAACCACTTAAAGACCGCCTCCTGCACATATACATCGGCAGAATGGCATGGCTGGGCACAAGCACGTACCTGTACGACCTCTTTAAGTGCTCAGCCGTGGGTCGCGGGGGCGCACCCGGTCCGAACTCCGTGACCGCGGTCGCGGGACCCGCGGACACGATCGCCGCTGGAGTCCTGCGATCGGTCACCGGAGCTGAAGAACGGGGAGAGCTGTGTGTAAACACAGCTTCCCCGTTCTTCACTGTGGCGCTGTCATTGATCGTGTGTTCCCTGATATAGGGAAACACAATCAATGACGTCACACGTCCAGCCCCGCCCCCCTACAGTTGGAAACACAGATGAGGTCACACTTAACCCCTTCAGCGCCCCCTAGTGGTTAACTTCCAAACTGTAATTGACTTTTTTTACAGTAAACAATGCATTTATATAGTATTTTTTGCTGTGAAAATGACAATGGTCCCAAAAATGTGTAAAAATTGTCCAATGTGTCCGCCATAATGTCCCTATTTTGTAAACATTATAAATTTTGCGCAAACCAATCGATAAACACTTTCAATTTTTTTTCCAAAAATAGGTAGAAGAATACGTATCGGTCTAAACTGAGGAACAAAAATCGTTTTTTTATTTATTTTTGGGGGTATTTATTATAGCAAATAGGAAAAAATATTGATTTTTTTTCAAAATTGTCGCTATATTTTTGTTTATAGCGCAATAAATAAAAACTGCAGAGGTGACAAAATACCACAAAAAGAAAGCTCTATTTGTGTGAAAAAAAGGACGCCAATTTTGTTTGGGAGCCACGTCGCACGACCGCGCAATTGTCAGTTAAAGCGACGCAGTGCCGAATCGCAAAAACTGGCCAGGTCCTTTACCTGCATTTTGGTCCAGGTCTTAAGTGGTTAATGAGATTTTGTTTATAATTATAAAATTCACTAAAATATTTGAAACATAAAAATAAATAAAAAAATTTACTTTCTGCAATAAAACATATGCATTAATAAAAAATGTAAAATATCAAATTTCTTCATCAATTTAGGTCAATGTGTATTCTGCTACATGTTTTTGATATAACAAATCCCAATAAGCGTATATTGATTGGTTTGCGCAAAAGTTATAGCATGTTTCCCTAAAAATAAGACCTACTCTGAAAATAGGAACTACTGTGGTTTTCCAGGATGGCTGCAGCATAAGTCCTACCCTAAAAATAAGCCCTAGTGGTTGTAAAATCCCATAATCCACTCTATTACAGTGCCGCTTGGTTCTCAGCTGACCTCCCGCTGCTCTCCTCCTTGTCCTCCAGCTGTCAGTGGGTGACCTCGACCCCTCCCTCTGCAGTGCTCGGAGCGGGGAAGAAAGCTCCAGCGGGTCAGCAGCACTCAGGGGCGTACCTAGTGCATTTGGCACCCGGGACGGATCCTATATCTGGCACCCCCCCCCACCTTAAAATGTAAAAACGCCCCACTGTGCCCCCTGCATACCTCTGTATCCTTAAATATCTCTTTGTCACTATCGTGTACATTACACAGCCCCCTGCATCACTGGACCCCTTTACATTACACAGCACCCTGCACCCCTTTACTTTACACAGCACCCTGCACCTCTAACCTATTTGTTTACACAGCACTCTGGACCCCTTTACATTACACAGCACCCTGGACCCCATTACATTACACAGCGCCTTGCACCCCTTAACCCCTTTACATTAAACAGCACCTTGCACCTCTGGACCCCTTTACATTACACAGCACCCTGCACACCTGCACCCATTTACATTACACAGCACCTCTAGACCCCTTTACATTACACAGCACCCTGCACCTCTAGACCCCTTTACATTACACAGCACCCTGGACCCCTTAACATCACACATCACCCTGGACCCCATTACATTACACAGCCCACTGCACCTCTGGACCCCTTTACATTACACAGAACCCTACACCTCTGGACCCCTTTACATTACACAGCCCCCTGCACCTCTGGACCCCTTTACATTACACAGCACCCTACACCTCTGGACCCCTTTACATTACACAGCACCCTGCACCTCTGGACCCCTTTACATTACACAGCACCCTGCACCTCTGGACCCCTTTACATTACACAGGACCTTGCATCTCTGGACCCCTTTACATTACACAGCACCCTGCACCTCTAGACCCCTTTACATGACACAGCACCCTGCACCTCTAGACCCATTTACATTACACAGCACCCTGCACCTCTAGACCTATTTACATTACACAGCACCTCTAACCCCTTTACATTACACAGCACCCTGCACCTCTAGACCCCTTTACATTACACAGCACCCTGCACCTCTAGACCCCTTTACATTACACAACACCCTGGACCTCTTTACTTTACACATCACCCTGGACCCCATTACAATACACAGCACCCTGCACCTCTAGACCCCATTACATTACACAGCACCCTGCACCTCTGGGCCCCTTTACATTACACAGCACCCTGCACCTCTGGACCCCTTTACATTACACAGCACCCTGCACCTCTAGACCCCTTTACATTACACAGCACCCTGCACCTCTAGACCCCTTTACATTACACAGCACCCTGCACCTCTAGACCCCTTTACATTACACAGCACCTCTAACCCCTTTACATTACACAGCACCCTGCACCTCTAGACCCCTTTACATTACACAGCACCCTGCACCTCTTTACTTTACACATCACCCTGGACCCCATTACATTACACAGCACCCTGCACCTCTAGACCCCTTTACATTACACAGCACCCTGCACCTCTAGACCCCTTTACATTACACAGCACCCCACAGCCCTGGACGTGTGTATGTTACAGACACCCCCTTAACAGTTCTGGACCCCCTGCAGGTTAAACAGACCCCTATACAGTACAGACAGCCCCCATTCAGTGAAGTCAGTCCCCCCTACAGTGCAGTCAGTCCCCCCTACAGTGCAGTCAGTCCCCCCTACAGTGCAGTCAGTCCCCCCTACAGTTCAGTCAGCCCCCCCCTACAGTTCAGTCAGCCCCCCCCCCCTACAGTGCAGACACCCCCCCTACATTGCAGACACCCCCCTACATTGCAGACACCCCCCCTACATTGCAGACACCCCCCACAGTGCAGACCCAGACCTCCCCTACAATACACTACAGACCCCCCCTTCAGACCCACAATGTATGTAACTCGCCTGTCGCTTAATCATCACCTCAGACGATCAGCGCGGGACATGATGCAGGCACGTGACGAGTAGTCTACATGGAGGAGGTGGACTCGGGAGGCGGTGGCTTCACTCACTCTGCTGCGTGACGTGAGACAGCAGCAGAGACAGAGCGGGTGTGACTCGAGCGCGGCGAACACCCCCCCCTCCTCCCCTCCGCTACAGGCTCTCCATGTGTTTGCCGGTGCCGCGCCGCGCCGCTACTGCATTTTTCTTACCTGCCTGTCACTATCAGCGCTGCTTAAACCCGCGGCTGCCCGTTCCCGCTTCAGTCGTGGAGGGGGGGGGGGTCGCCAGCCTGACACCCCCCCAGTGTGTGGCACCCGGGGCGGTACGCCCCCCCCCGCCACCTACTTAGTACGCCATTGGCGGCACTGTAACTAAGGTATTTGGCACACACAGTACATTATATAATACTGTCATAGAGTGGATTATAGGATTTTACAACCACTTTAACTTATAATGCTTAATGATTCCTGAGTTAACATCCAGGGAGGGAGAGGGTGAGATAAGACAGGGGGCACAGAAACTGGCAAATACACATTACATATGTAATTTTTTGATAAATCTGTTAATGTATTTTCAATATATATATTTTTGTAATAAATTGTTCAATTTTTCTATATATTTTTTGAATTTTTGTATTTGTTGCCCACAAAATCCCAATTTCTGAGGTTTTTCGATTATTACATGATAAGACCTACCCTGAAAATAAGCCCTACTGTGTCTTTTGTTGCTAACATTAATATAAGACACAGTCTTATTTTCGGGTAAACGCTGTAGCATCTACAAACTATGGGATATTTTATGAAATTTGTATTTATATTTTACTAGTAATGTCGGCGATCAGCGACTTATAACGGGACTGCGAAATCCGACACCTAACTGACACTGCCCCTCCCCCCATAGCACCTTTTTCACCTCATAGGTACCACCATCGTCATCGCTAGTGTTATTTCCACCACCCATCGCCTCATCTTGTGGCATTATCTGAACAACCCTCAACATGAAATATTTAACAAAAAGCATCCGTGACCTAAAGGAAAGAAGAAGAAGGAAAGAGGAAAAGGGAAACCCGGATGAAAAGCAAGGGAGCGTTGGTCCCAGGGACAGGCCTGGTGCCATCAAGTCTCCTAGAGTTTCACGTGTACAAAGTCTGCCCAGGGACTCCAGATGGTCTCAAACCATTTAGCAGTAACGTTAATAACACCAGCAATTTCCTCATTAAGCATAATCCAGGACACTTTTCGTCTGAACAACGACATGCTCACAGAAGCTTTCTTCCATGAACGACCAATGGAGCGCTTAGTCGTCAAGAGCATTAAAAAGAGCAGTCGCTGTTTAGAGTGAGGCTGGTGTTCAATAGGCTCATTCAACAAAGCTTTCCGTGGAGGCTGGAGGACCAGAACCTCTGAAACGTTCTGAATCAAGGCAAAAAACCCTGTTGCAGAAACCTTGCAACCTCGGACACTCCCACCAGATATGATACATAGAATAATTAAATTTTGATCCTCACAGAGTGGGACTGTGGATCAAATGAGGTATATGTATGCCACGCCCCGAAATTAATTTTAGATAGTTGGATATACACCATGTAACCATACAAGAGTGTATAGTAAAATACGGACTTTCTAGGCGTAGTACAGTTAAAAATGAATTATTTATTACATACAAAAAAGGAAAAACAAAGTATATATTAATTAAAACATAAGCTTTTTACAAAAAGTGGCAGTTGATTAGCATATGTCAGAGTGAGACAGACCACAAGAAAGTATTTGTACATATATATATACACAAGGTAACCAAAACGTAGATGTTTCACATCTACTATAATTATGTAGAATTTTGGGAACCGATACAGTTTCTATAGGTGGGGTTAGCTAACCATCGTGCGACACCCCACCTATAGAAACTGTATCGGTTCACAAAATTCTACATAATTATAGTAGATGTGAAACATCTACGTTTTGGTTACCTTGTGTAAATATATGTACAAATACTTTCTTGTGGTCTGTCTCACTCTGACATATGCTAATCAACTGCCACTTTTTGTGACAGCTTATGTTTTAATTAATATATACTTTGTTTTTCCTTTTTTGTATGTAATAAATAATTCATTTTTAACTGTACTACGCCTAGAAAGTCCGTATTTTACTATACACTCGTGTATGGTTACATGGTGTATATCCAACTATCTAAGATATGATACATACTTCCAAATGTTTGGCATCCTCGGAAACACAGGGTCGATGCAGACAATTAAAGCCTCAACAAAGAGGGACATGTACCATAGAGACATGACCGACCTTGACATTAGCCTCTATTAGGGAGATGTTTAGCACACCTTTGTAAGCTAAATGGAAAGACGAGTGCCAATGGTCAGGATCATTTTTCAGATGCCAGATCCAAGTCCCATGTAGGGAAATGTATCGGGGAGTCGGGCAGCAGCTTGTAGATAATAGAAATGCCTCCATGTTGCCCTGCCTCCTGTGCACACCATAGAGAGTAACTTTAGGATCTTAAGTCACAGGCGGCCTAAGGAGTATAGAAAATGAGAATGTGACGGATCTCGGATACCCCGTATAGGAACCTCCGCCAGACCTGTGTCTCCTGTCCTCCAAATGCACCCGCAGCCTACAGACTCACCATAACCAGCCCTTAACCACTCAATCACGAGACAAGCCACACAGGTGTTGAGGGTTAAACATGCAGAGCATAAACTCTTTAATAAGTACCAGACATACGCCTAAAAACACAGTTAGGTACACTCCCCTTAGCCTTGTCATAGAGGGGGTAGGGGACAAGGAGGAACCAATGGAAATTCAACACTTGTATATTCAAACCTATACAGTTGAAACACACCAAGAGATTATGATAAGCAGGCAGCCCCTCCTTACACATCCCCTGCTGGCAGGTGTCTCTAGACCTTTGTCTATATGCCACGACCCAACACAATTAAACACAGCAACAGGGGGGGGGGGAGAAGGGTTGTAGCATTAAATTACATTACATTACATTATCTCAATGCCGTTATCAGCTAAAAGTACATTGTTTGTGGAAGAAAAGTATATTTAGCCCAGCCGGGCCAATAGGCTTAGGTAGCCTGAAACGACTGCATGAGCCCAGACACAGATACCAAGTTCACCCGGTTCCGATGAATCGGCGACCGCGGATACAAATGTCTAGAGTAGGGATGAGCTTCGTATTCGATACGAACTTATGTTCGACTTGAACATTGTCTGTTCGCACGTTCGACGAAATTCGAACAAAAGCGGTCCTTTGCCCCAAATTCGAATAACGCAAAATGGCCCATAATTCACTGCGGCATTGCGCGCTGATGATTGGCCAAGCATGTTGTATGTCCCGCATGCTTGGCCAATCACAGCGTGCAAAAAAAAAAAAGCCATAATTGGCCAAAGCCTGGGTGGCTTTGGCCAATTATGGCTCAGGGCTTTATTACACGCCCCACACTATATAAGGCCGCCTTCCCGGGCTGCCTCGTGTAGTGTGTTCCGGCTTGTTAATGAGAGCAGTCAGAGAGACAGAGAGATTGTCTTTTTAGATAGCTAGATAGAGCAGGCAGGCTAGTCAGTTTAGCTTCAATTACAGTGTGTGGAGAATATATATACATCTCTAAGAGTTGTACATATATTTATACACTGTATAGCTTAGCTAGATCTGCTATTCCTATTTGTCAGGCAGGAGATTGTGCTAGCTGCAGTGTTCTAACGTGTTGTATTGCCTGTGTGCTGTTTAGTTTACACCTAAACGTACTGGGTGTTACTGCACTTGTCCTGTTTATTTGCACCTAAGCGCATTTGCTGTAAGTGCACGTTTGTTAGGTACCTGTAAAAGGTAGTGTCCTGAAGTGGAACAGGTATGCTGGAGATCCAGGCAAAGAGTCGTCAGGCAGATACGGTTGGCAACGGATCAGGCAAATAGTTCACAATCGGATTCCGGAGAAGGGTCAGGCAGGCAAAGGTCATACACGATCTGGCGGTAAAGTACAAAATCAGCAGGCTGTAGAATAGTCGGGATATCAGGCAGGAGTTCAATACAATGCAGATCACTGAAGACAAAACACCCAGGAAGTAATCCAAATAAACGGGCGCTGAGTGATGACCTCACTTCCTATTTAAAGGCTGTCCAGAATGAGAATTGTCCACAGCTGGCAGCAGGTGGAGCTAGTGAGTCCGAGGTGTGTGTTGAACACAATAAGGATATTCCCAAGGCCTAGATCTCTTCTGTGGCACATCAGGTAAGGCTATGGTTTAAGACCAGGAAGACCCAGGTTCGAATACACCCCGGGACATGACAGGGCCCCCTCCCCAATGGACTCCTCCGGGGGCCTAGCGGGGTTTAGTGGGGAACGAGGCATGGAAGTCTCGTATAAGGGAAGGGGCATGCAGATCTTTGGCTGGAACCCAGGAGCGGTCTGTGACAGGATATCCCTTCCAATGAACCAGATACCGAAGGCCACGGCCATGTCTTCTGGAATCAAGAATCTTGGAGACTTCAAACTCACTTTGTCCATCAACAAGAACAGGAGGAGGTAGCTGTTGTGATCTGGAGTAGCGGTTGAAAATAGCTTTTTTGAGGAGGGAAACGTGAAACACAGGATGTATCCGGAGAGAGGAAGGTAATTTTAAGCGATAGGAAACTGGCCCAACTCGAGCAATGATCCTGTAAGGACCAATGAATCGAGGGCCCAATTTGGTAGAAGGTTGTTTCAGTCTCACATACTTGGTTGATAGCCAAACTCTGTCCCCCACCACATATGGAGGTATATGGCGTCTTCGTCTGTTGGAAAAAAGTCTGTACTTGCCTGCTGACTTTTGTAGTAATGAACGAATCTTCTTCCAATGTAGTAGAATATTCTTTACCCGCTGATCTGCTGCTGGTACACCAGAAGAAGGCTGAAGTAGAGGAAAAGTCTGAGGGTGATAGCCTAGGGCTGCGTAGAATGGTGTGGTATGAAGAGCACTGTGCCAACGGGAATTTAGGGCGAACTCAGCTAAAGGCAAGTACTCAGACCAGTTGGAGTGTAAGGCATTGACATAATGTCGAAGATAGGTTTCTAGGGTCTGGTTCATGCGTTCGGTTTGACCATCAGTTTGCGGGTGATGTGAAGTAGAGAGCGAGAGCGTTACTCCCAGTTTCTTGCAGAACGCTCTCCAGAATCGGGAAACAAACTGGGATCCGCGGTCTGAGACGACATTGGTAGGTATGCCATGATGTTTTACAATATGGGAAAGGAAAAGAGTGGACAGTGCTTTCGCTGTAGGTAATCCCGGGAGCGGCACAAAATGAGACATTTTGGAAAAGCGATCCACTGTGACCCATATAGCAGTCATGCCCTCGGACTTGGGTAAGTCTACAATGAAGTCCATGGTCAAATGGGTCCAAGGCTGGCGAGGTGCCGGAAGTGGATGTAACAGTCCAGCTGGCAATGTGCGGGGTACTTTATTAGCAGCACAAGTTGGGCAGGCAGCCACATAGTCAGTAACATCCTTTTTCATATGAGGCCACCATACATGACGTTGCAAGGTCTTAAGAGTGATGGTGACACCAGGGTGACCGGATAACACGCCATTATGTGCCCAGAGGAGTACAGGTTTTCTGAGACTAGGGGCTACGTACAGGCGACCTGGTGGTATCTTCAAGCCCTGGGGAACACGATTCTGGGATTCTTGTAGCTGTTGGGAAAGAGCCGTGGAGATCTGCGCAACAATTTTGTGAGGTGGGATTATATACTGCTCGCCTGGTTGATCTTCTTCAGAGGTAGCGAACTGTCTGGAAAGAGCATCGGCTTTTTTGTTTCTATGCCCTGGAACATAAGAAAGGACAAAATTAAAACGGGAGAAAAACAGAGCCCATCGAGCCTGACGTGAGTTCAGACGTCTAGCAGTCTGAAGATACAGTAGGTTTTTATGGTCAGTGAGGATAGTAAAAGGCTTGGGAGCCCCTTCCAGAAGGTGTCGCCATTCAGACAATGCCAATTTGATGGCCAGTAGTTCTCGATTCCCAACATCATAATTCATCTCTGCAGGAGAAAACTTTCTAGAGAAAAAAGCTACTGGATGGATTCTACCAGACTTTGGCTGTCTCTGGGAGAGTACGGCACCTGCTCCAACCTCAGAGGCATCAACCTCAACAATGTACTGGAGATCAGGATTTGGATGCTGAAGAATTGGAGCTTTACTGAACGTGTCCTTTAATCGCTGGAAAGCCGATCTTGCTTCTGAAGACCACACCTTACAATTTGTACCCTTCTTAGTCATGGCAGTAAGGGGTGCCGCAATGGAGGCAAAACTTTTAATGAAGCGTCTGTAGTAATTTGCAAACCCTAAAAAGCTTTGGAGTCCTCTTAAAGTGGTCGGTTGGGGCCATTGCAAGACAGCGGAAAGTTTTTGAGGGTCCATTTGGAAACCGTCAGCACTTATGATGTACCCAAGGAAAGGAATACAGCTTTGATGAAAACTGCATTTTTCGATTTTTGCATAAAGATGGTTTTCTCTAAGTCGTTGTAATACCTGTTTCACATGCGAGATGTGCTCTAGATGAGTCTTGGAAAAGATTAAAATGTCGTCCAAGTAGATGATCACAAAGCGGTTGCTGAAATCATGGAAAATTTCATTCATGAAACGTTGAAAGACAGCAGGTGCGTTACACAACCCAAATGGCATGACCAAATATTCAAAGTGTCCATTACGAGTGTTGAATGCTGTCTTCCACTCGTCCCCCTCTTTAATTCGAATCAGGTTATATGCCCCTCGTAGGTCTAGCTTGGAGAAGATGACAGCCCCCTTAAGTACATCAAACAGTTCAAGAATGAGAGGCAAAGGGTAGGAGTCCTTTACGGTGATTTGATTTAACCCCCGATAGTCTATGCATGGTCGAAGGCCCCCATCTTTCTTTTCAACGAAGAAAAAACCTGCTCCTACTGGAGAAGAAGAGGGTCGAATAAAACCTCTTTCCAAGTTGTCTCTTACGTATTCCTCCATAGACTTTTGTTCAGGCAGAGACAAGGGGTAGGTCTTTCCTTTGGGAAGAGGTGCTCCGGGAATCAATTTAATTGTACAGTCAAAAGGACGATGTGGAGGTAACACCTCTGCCTTTTGCTTGCAAAATACATCTGCAAAGTCATGGTATTCACGAGGCAAGGTAGGTGGAATAGTCACAGGAGCCAACATGCAAGCAGAAAGTCTTTTGGGTTGAGACAAACAATTAGGGCGACAGCACGATCCCCAGGAGGTTAGTTCTCCCTTTTCCCAATCAAAAGAAGGGTTGTGAAGTTGCAACCATGGGTAACCAAGGATGATAGGCAGAAGCGGAGAATCAATGAGAGACAAGACAACTTCCTCTTTGTGGAGGAGGCCTACCTGAAGGGTGATTGTCGTAGTCTCGAATTTCACAATGCCATCTCCCAAGGGCTGTCCATTCAGGGTGGTAATATTCAGGGGTCTAGACTTTGGAACAAACGGGATGTTGTTCTTTCTTGCAAAATTGTAGTCCAAGAATATGCCAGCAGCTCCAGAATCCACAAAAGCCTCGCAGAAAACAAGCTTAGAAGGTAAATGGATAGTAGCCGGAACAGTAATCTTGGTCTTGGAGGATCTACCTGTAAGGTCTAAGCCAGCTCCTCCAACACTGGTTAGACCCTGCCTTTTACTGGACGGGAAGGGCAGACAGATACTAAATGTCCTTTAAGTCCACAGTACAGGCATAGGCCCAATGAACGCCTCCTTTGTTTCTCTGACTCAGTTAGGTGGAGACGGCTCACATCCATGGGTTCCACAGGTGCCTGGGGTTCAACAGAGGTTTCAGGTTCTGGCTGAGGTGGTGCTTGGAAGTTAGGGGCCAAACGGTAAACTGGCTTAGGAAACTTGCGGGTTCTAAGTCTCTCTTGGCACCTTTCATGGTACCGAACATCCAGACGAACACACAGCTCTATGAATTTCTCAAGGTCTTCTGGGAGATCCTTATAGACTAATTCATCCTTGATGCGATCTGTGAGACCTTTTCGGAAGGCTGCACGTAATGCCCTTGAGTCCCAATGAGTCTCAGCAGCAAGGGTACGGAACTCAATAGCATACTGTGCCACAGATCTGGTGCCTTGTTGTATGTCCAAGAGGGAGTACTCAGCTGCAGATGCTCTATCTGGCTTGTCAAATACAGTCTGGAGAGAAGCCAGAAATTTCTCAGCATCTTGAAGTATAGGATCGTTTCGTTCCAAATAAGGAGAGACCCAGGCCAGGGCCTTCCCCTTTAACAAGGAAATTACAAAAGTCACTTTGGCAGATGAAGTGCTAAAAGTCACAGGGTTGTTGCGGAAATGCAAACGGCAAACATTTAAAAAGCCTCTGCAGTCCTCAGTATCACCACCAAACTTGTCAGGCAAGGGAAGTTTTGGTGGTACAGAAGAGGCGGGTTGGACCGTAGCAGAAGTAGGATCCGGCATCTGGACCGTTGCAGAGGAACCAGGCAAACAAGATTTAAGCATAGTGCAAAGTTCATCTAACTTGGCGTCCAGGGAAGAAAGATGCTGTTCATGCGCTCCGATCAGTTGTCCCTGACGTGTAATCGCCTTAACAATCTCAGCAGGGTCCACTGCCATTGTGGCCCGTTTATTATGTTAGGTACCTGTAAAAGGTAGTGTCCTGAAGTGGAACAGGTATGCTGGAGATCCAGGCAAAGAGTCGTCAGGCAGATACGGTTGGCAACGGATCAGGCAAATAGTTCACAATCGGATTCCGGAGAAGGGTCAGGCAGGCAAAGGTCATACACGATCTGGCGGTAAAGTACAAAATCAGCAGGCTGTAGAATAGTCGGGATATCAGGCAGGAGTTCAATACAATGCAGATCACTGAAGACAAAACACCCAGGAAGTAATCCAAATAAACGGGCGCTGAGTGATGACCTCACTTCCTATTTAAAGGCTGTCCAGAATGAGAATTGTCCACAGCTGGCAGCAGGTGGAGCTAGTGAGTCCGAGGTGTGTGTTGAACACAATAAGGATATTCCCAAGGCCTAGATCTCTTCTGTGGCACATCAGGTAAGGCTATGGTTTAAGACCAGGAAGACCCAGGTTCGAATACACCCCGGGACATGACAACGTTTACTCTTTACTAGCATGTAAACGCATTTGCTGTAAGTGCACGTTTGCTGTTTAATAGCACGTAAACGTATTTTCTGTAAGTGCACGTTTGCTGTTTAATAGCACGTAAATGCATTTGCTGTAAGTGCACGTTTGCTGTTTAATAGCACGTAAACGCATTTGCTGTAAGTGCACGTTTGCTGTTTAATAGCATGTAAACGCATTTGCTGTAAGTGCACGTTTGCTGTTTAATAGCACGTAAACACTGCTCCAGAAAAAACTACAGTTTTTAAAACTTTTTTTCCATTGATACATGTTCCCTGGGGCAATTCAGGTTTGTTAAAAAGATGATTTAGTGGAAAAAGGGTAAGACTAATTTCGGATTGCTATGCACTTTCTTCTTTATCACTATCCAATCTGGCTTTTCGGAACAGGCATACACCGCGGAAAGCTGGGCTACCTGCGCAGCCTGATAGTAACGGGCCAGATGAGGAAGGCCCTGGCCACCTATCGATAAAAAACCTGTCGGTCAAAAAAAACAAACCCTCCACGGGTTCTAAAAATGCTTGTTGATTTTTTCTTTTGAGTGATATAACTTTGACCTTGGACAAATAAAGGGAAATCCCCTTAAAGAAAAAAAGATGTACATTTTATTCTGTATTTCTTTCAAACAAAATAGCTTACTTCACATACCAGTTATCACGACAGCTTGCTTTTAGATGTTTGCTTTAAACATAATATAATTTAATATATTATGTTAACCACTTAAGGACCGCCTCCTGCATATATACGTCGGCAGAATGGCACGGCTGGGCACAAGCACGTACCTGTACATCCTATTTAAGTGCCCAGTCGTGGGTCGCGGGCATGCGCCCACGACCCGGTCTGAAGCTCCGTGACCGCGGCCGTGGCTGGAGTCCCGCGATCGGTCCCCAGAGCTGAAGAACTTCACTGTGGCGCTGTCATTGATCGTGTGTTCCCTAATATAGGGAAACACGATCAATGACGTCACAGGTCCAGCCCCGTCCCCCTAAAGTTGAAAACACAGATGAGGTCACACTTAACCCCTTCAGCGCCCCTAGTGGTTAACTCCCAAACTGCAATTGTCATTTTCTGTGAAAAGGACAATGGTCCGAAAAATGTGTCAAAATTGTCTGATGTGTCCGCCATAATGTCGCAGTCATGAAAAAAAATGCTGATCGCCGCCATTAGTAGTTAAAAAAAAAATGCAATAAAACTATCCCCTATTTTGTAAACGCTATAAATTTTGCGCAAACCAATCGATAAACGCTTATTGCGATTTTTTTTACCAAAAATATGGGGGATATTTATTATAGCAAAAAGTAATAAATATTGAATTTTTTTCAAAATTGTCGCTCTACTTTTGTTTATAGCGCAAAAAAATAAAAACCGCAGAGGTGATCAAATACCACCAAAAGAAAGCTATATTTGTGGGAAAAAATTACGCCAATTTTGTTTGGGAGCCACATCGCATGACCGCGCAATTGTAAGTTAAAGCGACGCAGTCCCGAATCGCAAAAACTGGCCGGGTTCTTTACCTGCATAAAGGTCCGGGTCTTAAGTGGTAAATAAGTTAAAGTGGAGGTTCCCCTAAAAATAAACTTTTAAGATTGCATTTATCCTCTTAATCACATCTAGAATCGGATGGTATTTAAAAAAAAATCCGATCAACGCATACAGCGCGTCACGAGATGCCGAAAGAAGCCGAACGTTGGTGCGGCTCTATATGGCGCCTGCGCAACGACGCTCGCCTTTTTTCGGCATCTCGTGACACGCTGTATGCGTCGGTCGGATGCCTGTCAATCAAGTAGGCACGCCCATCCCCGACCATCATACCCGGAAGCGGCGGTGAGACTACATGAAGAAAATGGTATGTACGGACGGATTTTTTTAAAAATACCAGCCGATTCTAGATGTGATTAAGAGGATAAATGCAATGTTAAAAGTTTATTTTTAGGGGAACCTCCCCTTTAATATGTATTGCTGTACCTTTAAGGTACCAAGAGCATACCTCCCAACTTTCTGAGATGGTAATGAAGGACACCTATTAGCAAAAGTATGTAGGCATAGGACACACACCCTGCCAGGGCCCCTTGAAGGTGAATTGTACAGAAAAAAAATGATTGATTAAACCCACAAGTGCTCTTTTACTATTACTATTCCTTTATATTGGCTTTTGGAATTTACAAATGCAGCAATTTAGAAACTGGATGAAAGGTTTAGCACCGGGAAACACTTTTTGATACATAAGTAGTGCTTTTTATATACAACTATAAAGATCAGACCAGAAGGAGGAACAAATGAGGAGGGACAGAGGGACTTTGTTCCAAATTAGGGACTGTCCCTCGAAATCAGGGACAGTTGGGAGCTATGCAAGAGGGATACATTATTGTTTTACATCGGTCAGCAATTCTTAGGTTGTGTGACTCCAGAATGCTCTATAAGAATTGCGACTGTATGCAGTTCTGTGCTGTGCATTGTCGGGTAGGAATGTGTTGGTGTTCGGTAGCTGTCAGTAACTCATGAATCGTAGTGGTATACTGTGTGGGGGTAGCATGGACACTAGATATTGTTGGATCAGGTTCAGAGTATGTGTCAAGGTGTCAAGTTGATGAGAAATATTTTAGCAGGTGGTAAATCTCCAAAATATTTGAATATTGTTTTTCATATTTGCTTTTACTATTTAACTATTTGGGAGACCAGATATAGTGAATGCAGGCTCCTGGGTTTAGTAAAACTTTAATAAAATGAATAAAAGCTGATCGTTGTAAGTTCATCTGTGAGTGGTAAATGGTTTGTTTCAACCATCTAATTGCCACTTTTGCTGGACAGCTTGGTTTGTTAAAGGAATTTTAAATATAACAGCATGATCATCAAAAAAACAAAACTGTTTTTTTTCATTTATTTTGCCTTTAGTACCACTTTACACTTTTGTGTTAAGTGGTACTAAAGGAAAAAAAATAAAAAAATACTAAGTAAGCATTAACAAAACCGTTTTGTTTTATTTGATGATCCTGCTGTTATATTTAAAATTCCTTTAACAGACCAAGCTGTCCAAAAGTGGCAATTAGATGGTTGAAACAAACCATTTACCACTCACAGATGAACTTACAACGATCAGCTTTTATTCATTTTATTAAAGTTTTACTAAACCTAGGAGCCTGCATTCACTATATCTGGTCTCCCACAGTACACAGAACATAGAAATGCAATTATTTTAGTAATATAAACTGCTAAATGACTTTTCCCATCAGCAGTTTATAGCATTCTTGTAATTTCTTTCAGTGTCTGGTTAAAGAGGAGTCTTCGTTCTCATCTGACTGTCCCATAGGCGGGCGCACAGGGTGTGCTTGGGCACACCCTAATTACCCCATGTGGCACAAGACCCCTGATATTTCACAAAAAAAAAAAGGGAAAATAATTATAAAAAAAAACAATTGTAAAGAAATAATAACAAATAAAATAATAATAAAAGAAAAAATACAGACACTGCCCACTGCCCTACTGACAACAATATCTGCCCTAATGACACCTGTTTTAATGACAACGTCAGGATATATATCCACTTCTGACCGGCCCCACGTCCAAAGATGTCATTTTTTTGAAGATGGATATCTCGGTAACGGCAGCAGCTGCTGCCACAACCGAAATATCCATCTCTTCGTGGGGCGGTCCTGTTAACGATAACGGCGGTCATCGCGGCGGATTCGCCGCGAGATCGCCGTTACCGGCGGCGGGAGAGGCTGCCCCCCCCCTCCCGCCGCTCTCCCGCGCCCTCCGCCGCTTACCGTAGCCGTCGGTAGCGGCGGTGGCGATCGGGTCCTCTTGCTGGCTGTCCGGGGATGCGACTGAGGGAAAAAATGTCCCTCAGCCGTCCCCATACCTCTGCTGGGCGGAAGTGACGTCAAAACGTCATTTCCGCCCAGCCTCTTAAAGAGACATTTAATTTGTTTACATTGACTTTTTTTTTTTTTTTTTCTTCTTTTTTTTTTTTGCATTTAAGCCTGAATATGAGATCTGAGGTCTTTTTGACCCCAGATCTCATATATAAGAGGACCTGTCATGCTTTTTTCTATTACAAGGGATGTTTACATTCCTTGTAATAGGAATAAAAGTGCTAATTTTTTATTTCTTTTTTTCAGTGTTAAACATTATAAAATAAATAGAAATAAAAACGAAAACCAAAAAAATTTTTTTTTAAAGTGCCCCGTAATGACGAGCTTGCGCGCAGAAGCAAACGCATTCGCGAGTAGCGCCCGCATATGAAAACGGTGTTCAAACCACACAAGTGAGGTATCGCCGCGATCGTTAGAGCGAGAGCAATAATTCTAGCCCTAGACCTCCTCTGCATCTCAAAAAGTGCAACCTGTAGAATTTTTTAAACGTCGCCTATCGAGATTTTTAAGGGTAAAAGTTTGACGCCATGCCACGAGCGGGCGCAATTTTTAAGCGTGACATGTTGGGTATCATTTTACTCGGCGTAACATCATCTTTCACAATATATAAAAAAATTGGGCCAAATTTATTGTTGTCTTATTTTTTAATTCAAGAAAGTGAATTTTTTCCAAAAAAAGTGCGCTTGTAAGACCGCTGCGCAAATACGGTGTGAGAAAAAGTATTGCAATGACCGCCATTTTATTCTCTAGGGTGTTAGAAAAAAATATATATAATGTTTGGGGGTTTTAAATAATTTTCTAGCAAAAAAAACTGTTTTAGTCTCGTAAGCACCGAATCTGAAAAACAGGCTCGGGGCTGAAGTGGATATACATACACGCGCATATGTGTTTGTGCTTTGGGGTGCACACCCTAATGCATGGGTCTTCAAACTGCGGCCCTCCAGTTGTTCAGGAACTACAATTCCCATAATGCCTAGTCATATCTGTGAATGTCAGAGTTCTACAATGCCTAATGGGATGTGTAGTTCCGCAACAGCTGGAGGGCCATAGTTTGAGGATCCCTGCCCTAATGCAATAGGCTGCGCACACCTATGCCAGCAAGTGTTAAGCCTCGTACATACGCTCGGTTTTCTCGGCATGAACCAGCAAGAAAACTGCTGGTAGAGCATTCTTACCGAGTAAACCGAGCGTGTGTACGAGGCTTTCAGGTTTCTCGTCTGGAAATCTAGCCAGAATCTCGACGAGAAAAATAGAGATCCTGCTCGAGATTTTTGTCGGCCTGTTTCCCGACGAGAAAACCCAAGAATGTGTATAGTTACCTATCACTGTGGAAACCCCGCGCATGCTCGAAATGACTTTGACGAATGCGCGGTAGCTTTCAAGGCATAGGTAGGGTGAAGTAAGGTGGCGGTGACGGCATACTTGTCGTACGCGATGACGTCACCGCATTCTTGCCTTTCAAAAGCACCGCAGTTCTTTTGAAAGGACTGTGTGTACACTCGGGCGGCAAGAGATTCTTGCCAAGAATCTCGTCAGGAAAAATTATGTGTACGAGGCCTCATACTTACCTCCACCTGTACAGCTCGTTTTGCACAGAGTGTCTCCGAACCTGGTCTTCTGGGGTCCCTCGTGGCTGTCTTGGCTCCCCCCGCAAGAACCTTCATGTGAGCTCTCTCTCATGGTGGTAAGGTCTTGCAAGCATGCTCCCGTGATACAGCCGGCGACTGTATCACTCGGCCCGCCCCCCGGGGTGCCGCGTCATTGGATATGATTGACAGCAGCGTGAGCCAATGACTGCGCTGCTTTCAATCGACCAATGAATGACCCGAGAATCTGACCGAGAATCAATCGCGTTCACAACGCGGGAATTTCAAAGGGGTCAGGTAAGTAAATGGGGGCTCGGGGGGGCCGCTAATGCTCTAATGTTTTTTCACCTTAAAGTGGATGTAAACCCCCAAAAAAGTATTTATTTTTTGATGTCACAATGTAGCGTATACGATCTCCTATCATCTGTGCCCAGTCTTGCCACAAAGAGTTAATCCAGCTCTGAGCAATCCTCTTTTAATGTTCAGTGAAAATTAACAGACTTCCAGATAAAAACCTGCCTAAATAAAAAGTCCTTTTCTCCCTCCTTGCTTTGAGTGACAGGTTATTTACATATCTAGCTTGGACATGTTTATCATATGTTATGTTATGTTTATCATAATATGAGGTGATCCACAGTTGATTGTATATTACCAGGATGTGTTATGTGGGGGAAGGGTGGATTTCTCACTTTTTATACTGTGGATCACCTCATATTATGATAAACATAACATAACATATAATAAACATGTCCAAGCTAGATATGTAAATAACCTCTCACTCAAAGCAGAAGGGAGGAAAGGACTTTTAATTAAACAGGTTTTTATCTGGAGGTCTGTTAATTTTCACTGAACAATAAAAGAGGATTGCTCAGAGCTGGATTAACTCTGTGTGGCAAGACTGGGCACAGATGAAAGGAAATCTTATACTCTACATTGTGACATCAAAAAAACAAATTTGGGTTTTTGGGTTTACATCCACTTTAATGCATAGAATGCATTAAGGTGAAAAAATATGTACCTTTACAACCCCTTTAACCACTTAAGGTCCGCCTCCTGCACATATACGTCGGCAGAATGGCACGACTGGGCAGATGCATGTACAGGTACGTCCTGTACTACTACCCAGCCATGGGTCACAGGCGTACGCGGGTCCAAAGCTCCAGGACCGCGGGACTCGCGGACCCGATTGCCGCTGGAGAAGAACGGGGACTGGGCCAGGTGGAAAAGTGGAAATTGCCCCCGGGCCGCTCACATTATCTTTAAAACGGCCTCGGTCCGCAGCGCTATTTTTTTTTTCTTGCTAAAACTCGGCAGCAGCGGCCGCCGATTGGCTGGCTGCTGCCACGCTGCATTGTGGGAGTTGTAGGAAGGCAGGGCCGGCCTTAGGGGTGCTCTGTGATTGGCCGATCGGGCCATGTGCGATGTACGGGGTGGGGCATTCCGGGAAGCAGGCATGGGGGTCTGTGAATGGCCATGCTGAGCTTGTGCTGGTAATGTGTGGAGGCGGGGCTGCACTGTGGATTCGTTGATCGTGCCTGCTTGCTCCTGGAGTCCTGCCTCCCGATGTGTGTCTGCTGAGGGCTCATCTGTCAGGTCAGAAACTCCCTGATGGACCTATGTCACCAGAAAGTCAGTGTGTAACGTGTGATGCCTCCATAGTAAAATGCTGGGCCTTTTACTATAGGAGGCATTGGTGGACTACAAGGCCCATCATTTTACTATGGGAAGCATTGGTGGACTACAAGGCCCAGAATTTTACTATGGGGGGTTCTGGTGGACTACAAGGCCCAGCATTTTACTATGGGGGGCATTGGTGGACTACAAGGCCCAGCATTTTACTATAGGGGGCTCTGGTGGACTACAAGGCCCAGCATTTTACTATAGGGGGCTCTGGTGGGACTAAAATGCTGGTCGTTGTAGTCCACCAATGCCTCCTATAGTAAAATGCTGGGCCTTGTAGTCCACCAGAGCCCCCTATAGTAAAATGCTGGGCCTTGTAGTCCACCAGAGCCCCCTATAGTAAAATGCTGGGCCTTGTAGTCCACCAATGCCTCTATAGTAAAAGGCACCATTGCTGTAGTGTCAGTGTGTATTGTGTAGCGGTCTGTGGGTAGTTTATTGTATAGTGGTCAGTGTTTATTTTGTAGTGGTCTGTGGGTAGTGTATTATGTAGTGGTCAGTGTGTATTGTGTAGCAGTCAGTGGGTAGTGTATTGTGTAGTGGTCTGTGGGTAGTGTATTGTGTAGCGGTCAGTGTTTATTGTGTAGTGGTCTGTGGGTAGTTTATTGTGTAGCGGTCTGTGGGTAGTTTATTGTGTAGCGGTCTGTGGGTAGTGTATTGTGTAGCGGTCTGTGGGTAGTGTATTGTGTAGCGGTCTGTGGGTATTGTATTGTGTAGCGGTCTGTGGGTAGTTTGTGTAGCGGTCTGTGGGTAGTTTGTGTAGCGATCTGTGGGTAGTTTGTGTAGCGGTCAGTGTGTATTGTGTAGCGGTTAGTGTGTATTGTGTAGCGGTCTGTGGGTAGTGTATTGTGTAGCGATCTGTGGGTAGTGTATTGTGTAGCGGTCAGTGTGTATTGTGTAGCGGTCTGTGGGTAGTGTATTGTGTAGCGGTCTGTGGGTAGTGTATTGTGTAGTGGTCTGTGGGTAGTGTATTGTGTAGCGGTCTGTGGGTAGTGTATTGTGTAGCGGTCTGTGGGTAGTGTATTGTGTAGCGGTCTGTGGGTAGTTTATTGTGTAGTGGTCTGTGGGCAGTTTGTGTAGCGGTCTGTGTGTATTGTGTAGCGGTCTGTGGGTAGTGGATTGTGTAGCGGTCTGTGGGTAGTTTATTGTGTAGCGGTCTGTGGGCAGTTTGTGTAGCGGTCAGTGTGTATTGTGTAGCGGTCTGTAGGTAGTGTATTGTGTAGCGGTCAGTGTGTATTGTGTAGCGGTCTGTGGGTAGTGTATTGTGTAGCGGTCTGTGGGTAGTGTATTGTGTAGCGGTCTGTGGGTAGTGTATTGTGTAGCGGTCTGTGGGTAGTGTATTGTGTAGCGGTCAGTATGTATTGTGTAGCGGTCTGTGGGTAGTGTATTGTGTAGCGGTCTGTGGGTAGTGTATTGTGTAGCGGTCAGTATGTATTGTGTAGCGGTCTGTGGGTAGTGTATTGTGTAGCAGTCTGTGGGTAGTGTATTGTGTAGCGGTCTGTGGGTAGTGTATTGTGTAGCGGTCTGTGGGTAGTGTATTGTGTAGCGGTCTGTGGGTAGTATATTGTGTAGCGGTCAGTGGGTAGTTTATTGTGTAGCGGTCTGTGGGCAATTTGTGTAGCGGTCAGTGTGTATTGTGTAGCGGTCTGTAGGTAGTGTATTGTGTAGCGGTCTGTGGGTAGTGTATTGTGTAGCGGTCTGTGGGTAGTGTATTGTGTAGCGGTCTGTGGGTAGTGTATTGTGTAGGTCTGTGGGTAGTGTATTGTGTAGCCGTCTGTGGGTAGTGTATTGTGTAGCGGTCTGTGGGTAGTGTATTGTGTAGCGGTCTGTGGGTAGTGTATTGTGTAGCGGTCTGTGGGTAGTGTATTGTGTAGCGGTCTGTGGGTAGTGTATTGTGTAGCGGTTAGTGGGTAGTTTATTGTGTAGCGGTCTGTGGGCAGTTTGTGTAGCGGTCAGTGTGTATTGTGTAGCGATCTGTGGGTAGTGTATTGTGTAGCGGTCAGTGTGTATTGTGTAGCGGTCTGTGGGTAGTGTATTGTGTAGCGGTCTGTGGGTAGTGTATTGTGTAGCGGTCTGTGGGTAGTGTATTGTGTAGCGGTCTGTGGGTAGTGTATTGTGTAGCGGTCTGTGGGTAGTGTATTGTGTAGCGGTCTGTGGGTAGTGTATTGTGTAGCGATCTGTGGGTAGTGTATTGTGTAACGGTCTGTGGGTAGTGTATTGTGTAGCGGTCTGTGGGTAGTGTATTGTGTAGCGGTCTGTGGGTAGTGTATTGTGTAGCGGTCTGTGGGTAGTGTATTGTGTAGCGGTCTGTTGGTAGTGTATTGTGTAGCGGTCTGTGGGTAGTGTATTGTGTAGCGGTCTGTGGGTAGTGTATTGTGTAGCGGTCTGTGGGTAGTGTATTGTGTAGCGATCTGTGGGTAGTGTATTGTGTAACGGTCTGTGGGTAGTGTATTGTGTAGCGGTCTGTGGGTAGTGTATTGTGTAGCGGTCTGTGGGTAGTGTATTGTGTAGCGGTCTATGGGTAGTGTATTGTGTAGCGGTCTGTGGGTAGTGTATTGTGTAGCGGTCTGTGGGTAGTGTATTGTGTAGCGGTCTGTGGGTAGTGTATTGTGTAGCGGTCTGTGGGTAGTGTATTGTTTAGCGGTCTATGGGTAGTGTATTGTGTAGCAGTCTGTGGGTAGTGTATTGTGTAGCGGTCAGTGGGCAGTTTGTGTAGCGGTCAGTGTGTATTGTGTAGCGGTCTGTAGGTAGTGTATTGTGTAGCGGTCTGTGGGTAGTGTATTGTGTAGCGGTCTATGGGTAGTGTATTGTGTAGCAGTCTGTGGGTAGTGTATTGTGTAGCGGTCAGTGGGCAGTTTGTGTAGCGGTCAGTGTGCATTGTGTAGCGGTCTGTAGGTAGTGTATTGTGTAGCGGTCAGTGTGTATTGTGTAGCGGTCTGTGGGTAGTGTATTGTGTAGCGGTCTGTGGGTAGTGTATTGTGTAGCGGTCTGTGGGTAGTGTATTGTGTAGCGGTCTGTGGGTAGTGTATTGTGTAGCGGTCAGTATGTATTGTGTAGCGGTCTGTGGGTAGTGTATTGTGTAGCGGTCTGTGGGTAGTGTATTGTGTAGCGGTCAGTATGTATTGTGTAGCGGTCTGTGGGTAGTGTATTGTGTAGCAGTCTGTGGGTAGTGTATTGTGTAGCGGTCTGTGGGTAGTGTATTGTGTAGCGGTCTGTGGGTAGTGTATTGTGTAGCGGTCTGTGGGTAGTATATTGTGTAGCGGTCAGTGGGTAGTTTATTGTGTAGCGGTCTGTGGGCAATTTGTGTAGCGGTCAGTGTGTATTGTGTAGCGGTCTGTAGGTAGTGTATTGTGTAGCGGTCTGTGGGTAGTGTATTGTGTAGCGGTCTGTGGGTAGTGTATTGTGTAGCGGTCTGTGGGTAGTGTATTGTGTAGGTCTGTGGGTAGTGTATTGTGTAGGTCTGTGGGTAGTGTATTGTGTAGCCGTCTGTGGGTAGTGTATTGTGTAGCGGTCTGTGGGTAGTGTATTGTGTAGCGGTCTGTGGGTAGTGTATTGTGTAGCGGTCTGTGGGTAGTGTATTGTGTAGCGGTCTGTGGGTAGTGTATTGTGTAGCGGTTAGTGGGTAGTTTATTGTGTAGCGGTCTGTGGGCAGTTTGTGTAGCGGTCAGTGTGTATTGTGTAGCGATCTGTGGGTAGTGTATTGTGTAGCGGTCAGTGTGTATTGTGTAGCGGTCTGTGGGTAGTGTATTGTGTAGCGGTCTGTGGGTAGTGTATTGTGTAGCGGTCTGTGGGTAGTGTATTGTGTAGCGGTCTGTGGGTAGTGTATTGTGTAGCGGTCTGTGGGTAGTGTATTGTGTAGCGGTCTGTGGGTAGTGTATTGTGTAGCGATCTGTGGGTAGTGTATTGTGTAACGGTCTGTGGGTAGTGTATTGTGTAGCGGTCTGTGGGTAGTGTATTGTGTAGCGGTCTGTGGGTAGTGTATTGTGTAGCGGTCTGTGGGTAGTGTATTGTGTAGCGGTCTGTTGGTAGTGTATTGTGTAGCGGTCTGTGGGTAGTGTATTGTGTAGCGGTCTGTGGGTAGTGTATTGTGTAGCGGTCTGTGGGTAGTGTATTGTGTAGCGATCTGTGGGTAGTGTATTGTGTAACGGTCTGTGGGTAGTGTATTGTGTAGCGGTCTGTGGGTAGTGTATTGTGTAGCGGTCTGTGGGTAGTGTATTGTGTAGCGGTCTATGGGTAGTGTATTGTGTAGCGGTCTGTGGGTAGTGTATTGTGTAGCGGTCTGTGGGTAGTGTATTGTGTAGCGGTCTGTGGGTAGTGTATTGTGTAGCGGTCTGTGGGTAGTGTATTGTTTAGCGGTCTATGGGTAGTGTATTGTGTAGCAGTCTGTGGGTAGTGTATTGTGTAGCGGTCAGTGGGCAGTTTGTGTAGCGGTCAGTGTGTATTGTGTAGCGGTCTGTAGGTAGTGTATTGTGTAGCGGTCTGTGGGTAGTGTATTGTGTAGCGGTCTATGGGTAGTGTATTGTGTAGCAGTCTGTGGGTAGTGTATTGTGTAGCGGTCAGTGGGCAGTTTGTGTAGCGGTCAGTGTGCATTGTGTAGCGGTCTGTAGGTAGTGTATTGTGTAGCGGTCAGTGTGTATTTTGTAGTGGTCTGTGGGTAGTTTAGTGTGTAGCAGTCTGGGGGGGGGGGGGCGCCACAGGATTGAACACCTAAGGCCGGCCCTGTAGGAAGGTCATGTGGCCCCTAAGATCCACTGGCTCGGCTCAGCAGTTCCCGAACTGTCCCGACCTCCCGGTCACAGGCCACAGTGCATTTCAGGCTGCAGCCCGGGTATGCACGACATCCGACCTCCAGGCTCCTCCTCCCGCCCGACTGTCTGTGCCCGGATTAGGGAAGGAACCAAGAAGAGCAGAAGACCGGCGCTGGTTGAAGTCTGCCTCATCAGACCAGAGTGACAGTCCAGATTAAAAGGTTAGCAAAGCAAATGGAACTGGTGATGATCAGGTGACAAATAGCAGCTTCTGATGGGGCACAGTGTCAGTCGCAGCAATTGATGGGCACACTCACACTGGCACTGGCAGCATTTGATCATGGGTAATTGATTGGCACACTGGTACTCTGATGGGGCACAGTAGCGGCAATTGATGGGCACACTCACACTGGCAGCATTTGATCATGGGTACAGTAGCGGCAATTGATTGGCACACTGGCATTCTGATGGGGCACAGCGGCAGCAATTGATGGGCACAGTGTCAGCAATTGATGGGTACAGTGGCTGCGTTTGATGGCACAGTGGCAGTATCTGATGGGGCACAGTATCGACAATTGATTGTCACACTGGCAGCATCTGATGTGGCACAGTAGCGGCAATTGCTAGGCACATTGGCAGCATCTGATGGGGCACAGTAGTGGTAATTGATTGGAACACTGGCAGCATTTGGCACAGTAGCGGGAATTGATGGGCACACTGGCAGCATCTGATGGGGCACAGTAGCGACAATTGATTGTCACACTGGCAGCATCTGATAGGGCACAGTAGCGAAAATTAAAGGGACCACTGGCAGCATTTGATGGGGCACACTGGCAGCAATTGATGGGCACAGTGTCAGCAATTGATGGGTACAGTGGCTGCGTTTGATGGCACAGTGGTGGCAATTTTGAGCACCAGCCGCCACTGCTGTCCCCCACTTGTTAGCCTAATTTATTACTGTCACAGTAATACACAAAGCCAACAAGTGGGGGTCGGGGGGACAGTAATACATGAAGCTGACAAGTGAGAAATTTGAAGGTGATACAGGGGAACAACAACTGAGGGGGCAGTGATAAAGAAGAAGGTGAAGGTGTTTGCACTGCATTAATGGACAATGATCAGGATGCACTGATGGGCACTGATCAAGATGCATTAACAGGCACGATCTGCACTTTTTTAATTACTACATTGTATCATATTTGTCTTGCTTCATAACATCAATCATCCGTTATAAAACCATGTGGACATGGATGGCGAGCTGATTTGCGGTTCAGTGGGCCACTTGACTGGACTTGACTGGCCCCCCAGGCCTAAGGCTGCCAGTCCTCCCCTGACGGCCTCACAGTGCTTCACTGTGGTGGCAGCATCGATCGCGTCATCCCTTTTATAGGGGGGACGCGATCGATGACGTCACACCTACACCCCCCTACAGTTGTAAACACACACAGGTAACACATAACCCCTACAGCGCCCCCTTGTGGTTAACTCCCAAGCTGCAACTGTCATTTTCAGAGTAAACAATGCAATTTAAATGCATTTTTTTGCTGTGAAAATGACAATGGTCCCAAAAATGTGTCAAAATTGTCTGAAGTGTCCGCCATAATGTCGCAGTCACAAAAAAAATCACTGATCCCCGCCATTAGTAGTAAAAAAAATAATAATAATAAAAATGCAATAAAACTATCCCCTATTTTGTGAACGCTATAAATTTTGCGCAAACCAACCGATAAACGCTTATTGCGATTTTTTTTGATTTTTTTTTACCAAAAATAGGTAGAAGAATACGTATCGGCCTTAACTGAGGAAAAATATAAATTGATATATTTTGGGGGGATATTTATTATAGCAAAAAGTAAAAAACATTGCATTTTTTTCAAAACTGTCGCTCTATTTTTGTTTATAGCGCAAAAAATAAAAACCGCAGAGGTGATCAAATACCACCAAAAGAAATCTCTCTTTGTGGGAAAAAAAGTACGCCAATTTTGTTTGGGAGCCATGTCGCACGACCACGCAATTGTCAGTTAAAGCGACGCAGTGCCAAATTGCAAAAAGGGGCCTGGTCCGGGCCTTTTGGTCTGGAGCTTAAGTGGTTAATACTGCTTTAAATGCTTCTCTACTATGGTATTTATGGTCTCAGTGAAGGCTTAATTTTTATGTTGGAAATGTAAAATGAAAGGCATTAATAGAAGAAAAAAGTAAAGGAGGGATGAGTGAAGGTAACATAAAGAAGAAAATGAAAGAGGGTGTGTGTGTGGATGGAGGGAATACAAGTAAAAAAGAAGGAATTTTTTTTCTTCCTTCTTTTTTACCTATATTCCCTCTATCCACACACACACCCTCTTTCATTTTCATAAGGGGAAAAGGATGGCTACTGTTATGTGAAGCATCAGGTAAAATCAATAAAATATATGTGAAAAAAGCGAACAGGGGCAGAGGCGGGTTATAGTTAGCTGTATATTTCTAGCCATTACCATAACCTACCACCATGTCCATAGCAATACTATATATGTGTATATTCCTTTGTACCAGAAGTAGGAAAACTGAACTAGCGTTTTGGTTTCTTTTCTTTGGTCCCACAAAAAGAAAAGAAAAAAAAAAACACTCACACTAAGGGGATGCATTTATAACAAATTTGCAAGCATGTGACCCATCAAAAGTACTGTACATGTACATTAATTAAACTGGGAAAAGAACAAATGTTTTTAGACTATTACCCGTGCTGTTTGATTGTTTTTCATGGATAAAAAAAATGAAAAATACTGCATTTGCACACTAGATGGCGCTAAGCATTATAGTTTTTTATTTTTTTTTTAATCATTCATAGGTATTTTGCATTGCTTTTTGTTAATGTGATATTAACCTTTTTTACTATTTTTTTAAACAAAATCATTTTAGGCCTGAAAATTGCATAAACCCCAAAAAGCAAATACCCTAGAGCAGTGATGGCGAACCTTGGCACCCCAGATCTTTTGGAACTATGGGCCAGATTCACGTACATTGGCGCATATTTTGACCAGCGTAGCGCACCTCCTTTACGTTAGACCGGCGCAATGTAGAGGCGCAATCACCGTATCCTCGTAGTATTTACGCAGAAATTCGCGCCGGAGAAACGTTAATTCCGAGGCGTAAGGCAGAGTAATTCAAATTGGGAAGGACGTGGGCGTGTTTCATTGAAATGAGCTGTGACCCCATGCAAATGAAGGGCCGGCCGGCTCGCGCATGCACACATATTGCAGACCATGGTCAGCACCTCTGTGCGCATGCTCACAACTCGGGAACGGCGCAATCAGTGAAATTGGAAGTGGACCCGGGCAACTTAGTGAACTACGCAGACAGCATAAATAGACAGAGACAAACGCACTTCCTTTGCAAAAGTACATCCCTTTGTATCCCTTCCTATACAGCAAGGTGTTTTTGTTCTGTTGTTTATTAGCGTTTGTTTGTTTGTTTGTGACGTGTCTTTGAGATATTTGGAGACTGTTTTGCAAAGTGATTTTTGTCTTTTATATGTTTTCTTTGTTGATATTTTTTTTAAATTATATTTTTGCTGGTCAATTTTTTATTTATTTTTTGGTTCTGTTTGTGTATGATTTTGGAATGTGGGGGTGACATTCCTGCCGGAAAAGGGGTGTCATCCTCATTTGTGGTGAAGTGATCCCCAGGTCCGTGTGAATGGTGTATGAATGTACAGTGACATAATTGGAGCCGTGGCATGGCGTTGCTGCTCACAAGTCCTGCATGGTGGGCTTGTGCAAATCCAATGTGATGAGGATGTGATGTGTCTGTGCTAGGGACCACAGTGGTGTGCATGCATGCATTCTCATTGTGCCATGATTAATGTGTGTGTTTTACGTGCAAAGATGCCTAATGTGGGCTGTCTCCTGGCTGCTCTTCCCTCAGAAGATGGTTAGGGGGGATTGTCTGGTTCAGGGGTCAGGTCATCACTTATGTCAATCTCCAGGCCCTTTCTCACTGCGAAGTTGTGCAGCATGCAACATGCACCAATGATCTGGCATACAAAGTTTGGGGAATATAACAGGGTACCATGGGGGGTTCCATATAGGAGTCATGAGATGGGGTCCCAGTGCATATGCAGAGTCACCCTGAAGGGATAAGACAGGAGGATGTTAGTAGTGCATGTGCCCCTTGTGATTTCAGCATAATGGGGGGGACAGTCATGCCTGCCACCCATGTCACTCACCAAGCAGCCAGCTGTCCCCATACATGTTCTGTTCGAAATCTGTGGGCATGGGGCTAGGATTGTATATGTAGCTGTCATGGGTGGTGTCATGTGTTGGGCTGGTGTTGGGCTCCTGCAGGGTTGTGGTTATGTCCAGGATGGCATGAGGGGTGAATCTGAAGATGCGAGACACCTCAGAATCACTCATGCCAAAGATGTCTATGCGTGTGTGATATATCAAGTGAAGAGTGAGGGACTTGTATCAGATTAAATTATTATATCCATCAAGGTTTTAAAGAACTATTGAAAGATAGTGAGACCGTGTTTGTAATTTGTATGTATGTTATGTATTGATGTATATATGTATGTATATTTTTTGTAAAAATGTTTATAAAAGCAAAGAAATTTATTTTTGAAAAAAAAAATCCTCTCCCGTGCCCTCCTCCGTGCCCTCCTCCTTCTTTGCTCATCTAAAATCAGTAGTATAGCTATGAGCATGGATGCCCCTGGCATGTTGGCATACAGTTTGTTGGGCAGCAAGTGTGACTGCTCAGCTCCTCACTAACAGTGTTGTTTAGCTGACATGTAGACGGATTGTCTAATTTTATACCACCTTTTATATGGTCTAATTTTAGACAGGACGTGCAGCTGTTGTGCACAGCGCGTAGCCTGCGCTGCACCAACGTTCTTTTGTGGATCCCCGTATATTTGAATAGCAAATCAATGGTGTGTCTAGAGCAGTTTTGAGCGGACCGATACGCCGGTCAAAAAAAGTAGATTTCTTGCGTATCTCGTTTTGGGGATGCGGCACATCGAAACGCATGCGCAAATTTAGACTTACGCCGCACATCTCCTGTAACGCCGTTGTAATCGCTCTTTGAATCTGGCCCACTAACTTTTGCGCAAACCAATCAATACACCCTTATTTGGATTTTTTTTTACCAAAAACACGTAGCAGAATACATTAGACATGTTCAGATCGTTTCATTCCAAATTAATATTCGGACACATTTTTTGTTATTCGGACATTCCGATATATCCGAATGCCCGAATTACAATATAAACAAATGTTATCAAATGCTCCGAATAACGTATCGAAATTCGGACTGAAACTCAAATCAAATTTTACATTGAACTCCATTAGAATTCTAAATACACATATTGCTGAAATAAAAAAACTGTGTGTGTTATTAGAGTACCATTTGGAAATAATGTAATGCTGTTTTAGTTAAGCCAAAGGTGATTTAAAGAGTCATTGTAATCATTTGATGAAGATTTTTCTTTTGTTTGTTCACTTTGCTGCAATCGAATCGAAAACAATGTAACATTTTCGTTTCAACTGATTTAAAAATGTATCGATTTGATCGTTTTGAATTGAAAAATAAATCTGTAAATTCTAAAATTCCAAATACGAATTCCGAATAGGAATTGAACTAATCAACCAAAACAAAACAAATGTTTCCTCATGCACATGTAGCAGAATACATATTGGCCTAAATTGATGACATTTTTTTTTTTGTTTACATTTTGTTACTGGATATGTTTTAAAGCAGAAAATAAAAAATATTGTTTTTTTTTTTTTCAAAATTCTCAGGGTTTTTTTGTTGATGGCGCAAAAATTAAAAACTGAAGAGGTGATCAAATACCACCAAAATAAAGCTCTATTTGTGGGGAAGAAAATACATAGGGCCAGATTCAGGTAGATCAGAGCATCTTTGCTCTGGAGTAACGCTTCTCATTTGCGTTACTCTGCCGAAATTTTAGGAGCAAGTGCTGTTATTCAGGAAGCACTTGCTCCTAAAGTTGCGGCAGCGCATCGCAAATGAGCCAGCGGAATTCAAATTGGGCGGGTACGGGGCGTGTAGTATTCTAACTATGCGCGATCCCGCGGCGAACGTACTGCGCATGCGTCGAGTGTCAATGCATCCCAGTGCACATGCTCCAAATTCTGTCAGTGAACGTCAATGACGTCACATTCCCATTCATGAATGTTTTACGCAAGCGACGCGATTTGTTTTTTTTCCGACGCGATGACGACGCCTATACTTAACATAGGATACTCCACTAGGGGGCTGCTTTATCTATACGCCGCGTATTGCTTCCGGAAACGTCGTAAAGTCACTGCGTCGCGCCCGAAAAAGATCGTGAATTGCCGATTCCCGCTCATTAACATATTTTTTGAGCGTAAATCGGCGGGAACGCCCCCGGCGCCATTTTTAAGTTGAAGTAACGATGCAATGGCGAAATTCAATTACGCCGATCGCATCGGAACTCCAACCCGGCGTTTCTTGTTTTCTGGTTATAGAAAACAGAAACGCCGGCTTAAAGTGACAGTTAGGCTGGCGGATCACTGGATCCGCCAGCCTAACTCTTCATGAATCTGGCCCATAAATTTTGTTTGAGTACAGCTTCAAATTAAGGCGCAATTTCAGTTAAAGCAATGCAGTGCCGTATCGCCAAAAAATGGCCTGGTCATGAAGGGGGGTAAACCTTCCAGGACTGAAGTGGTTAAAGGGGAAAAAGGAGGTTGTGGGGTGAATCCTTCTCAAAAACGAAATACAAGAACTGATGTGTACATGGCTAACTTCAGTACGGCTCTGATCATGAGACCTCTTTCATGGAGACTCAGGGGTTAACCATATAGGCAGCGTTATTATGGCGTAGAATCCTGTGCAGTCCTGCTAAGAATGTAAACAG
Source organism: Rana kukunoris (assembly GCA_029574335.1). NCBI lineage: Eukaryota > Metazoa > Chordata > Amphibia > Anura > Ranidae > Rana > Rana kukunoris. The sequence continues at coordinate 66,605,555 of CM056049.1, read as the reverse complement.
ATGTTGCAAGTCTCCCAGTCAGACTCAGAATTAATGGCTCTGTATAGAAATGAGCCAGAGAGGAAAAGTACTGCAAGGCAATGTTATGAATTTCAGACCTCCACATACCCAGCATTCATCTGTGTGCGTTTCCTGCGCACTGCAGATCTGCACTATTTATTGTAACATTGTAAAACCTCTACAGTCAGAAATATTCCTCTTGGTATGGATAAAAAATGTCCTATAATGAAAGGTGCCTCATAGGGATGGTCAATACAGTGCATAAAGCAGGATATACAGGTGTAATCAAACATGTACTGTTCACTTGAAAGCTGCACAGGGCCTATTAAAACCGGATGTGCTTTCATGTGAATGTAGGTGTCGTTTAAAGGATTATTCACCTTTTTAACAAAACTGTTTGTACAGATAAGGGGCATCTCTGACTAAATTTGAATAAAGCCCTTGCTATAGGTATAAGTCATTTTCATACCTTATGAAGCCTGACTGGAATACTCCCAGGACATTGCTAAGTGAGGCCTAGTCGTCACTGCTCACCTCACAGGAGTAAGTTCTCCAATGCTGAGATCAAAGCCAGACATCTCAACCTGCAAAAACTAATTTCAGGGAGGTTTAAACAAATTTCAGGGAGGTGACGCTTCGTGCCTGTGCCGACCCCCCCCCCCCTCCCCCAATAAAATGCAGCCTTACCAGTGTCAATTAAATGTAGCAGTGCCCATAAAATGCAGCCTGATCACACAGCTGCTGGTCCTGGGGTCTGGCTGCTGGAGCCTGGGGTCTGGGTGCTGGGGCCTAGGGTCTGGCTGCTGGAGCCAAGGGTCTGGCTGCTGGGGCCAAGTGTCTGGCTGCTGGAGCTGGGCTGCTGGTCCTGGGGTCTGGCTGCTGGGACCAGGGGCCTGGCTGCTGGGACCAGGGGCCTGGCTGCTGGGGCCAAGGGATCAGCTGCTGGGATCCGGGGTCTGGCTGCTAGGCCCTTGCTGCTGGGGCTGGGGCCTGGTTGCTGGGGCCAAGGCTCTGGCTGCTGGGGCCAAGGGTCCAGCTTCTGGAGCTGGGCTGCTGGCCATGGGGTCTGGCTGCTGGAGCTGGGGTCTGGCTGCAATGGGTCTGGTGAGCCATCCCAGTCAGAGAATTCCCCAGAAGGAAGGGGGTGGGCAGAGAGAAGACTGGGCGCCTGTGATCTGCAGGCTGTAAAAATTAAAAGGAAAAAAAAAACTTTCCCCAGTCAAGCGGACTCTTTCTCTAATTTCGGGTGCAGTGATCTCCTGTGCGACAAGTACATGACAGTCCCGGTCTGCCCGGCGGATTGATATAGAAGAGACTGGGACTGTCATGTACTTGTCGCACAGGAGATCACTATGCAGTGGCCCCCGAAAGTGATGACTAGGAATAAGCTTCGTATTCGAGTCGAACTCATGTTCGACTCGAACATTATATGTTCTATCGTTCGTCGAATTACAAATGTTTTGGGCCATTCGCGCCAAATTCGAGTTACGTTTCACAGCCCATAATTCACTGCGGCATCGCAGTGCATTGCTGGCTGATGATTGGCCAAGCATGCACTATGACCCGCATGCTTGGCCAATCACAGCTTGCAAAACTTGTGGGGGAGGTTACTTAAGGAGAGGGTGTGGCGCCAGTTCTCTCTCTCAGAACCAGCCTCTTCTCCTCTGCGGAGCTGCTGACAGATTCAGCCTGTGTACCCGGAGATCGAAGAGGTAACCCAGCTGACAACTGAAACAGTGGAACGCCCTCGTCCGGGACCCTTGTGCTGTGGAGCAGCGATTTACAGACGCATCCTCTTAGAGGAACCCAGGCGGATCGGCCTGTCGGGTGAGAGAGCACATGCTCAACTTCTAACTCTCTCTTTAGACAGACATTTTAGTGCCACCTCACAGGCCGCCCGCCTCTGTTTGGCCCCAGCTTAAACCTAGAGGCCTTTCACTGTTCATAGTGTTTATACAGACATGACTGACGCTGGCCAGCGATCAGCTCACCAACGTTGATGTCACACTTTACCGGATTAATTTCCCATTATCATCTGCTCCTTGTGGATTATAACTTTAATGTGCACCTCCCCACCTCCTGGACCTTAGCTGCTCGCAGGATCGCCCGATATAGGGAGCTCGCGAGCACAGACTGTTCACTGGTTTAGCCGAATGGTACCATTCTTTAGGATAGATTTGTTTCTCTCATACATGCCATTTGTGGATTTCTGAAATCATATTGTGTTATTGCATAGCAACTATTCATTTTATAACCTAAACTTGTGCTTGTTCTTTTTGAGTACTTATTAAGTAAACTCACTCCCTTTGATTTAAATATACTACTGTGTGGAGCTAATTTTTCTAGTCTGGAGGGACCATCCATCATTCAGGTAATACTATCATTATATTGTCATTAAATATTGTGTGCTTGCCATTGTGTTCCCCCCCCCCAGCTCAGCAGGGGTCACAATACACCTACCAGACTTCTGATGTGTCAAGGGAGGGTTCGAGCTATTTAAGTAGGGGTGAGCCAAATCAAAGAGAGTAGATCCCAAAAACAACCAGCGGCTCCTGAGGGGGTAGTGCTACACATAACATTAATATGGTAACTAATTCAAAAATATTCAACATATTCAATAGCATGACATTACTTAACAATGTGATATAAAGTGCTCAGTGCAAAAACATAAAGTGCAATCATATAAAGTCCATTCAGTATGGAGTGCTGAGCTTGTGCAAGCTATGCAGTTTGGTGTGGTTGTCAGGTGACTCTCCGTGCTCCCCTCCTGGGTCCCCAATCACCAGAAAAAATCTTTAAATATGCCTGTTTGTTATATTAGGATGGTGTTTCCCATCACTGATCAGGATTGTTGGATACGGTCATTATATAGGAATGACTCCTTTCTTCTACCGGTATGTTTAAGAAAGTGTATAGGATATCCTTGATCCAAATCTTAATTATCACCTTCCTAGCTTTCACTGTGACCAAATATCAATTTTAAACATATGGCAATGAAGGGAAAGAGTATATAGGGTATTACTGCTAGGTTTATTCATAAGGTCGCCTCAGCTTGACGTGTTTTACCCCTTCCACTGGAGCGAAACGCATCAAGATGTGACGGTTCTTTGCATGCCAAGGCGGCGTTTCTCTGCACGTTTTTAAAGTTTTTCATGTAAGTGTAATGAACACTTCCTCCACCATCTCCTTTTTAGATCTTCACTCAACTGAGCTCCCAGTCTATCACTTAGACTGCCACTGGATCTCCTGAGCTCTTCCAATCTTCACACTGAGTATCTTCCTCAAGCATTACCCCTGTGTCCGTGCTGGGTCCCTAACTGGGCACTCACAGACACTCTTCAAGCTTCACCCCACTGGCCTGCTCGGTCACTGGCTTGACGTCTGCTGAAGTTTCTCAGTTCTTTACTGTTCTCGTGGGTGAGAATGCTGCTCAGGTACCCGTGGGTGAGAATGCTGCTCAGGTACTTGCTTCAGCTACTCACAATGTTCCCTGGCAATAAGGTGGATGGTCCCTTAGTGGCGACAGTATCCCCTCTACCTCCGACCACAAGAGGTTCTCCGTCCAGTAGAACCGTTACTTCTGGTTAGACTGCAAGCTGCAATCCCAACCCAACGCTGCTCTCTTTCTTCTGGATAGGCCCTCAGATCTCTGGCAGCCAGATGCCCCCCGGGATAGGCCTCAGGTCTCTGGCCTAGCAGCCTGGGACAAAACAACACACGTCCACCCAGACAGCTATCCAGGTGGCACAGAAAATCCTGATCACCTGACTCCACCCAAATAAATAGGCTCTCCCAGCAGGCCAAAGGACCTAAGAAAATCCCTGTCCATTGGCTGAGACACCCCATTCATTCCTTTTTTTTACTTCAAACAAAATGTTTTATTGAGTAAAGTTGCATACAGAAAATAAACAGTAGTATGTGGGTACATATAATCAGTTTTCACAGTAACAGCATCATCATAAATTCAGTATAGGTTTGCATGTGCAATACAATGAGTTGTCTCTTCCGGATCAACCCAGCCTCGTTTTGAGACAGCAGGTAGTTTAATCAAAATTAAAATTAAAATTAAGGCAGCAGGTGAGGTCAAAAAAGCCATAACCCACGAGCAGGGTGAGGCTAATCACAGGTTTCAGACTCGTTCAGCCATCGATCCCATATTTTATAGTATTTATCCGGGCAGGCTCTATTAATATACACACATTTCTTATACGGTAGGGTCAAATTTATTTCCGCCTTCCATTCTAAAAAAGTGGGGGGGAGCTGCCTCATCCATTTACGGGCTATGACCTTTCTGACCGAAAACAATGTCTCATGCAGGAAAATGTTGGTATATTTATCCATATCTGTAGGAAAAATTCCCAGTAAGCACTGTCTGGGGTCGAGAGTGACAGGGGTGCCCATTGTGTCATGGAGGAATGTTATGATCTGTTTCCAAAGGTCCTGGATTTTAGGGCAGGCCCAAATAAGATGAAAAAATGTTCCCGTCTCTTGAACACACATTGCACACAGGGTAGATTGGGTGCGTTTATATCTAGCTACATGGATTGGGGTCAGGTACGCCCTATGAGTGATGTATATTTGGGTCAGCCTATCTGATAGCCTGGGGGACACTCTTTTGCAGGTCTCAAGAGCCTCCTCCCATTCTTCATCTTCCAGGATTCCCACCTCCCTCTCCCAACAAGGTTTTATGGCAAACGCTATCTTGGTGGCTACAGGAGCAGAGAGCATATTGTAAAATGCGGATATTAGCTTGTTCGAATCTCTCCCCTTTACTATAGCCACGATCGGATGTGGGGTCGGTTGTGGGTAAGTGCGTGAAAACTGTATCTGGGCCGCGTGTCTAATCTGAAAAAACCTAAACCGCATATTATCAGGGAGTGCGAATTCTTCTTTAAGCGTCTGGTAGGTTTTAAAAGTGCCGTCGGTTAACAAGTGATGTAAATAGTAGACTCCATGTGCGGCCCACAGCTCAGGTCCCTGAGCATCAGAGAATTCCTGTAAACCCTTGTTTTGCCATAGTGGCGTGTAGTCGTACTCGGGTATCCCAAGTTTGGTGGAGGCAAGATCCCAGATGCGCCTATAGTGATGCAAGAGGGACCATGGCTCTCTCCCCGACACGGCGCCCCTAGATCCCACCGACACCGTGTAAAGCGCGTCTTCGGTGAGCTGAGCCACCCGCGGGCATAGCAAGGTCAGGAAGCGTCGACTGTCAGTCTTGTCTATGTGAAACAACTGTGACAATTGTGCGGCTATATAGTATAAATTAAGATCCGGTAGGGCCATACCCCCCATGTCAGTCAGATTTTTTAGCGTCTGCCATGCAAGTTTATGTCTGCCCCTCCCCCATATAAATGGCTTGAGAAGGGCTTCTAGCAACTTGAAATATTTCAGAGGGAGGTAGATCGGGGTGTGCCATAAGATATATAGTAGTTTGGGGAGGAGGACCATCTTAACAAGGTTAATGCGTCCCCAAACCCCTAGTGGGAGGTGGGCCCAAACTCTAATCTTAGTCCTAACAAGTTCAAAGAGGGGTTCCACATTAAGCATGACGTAGTCAGTCGGTTGCCTGGAGATGTGCACTCCCAAATACTTGATAACATCTACTCTCTGGAGTGGCATGTTGGATTGTAATTCAGATGGTGAAAAGCAATCTATCGGAAGGATCTGTGACTTCCCCCAATTGATCTTGAGTCCGGAAAAAATTCCGAACTGTTCGATCGTCCAGAGAGCTGCATGGAGAGAAGGGCCCGAGTCCGCCAGGTACAATAAGGTATCGTCTGCGTACATGCTAATTTTTTCTACTAGTGATCCCGCTTGACATCCCTCTATCTCTGGGTTAGTGCGAATAGATATTGCCAGGGGTTCCGCCGCAAGAGCGTAAATGAGTGGAGAGAGAGGACAGCCCTGTCTCGTACCCCTACTCAGGGCAAACAGTGGAGATGGCCAGCCGTTCGCCACCACTCTGGCTGTGGGGTCCTGGTAGAGGAGGCTAACCCACTTACGAAACTTGGGGCAAAAGCCATAAATCTCGAGGCATCGCCACAGATACCTCCATTCCACGGAGTCAAAGGCTTTAGCCGTGTCTAGCGTCACCAGCACTCTAGAGCCCACATTGTCATGTGTAGCCTGTAAATTGATAAAGAGTCGTCTAAGATTAAAGGAGGTATTGCGGCCTGGCATGAACCCCGCTTGGTCTGCATGTATTAAAGATAGGATGACTTTATTAAGCCTATTTGCTAATACCTTTGCGAGGATTTTAACGTCTACCTGTAAAAGGGAGATAGGGCGATAGGATTCCGGGTACCCGGGGTCCTTCGCCGGCTTTGGAATGAGGACGATAGTCGCTTCTCTCATGGTCAAGGGGAGGGTGTGTGTCTCAAACATGCGTTTATATAATTGTAACAGCTTGGGGGAAAGAATTTGGCTATATTGAGAATAAAATTCAATGGGGAGTCCGTCCGAGCCCGGGGCTTTGGAGCGCACCCCATTCATTCCTAACCTGTCCTTGCATTGCCCTTGTCTTATCTAATGCCACCTGATACCTAGCCATCTAGTGACAGAAAAGAGAAGTGCAGCAATTCCAGAATTAGGGTGTTCCGTGCCACCTGGGTAGCTGTCTGGGTAGACATGTGTCATATTGTCCCAGGCTGTTAGGACAGAAACCTAATGCCTATCCAGAAGTAGTGCAGGGTTGGGGCTGCAGACTTGTAGTCCAACCAGAAGTAACGGTTCCGCTGGCCGAGAAACCGGTCGTGGTCAGAGGTAGAGGGGAAGCTGTCGCCACAAAAGGACCATCCACTTTGCTACCAGAGACCACTGTGAGTAAGGTGAGTCCAGTACCAGAGCAGACTTCTTGTCAGCCGGGGACAGAGAAGAAGTGGGTAAGCATCATCAAGTGCTAAGTCACAAGCCAGGACAGTAGAGGTGACACTTGTGGAGTGCCAAGTCAGCAGGGGTGAAGCTTGAGGAATATTTGTGAGTGCCAAGCCAGGGACTCAGCAGTGAAGCGGGGGTGATGCTTGAGAAAGATACTGAGTGCTACAGTGAAAGAGCTCAGGGGATCCAGTGGCTAGTGGATCTGAAGTCTAGGGAGAGAGATTGGGAGCTTGTTGAGTGAAGACCCATAGTGAGTGAGTGTGGGGTAACGAGAACTGTTTGTATTGCAGTTGAATACCTTCACCGTTAGTAACAGCTACAAGATTGTTGCCATAGGAGACAGCGGTCCTACCTATACAGAATTGGTGCCTGGTTGGAGGCCTTCACCTGTATAGCTTTCTACCTATAGAAGTCTACATCTTACTGCATCTACCTAAGGGTGTCCTGGCCTTAATCCTCTCTCCCACAGTTCTCTTTAAGAAACAATAAATCTCTTGGCATTCAAAAAGTGTCTGGCGCCCACCTGTTCATCTTGCATTACACTCACCGTGCCTTGTAACCCACTCTACACTGAAGGATGTCAGCTGTCCCTAACGCTGGAGATCACCATTGGACATCAGGGGCCCGGGACATTGCTACACATATCATCAGCACTGAGTGGAGCTTACCGAGAGCTCATGGAGCAATAAAAATATTACAGGCTTAAGGTGAGTATTAAAGATTTAAAATACCTGTGTAATGTTGGGCTTTAAAACAACTTCTAATCTTACATTACCATATTAAAGCTTTCATCTTAGACCTACTTTAGGACATTAATTCTGACTATGTTCTCTGTGACATATCCACCTAAAGTTCTGTGTCCCAGGATGACCTTCATTTGACTGCCTTGGCCTTCAGAGAGCCAGCTTGCCCTGCTTGGACTTCTGGTAAAGCCAAATTGTGAATCATAGAGAAGGTTCTATGGCATTTAATCAAATTAAACAGTTATGGCATCCAAATGAAATAATGTCTGCAATTGAAAACTCTGCATTGGCCTCAATGTTTCCACTATCTATGATTTCCTCTCTAATTAACAGACGACCGTCTTGTCGGCAAGAGTTTTAAAATGTTCAATAATACAGCAAAAAGTGTTCTTTGTGCAAATGTTTACTGACTAAATAAGAAAATATATTATATATCCTACTGTGCATGTCCAAAAATATTTAAAGGGATGTGTGTATGTAAAAGCATATCTTCAGGAAAACAGCTGTAAAGTGAAACTTTTACCCGTTTAGCCTCTTGCACATTGGGCATTAAAATATTTGTAAAGTCTCTTTAAAAAAAATAAAAAATAACAAACATGTTATACTTACCTGCTCTGCTGCAGTTGGTTTTGCACAGAGCAGCCTGGATCCTCCTCTTCTTGGGCCCCTCTTTGCTGCTCCTGGCCCCTCCCTTCTGTCGAGTGCCCCCACGGAGCCCCAACCCGGCCCGCCCCCTCTCTCCCTGGATTGGCTAACTGACTTTGATTGACAGCCACGAGAGCCAATGGCGCCGCTGCTGTGACTCAGCCAATCAAGAGGAGAGTCTCACGGATGGCTAAGGCACTCGTGGACATTGCTGGATCAGGATGGTGCTCAGGCATAGGTGTGTGCAGCCTATTGCAAGCTCCAACACATATGCATTTGACATACCGTCCTCTTCCCCGCTCTCCATGCTAAAACAATGGGAGGAAAAGCAATGAAGTACATGGGGGACCCAGGCACCAGGAACAGGGAAAGGAGGGGTGGTGGGGGTGGCATATATTAGTATCAATCCCCTATATTTTCCTCCTGTGGCAGCTGTTAACAAAAGGGAGAGGAGGAGAAGCCTACTTTCAGCTGATGCAGGAGGAAAATACAGATCGGTTCCACTAAATTCCACCCCCGCCCCCTCTTCTATGCATGTTCTAAATGTCGGCAAGGAAGGATTGTGGTTTACCAGTCACCTTCCCACCATTGACAGGTTGCCAACCCCAGGATTAGGGTGTGCCCAGGCACACCCCCTACGCATGCCTATGTGCTCAGGTAAGTATTAGGGGGTGCATAGAATGCATTAAGATCAAAAACCTTCTGCCTTTACAGCTCCTTTAAGGTCCTGTTGCATGAGTCTATGGCATTTAGCTGTGCCTGGAGGGTACAAGTATGCCGTCCAGCCCCTCTGCCACCAGCAGGTCAGACCAGCTGCTGAAGTGGATGTGGCTGGGTGTTGCTCTCAGCAGTACTTCTGTTTAGGGCAGCAGGCACCAAAGGACGAATGCCTAAAGCGTAGGCTGCTTGCATTATGGCCATACATCCCTGGGCACATACTTTCCTAAACATACACAAGACAGAGCTGGAAATGCCCCCCTAGATGCCATGTGTGGTCTAGTGATTATGGTAAAATTGAGGGATGTTTGGGAAAATTATCTAGAGAGGATGATTTGAGGTTGTAAAAGATTTGTGACCAAGCTCAGGCCTTATATGACCATATGACCCCCCTATTACCTGTGTATGGTAATGCCCCCAGCAGGTCATAGATTGGAACAAATAAAATTCAGATCCTAGGATACAAGGGAGATACTATGGGGTCCATTCACGAAGAGTTAAATAACGGCTCATAAGATGAGGTAAAATCCAGCAACAATTATGCAAGTGTTCAATTCATTAAGAGTTTTGCGTTAAATACTGAATGTGGTATTTGTTTGATTTAGCGGTAATTACTGCATTATTTAATGCAGTAATTTACTACATATGAAGCCGACCACCACATCCTTAACAACAGATGATTTATCAGCTGTCAGCAAGTTCCCCACTGACAGCTGAATGTAAAAAAAAAAAGCAGACAATTAAAAATGATGAAAAAAAAACAGCCCAATGCTTAGCAGGCCCTTCAGGTCTGGTATGGATTTTAAAATCCATACCTGACCCTTATCTTAGCATGCAGCCTGGCATGTCAAGCATCCCCGCCCACCCTCCTGAACCATACCAGGCCACATGCCCTCAACATGAGGGAGTAGGTACTTTGGGGTGGGGGGCCTCATCCCCACAACTATGGCTGGTGGTTGTGGGGGTCTTATCGGAATCTGGAAGCCTCCTTTAATAAGGGGGCCCCAATATCCCGCCATGTGAATAAGTATGGGGTACATAGTACTCCTACCCATTCCCCAAAAAAGTGTCACAAAGTAATAAAAACACAGTAATAAAAAAACTGTCTGTGTTGTTATTACTTTGTGACACTTTTTTGGTGAATAGGTAGGGGTAATATGTACCCAATACTCATTCACATAGGTGGGGGGGGGGCAGATTCCAGCCATGGTTGTGGGGAAGAGGCCCTTATCCCCCCAAGGGCCTCCATGTTGAGGGCATGTGGCCTGGTATGGTTCAAGAGGGGGGCGCTCGCTCGTCCCAACCCTTTCCTGACCTGCCTGGCTGCATGCGCGGATAAGGGTCTGGTATGGATTTTCTTTCCATTTTGGCATGTTTTTTTGTTCATCGTTTTTTAATTGTCCGTTTTTTTTTTTTTTGTTTTTTTAATCAGTTGTCAGCAGGGAACCCATTGACAGCTGATGAGTCATCTGCTGTTAAGGACACGGCGGCCGGCTTCCCGACCCCATCCTGTTTTTTGACAAATACTGCATGTGATACTGCCAGCAAAACCCTGGTGGTAAATATTGCATGCTTTTTTACTCTCTGGTCCATTTGTGAATTGGAGTTTTTGGAGTATTTAAAGTAATGCTTACAGGCCCTATTTTTTTTTTTTAAATACCACATACGGTAATCGTTATTCATATATACATACATATATATATATATATATATATATATATATATATATATGAATTGGACTTAACCACTTCAGCCCCGGAAGGATTTACCCCCTTCCTGACCAGAGCGCTTTTTGTGATTCGGCACTGCGTCGTTTTAACTGACAATTGCGCGGTCGTGCGATGTGGCTCCCAAACAAAATTGGCGTCCTTTTTTTCCCACAAATAGAGCTTTCTTTTGGTGGTATTTGATCATCTCTGCGGTTTTTATTTTTTGCGCTATAAACAAAAATAGAGCGACTATTTTGAAAAAAAATGCAATATTATTGACATTTTGCTATAATAAATATCCCCAAAAAATATCTAAAAAAACATTTTTTTTCCCCAGTTTAGGCCGATACGTATTCTTCTACATATTTTTCGTAAAAAAAAAAAATCGCAATTAGCGTTTATTGATTGGTTTGCGCAAAATTTATAGCGTTTACAAAAAAAGGGGGTAGTTTTATGGCATTTTTATAAATATTTTTTTTTTACTAGTAATGGCGGCGATCAGCGTTTTTTTTCGGTACTGCGATATTATGGCGGACACATCTTTGCGATCAATGCTATAAAAATGCATTGTATTACTATAAAAATGCCATTGTTATATCCCAATCCAAGTTGGCCGATAAATTGAAAGTGGAGTCATTTCCTTTTTGGACCTATGTTCAATTAAGGAATTTCTTCCTGAAACCTAACCCCAGACCGAATTGGTCGAGAGAAAAAAGTGACTTTGAAAAATGGTGTGAGAACGATGGACCTCTCAGGCACTTAGTCTCAGCTACATATTCTCTACTATTTTCCAATCAGACACCTAAAATTAATTGGGCTAATCAACTTTGGGAAAGAGATCTCTCGCTTGATTTGTCAGACACAGAATGGAGAAATATTTACAAATTTATTCACAAGGGATCTATTCATGTCCAAGCACAAGAAAATGCTTATAAGATTCTATCCAGGTGGTATATGACCCCCCTTAAATTACATAGGATTAATAAATCTGTATCTAAAATGTGCTGGAGATGCAATAGCGAGACGGGTTCCTTTTTGCACATTTGGTGGTCCTGCAAAGACATCCAACCATATTGGAAAAAGGTCCACGAATATATATCCCATATAACTTCTCTCAATCTGGATTTCACCCCTACTCAATTTTTATTACATTATTCTCCCTCATTACCAAATGGCTACTACCGATCCTTGGCAATGCATCTGATCAATGCTGCCAGGATGTGTATTCCAACTAATTGGAAATCAACCAAACCCCCTTCAATAATTGACTGGTTTAACCGCACCGTGAGAAACATGGAGATGGAGGAGTTGATACATCAGGCGAGAGATACTCAAAAAAGGTTCTTGGATATTTGGTCTGATTGGCTGAGTTTTATTTCATCTGATGAATACAAATCCGTCTCCTTGGGGGATTAACCTCCACTTTATTTAATTCTCTTGATCCATTTATATAACGGCAGACCCTTTCTCTTCATTCCTTCCCCATTTGCTTTCCATTCTTATATTCAGAATGTTGTTATTTACTTTGTTTCAATATTCTGGTTTAACCTGCGGCCTGGATTCATGGAAAAATCATGAATCTAGACTGTATGCTCTTCGTTGATTTCTCTAATATATGCTCTAAATTGTTTGGTTCTCAACGTTTGATATGCTTACTTTATCCAAGCCATGTATTAAGATGTTACTTTACTGTTATCGTGTCTTTCTGACACTGCATTCTTCTGTTACATAACACAGCTGCGTCCGTGTTTCCATGTCTTTTTCACTGTATTATTAAATTGTTCTTGTTTGAATTATTATTAATAAAAATCATTACAACAAAATAAAAATGCCATTGGCAGTAAAGGGGTTAACACTAGGGGGCAGGGAAGGGGTAAAGTATGTTCCTGGTGTGTTCTAACTGTATGGGGGGGGTGGACTCACAAGGGGAAATCACTGATCTTCCGTTCATACATTGTATGAACGAGAGATCAGCGTTTCCCCGCTGACAGGAACGAGAGGTTTGTGTTTACACACATACCTCCCGTTCCCCGCTCTGTAACGAACGAGTGCGCATGCACGGCGGCGATCGCGCCCGCCAGGCACGCGCGCGGGACACGGGAGGCGCGCGCCCTCTAGCGGCCGAAAAAGATAGGACGTAGAGCTACGTGCTCTCTCCTAACAGTGCCGACCTGCCGCAGTAATATGACGGCGGCTGGTCGACAAGCAGTTAATTTGCCACATGCAATAGTTTATGCAAATGAGTCACGTGACTGCATTATCGAATTTGGTAAAGTTAGTGAATTGACACCTGTGTTTTTACTTCCAATATGTTATCTCCTGACAGTCTCCTTAACCTTTTTTTACGCCAGTGTTAAGCATATATGTATCCTACCACCCCACCCCTTGTCATCATCATCTCCATCCTCATCATAATCCCCCACTGTCAGCTTCCTACCACCCCACCCCCTTTTTTTCCTGCTACATGTCACATATGATGGACATATTTTTTCTTCCATGGACATTTGTGAATGGAGCGCCCAGATCTCCATACTGCCCACCAACACTATTTTTCAAGGTTCAGCCAACTTTATTAGACCATGTTGAAGAAACAAATCATTTTAGATTTCTTGTGCTGTTCTTCTGATGCGAGGAATTATCTCTTTCCTTCACAATCATGACTGTACAGATCTCTCTGCTTGAAGGTTCATAGAACTTCAGAGGCAATAAAGAAAAAAATAAACCAAGAAGTAAGCTCAGAAATTGCAGACCATTATATAATATACACCAAGGTATGCAGACCAAATAGAGACTAGCATTCCTGGTATATAGTAGCACTAACAATAATAATAACAACAATCATTATAATTATAATAAAACGTTTTCTGTGTGATTCTAATGAAAAATGAGAATGAGAAATGAGTAGGAGAAATTAAAAGATGAACTTACTCCAAATATTCCTGTCACTTCTCCGTGCTGCCAGTATATTGGTCTGTACATCATACTGTGCAATAGCCAGCCCTAGAGTGAGTATCCATCATTATTCTTGCAATAGCAGGCAATCACTCTGTCAATGTGACCACATGACCAGTGTGAAGTGGCTTCCTTCTTCTGGGACACCTTACCAGAGGAAGAAGCCTCAATTGTGCTTCTCGCTGACTGCCTAGCTGCGCTGACCAATGAGTGCCCACCATTGCAAGCCGGGGCTGTTTTGCTATGTATGGACCACTACACTGGCAGCATCCGGTATCACCAGGCCCAGATTTACTCCCTTTGCCGACCCAAAGCCAGGTCCTTCAATGCCGCCCCCCCCCCCCCGCCAAAAAAAAACCCTAATTGCCCTAATTGCAACCCCCCTCACCATCATTACAGCCCCCCTCGCCATCATTACAGCCCCCCTCGCCATCATTGCAGCCTTACTGTGCCAAACAATGTAGCCTCACCAGTCAGTGTGTGTATTACGCACATCGGGCATCTCCTGCTCGTGCTGTGTCACGGAGCTCACTGTGAAAAGTTTGGGTATACTGTGATAAAAGCCCCGCCCTCCTCCTAGACCAGCTTTTATGATAGACAGAACACTGCCTCTATCACACAAGCTGGTCTAGGAGGAGGGCCGGACTTTTATCACAGCACGGCCAAACTTTTCACAGTGAGCTCCGTGACATAGCAGTCTCCCATTGTGTGTTACAACCAGCACCACCCCAGTACCCATTACCCCCCCCCCCCCCCCCGTGGCCTGGCCTCAGTGGCCTTGTCGGGAATCCAGCCCTGAGTATCACGGGTGTCAAGTGCAGATGAATCCAGAGGGGTGGGCAGGATATTTGAAGTCAGTTTACCTTTCCTTTTTTTGTAAAAATATGAAATTACCCCTTAACATAGCTTAATGTTTCCTGGATAGCATAGGCAGTTAATTTGCTGCATGAAGTTGTTAATTAAATGTTTTTTCATTAGGATCACATAAAAACACTATTTGTAAATAAAATTATGTTTACTACCAAATAATATAACTGCTCGTTTCTATCTGACCTGCATACCTTGGCAATTTTTATATACAGTATCTCACAAAAGTGAGGACACCCCTCACATTTATGTAAGTATTTTATTATTTATTTTAATGTGACAACACTGAAGAATTTACACTTTTCTGCAAAGTAGCAATGTAATGTAGTGAAGTAGTGTAAAGTAGTGAGTGTACATCTTGTATAACAATGGAAGCACGTAACCAGGGGCGGACTGACCATTGAGTCACTCGGGCACTTCCCAAGGGCCCCATGCCACTAGGGGGCCCCATCAGGTTTGCCAGGCTGAGTAAAACCAGGGATAGTATGTAAAAATCTGTGTTTTTGTTACATATGTCCCTGATATGTCCGAAACTGACATGCTTTTGATGTAAAAAGGCAGAGATTTTAGCTTTCCCGCCTCTGCACTGCCTCCTGGCGTGGTGGCCATCTGTAAGCGCGGGGGCCCCATAATCTTCTGTTGCCCGGGGGCCCCATGAGTTGTCAGTCCGCCCCTGCACGTAACATAGCATAAGTGAGCACGTTTGAACACCCTGTAGTGCCTCCTCCCATTGTTCCTCCTCAAATGCCCCCCACATGCCGTTTCCATCTAGCATCAGCCTTTGAAGGGAAATCCCTCAAAAATATGAGCAGCAGCATATAGGAGGATCGTGATATGAAGCCCTTGTAGACCTCCACCTCAGACATATAATTGAAAATCGGTGTCGGGGACAGTACCCAATGGTTCAGAGACATTTTGTGCCTTAATCACGTCACAGCTGGATATAGTAAAAACACATATTCCGTGGAAGCTGGAATTTGGATTGCAGCGTAGGGAAAGAACATAATTTACAGTTTTCAAAGATAAGCGTAATACCATTTGGCGCAAGGTCTCTAACATCCACATGCTCTTTGATGTCGTTATGGAGGAATGGAAGAGGACTCCAGTGGCATTGTCAAGGGTATTTCCCCCATTGGGGTTTTTGGGCAGCTCAATTAATAGATTATAGACAAGGTATATAAAAAAAGGATGTTTTTATTGTGTAATGACACATACGAAGGGGATATTCAAATGGTTAAGATATGAGTTACAAAGGTACAAAAAGTAGTTAAAATTCCCATACATATAAATAAATGACAAAAAACAACAACTGTCGAACAGCTTGACATGTGTGTATACAAGCATATAACAATTTCTAACGCGTTTCGACCTTTATACAGGTCTTTTTCCGAGGTTTTGCTGTAACTGGAAAAAATATTTTACAAAAATGATTAGATGCTTGTACAGATATCCTACCTGCCATACCCCCATAGTTTGAAGGGGGAAAGGACAGGGGAAAGAAGAAAACACAAACTAATTTATAAGTAAGATTAACAAGAATTACCAAGTCAATATGTATGGTTGAGAATGGAGCAATCTGCACTGAACTCATCCATCAAAGTAAAGAGGGCCCCAAACGGATCCACAGGCTGGTGTCCTGACCTCTCCACACCCCAAAAAACAGGTCACCCACAACAGGACTCCAGTGGCAACCTGTGAAGCTCTGGTGAACTCCATGCCCAAGAGGGTTAAGGCAGTGATGGAAAATAATGGTGGCCACGTAAAATATTGACACTTTGGGCCCAATTTGGACATTTTCACTTAGGGGTGTACTCACTTTTGTTGCCAACGGTTTAGACATTAATGACTGCGTGTTGAGTTATTTTGAGGGGACAGCACGTTTACACTGTTATACAAGCTATACACTTACTACTTTACATTGTAGCAAAGTGTCATTTCTTCAGTGTTGTCATATGAAAAGGTATAATAAAATATTTACCAAAATTTGAGTGGTGTACTCACTTTTGTGAGATACTATATGTCATTATGACACCCTGCAGTAACAGCCCAATGATGCAGAGAACGGAGCCACTATAAGGGTATAATTTTTAGCTTAAACTTTTTGCTTAATTGGTGGCTAACACAGTACAATACTATACTACTGCTATTATATTTTTAAAGGGAATGTAGGGTTCTGGCTTGGGGAGGGGGGTTCTTTGTAAATAAGTGAACACTGTCATTTTATTAATACAAGGTCCGCTTCAAGGTGATTATTATCAGAACTGTTTGATGCATCAGAGTCATGACATCCCTTATCAGGCGACACAGTCTGAGGTTTTTATCAGATAAAGGGATCTGGCAAGAAAGCCAATCTGCTGTGCTGTCTCTTTCGATAACCCACAGGGGTTGATTTACTAAAACTGGAGAGTGCAAAATGTAGTGCAGCTCTGCATAGAAACCAATTGGCTACAATGCACAGCTTTACCAGATTTTGCACTCAAGTTTTAGTAAATCAACCCCATAGTGTTCTGAGAACCCTTTACCTCACACAAAGTGTTTGCTTTTTAAAGAAAATGAATTATAGCTAAAAATCTACGCAAATCAACAGTCTTCAATGAAAATTACCATAATAAAACTGCTCCTAAACCATTAAATTTTTCCTTTATGTTTTCATTTTCATGTAACTCCCACATGGCTAGAAGGACACACATGATGCTCTTTTTAGACCCTTGGCTTGCACACATTAGGCTGTATATGGCTGCATCCTAGCCTCACCTACACAAGGAAGAAATGACACTTAAAGCTGAATTAAAGGTATGGGAGTTTTTACATAAGGCAATTGGTCCAGCTTGAATTAATATAAGCATTTAATTGGGAGGCTGGGGTAGTATATATGGGGTGGTAGTTACATCCTACATGTTTCCTTACTCGTTGGGCACCAAGCAAGGGTCACATGAGAGGTCTACTCTGGGTTGGGTTCTTCTGGGCTTTGCTAGGCACCTTTAACAGAATCACACTAACTAGACATGTGTTTTTTTTTTACTTTACTGCTGATTTCATCAGTGCCCTGGGACAAGGCAAAGGCTGCTGTAAGAATACTCAACCTTACGGTGAGCCTATACTTTTAGGCAGAGCTTTTTTTCTCAGAAAATAGGTGCTGGAACCCAACTACGATCCCATTCAGATTTTACAAACAGTAGGAGGGTTTTAAAGGGTGCAGAGTTTAGGGGGTTACACACAGAGTGCAGAGCTATCACTTGTAAACACAAAAAACAGATTTCTATGTTTAAAATTGATTGTGGTGAGCAGGCACAAAAGGCTCTGAGCCAGAGGTGGTGGAACTGAGTTCCCCCAAGTTCCCCCTGAAAAAAAGCCCTGCTTTTAGGGATGAACATACGCTACACACACTTGCACCATAACTGTGCACTAAACTTCATTTAACTCTTCCATACCTATGTAGAGGGCGGGGACCTCTGCAGAATGGGACGAACCATTAATGGAGGGAGTGCCAACAACAACTCCTGCCTGTAAGAGGCTATCACAGCTATGTCAGGCACACGCTTATCGACAGGCTGCATGTAACTTCACACTGCATTAAGCGCTGATGTCTTCATACTGCAAAATACCTTATGTCCTGGAGGTTTTCCTATATACTACGTGTAATCCATATCTCCTGCGCTTTAAGTGCCCTTTCAGCCTAATGGTATAATGCATCTTTGTATCACTCTGTTTCTCTCAGATCCCCAAGTAAACAGACACGGCCACCATGTTTACGTGCTTACATCCATTGCTCGACTGCTTCTCCCTAGTTTTTATTCATGGACAACAAAAGGAATGACAAACAGGAAGTCATGGCCTCAACAGCCAATCGCTTCCTCTATGCAAAATTACATCACAGGAAATGGCATCACAGGAAATGGCATCACAGGATATGACAGTCATCATGGAGCTGATTCAATATTGCTCAGAACTAGTATCTAGTGAGGAACATTCTATTTGTTCTTACAGGCTTGAGAAGATCTGCTGGGCATTGCTACTGTTGTTGTCAATATACGATACGAGTATACCAACAAGGCAGATATCAATGTCCTCTTATAAAAGCAGATATGTATCCAAAAGGCATAGCGTAGCCACAACAGAGATATAATAGGTTTCTCTCGTTATGCGGACTTCTCTTCACTAATGTGCATAGACATTTGAAGACAAGAAGCCCAGCGCATTGCGCTTGATACTTACAAATCAGTAAACGTCCACACACACAGGGAACATGTCTCCAAGCCAATTAGAAGGTTTTCATACTGACGGTTTTACCGCTGATCCTGATTCAACCCAAGTGCGCTCTGCTAGAACCCATCCTATTTTAAAGCCTATTAGAGCCTCTGGCACCCCCCATTGGAAACAATGCCATCCTGCATGTAGATTAGGGTCTGGATTCATGAATAGGAAGTTGGCGCCTGTGCCCCCCTTATGGAAAGGCCACCACTGATGTACATTATTTGTCTGTAACAGCACTGGTAAAAGGAGTGAACCACAACTGCGGTTAGCAAGGATTTCAATGCACTTATTTATGTGACAACTCAGTATTGGGCCCCAGGCGTCACTCTACACAAACAGGAGTTTGTCACATAAAGAAAGGCGTTGACTTACTAAGGATGGACGCAGCTTAGCGTTTAAAATATATATATACTTTGGAAATTCCAATACACCTCAATATGCAAGTGATTATCAGTACGGGACCCCAGGCATCACTCCAGACAAATAAGAGTTTGTGGATTCTCTACATCATATCACTTAAACATATAGGGATATATTAGGCCACTAAGGGAGCTGGTAATAAATACCAACAACGCTTAGCATAGAAAAGTTCAGTGAGAACATGTTCAACAAGTTAGGCCAAGGCCTATAAGCAATTTAAACCCATGTCAAGCACGTAGTAAATATGAGATGCAGTGACAACTAAAATGTGCAGAAAATTTATCGCGCCAATATTTAGTGAAAAAAAGCTGCTACCCAAAAATAATCAATAGATTACAGACATTGGAAAACGTCCTGCTGGTTCCGACTACCTGCTAGCTGGAACGCACGCCTGAGACGCATGTCAGATGCCCGGGATTGATGATCTTTTCACCCATACGATCTAGCCTCAGTGCCGGGTTTTGGGGCACTACTCATAGTAAGCAGCCATTTGGCACTTTTATGTTGTTTTTACTTTTTTAAATAAACGGGTTACACTATGTTGGCATTATTTTGTTATTCCATGCAACCATTGGGATCCATCTGAGTACAAGTATACCAAGCAGCAGGATGCATCTCATCCAACAGGTTTTCCTGTACAGCTGTATGTGACTCCTTACTTTGGTATCAAATTAAGGGTCATTGTTATATGGTAAGGAACCATTTCACTTGTGCACTTTGGGTGAAGACAGTTCTTACTGGTGTAGGTGGACCCTAACTGCGATTTTTATAAGAGCACCAGCATGAGCTAATACAATCAAGATTAATATATGCAAATATACTTATCTATGGACTTTTAGAACAATTCCCGCACATTTCCCGCACATGCTTTCTGTGCTGTCTTGTTATGTTGGTTTGCACATGTTAGCACAGGTTTTGCTAATTATGTTGATTTTGTGAGAGGTTTTTTACCAACATCTTACTGGATCATCTTAACACAATTATTCTTATTAGTTATCACACATTTTGCAATTTTGTTTGTGGACCTCAACTGGGATTTACAAGAGCACCAGCATGAGCTAATGCAATCAAGATTAATATATGCAAATATACTTATCTATGGACTTCTAGAACAATTTCCGCACTTTTCCCGCACATGTTTTCTGTGCTGTATTGTTTTGATGTTTTGCACATGTTAGCACAGGCTATGCTATTTATGGTGATTTAGTGAGAGGTTTTTACCAACATCTCAATGGATCATCTTAACAAAATTAACCATAGTAGATCACTTATTTTGTAATTTTGTTTTAGTTTACTAGCGCACCCTTGTTCCTATTTTCCAGTGACAACTAATAGTTGCGTGTGAGAGGCAATATAGCTCAGGTACTTTGAGAGTAAACATAGTAAATAGGAGTTGTAGTAACAACTAATAGTTGCATATGAGAGGCAATATAGCTCAAGTACTTTGAGAGTACACATAGTAATTAGGAGTTGTAGTAACAATTATTAATTGCGTATGAGAGGCAATATAGCTGAGGCTCTTTAAGAGTATACGTTGTAAATAGGAGTTGCAGTAACAACTAGTGGTTACATATGATATGTAAATACAGCCTAGGTAAATTGAATGTAGATGTCCCTTAAGTTCTTCTTTAGCAAACAATCCTTAGCAAAGGAGTATATCGCACATAGTATGTTCATAGCCACCAGACATTACAAACAATAGCAATTGTGTTGGATGAAACATAAGCAACAGTTCTTCCTATAGCACTACCAGTGACACAATAGCTACTTATCCATTTGCTGGCTTCTGTGTAGGTAATAGGGATTCCAGCGTGGAATGCATTACGAGAAACAAGGAAGTAACAGGAGCGCCTGTTACAATGTCATAGTTGTGGGATCCGCATGGAAACTGGAAATCTCCACTAGCTTCTAGGTCCCATGCTGAGCAGCTGCACTGGCTTCACTGAACACAGAAGGTTGCTCATTTAGCGTTGGCGCGATTCAGAAAATACTTTCTAAGCTGCCCTGATGCCTGCCACATGGCCCAATCAGGGAGGGAACACTTTGTACTCAAGAAATGCAAAGTGCTTTATGCATAGATGAGGTGGAGATTATGACACCACAAACCCAGCTCTCCACTTCATCCGATTAGAGAACTCTTTGCATTCAATGAGAAAATGTAAAGTGTTCCCTAAATGGGCTCCATGCCAAGTGGCAGGGCAGCAGCTTATAATCAGGGCCGCTGATAGGCCAGTACAACTGGCCCAGTTGTACTGGGCCCAGCCAGCAGGGGGGCTCGGCAAGAACAGATAAGCAGTTAAGTGTAAGAAAACAAAAAAAACAAAAAAAATAAAAAATACCAATCAGGGTCCCTTAACAGGGTGCCCCAACAACCACCAGCACGTTTACATTTTTATTTTTACTTGCCATGTGCATTCAGAAGCATTCTTATTTGGCTGCCGCGGCAGGGGAGGGGCTATTTCTCGTATTTCGGGCGCGGAAGAATACCTCTTCCGATCCCGCTCCTGATACCAAGCTGGCTCAAGTCCCGGCCTGCCAGTGCGTACTCTGTAGTGCTGTCACCTCCTGGCATGGTGCGGAGTCATTCTGAGCAGAGGATATCGGCATCGGCAGAGCAGAGGCATCGTCCCACGATCATCCAACTGGAATAGTTTGTGGGGGAATCTTAAGTCCAGGCAGGATCAGGAATAAGTGACTCCTTGGGCCCAGCCAACAATTACACAGGTCAGATGTGTGCTTTTGTTTATGGTAATGTGGCACCTATAAATTGTGGAATGGGGGGCTCTGTCTGCCCATAACGCATGTGCTGCCTGCAGAGACTGTGCCACCTATGCCACCAAATCGCCAATGCCGTAATGTGCTGCAGACAGTGCCCCCTGACGTTAATTCCATAACGCATGCACTGCCTGCAGAGACAGTGCCACCCATGCCGCCATTGGCAGCATGGGTGGCAGTGTCTGCAGCACAATATGGCATTGGCGGCATGGGTGGCACTGTCAGCGGGTAGCACATGTGTTATGGCATTAGCGTCATGGGTGCCACTGTCTGCAGCACATTGCGGCATGGGTGGCACTGTCTGTAACACAATATGGCATTGGCGGCATGGGTGGCACTGTCTACAGGTAGCACATGCATTATGGACCATAACACATGTGCTGCCTGCAGAGACAGTGCCACCCATGCTGCCAATGTCGTAATGTGCTGCAGACAGTGCAACCCATTGCGCCAATGCCGTAATGTGCTGCAGACAGTACCATTCATGCTGCCAGTGGAATTATGCCATTGGCGGCATGGATGGCAGTGTCTGCAGCACAATATGGCATTGGCGGCATGGGTGGCACTGTCTGCAGCACAATATGGCATTGGCAGCATGGGTGGCACTGTCTGCAGCACAATATGGCATTGGCAGCATGGGTGGCACTGTCTGCAGCACAATATGGCATGCCGCCAATGCCATAATGTGCTGCAGACAGAGCCACCCAATGCCGCCAATGCCATAACGCATGTGCTGCCTGCAGAGACAGTGCCGCCAATGCTGTAAAGTGCTGTAGACAGTGCCACCCATGCCGCCAATGCCATAATGTGCTGCAGACAGTGACACCGGTGCCGCCAATGCCGTAATTGCTGCATACAGTGCCACCCAATGCCGCCAATGCTATATTGTACTGCAGACAGTGCCACCCATGCTGCAATGTTATTATGCCATTGGCGGCATGGGTGTCACTGTCTGCAGCACAATATGGCATTGGCGGAATGGCATGAGTGGTACTGTCTAAATTATGGCATTGGCATGTCCTGCTGTCAAGTCACTGATCACCACCATTACTAGTAAAAAAATACATAAATACATCAAATATTTTGTAGATGCTATAACTTCTGGGCAAACCAATCAATAAATGCTTTTTGTGAAAAAATGTTTACAAAAAATATGTTGCAGAATACATATTCGCCAAAACTATTGAAGAAATTTGATTTGTTACATTTTTATATTGGTCATGTTTTATTGCAGAAAGTAAAAAAAAAATATTGTTTATTTTTTTGTTTAGGAACGCAAACAGTAATTTGAGTACAGAGTCACAATTATCAGTTAAAATAACGCAGTGCTGTATTGCAAAAAATGGCCTGGTCATGAAGGGGGGTAAATCTTCCAGAGGGCAAATGGCCTTCCTGTGTTGCTGTTCGTTATCACATGGGGTGGGGCTTATTTCACATGGGGTGGAATCTGCTTGTTCATCAGGGAATCTGTCCACTGATCCTCCACTGGAATTGGCGGCATGGCATGGGTGGCACTGTCTCTGCAGTACATTATGGCATTGGCATGTCCTGCTGTCAAGATCCAGGATCACATGTACGTCATCCATCCTGTTCTGGGTAAAAGACGCACATGCATGCCTGCTGCTAACCCACTCTGCCACTGGCTAGTGTATAAGGCCTGAGTTCCCACCATCACTGTTTTAAAATGAAGTAGGGGTGGCACTGGCAGCAATTTATTCCAGTGTCACCCCAGTGCCATTTCAAAACAGCTAGCTTGGCCTCATGTGAAAAAAGTATTTCTTTTGGATAATCAAACTTATGACTGGAGAAAAATATATATCACTTGTAGACAAACCTGCAATTTGTTTCAAGGCGGGGTCTGGGGAGGGACCAGCGGCGGGGCCAGGGGGCGGGCCAGGGGTGGGGCTGAAGGAGGGACCAGGGGTGGAGCTAAAGGGGGGCCCCGTTAGGTAGGCTGTACGAGGCCCCATGATTTCTATCAGCGGCCCTGCTTATAATACAACAGGATCCAGAAGCTAATGGAGATCTCTGTATTACAGGTGCCTACTACAGTGATTTCCAGTTTCCACAGGGACCACACAGGTATGGCATAAGCTGGACTAATATAAATATGTTAAAATTGTCATACCTGGAAGTCATCTTTATTTAATATTTTTTCAAATTCTTTTCAATTAAAAATATTGGGCTAGATTCAGGTAGGAGATACGACGGCGTATCTCCAGATACGCCGTTGTATCTCTGCCTCTGAGCCCTCCTATCTATGCGCCTGATGCATACAATCAGTTATGCATAGCTTTCTATTAGATCCGACTGACGTAAGTTTCTTACGTCGTCGTATCTAACTTGCATATTTACGCTGGCCGCTAGGTGGCTTTCCCATGTAAAATATGCTGGCCGCTAGGCCGGCTTTCCCATGTAAAATATGCAAATGAGCTTAATACGCCGATTCCCGAACGTACGCCCGGCCTGCGCATTTGTTTTACGTCGTTTGCGTTAGCGTAGGTCCGGCGTAATGTAACCCCTGCTGTTTGAGGCGCAGCCAATGTTAGGTATGGACGGCGTGCCGGAGTAATTTTTCCCGTTGTTTATGTCGTTTGCGTAAAACGTTCGCGAATAGGGCTTTGCGTTAGTGACGATCACGTCATTTTCATTGACTATTTCCGACGTGATTTGGAGCATGCGCACTGGGCTACATTCAGGCCCGGCGCATGCGCAGTTCGTCGCGCTTCATTTAAATGATACACGCCCCCTACCCGCCAAATTTGAATTAGACCGGGACATTTACGCTATTCCCATCTACCTGAATCTAGCCCTCTCTGTTCTAATAAATGCCTAGAAAATTTTAGCGTGTTTTGAAAAAAAAGTCTCTCTCTGACACTTCGAAACCTGACTGATCAGCTGATTCTTAGATCAAATTAGCCTGGAGGGTTATGGGTATGTAATACTAAGAGCACCTGTCTAGAAGAGGACATCTCTTTGTTCTTGATCTGTGGAATCTTCCAGAAAGGTGGTCTTTCCATAGATCAGTCATCTATGTCCTTTCCAGCAATGTGCCTGCAAGCACAAGTCCCATCTTTGGACACATACATTTATTTTCATAGTCTGTGCCTTAAGCCAGGTGATTCAGCTTTTCTATGCCGTACTTTCTTGTGGTGTTGTGTTCATGATTAGTAATGCTCCCAGTCGATGAGAGTTCTGTCCAACTCAATCTCTTAAGGTCATGATCTGGTTACAGTTTTATGGAGCCACCTGCACTTTAACCTTCATCGCGTGATAAATATACATCTCTGTTTTATTTCCTCTGCCTATTATAGCTGCAGTGACACAGGCAGGGCTGGCCCAAGACACTGTGCTACTTGGGTCCAAGAATGAAATGCTGCCCCCCTAAAAAAAAACACACCCACCAAAAGGGCTGCATTGTGAGTCAGGGAGGTTAAAGGGGCTGCTTTGTGTGTGTGTGTGGGGGGAGGAAACAAATAAAACCAGTAATACATTTATTAAATTTTGAAAATATTATATATACTGTTATCTTCTTCTATAACTCCCCACTGGACCTGTCCATCAAACACCCACTGTCTGCTCTCAGTCCTCTTGTCACTCCTGTGTCTGCCATGGCCACCACCCTAGAAGATCCAGCCTACCCTGTGGGAAATGGAGTGCGCTGATGTCTGACGTCATTGTGTACACCAGGATCAAGCGAGGGATATTCCCCCGGAGGAGACGCTAAATTTCACTACGGGGGGCGGTATGCATACCTGCCAACAGTCAAGATTTTCCCGGGGCAATCCCGATTTTGGGACCCTCGTCCTGATCGAAGGCCGTCCTGATTAAAATCCCAGGATTGTGCTTTATGACTGCCGCCACTGCCGTGAGATCTCGGCACAACACCGATGTAAGGAGGCACTCTGCTGGGGACGCCTGATGTAAAGAGGTACTCCGCTGGGGGCATCTGATGTAAGGAGGCACTCCGCTGGGGCACCTGATGTAAGAAGGCACTCCTCCTGGGGACAACTTGTAGGGAGGCACTCCGTGGGGGATGGCTGATGTAAGGAGGCAATCGGCTGGGGGCCCCTGATGTAAAGAGGCACTCCACTGGGGGCACCTGATGTAAGGAGGGACTCCACTGGGGATGCTTGATGTAAGGAGGGAATCTGCTGGGGACACCTGATAGGATCTGGTGGCAGGCGATGTAACAAGTAACACGCTCAGGGCTCCCACTGATTCTGGGACGCTATAACTTTTGCGCATACCAAACAATATACGCTTATTGAGATATTTTTACGAAAAATATGCAGAAGAATACATAATAGCCTAAACGGAGGAAAAAATATTTTTTTTATATATTTTTAGGGGATATTTATTATAGCAAAAAGTAAAAAATATATTTTTTTTTCACAATTGTCGCTCTTTTCGTTTATAGCTCAAAAAATAAAAACTGCAGAGGTAATCAAATACCATCAAAAGAAAGCTCTATTTGTGGGAAAAAAAGGACATCAATTTTGTTTGGGTGCAATGTCGCACAACAGCACAATTGTCAAAGTGATACAGTGCCGTATCGCAAACAGTGCTCTGGTCAGGAAGGGGGTAAATCCTTTTGGGGCTGAAGTGGTTAAAGAAGAAATCCAGGCAGTGGCGGCTGGTGCTCAAAATTTTTGGGGGGGCGCAAACGAAAAAAAAAATATTGCAGCCTCACTGTGCCCATCACATGCAGCCACTGTGCCATGCCACCAAATGTAGCCACTGTGCCATGCCACCAAATGCAGCCACTGTGCCATCAATTGTCACCACTGTGCCATGCCATCAAATGCAGCCACTGTGCCATCAATTGTCACCACTGTGCCATGCCATCAAATGCAGCCACTGTGCCATCAATTGTCACCACTGTGCCATGCCATCAAATGCAGCCACTGTGCCATCAATTGTCACCACTGTGCCATGCCATCAAATGCAGCTACTGTGCCCATCAATTGTCACCAATGTGCCATGCCATCATATGCAGTCACTGTGCCATCAATTGTCACCAATGTGCTATGCCATCATTTGCAGTCACTGTGCCATCAATTGTCACCACTTGTGTCACTAATTGTGCCATGCCATCAAACGCCACCACTGTG
Source organism: Rana kukunoris (assembly GCA_029574335.1). Lineage (NCBI taxonomy): Eukaryota > Metazoa > Chordata > Amphibia > Anura > Ranidae > Rana > Rana kukunoris. The sequence continues at coordinate 66,578,483 of CM056049.1, read as the reverse complement.
CCATCAATTGTCACCAATGTGCCATGCCATCAAAAGCAGCTACTGTGCCCATCAATTGTCACCACTGTGCCATGCCATCAAATGCAGTCACTGTGCAATCAATTGTCACCACTGTGCCATGCCATCAAACGCCACCACTGTGCCATCAATTGTCACCACTGTGCCATACCATCAAACGCAGTCACTGTGCCATCAATTGTCACCTCTCTGCCATGCCATCAAATGCAGTCACTGTGCCATCAATTGTCACCTCTCTGCCATGCCATCATATTCAGTCACTGTGCCATCAATTGTCACCACTGTGCCCGGCCTGTGCTCATTGTCGCCTCTGTGCCCCATGATGCCACTGTGCCCCATGCTTCTACTGTGCCCCATGCTGCCACTGTGCCCCATGCTGCCACTGTGCCCCATGCTGCCACTGTGCCCCATGCTGCCCCTTTCCCTGTAAAAAAATCACTTACCTGACGCTTCCATGTCCTCCCTCGATGTCTTCTGCCGCCCTGGAGAAGCTTCAGCCAATCAGGTTCCTGAAAACCAGAATCCGGGAACCTGATTGGCTGAAACGGCTGTCAGTCTAATGCAAGGACCGCAGATTGTCTGCGCTCCGAGCATAGACTTCCGAGAGCCGGAGGGCGGGACTGGAAAAGCCTATCAGAGCCACTGGCTTTGATAGGCAGTTCCCCTCAGCCAACCAGCTGTCGCTATTCGGGTAACCGGCGTCCCATGTCCGGTTATACGAATAGACCAGGCAGCTGGCAACAGTAACACACGTCCAATGCATAGCATTGAACGTGTGTTACTTGCGAGAGGGGGTGGCGCTGCAGCGCCCTCTATAGACGGCCGCCAGAACTTCGGCTAAAATGTCAAAATGACATTTTAGCCGAATAAAAGTTCTTAAAGGGCCCGTTTTTTTTTTTTAATTCTTTTTTTTTTTTGTGACTGCGGGAGGGGGGGCGGCGCCCGTGCGCCCATATGGGCGGGCCGCCACTGAATCCAGGTATGGCGTTTTTTACATAGTTACATTGGTCTCGCTTAGACCAAAGTAATTTTGCATGTGCCATACCTGTGGCATCCCTCTAGAACAGGGGTGGCAAACTCAAATTCATCGGGGGCCGCATCAGCAGTTTGGTTGCCCTCAAAGGGCCGGTTGTATCTGCACTTCACCATAGTGTTCAGTCTGAGCAGTCTCCAAGTTTTCTTGCGCTGCATATGGACGCAGCACAGGGTTCAGGAGTGCGAAGCACATTATTTCTAATATTACATTCTAATATAAAATGAAATCATTCAACTCACCATAATGCAGAATCAGTGGAAGCCCGGAGTCTCTCCTTGCATCAGGCGTCCCCACCAGCCGAGTCCCCCTTTTACATCAGGTGTCCCCCTTTTACATCAGGCGTCCCCCCTTTACATCAGGCGTCCCCCCTTTACATCAGGCATGCCCCCTTACATGAGTCGAGTGCCCCCCTTACATGAGCCGAGTGCCCCCCTTACATGAGCCGAGTGCCCCCCCTTACATGAGCCGAGTCCCCCCCCCCCCCCTTACATGAGCCGAGTCCCCCCTACATGAGCCGAGTCCCCCCCCCCTTACATGAGCCGAGTCCCCCCCCCCCCCCCCTTACATGAGCCGAGTCCCCCCGCCCCCCCCCCCCCCCCCCCCTTACATGAGCCGAGCCCCCCCCTTACATGAGCCAAGTCCCGCCCCCCCCTTACATGAGCCGAGTCCCCCCCCCTTACATGAGCCGCGTCCCCCAGCATCCGAGTTCCCCCACCAGCAGACTCTCTCCGGTCTTCAAGAAAATGGCGGCCGGCAGAGACATTGGGGTAGATTCATGTAGAGATCCGACGGTGTATCTACTGATACACCGTCGGATCTGTGAGATCCGACGCTCGGATCTATGCGGCTGATTCCTCGAATCAGGTTCCGCATAGATCTCCCTTAGAGCCGACTGGTGTAACTGAGTTACACTGTCGATTCTTAGGCTGCATTCTCCCGCCGTCCGCTAGGTGGCGCTTCCGTTCTTCTTTGCGCCGAATATGCAAATGAGCAGAAACGCCGATTCAGAATCGAATGCCCGGGCAACTTTTTTTCTTTACGTCGTTTGCGTTCGCCTTTTTCCGTCGGATTGTTACCCCTGCTATATGCGGGGTAAGTGCGGCGGATCCTATGTTAAGTATGGCCGTCGTTCCCGCGTCGAATTTTGAATTTTTTACGCCGTTTACGTAAGTCGTCCGGGAATACGGCCATACGTTAATAGCGTTAACGACGAACACAATGACGTCCTAGCGACGTCATTTAAAGCAATGCACGCTGGGAAATTTAGCCGGTGGCGCATGCGCAGTACGATCGGCGCGGGGACGCGCGCAATTTAAATAGTAAACTCCCCCTAGCCGCGGAATTTGCATTCCGCCGGGGGATTTACGATCCGCCAGGGCTACTTACGAGGCAAGTGCTTTCTGAATACAGCACTTGCCTCAAAAACTGGCGCAGGCGGATCGTAAAACAGATAGATCACGCGGATCAAAAGATCCGCTGATCTACATGAATCTACCCCCTTGTCTCTGCCCGGCCGCGGACCTCTAGCGGCGGCGACGACAGCGGACTTCAAGAAAATGGCGGCCGGCATAGACATTGTCTCTGCCCGGCCGCGGACCTCTAGCGGCAGCAACGGCGGTGGTCTTCAAGAAAATGGCGGCCGGCGGAGACATTGTCTCTGCCCGGCCGTGGATGCCAGCACTATAAAAAAAATCGGATGAGAGATATCCGCCCTGCTGACAGGGGCTGCTGCGCGGGCCACATCACAAGGCCTGGCGGGCCGGATTCGGCCCACGGGCCTTGTGTTTGCCACCCCTGCTCTAGAATATGTAAATCATTGTAGTGGACATGGCTACTCCAGTGATCTTCACTATCTTTATAGTCCTGACTTGAGAAGCTGCTCTATTGCACTGAACACAGGAGGTTAGCTGCTCTGAATGGGCACCAGTAAAGATCACTTTGCATCCTCTATGAATGCAAAGCATTCTATGTTTGGACTAGCTGGAGAGGAGGGGCAGTGATCTCAAGCGAGTCATACAAATTTAGAACTTTATGTCATGTTAGCAAAACATTGCCTTACAGTATATTTTAAAGACATTTATACTGCGCTGCACATTTTACAAGGCAAGTGTCTACGTTATAACATGTTATGCCTGCTACTATGTAATGTTCCTTTAATTGCTGGGTGAATGCAATTGTGTGACACGTCTTCCCCTGTATGTGTGTGTCACTTTCTTTCTTAAGAGGCCATATATACGGGTGTAGTACTACCCCTGAAGGAGCTGCTGGTTTGATTTGGGTCTACGCTCTGGCTATCAACCCCTAAAACTTGTGGACCCCAATAGTTGTTGGGGAGCACAATATTTTATCACTCCACAGTAAATATATAAACAAATAGTTACCTTGTGTTGCACTGATCCCCAGGATGACTAATGGACTGCACACAGAATTAACTTAACCAATGGGATTTTTTTTTTTACTTGGTAAGCATAAAATAAAACAAAAATATGAGCAGCACCATAAGGGGAACAGAATAGCCAATTCATTACATCACTTAGAGGCAAGAGGCCAGATTCACGTACATTGGCGCATATATTGACCGGTGTAGCGCACCTCCTTTACGTTAGACCGGCGCAATGTAGAGGCGCAAGTACCGTATCCTCGTAGTACTTGTGCACAAATTTGCGCCAGTGTAACGTAAATTCCGAGGCGTAAGGCGGTGTAATTCAAATTGGGAAGGACATGGGCGTGTTCCATTGAAATGAGCCGTGACCCCATGCAAATGAAGGGCCGGCCGGATTGCGCATGCGCGCATGAAGCACCTCTCTGCGCATGCTCAGAACTCGGCCTGGTGTAATCAGTGAGATAAGAACTAGGCCCAGTCAACTTAGTGAGCTACGCACAGTGCTTAAATAGACGGAGAGAAACGCCCTTCCTTTGCAAAAGTACATCCATTTGTTCCCCTTCCTACAGAAAGGTGCTTTTGTTCCGTTGTCTGTTGCTGTTTGTAGGTTTGTGTTGTGTCCTTGTGTTTTTATATTATATATTTATTATATTAACTAATATAAAATATATACTAAACAGAAAAAAATGTATCTAAAATATATATTTACCCATTAGGGTGAAAAGAGCCACTGGCAAGGAAATGGAGTGTTGCCAAGACCTTGACCACTGGCTGCACTGCATGTGAGCGTTGTGTTGGGCTGGTGATATCCTCCTGCAGGGTTGTGGTTAATTCAATGATGGCATGAGGGGTGAATCTGAAGATGCGATACACCTCAGAATCACTCATGCCAAAGATGTCTATGCGTATGCGGTATATCCTCTCCCATGCCCTCCTCCGTGCCCTCCTCCTTCTGCGCTCATCTAAAGTCAGTAGTATAGCTATGAGCGAGGATGCCCCTGGCATGTTGGCTTACAGATTGTTGTCCTGCAAGTGTGGCTGCGCAGCTCGTCCCTAACGGTGTTGCTTTAGCTGACATGTAGACGGATTGTCCAATTTTAAACCTGCTTTTATAAGGACTAACTTTAGACCGGACAAATAGCTGATGCGCACAGCGCGTAGCCTGCACCGCAAAAACTTACTTTTGTGGATCGCCGTATCGCCCTCATTTGGCTATTTGCATAGCAAATCAATGGTGTGTCTAGCGCATTTTTGCGCGCATGATGCGTCGGTCTATCGAAATTACGTTGTATATTTAGACTTACGCTGCGCATCTCGTGAAACTCCGGCTTAAGTGCTTTGTGGATCTGGCCCAAGGTCTCCATGTTGGATTCCGCTGCAGTACAAGACCCTCCCAAGGACTAAGCTAGGGTTGCCACCTTTTCTTCAAGCCAAACGCGAACACTTTAGCAGCCTGGGACACCTTTGGGTTCCCCCAAGGAGAGTAGTACTGTGGTGCGCATAAAGTGCCACAGTGAACAGTGGGTATGGCCAAATTACTCTTGCTGACATCATTGCCCTGCCCCCCAGTGTAAGGTGACCAGATTTTTAAAATGAAATCCGGGGACATATATTTTTTTTTTACTAGTAATGCCCATTGATCAGTGACTCTCTGCCCGTCGCCACCGCCACCCGCATCACAGCCTGTCAAGTCTTACTCTCCGGGCCCCGGCTATTACAGGGTATGGAGAGGAGGAAGATCGGCAGGGAAGGCAAGGAGATAAGCAGACAGGTGGCTGGCCGGGACTTGAGTCAAGGCAGAAGCAAATGCGAGCGGAGCTGAATGGCCATGCACCCGAATCTGAAGAAATATTCCCTCCGCTCTGACCAGCACATGATCATCAGAAAGGGGCACAGATAAAGAAAAAAAAATACACCCCCCTAAGCTAGAAGTTGCTGTGGAACGGGGGGGGGGGTAATTCAGATTTATTTTTTAATTCTGCCCTGACTGTTTTTGAAATTGCCCCAGCCCCTGTTCAAACCCAATCTGGGGACAAAACCAGGGACAGACTTGGTCCAGGGACAGTGTCCTCAATCCAGGGACTGTCCCCGGAAACTGGGGATGTCTGGTCACCCTACCCCGGTGATGCCAAACCTGCCCCCAGACAACCGCCCATAGCTCCCAAGTGGCAACAGATTTGTATTTGATGATCTTGGAACCACAGCCCGGTCTGAATATTGTGTCCAGGTTTCAGTCCGCCTTAAACCAGGACACATGATTCAAAACCTGGCCTTGTACAGGTGAATCCCAGACAGGTGGCAACCCTAGACTAAGCCTGTGGGTCCCAATGTGCAAGGTCTTGCAAAATGAAGTACGGTAGCTTCCCTATGTGACTATGGGTGGAATACAGTTAAAGATACAGTGTGAACAGAGAAGCTGGTGGAGTTAAGTGAGTACTTAGTGCCACAGTCTGAAAATGATGTTGAAGTCACGTGTCAGGACAGGTAGGAACAGACCAGGTTGCTGGCTAAGGAGACGATGCAGTCATTCCATATACCTTCCATTTAGTCCTTGCCCAGAAGGAGCATGCTGGTAGGATATGTACGGGATGTAGAAGCATTATATTGTAATCTCCTACATCCGTACATATCCTACCAGCAAGGTCTTTGCATGAAAGGAAACCCAGGCAAGCACATAGAAAACATTTAGGGCCAAATTCTCAGAGGCGATACGCCTGCGTAAATGGATATGCGCGGCGTAATTGTAAATGTGCGCCGTCATATCGATGCGCCGTAAACACAGAACCACATACGCCTGAAAATCTGCTTCTCCTGAGCGGCGTAAATGTTTTAAGCTAGCGCGGCGTAGGCGTATAGTTACGCATTGTGCATCTGCAGCTCCCATTGAATTATCATGCAAATATGCAAATGAGGGAGATGCGCCGATTCACGAAACTACGCGCGTTCGGCGTAGGCTACGCATGGTGCGCGTAGCACGAAAGCCTGGCCTAAACTTCCCCCTCATAAAAGCAGGGTTAACTTTGCCCCAGACGTGTGCAAGTCAGCTGGAGAGCAACTACAGCAGCACCATAACGGACGAGCTGAGCAATCACACTTACTGAACAACACATTCGTATGCCAACATGCCAGGGGCAGGCATGGTCTTAGCACTACTATTGTATGCAGAGGAAGAGGAGCATAGAAGGAGGAGGAGGAGGGGGGAACGTGAGAGGATCTACCGAACGCGCATGAGCCTCTTTGGCATGGGTGATGAGGAGGTGTCTCGCATCTTCAGATTCAGCCCTGCTGCCATCCTGGAAATAACCACAGCCCTGCAGGATGACCTCATCAGCCAGACACACCGCTCACATGCACTGCAGCCACTGGACAAGGTACTGGCAACACTCCATTTCCTTGCCAGTGGATCATTCCAGCGTACAAGTGGAGTTGTGGCTGGGATGTCACAAACCAGCATGAGCAGATGTCTGCACCAGGTTATCCCCGCAATCCTCAGACGCATGTCTCACCACATCATCAAACCCACCACTGAGCAACTGTGGCTGAAGGCAATGACAGATTTCTACAGACTTGCCAGATTCCCACGCACCATCGGGGCCATTGACTGCACACATGTGGCACTACAGGCCCCCGTGCCACAGAGCACATTTACCGCAATCGGAAGCATTGGCATTCCATCAACGTACAGGTGATAGCTGATGCCAAATACCTCATATGGCACGTCCGTGCCAAAGACCCCGGGTCCAGCCATGACAGCTACATATACCGTCAAAGCGACATCCCAGCAGATTTTGAGCAGGACGTGTATGGGGACAGCTGGCTGGTTGGTGAGTGACATGGGTGTCAGGCATGACTGTCCCCCCCCCCCCCCCATGATGCACACATCACAAGTGGCACATGCACTACTAACATCCTCCTATCTTTTCACTTCCAGGTGACGCGGCATATGTACTTGGACCCCATCTCATGACTCCTTTCCGGAATCCCCAAACCAGAGGAGAGAGAAGATACAATGAAGCACACATCAAAACCCGTGCAGTGGTTGAGCGCACATTTGGCCTCCTGTGGTCCCGTTTCCGATGCCTAGATAGGTCCGGGGATGCCCTGTTGTATTCCCCAAACTTTGTGTGTCAGATCATCGGTGCATGTTGCATTCTGCACAACTTTGCCATGAGAAAGGGCCTGCAGATTGCCCTACGTGATGACCTGACCCCCCAATTAGACAGCCCTCCCCTGCCAGAGGAGACCTCGTCTGCTGATGGAAGAGCAGTCAGGAGTTGCCTCGTGTTACGAATCTTTGACCGTTAAACACACACAATCATCATGGCACACAGACAATTAACGCATGCACACCACTGTGGTCCCTAGATCACACACACCCCACATCCACATCACATTGGATTAGCCCAAGTCCAGCATGTAGTGCTTGGGAGCAGGAATGCCGCGTTAAGGCCCCAATGATGTTGCTGTCCATTCATACACCATTCACACAGCCGTGGGGATAACTTCTCCCCAACGGCCGAGGGTGACACCCCTTACTGGCAGGAGTGCCACCCCCCCACATTCACACACCATTCACACTGCACCGTGTGCAGTATCAAGAAAATAAAATAAAAGCTCTTCACCAGAGCAAAACATAACATATAAAGCTCTTCACCAGAGCAAAAAATAACAATCCAAAAATTACTGGGCCTGGCGTGGGCTCCGCCTGGTGCCACGGCTCCTGCCCCTCACTTGCCTGGGGGCAGCCTCAGGTGGGGGGGGTGGGGTATCAGGTTGAGGAGTAGCATCCCCACGTCCCTCCCTGGCTGCCTGCATGCCCTCCAAGGCGACCGCTATGCGGGTCTGCACAGCTGTCTGGTCCTGGACTGCAAGCTGCAGGGATTTGACCTCCCCCACAAGGTCTGAGTTGGTCACCTGCAGCTCCCCCAGGCTGGTGACCGTCGCTGCGCTGTTGCCAGCAACGTCTTGTATGGCATCCGTTAACGGACCCGAGGAGGCCAGGCTGTCGGCCAGGCGCCTCATCTCCCCAACAACCTCTGCAAGGTGCCGATTCTGCTGGTCCTGCTGCCTGGCCAGCTGTTCCGGCATGATCTTGGCAACACCCCTCGTCTTCCTAGTCGCCTTCCTGGGAGTGGCTGGGGACCTGGCATATGGGGAGGATGTTGAGGGGGATGAAATCGGAGGGACTGGAGAGGTGGGGGGTGGACACTGATGGGCTGGAGATATATGGGGTGGCGTCTTGGGCTGGTCCGGGCACCCCATGCGCCTCCTCAAAAATCTGGTATAGCTCCTGGTCCTGCTCGACAACCACCTCCTCCGTAGAGGTGTGCTCACTTCCCTCCAACAAGGCCTCTTCCAGGGGGGCAGCCAGAGGGACTGGATGCTCGGGGGATGGAACCGGACGGGCCCTGTCAGCAACAGATGGCCCCGCTCCGTCCTGCACATCTGTGGATGACACAAAAGATGCACATGTTGGTGGACCCACACACTTGGCACATGTTCCCTTCCACCCCCACACATGCAACACAACAGATAGTATATCAAACACACTTACCTGTCCTCATGGCTGGCTTTTCAGACTCGTAGCCCCCGACTCCCTCCACCTGCTCCCTCTGCAGGCAGCGGGCGACCACCTTCTCCTCAGTAAGGCGGATGGTACAGGGTGGGCCCCCTCCAGTGCCCCTGGCATGCCGAGCACTCGTAGCCAGCTTGCCCTTCACTAGACGCCGCAGGTCATTCATTTTTTTCTGAATGTCCTGTGGTGTCCGGACCTCGTGTGATAGGGCATTAACCTGACAAGCCACCTTCATCAGAATTTCATCCCTACGTGACTTGCTGGTTCGAGCACTGTCTGCACCATGGAGCCGCGAATCATATTTCTCCATGGCCGCAATCACGATGGCCCTCTCCTCTGGTGAGAAATTCTTCTTCCTCCTTTCCTTCCCAATAGCAGACATGGTCCTGCAAAAGTTTGCCCAGGCCAAACCAAAAAATGGGAGACTTTTGCGCTGCACGGGCGTATGTGTGGGCGCATTATTTATACGATGGGCCTGCGAATCGTAGGGAGACTTTGCGCATGTGTAGAGGGCATCCGTTCGTCCCAGCGTTCATTTGCATGGGGTCACGCTTCATTAGAATGCATCACGCCCACTTCCCTCCTACTTTGGAGTTACGCAGGCTTACGCTGATGAATTTCCGCTACGCAGGCGCATCTTGGAAGGCATTTGCTCAGAGAATACGGTACTTGCCTCTCCGCGTTACGTCGGCGTAGTGCATCTGAGATGTGCTACCCCTGCAAAAATATGTGCGCATCTACGAGAATCTGGCCCTTAAACTCTATGCAGATAGCATCCTGGTGAAGATTTAGTAGGGAAGAGGGACAGGACATATATGGCGTGTTAAGTGCCCAATGTCAGAATCTGGGTAATCCCTAAACATAAATGTCTTACCTATGTTTTTTTTTACTGATCAAATAACAACTTTGCCACAATTTATGATAGTGATTTTTAGATCCAAAACCTGCTGTGGAGCTCCAGATGTGAACCATGACATTATTACTTTAATTTTTCAAGTTTGACAACACCATAGCAATAAACAACATTAGAAAACATATGCCACAGAAAAGAGAGGAATAATCAGACCTGTCTTTATTATTCTTTATCTTTTGCCAGCAACATAAAACATTCTGTTGTAGACAGAAGCCTGAAGAAAATGGCAGCCACTGCGAAGCAAAGCTAGGTGCCAAATAGACAACAAGGCTAGCCACCAGATGTGAATGTGTTCCCATCAGTTCCTCCTGGCAGGAACTCCATCACAGCTGTGACTGTAAAAAGGATCAATTAAAAACACAGGATACTAAATTATGAAAATCAGACAGTGAGGGATAGATGCTGCCAATATTGCATGGGTTTGTAATTCCAGAACTCTCTGCCACATTATGGTCATAGTTTTCCCTTATTGCAAATCAATACTGTATATTATTGTACTATTACCAGGGAGCTGAGTTCCTTCACCTAGTGTAAGGTACAGTACATCAGGCCTCGACAATTGCGACAAGAAATTGTGACCTGGCGCCTGGGGAAGCTTAGGGCTGCAGAAGGCCGCGGCCTCAATTACCGGCCGGCGCGGGGCGCGATCGCGCTAATTGCGGTAATTGAGGCCGTGGCTTTGCGGCCTTCACAGAAGGAAGCTGAGGCCTGCAGAAGGAATCTAGGAGTGGCCATTACAAGTAGCAAAAAATAGCAGTTCTAATGTGTTTTTTCACTGCCATCTCCTTCCCTCTAATTAGAACCCCCAAACATTATATATATTTTGTATTCTAACACCCTAGAGAATAAAATGGTGGTTGTTACAATACTTTCTGTGACACCGTATTTGCGCAGCGGTCTTACAAGCGCACTTTTTTTGGGAAAGAATACACTTTTTTTTAATAAACCAATAAGACAACAGTAAAGTTAGCCAAATATTTTTTTATATCGTGAAAGATAATGTTACGCCGAGTAAATTGATATCCAACAAATTGTGTCCGCTCGTGGAATGGCGACAAACTTTTACCCTTTAAAATCTCCATAGGCGACGTTTAAAAAATTCTACAGGTTGTATGTTTTGAGTTACAGAGGAGGTCTAGGGCTAGAATTATCGCTCTCGCTCTACCAATCGCGGCGATACCTCACATGTGTGGTTTGAATATCATTTACATATGCGGGCGCTACTCACGTATGCGTTCGCTTCTGCGCGCGAGCTTGGCTGGACGGGGTGCATTTTTTGGCTCCTAACTTTTTTATCTGGCTCCTAGATTTCAAGCAAATTTGTCAAACCCTGAGGTTCATACTAAACTACATACCCTTACCACAGCTTCAGCGCCAAATTGGAACCACTACATCCCCATAAACTTAATATCCATGCCATAGCATTTTATGTTTTTTTTAGTCTCCTTGTGCATGATCATGCATGCTGCGAGGAATAAGATAAAACACCCCCCACACCACAGAACAGTGAAAAATTTAGAAAGAAAATTATATACTAAAAATTAGAAATCGATACACTTACTAGACTTCTCCTAGAGATCCATATTCAAAAACACTCTCACAAAGCAACTTTAGATAAAGCTATATCTCAGGAGTTACTCCACTAACATTCTGAACTTTTACTAACATTTGCCAAGGTTCCCTTGGGCATATGAAGACTCATCGTCAACTCTTTTATGAAGCGTGGCCATTCGATGACATCGCGCGGAGAGCCAGCCCCTTGTGACGCCAGAAGAAGAGGGGCTTTTTGTTTTTTAGAGTGGATAACCAGTGGCGAGGAAGAAGACCGCAGCGGAAGAAGATAGCACAAGAACACAGCTCGGGAAGAAGATAGACCTGGGAAGAAATGACGGCGGGAGAAGACGGCTGCGGGGAAAGACAATGGCAAGGGAAGACGTCAACCGGAGAGACAGCAGTGGGAGAAAAGCTCAGAGAAATTTTTTAATGGAGGACTTGTCAAAAAACAGCTCTTGTTTTTTTCTGCATTTCACTGCTTTTTGAGGTGAGTGGGTGGGGGGTATGATGTACCCGATACCATTCACATGTAGGGGGGCTGGGATCTAAGGGTTTCCAGTTTCTGCTAAGACCCCCGCCGGCAGACCCCGACAACCACTGGACAGGGGCAAGGTGCTTTGGGGGGGGGGCAGAGGACCCTCCAAATCCATACTAGACCTGAAGGGTCCACACTGCAATTTTTTTTTTTTTTACATTCAGCTGTCAGTGAGGAATCCCGCTGACAGCTGATGACTCCTCGGTTGTTAAGGATGCGGCAGCCGGCTTCTCGGACACCTGATTAGCAACCAGCTATATACTGCGTATCACCCTTTTTTGTGATATAACAGACTACCATCTGCTAATCAAGAAGGATCTCAGCTCCCTTCTGTGGCCGAATTGTGATATAACCACCTGCTGCTTACTTTTTGTCTTGATACCGCAGAGAATGTTGGGAAATTGAGTAAAGGGAAAAAAGAGACTCCATTTGCCCTGGCTTGTTATAGACTACGTTACCCAGAGATCAACTGTACAATCCCAGAGCGCTTTTCTCCCCGCACGGCCTGCTGGGAGAGGTAATTTAAGGGAGAGGAGGTGTTTGTCACCCTCTCTCTGGACCGCCTCTTCAACTCAGGAGGACACCTGTGCGAGGTGTTTTTCCAGACGTCTAGGCTGGAATTGCGGCCTATCTACGCCCAGGCGGAGCACCAGTGAGGAGGAGAGACAGAACCTCTGACGGAGTGATTGGACGGGACTCCAGTACCCATGTGACTTGTCTGATTACTGGAGGCTGTCATCTTGGAAGACTGTGATCGGAGATCGCGAACGGAGTGTTTCGGAAGGACAAGACCTGAACTGGTTGGGTGAGATGGGCACCTGCCCAGGACCTATTGACTGTGTTATTGGAAGTTGGATCGTTCACATTAGCCATTGTGGTTTGACTATTTGGGCCTTCCCCACCAGTTTTATTTGTTACCCTGTTGGATTACAATTTACCCCTTGCGCGCCACCACATGCCTACGCACAGGGGTGGACTGGGCCGGGATGCAAAGTGGACATTTCCCCCCAGGCCGCCCCAATTGATATGCAAAACGGCCGCGGGCCGGCCCTCGCTGACTTTTTTTTTTTTCCTTTAATGAAGTCGGCCAGGCCACACAAAAGCCCTGTGATTGGCCGAACAGGGTCATGTGTGGCCACACGCTGTGGAATTCTGGGACATGTAGTCATGATGCGAGGCTCGCATCATGATTCATGATGCGAGCCTCGCATCATGACTACATGTCCCAGAATTCCACAGCGTGCGGCTGCACATGACCCTATTCGGCCAATCACAGGGCATTTGTGTAGCAAGCGCCCTGCAAATGGATCGACGGAGGCGGAGCTGGTCACGTGTAGATGCGGCCAAGCTCGGCTGTTTGTGACCACTTACTGGAGTCCTAGGGCACTGTGTATTTCTGAGGTCTCTGTCTCATCTAACCTCCCCCCGTTTCAGCCATCCTCCTCTGTCAGCCCACCCATCCTCTGTCAGCCCACCCATCCTCTGTCTGCCCACCCATCCTCTGTCAGCCAGCCCATCCTCTGTCTGCCCACCCATCCTCTGTTTGCCCGCCCATCCTCTGTCAGCCCGCCCATCCTCTGTCTGCCCGCCCATCCTCTGTCTGCCCGCCCGTCCTCTGTCTGCCCGCCCGTCCTCTGTCTGCCCGCCCGTCCTCTGCCTGCCCGCCCGTCTTCTGTCTGCCCTGCCCATCCTCTGTCTGCCCACCCATCCTCTGTCAGCCCACCCCCCTCTGTCAGCCACAGCAGGGAGCCAGGCCAGCCACCTGCAGCAGAGTGCATTGTGCCAGCCAGTCATGCACCCACCCACTGACCCACAGTAGGGAGCCAGGCCAGCCACCCACCCACAGCAGGGTGCACCGTGCAAGCCAGCCACTGACCCACAGCAGGGAGCCAGGCCAGCCACGCACAGCAGGGTGCATTGTGCCAGCCAGCCACTGACCCACAGCAGGGAGCCAGGCCAGTCACCCACAGCAGGCTGCACCATGTCAGCCAGCCAGCCACCAAAACACCCACCCATTGACCCACAGCAGGGAGCCAGGCCAGCCACCCACTCACAGCAGGGTGCACAGTGCAAGCCAGCCACTGACCCACAGCAGGGAGCCAGGCCAGCCAACCACAGCAGCGTGCACCGTGCAAGGCAGCCACTGACCCACAGCAGGGAGCCAGGCCAGTCACCCACAGCAGGCTGTGCCGTCTCAGCCAGCCACTGATCCACGGCAGAGAGCCAGGCCAGCCACCAACAGCAGGGTGCCAGGCAGCCACCCACAGAAGCCAGCCACCCACGGTGACTCACCCACAGCAGGGCCAGGGTGCCAGCTACCCATGGTGACTCATCCACAGCAGGGCCAGGGTGCCAGCCAGCCACCCACGGTGACCCACCCACACCAGGAAACCAGCCAGCCACATCAGGGTGCCAGCCAACCACCCACAGGAGCCAGCCAGCCACGGTGACCCACCCACAGCAGGGAGCCAGCCAGCCAGCCACAGGAGCAAACCACCCACACCAGGGATCCATCCAGCCACAGCAGGGTGCCGTCCAGCCACCAACAGATGCCAGCTAGCCACCCACAGTAACCAGCCACAGAGGATGTGGGAGCCAGCCACAGCTACAGCACCCATAGTTAAGGTAAGAGTAGAGCTACAATTTTATTTCTACTTTGTGACAGGTTGGGCAGAGGTGAAAGTCATGGCACACAAAGGGGGTCCCATCAGACTCTGTTGTAGTCTCTAATGGGGGCTAGATGGACACTTTATAACAAACTGTCCATGGGACACTGTCAGAAAAAGACCCCCCTCCAGGTTCCGTTAGACTCTGTTGTTAAACATTTTTATTTTATTTTTAAAAGGTAGTACTTTGTACAAATTGAAGAGGCGGGCCAGGGGTGGGTTATGATAGGGCCAGGAATGGGTCATGGCCAGGGCATGACAGGGGGCACTTGCTTTATTTTGTCTGGAGGCCCTGGGTGTTGTCAGTCCACCCCTGGGCAGCAAGGTGTGCCAGGGAGTTGGGACCCACATGACTGGCTTGGGCTGCAAGTTTACTTGACCCCAGGACAGGAACATCACTTCACACCCCCAGGATCGGAGGAGGCCATGCAAGGACCTGCTGAGCTGGCACTGGCAAGGGCAGCTGCATTCACTGAGGTGAGAGACCCTGACACTCGCAGCTGAATCCCACATCCCATCTACCCCCATACACTCTTTTTACCCTGCCCCAGGCCAGTGCCCACCCAGTAACCTAAAAAACGCCCTAAAAACTGTGGGTCCTGCTGGGAACTGGCCATGGCCAGCAGGACCCACATGTCCGTAGCCAGCAGGACCCCCAGGTGCACAGGCAGCTCCCAGCAGGACCCACATGTGTGTATCCTGCTGGGAGCTGGCCACTGACCTGTGGGTCCTGTTGGCCGCTGACCTATGGATCCTGCTGGCCACTAGCCTAGGGTGACCAGAGGACACTGTCCCTGGACCAAGTCTGTTCCCGTATTGTTCATGCTTTGCAGGGCCAATTGGGAGCAGGTGCACCACGAGATGGGGCAGTGGGAGGGTTCCCAGGGTTTGTGCCCATTGGGCTGCCTCGAAGGGGCAGCGCCACCAGATTTCACAGCGGGGATCTCCCACTTACCAAGTCCCACCTCCTGGACTGGCTGCTATGATAGACAGCACACTGATGATGTCCATCATGGAAGCGGCCATGCTGGGTAAGTGGGAGATCTCCGCTCTGTGTAATCCGGCTGCTCTCCTCTCTAATCCCCAGGCACTGGCGAGGCTGCGCTGATGAGCACTGGCGAGGCTGCGCTGATGGGCACTGGAAAGGCTGTGCTGATGGGCACTGGGGATGGTGAGCTTATTCTGTGGTTCAAAGGGCCACTTGATTGGACTTGCCCCCCAGGCCTAAGGCTGCCAGTCCTCCCATGCCTACGCACCAGTGCATGGACTTTGGGATAATTTGAACTGAGGTTTGGTCTGATCAACCAAACCACGTTAGTTAGGTATACTATTTAAAGACTGCCTATTTAGTTGTTGTAAACTGTTGATATCCATTTCCTTACTCGTTAATTGAGTAATCACTTCTATTACACTGTGAGTATTGTTACTAGTAGTGGGGGCTGGGTGAGGTGCTTCAATGTGGATGAGGGAATCCCCTTGCTGTGTGCTTGCACGGGTCTGCGTAGCCATTATAATTTAACATGTATTTATTTGTTATTTCTGTTTCTGGCTCTTGCAGGGCTCTGCAAGCAGTCCTTTACTGTTTTACCTTTGTTTCTTTTGCTTTATCCTACCAAGTAAAGAGTTACATTGGTTAAGCTGAGATTCGTGTATAGTTTCTCTGTCATTTTGTGGGATCCATACAACTCAAGGTAACCATTAATTTACATAATTTACTGTGGTGTGACAGGATATTGTGCCCTCCAACAAGTTATTGGGATCCACATTACCTATTATACCAGTTGTGTCAAGGAAGGGTTTTGAGCCAACTTCAGGTGTTGATAACCAGAGCGTAGACCCAAAACAAACCAGCAGCTCCTTCGGGGGTAGTGCTACACAGTGTTAAAATAAAAACCGCAAAACTATAAAGAATTGCATCACAAACACAACACTTGCGATTCTGGTGCGAATTCATTGAAGTCTAACAAAACACAGGAAAAAGGTCCCTGACCCTTTCCAAAACCACACCAGCTGCAAAATGCATAGATGTGAACTTGTACCATAGGAAACCATGTTAAATGGATTGTAGTGCGTTTCTGCAAACTGCAAACACTTAGGTGTGATCCTAGGGTAAATTAGAAACTTCACAGAACACTGCATCAAATGCATCAAATCGTTCAAGCCTTCCATGCTTATTACTCTGACCTATACAATATATGATAACAGGACTCTTGGTCACCATTCTCATCCATTGATCCAGACCTAGGGGTCAATTCACTAACGTTTACCACATGATAACACGATCACGTTACTAATTTGCATAAATTATTGCATATGGTAAAAAAAATAAAAAATTAACAAAAACAAAATATCGAGACTTTATATTAAATGACGCTAAAAAATGTGTTTAAATATTGTCAAAAATTGCGCAGTAAGCTGTTAAGTCTAATTTGCAAATGGAACAGGAATTAGCGATAAAATCATTTTTTTTTTTGCTGGTGGCATCACGTGCAGTATTTCCTGCTTGTGAGAGGGAGAGTTGGATTTGCAGCAAAAACAGCGTTGGAGGTCTTTGAAAACAATGGGCCGGATTCATAAAGAGTTACGACGGCGTATCAGTAGATACGCCGTCATAACTCAGAATCTGCGCTGTCGTATCTTTAACCACTTAAGACCCGGACCAAAATGCAGGCAAAGGACCTTGCCCCTTTTTGCGATTCGGCACTGCGTCGCTTTAACTGACAATTGCGCGGTCGTGCGACGTGGCTCCCAAACAAAATTGGCGTCCTTTTTTCCCCACAAATAGAGCTTTCTTTTGGTGGTATTTGATCACCTCTGCGGTTTTTATTTTTTGCGCTATAAACAAAAATAGAGCGACAATTTTAAAAAAAAATCAATATTTTTTACTTTTTGCTATAATAAAAATCCCCCAAAAATATATAAAAAACATTTTTTTTCCTCAGTTTAGGCCGATACGTATTCTTCTACCTATTTTTGGTAAAAAAAATCACAATAAGCGTTTATCGGTTGGTTTTCGCAAAATTTATAGCGTTTACAAAATAAGGAATAGTTTTATTGCATTTTTATTATTATTATTTTTTTTTACTACTAATAGCGGCGATCAGCGATTTTTTTCGTGACTGCGACATTATGGCGGACACTTCGGACAATTTTGACACATTTTTGGGACAATTGTCATTTTCACAGAAAAAAATGCATTTAAATTTGCATTGTTTACTGTGGAAATGACAGTTGCAGTTTGGGAGTTAACCACAGGTGGCGCTGTAGGGGATGTGTGGCCATGTGTGTTGTTTACTACTGTAGGGGGGTGTGGCTGTAGGTGTGACGTCATCGATCGCGTCCCCCTATCACAGGGATGACGCGATCGATGCTGCAGCCACAGAGAAGCACGGGGAAGCCGTGTGTACACACGGCTCTCCCCGTTCTTCCGCTCCAGGGACGGATCGCCGCACTGCAGCGGCGATCGGGTCCGCGAATCCCGCGGTCCCGGTCCTGGAGCTTCGGACCGGGTCACGGGAGCGCGCCCGCGGGCGCGCGCCCGCGACCCACGGCTGGGTACTAAAATCAACGTATATATACGTTGATGTGCCCAGCCGTGCCATTCTGCCGACGTAAATGTGCAGTAGGCGGTCCTTAAGTGGTTAAGCGTATTCTCAAAGTGAGATACGCTTAAATGTTGCTAAGATATGACCGGCGTAGGTCTCCTACGCCGTCGTATCTTAGCTGCCTATTTACGCTGGCCGCTAGGGGCGTGTACGCTGATTTACGCCTAGAATATGTAAATCAGCGAGATACGCCTATTCACGAACGTACGCCCGGCCATCGCAGTAAAGATATGCCGTTTATGTAAGGCGTTTTCAGGTGTAAAGATAAAGCACCAATAAGATGGCGCAGCCAATGTTAAGTATGGACGTCGGGATCGCGTCAAAATTTTCACGTTTTACGTCGTTTGCATAACTCGTCCATGAATGGGGCTAGACGTAAATTACTTAGGTGCATGCACACTGGTATACGTCCACGGATGGCGCATGCGCCGTTAGTAAAAAAACGTCATTTACGTGGGGTCACACTTAATTTAAATAAAACACGCCCACATCAAACACATTTGAATTCGGCGGGCTTACGCGGGCCCATTTACGCTACGCCGCCGTAACTTAGCTTTGTGAATACAGCACTTGCCTCTCTGATCTGAAATACGATACGCCTGCACAAAATTACGACGCTCTACGTGAATCTAGCCAAATATATTTTAGTATAACCTGCTCAGAAAGTGTATGAGAAGGAGGAGATTGGGTCATTGTGATGGCTCCACGACATTTTGCTGAGAGGACCCTTCTGGATGATTTTACAGAGGCTGAAGCTCTATGAAAGTTCAGCCTGACCAAGGAGTTGATTCTTAAGTTGTACGTGAGGCTGGGCTTCGTACTGGAGACCACCACCCAGTGGAGTCATGCCACGCCAGTCACGACGAAGTTGCTCGCCATGCTACATTTCCTCGGAAAAGCATTCTACCAGATGGTTGCTGACGTTGTTGATGTTGTTGGGATGTCGCAGGCATTGTTTTCCCGAATCTTTGGACAAGTGCAATGGAATTCCCAGAGATGCTGCTGCTGAGTCATCCAGCCCTCCCGGAGTTACTCAAATCCTGACCCAGAAAAGCACAGGCAGAATTTACCTACTCTAACAAAAATAGCCAAAATACCACATCTCTGCATATGTCTTTGTGCAAAGGTTTGTACTGTTCTCCAGTCTCAGGTGAATTTTCTTCCACACGTCCTCTAATGAAGAGGCCCTGCGGCTACATGATTCCTGGATCCACCCTTTTCACTTTCTAGGAAAACTACCCTTCTAATGTCATTGTGAGAGATAATAGCTAATAGTTGGGTGTAGTCCAAGCCTGTCATATTAAGACATCTTCATCTACTCTTAAGTATAATTAGTATTGGAGAGAACAATAAATTCACACGTTCAGACTGGTTTTATTTGTACATCTTTGCTACATCCTTCAAGCTCAGTGTACAGATCTATTTTCTTCTGTACGGAGCACATGCTATATCGAAAGGCTTTTATTTGACAATTTTTATTGTTTCTCATAAAAGAACAAACATGGATAAAAGTGTTATAAATCCCTTCAAGAGAAAGCCATCAAGAATATCCAAAGGATGCAGGAATGTATCTAAGCAACACAATCCTCTGTTTGATGATAGTCTGTATAGGACTTACAAAGGATTGTTAGACACAAAAGGAGAATTGTTAATAGTTATCGCAGTTTTGTAACTGCGGAAACTCCTAGACAGCTGTAGACCAATGGGAAGAGTGCGCTGCCAAAATGTGAGTGCGGCATAAGAGGGTGTGGTTAAATAAAGCCAGGGCTAAACTCAAGTAGTGTAGCTACTGTACTTATATTTCAGAGTCATACCAATATACTGTAAATCCAGAGTCACAGTGTCCAAAAGGTATAACTGTAGTGTTGATCTCCAAGACCAATAGAAACACATAAGGCACAATTCACAAAGCATTAACACAAGCATAATGCTCTCTAATTTAGCCACATGACTATAATTTTAAAATCTCATTGGAAGAATCTCATAAAGAAGTATATTATCCTGATGTGCAAGCGTTGTGCATCGAGCCTATAGTCTGAATAGGATATTACCCTCAATGCTTTCTGTAGATGATGTCCTATTTGCCAACTCCTTTTATGAGCTGAAGAACAGGATGGGAAAAAATTGGGGGAATCTCGCGCCAAAATGCAATGGGGGGGGGGGGGGAATAATACAAAGGTGATCTAAGAGCTGCTCCCTAAATAATACAGAGTACTGAATTATACATATAACAAGTGGAAAAAAAGGGGTGCTAACTGCTAATATATTGAGCATAAAATATACAACATTAAAGTGAACAATATAAGTGGAAATCGTGCCACAGCAATAAATGAGCAAATATATGACAGAACAGTGAATACAATATTAGTGCAAATAACAATAGACAATAAATGTCTAAACAAAGTCCATCAAAAATTAAGATGTGCAATGATGTGCTGAAAAACAATTTGATCTTAAGAAGTGCTCTGTGTTAAATCTTCCAAATAAAATATTCCACCTTCACCAAAGTGCCACCTCAAGTGAGGATAGATGGCTCCTTACCCGATGGTGTTGACCTATTAATTAAAATAAGGTCAAATGAGCTCGAGAGTCAGCTGCTATCCGTGGGGGACTCGATTTCAAACCCAGTAGATAATAGATTTCATAGAAGGAGAAAAACAGCTTCCATAGTATAAAACCTTTTATTATGGTAAAAATGCTATAGATACAGTGCCAAGTGGCCTCTTACTTGGAGTGGTGCCCGTGTTCCCGACACTGAGGCTGTAGATATGTAGGGATATGGAGAGAGATGGTGAGGTGAACTGGTGAAGCCGGCGTGCGTTCCACTGCCGTCAGCTTGAGAACCAGGAAACCGGAAGTGGCTAGTAGTGCGTGCCCAGGTACCGCCTCGACGTACGTTTCGTTGTTGTCGTCATCAGGAAGCGTACCTGGTGCACGCTAAGAGCTACTATTAAAGGTCCAGGAGCATACCAAACACCCAGCATATAGCACAATGGTTGCAAAGGTGTTGGTGCATTGCTGGACCAATATAAACACCACAGGCGAACCATAAATCTGTCCACCGCCCCCATCTATAGCTGGCCATAGCAGTAAGTAGCAATGGAAGGCTAAAGCAGATAACAAAAGTGACCTGGGGAATGCCCAGGGAAAAACCAAGCCTACTTCTCGTCCACATCAGTGCCTGACCTCACAAAGGCACTTCTGGAAAAATGGGCAAACATCCCCATAGACAGTCCTAAACCTTGTGGACAGCCTTCCCATAAGAGTTGAAGCTGTTATAGCTGAAAAGGGTGGGCCAACTCAATATTGAACCCTACCGAACCCTCCACACGGTACGATTGTGGTGCCACAAACACGAACGTAGTGAGGTACTACAAGGAATTTCAGCTCTTGAGCGCCACCCTTTGGGCCCCTTCTGCTAATTTTGTGTTTTGGTGAGCATTGATTCCGAGCATGCATGTTTGTACTTTCGACTTTTGTGTGACAAATTTGTGTACTGACCATCCGAAAATCTGACATTGAGCTGTCATTTGACAAAAATTTTGTAGCTTGTCATGCAACATTTGTTGTTGGAAAATTGGACAACAGTTGTCAAACAGTTGTCAAAAGGAGCATACTAATGTTAAGAATTTCGGACAGTTGGTCAACAGACAATCCCCTTCTGAAAATCTAACAGTGTGTACAAGGCTTAAGACTGGGATGCCATTAAAGTTCATATGCATGTAAAGGCAAGTGTCCCAATTCTTTTGACAATATAATGTATGTATACAGTGCCTTGCGAAAGTATTCGGCCCCCTTGAACTTTGCGAACTTTTGCCACATTTCAGGCTTCAAACATAAAGATATAAAACTGTAATTTTTTGTGAAGAATTAACAACAAGTGGGACACAATCATGAAGTGGAATGAAATTTATTGGATATTTCAAACTTTTTTAACAAATAAAAAACTGAAAAATTGTGCATGCAAAATTATTCAGCCCCCTTAAGTTAATACTTTTTAGCGCCACCTTTTGCTCTATCAGTTTTGCACATCAAGAGACTGACATTTTTTCCCATTCCTCCCTGCAAAACAGCTCAAGCTCAAGCTCAAGCTCAGTGAGGTTGGATGGAGAGCGTTTGTGAACAGCAGTTTTCAGTTCTTTCCACAGATTCTCGATTGGATTCAGGTCTGGACTTTGACTTGGCCATTCTAACACCTGGATATGTTTATTTGTGAACCATTCCATTGTAGATTTTGTTTTATGTTTTGGATCATTGTCTTGTTGCAAGACAAATCTCCGTCCCAGTCTCAGGTCTTTTGCAGACTCCATCAGGTTTTCTTCCAGAATGGTCCTGTATTTGGCTCCATCCATCTTCCCATCAATTTTAACCATCTTCCCTGTCCCTGCTGAAGAAAAGCAGGCCCAAACCATGATGCTGCCACCACCATGTTTCACAGTGGGGATGGTGTGTTCAGGGTGATGAGCTGTGTTGCTTTTACGCTAAACATAACATTTTGCATTGTTGCTAAAACGTTTGATTTTGGATTCATCTGACCAGAGCACCTTCTTCCACATGTTTGGTGTATCACTCAGGTGGCTTGTGACAAACTTTAAACAACACTTTTTATGGATATCTTTAAGAAATGGCTTTCTTCTTGCCACTCTTCCATAAAGGCCAGATTTGTGCAGTATACGACTGATTGTTGTCCTATGGACAGAGTCTCCCACCTCAGCTGTAGATCTCTGCAGTTCATCCAGAGTGATCATGGGCCTCTTGGCTGCATCTCTGATCAGTCTTTAGAGGGACGGCCAGGTCTTCGTAGATTTGCAGTGGTCTGATACTTCTTCCATTTCAATATTATTGCTTGCACAGTGCTCCTTGGGATTTAAAGCTTGGGAAATCCTTTTGTATCCAAATACGGCTTTAAACTTCTCCACAACAGTATCTCGGACCTGCCTGGTGTGTTCCTTGTTCTTCATGATGCTCTCTGCGCTTTAATCAGACCTCTGAGACTATCACAGTGCAGGTGCATTTAAACGGATACTTGAATACACACAGGTGGATTCTATTCTATCATTATTAGCCATTTAGGTCAACATTGGATCATTCAGAGATCCTCACTGAACTTCTGGAGAGAGTTTGCTGCACTGAAAGTAAAGGGGCTGAATAATTTTGCACTCCCAATTTTTCAGTTTTTTATTTGTTAAAAAAGTTTGAAATATCCAATAAATTTTGTTCCACTTCATGATTGTGTCCCACTTGTTGTTGATTCTTCACAAAAAATTACAGTTTTATATCTTTATGTTTGAAGCCTGAAATGTGGCAAAAGGTCGCAAAAGTTCAAGGGGGCCTAATACTTTCGCAAGGCACTGTATCAATAATGAATGCAAGTAGCTGCCTGCACAACAGATATACTGTATATAAAGCAAGTGGAAAAGAGAAAGTGCTCAAAATATTACTCTTGGTATGCTCAAAAGGTATAAGTGTACATATAACCTTTGTGTTATACTTAATAAATTAATTAAATTGCACACGTAATATGAAAACTATGCAAATGATTATTCAAAATGATAATATAACGCAACCATTGACTGAACAAAATTGTGTTTTACAAAATTTGGACATGATCCAAAATAATATGTGTAGGTTGAAAATGCACCAAATGAATATAGTGAATAAATAACCAATATTATATAAATAAATATAATAAATACAAAGTGAAGCACCAAAGATGGAAATAAACTAAAAAAGTGCTACTGAACAAATGAAATATAAAGTCCACAATTAATCCACTGTGATAAGTGACTCTGTATATAGTTGTCTGTAGGCAATTCACCACCATAAAGATCAAAGGCTTACCAGACAAGATGGACCCAGCAGGGCATATGCCTGAAGGATTGAATGAGCTTGTTGGTGTAACACACCCAGGGAGAGGTACAGCAAGCGCCGCTCCAATGGGGCCAGGCAGTGAGACCAGGCGACAATATTCCACTATATTGACATCAATGGGTAACCACCATAGGGTTAAGCAATGTTACTTCATACAGAAATCTTCCCAGTGTAAAATATGTTAAGGAGAGAAATTGGGCCACATAGTATAATTCCGTTTAAAAAGTGGTAATTTATTAAATAAAATATGAAATGGTCACTCACATTTGAGAAGACAAGTAAAAGCAAACAGGATCAAAATGTTTAGGGTTGTCCCGATACCGATACCAGTATCGGTATCGGGGCCGATACCGAGTATTTGCGGGAGTACTTGTACTCCCGCAAATACCCCCGATGCCTAAATAGAATACTCCCCCCCCCCCTGCATCGAAAGCAGCCGCCGCATGGGTTAAACAGCGTGCGGGAACATCACAGCTTTCATTTGAATAGCTGTAGTGTTCCCGCTGCGTATAGACACTCCCCCTTGCTCGGTATTGGATGGGTGATCGTGATCTGTCCACTCCCGAGCAAGGGGGAGTGTCTATACGCGCGGGGAAAACAGCTATTCAATTGAATGCTGTAATGTTCCCCGTGCGGCGGCGGCGGCTTTCGGCGGCTAGGGCTGGAGGGACATGGCTGCGGGGACATGGCTGCGGGGACATGGCTGCGGGGACATGGCTGGAGGGACATGGCTGCGGGGACATGGCTGGAGGGACATGGCTGCATATGTGGGGGACATGGCTGGAGGGACATGGCTGCATATGTGGGGGACATGGCTGCATATGTGGCGGACATGGCTGCGGGGACATGGCTGCATATGTGGGGGACATGGCTGGGGGGAAATGGCTGCATATGTGAGGAACATGGCTGGAGGGACATGGCTGCCTATGTGGGGGACATGGCTGCGGGACATGGCTGCATATGTGGGGGACATGGCTGCGGGGACATGGCTGCATATGTGGGAGACATGGCTGGGGGGACATGGCTGCATATGTGGGGGACATGGCTGGGGGGAAATGGCTGCATATGTGGGGGACATGGCTGGAGGGACATGACTGCATATGTAGGGGAAATGGCTGGGGGGACATGGCTGCATATGTGGGGGACATGGCTGCATATGTGGGGGGATATGGCTGCATATGTGGGTGACATGGATGCATTTGGGGACACATTTAAAAAAAAGTATCGGTATTCGGTATCGGCGACTACTTGAAGAAAAGTATCGGTACTTGTACTCGGTCCTAAAAAAGTGGTATCGGGACAACCCTAAAAATTTTGAACTTCAAGTGACAATGGTGAGTCTACCAGATCCACCTTCCTGCAACACAGTTATGATATGGTCGGGCAAGTGCCCTTCTCACCCAACAAGGCCTCGCCTCTCCGGTATGCTCCCATCATAGCCCCTGGTTAAGATGGGTCCTCTGTTCTTTGTCTCGACCTCCATAAGAACTTCAGCCTCTCCGACACCAGGTTGAGTGTACAAAACTGGTAATATCTGATAATCATTAATACTACCAAGTCCAAGCAAACAGGCACTGAAACAGTTAGTAAAGTCACACAAATATGGTGAGTAAGTGTCAGGAACCTTGACAGAAGTTCAGCAAAAATCACACTTTTTAATAAAATGGTAAAATGGTACAAACAGCAAATGTAGTCAAAATATAGCCAGATTTTAGTAACCAGAGCGGGTAGTCGGAACAAGCCAGTGAAACAGGAATCCAGAGATCAATGTAGTAGAGGCAGTAAACAGGATAAGGAACCAGAAGGAAAGTCATCCAGGTCTTTAACAGAAAAACACAGCAGAGAGTTTCTGGATATGTTAACCAGGCGAAGGCACAGGTGATCTGATCCAGGCAGTTAAAATAGCCAGCAGGGCTAGCTGACAAGCAGGAAATAAAGACCAGATGAGTCGCTGTGGAATGAATACTGGCAATTAACTGACAGCTGACCACAGAGCTCTGGGAAAAAAGGGCTGAGCCCAGCCCTGACAGTAAGCAAGAAAGTGAATTAACAAAAGCAATAACACAATTTATCATACAAAGTGATTAGTAAGAAGGACTAGGTATAAGATGACACTTGGCATCCAGATCTGCATAAACAGTAGCAAGATCACCTCAAGGGTAGCAGTGGGAAGTAATAAAGCTTAATTTACAGAATACAGGAGGCTATACTGCTGACGTGCATTAAAGTGGTTGTAAACCCTCTGGTGGAAGTTACACCTACAGGTAAGCCTAGATTAAGACTTACCTGTAGGCGCTTGCAATATCTCCGAGACCTACACGGTCTCTGAGATATTTGAAAATTTCCCTGAGCGACACCTTCTGCGCATGCATCGTCTTGAAAGGGTATGCTGTGCCATTTCAAGCCGGGGTCATGCTGTTAAAGGCGGCATGCATGGGAGTGACGTCATGCGACTCCGGCCAGTCACAGAGCCTTAGTTTGCTCCCCAATATGGACGCTCACTACCATGGAGGAAGACGGCGACATTGCGGGCTTCTACTGCAGGTAAGTGTCACATAATGGGCTACTATGCGATGCATAGTAGCCCATTATGCTTTACCTTTGCAGGGAGACATAGAGGAAGTAAACCCCATCAGGGTTTACGTCCTCTTTAATAGCAACTATGTTAGGCCTAAGCTGACTGGATGGGCACCATTAAAAATAAAAGGGGATTGATAGTGGAGGAGGGCAGGGAAATAATGGGGTCTTGTAGAATAAGTATTAGGGGGGCAGTCCTTTGAGATGTATTTCTCCAGCTATCGTTTGGGCCCTCTAAGAGCATAAGTGCACTTAATGACAGTTCCCATTAATCTGCATGCAGTATAGGTACAGTATAATCTTGGCACAGGTGCAAGGGTGGGGCTGGTCCAGGTGTTGTAAAGGTTCAGTATAATATCAGTATCAAGTTAGCAAAGGTGCAGTGTAGATGCGATATGGGTGTGGTATAGATGCTGAATAGGTATGACATGGGTGCAGTAGGGCAGGATAGTTATATCCTGTCTCCAGTGACTGCTAACAGTGTGAATTGTGGTTAATTAGCCCTGTCAACTGTTCCCAGGATGCTGCTATGGATACTTGCTGTAAAAGGGGTCCCCTTAGTGTCTCCCTGAAAACCCCCAATGATCAGTGGTGCATGATCTGTGATGTGGGCAGTGCAGTGCTGCCCCGGGTATTCCCACTCTCAGGCTTATGCCCTGTACACACGACCGGTTTTCCTGACATGCCAAAACCCGATGTTTTTCCCAACGTGATTCCTCTCAAGCCTGCCTTGCATGCACACGTTCAGTCAAAAAAACGATCGACCAAAGCGTGGTGATGTCCAACACGTACGACGGCACTATGAAGGGGACATTACATTCAAATGGCTTTTGCTGATCTTCATGTTAGTAAAAGTTTGGTGAGAGACGATTTGCGTTTTTCAGCCTTGTGCTTTTCAGTCCGTTACAGCGTGACGAATGTGCTATCTCCATTACAAACGCTAGTTTTACCAAAATGAGCGCTCCCGTCTCATACTTGATTCTAAGAATGTGCGTTTTTTTTCCCCTCGGAAAAGCATACACATGAGCGAATTTCGCAATTTTTTGGTGGGCAGTTTTCTCGGTGGGAAAACCGGTCGTGTGTACGAGGCATTAGGCTTGCATCCCTGCTGGTAAGTGAATATTCAGTGGTGATGTCTCTCTTTCCACGGTGCCAAGTCTCAGAACTTTCTGGGCAATTTAATAGGAATCCCCTCTCCACTCTTCCTGCTGCCCAGGGAACACTGGAATCTGTAGTTCAGAAAGTCAGGTCTTGTATTACATGGCTGCAGTTTCGCACTACAATTCCCAGAATTCCAAGTGCCCTGAATTGAAGTCTATGGTGTTGCTTGGCTTTAGTTCTCCCCATTGGCCAAAAGAAAATGTTGCATCATAACATCAGTATCTCAGTAGAAAGAAACGGTAAACTAATTATGAAGAGGGAAATGTCTCTTTCTCCATGTTTCTGTAGTCCAGCACCTGGCTACAATTATTTAGCCATTACTGGATTAAATTGTGTTTTCTCTCTCTCAGCCTAGATTTTAACAGAGCTCTCAGTTGCCCGCAAAAAATATTTATATATAATGCATTATCTGACAGTTCTGTACTATTATTTTCCAGTTTCTTTCTATGTTCTATTAAAAATAAGGCTGAGCAGTAAACAGCAATGCAAACAAAGCAAAAATGTTGCAAAACCTATTTTCATTTTTTTACCATTGATTGAAAATTAAGAAATTTAAATTAGGCTCCTAATGGTAAAATCAGACCGGTGCTAATGGCATTGGTCTGAACTCATGCTGTGTTCCTGTTCTACGTGGGTTATAAAGGATAATCAGAAAAAAGCTATTATCAAAATAAACTTTTTATTATAGAGAAAAAGCAGTAAAATTTTACATTACATTGGAAAGAAACTGAATACATCAACATTCTTTTAAAACAGTTCTTTTCAATTTAATTTGTTAGCAAAAACATTGTGCACAAACTATTACACTCATAGCTGAGCTCTGGGTAGATTTTAAACCAATACATTATTGCAGAGAAAATACAAAGTAGGGGGGATGAGACTTTATAGGTGCAATTAGTACAAGGATATACCAAATTTAATAAAATCGCAATTTATTAAAGTTACAAAGGTATATAAAAACAATACAATACTTAGAGCAATCAACTTAGTATCATTACTACAATCAAATTGGGTTGGAGGTGGGGGGCGTGGCCTGACGAGGCATGTGAGCAGACGTGCTGCACGGAGCTCCCGCCGGTGATCCTGAAAACGATCCTTCCCTCGCCGCATTAAACGCCCGAATCCGCCGCTAAAAGGTGCGGACTGAACCCGGGGTACCTCCGGACCTTGTAGCTCCTCAAATCCCGGCATGATGACCCGTGGAAACCGCAGAGATGCCGCGGTCTCGGCCTCCCAGGACTCCCAAGATGGCGCCTGGATGCTTCAGCCTCCTAAAACACCACGAGGCCAGGACAAGAAAACGGAGCAGGGGGGTAAGTCCACCAAGCCCCCCAAAGCTAAAGAACAAGCCAGGGACATGCTTTACTATGCTCAAAAGCTAGTGGGCCCCAGTGACTTTACACAGGCTGATAACCAGCAGAGATATGCACCCCTAGAACAGCATGAGACAGACACTGCAGGGGGGATGGATGACTGTGAACAGATGGAGTCTGTCCCTGACACTATGCTAGCTATGCCAACTTTGCAGTCGGAGGATAGCCCCCAGCCTACCTTGAGTGAAATACTGTTTGCTGTACACAAATGCACTGCTTCTGTGAATGCCCTGAATGTACGCTTCGGAGGGTTGGAGGAAAAGGTGTCTCTCCTACGCCAGGATATACAAAAGATAAGAGAACGAACCACGGCTGTGGAGGGGAGAGTAAGCGAGATGGAAGATCAGGTGCCCCATATTACCAGGGATGCCCGCAGCGCGGCCCAGCAAGCCCGGCAGGCGTATGACAAGACTGACGAGATTGAAAATCGCCTTAGACGCAATAACGTTCGCATAGTGGGGCTCCCGGAGAAAGTGGAGGGCAGGGACCCCACAGCATACGTGGAGGGCTGGCTACAGGAGGTGTTTGGCAAGGAGGCGTTTTCCCCGCTGTATGCTATTGAAAGAGCGCATAGGGTGCCCCCGCGCCCCTTACCCCCCGGAAACCCACCCAGAGCGATGCTAGCGAGACTCCTGAATTACAGGGACCGAGAGGTGGTGCTGCGACTGGCGAGAGAAAAAGGCACGGTGCTGCATAATGGCACGAAAGTTTCCTTCTACCCAGATTTCTCGGCAGAAGTACAACGCAGGAGATCTAAATTTGCTGAGGTTAAGAAGCGTCTGCAAAAGCTGCAATTATCCTACGCTATGTTGTTTCCTGCTAAGCTCCGTATAACGGCTAGAGATCAGAATCACTTTTTTGAATCCGCTCAGGATGCTACCGGGTGGCTGGACTACAACGAACAAGATCTGCGCAGGAGAGGCCGTGATGGGGGAGAGGGATGATACTACCTGGACTGTCCGCACCAGGCGTGGAGGGCGTGAGCCTTACCACTGAAGTTTTCATATGGCCAGTTGAGGGCCTGTTACGGATTCATACTTGAGGCGAGAGGAACCCCTACAACAGTTTCTGCTACCTATTTTAGTTTCTTGGCATACACTTTCCTTTTCCCCCCCCCCTTTTTTTTTTTTTTCTCTTTGTAGCCCTGAGAAAGGGCGATATGCAAAGATGTACAAAGCATGTCTGTGGCCTTGTGTTTGTGGTGGAGTGGCTCCGGTGTTGGTGCCCTGTTGGTGCAACTGGAATTCATTCACGCCCTCCTTTAGGCCCCATTGAAGGCCCCTGTTGGGCCCCTTTGCTGTGGTGCGAGCCAGTGGCCGCAAGTTGCAGCAGTTCATGTCTACTTATGTTTATTGCCGCATTAATGCGTATGGTTAACTTCTCCAATGCTTCAACCTTGCTTGTTCCACTTTTGATGTTCTTTCAGTGTACAGCTGTTACTCCTAGCACTAAAAGACAAGACCTGATACTTTTGAGGATGCCCCGGCCCTGCTCACGATCTGGTCGCCGAGCATACTCGAGACTGGTCCTCGGACGTGGGAGTTCCCCCCACTCCTCTGTTTTGATGATTGATTTTATGCAATGTCGGATACACCTATAGTAACATGGAATGTTCGAGGGGTTAATGACCCGCTAAAGAGGACTATGATTACTGCTGGGTTGAAGAAATTCCACCCGGCCATAATAGGCCTGCAAGAGACGCACCTACAGAAAGATACGGTGGGGTTTTTGCAATATGCCTGGGTGGGGAAAGCATATCACTCCACTTACTCTGCGTTTTCTCGCGGAGTGAGTGTACTGATACATAGGGCGTTGGCCTATCAAGAGCTAGACTCCTTAATTGATGTGTCTGGTAGATTTGTGTTCCTCTACTGTAAACTGTACATGTTAACACTTATTTTAGCCTTTGTGTATATCCCCCCCCCCTTCTCTCGAGAGGTGCTGCAATTGCTGCTATCCTATTTGACCGACAAGCCTGACATTCCGGTTTTAATATTGGGTGACTTTAACTGTTATCTTGACCCCAAACTTGATA
Source organism: Rana kukunoris (assembly GCA_029574335.1). Taxonomy (NCBI): domain Eukaryota; kingdom Metazoa; phylum Chordata; class Amphibia; order Anura; family Ranidae; genus Rana; species Rana kukunoris. The sequence goes on along the minus strand of CM056049.1, from coordinate 66,547,181 downwards.
GACACCCCCCGGTGACTCCCCCTAGGGGTGGCCGAGGAACTGCCCTTAGTAGGCTACTACTTGAAGTGGGTTGGACCGATATATGGCGGATTCGCAATCCGCACTCTAAACAATTCTCCTGTTTCTCCAAGACCCATGGGTCCCTGTCCAGAATAGATCTATGTGTGGGTACCCCGAATCTGGTGGGCAGTGTATCTGGGGTGGAGTATTATCCTAGAGGGGTGTCAGACCATTCCCCGCTGGCCCTCCGGCTGGTCACGCAGCCCCCTAGCTCATTGCCGAAAGCTCCATGGAAGTTGAATGCCTTTTGGCTTAAATTGTTTACTTCTCAAGATAGAATCGTCTCCCAGTTGCGGGAATTTTTTAGATTACATGCCAACCTTGGGGACAGCCTCCATAAATGGGAGACCTTTAAGGCATTCTCTAGAGGGGTGTTCATTCACGAAATTCAAATTGTTAAACATAACTCTTCTGCCCTGTTGGAACAGGTGAGTGATCAGGTGAGGCGGCTGGAACTAACATATGTGACTGACCCGTCCGATTCGGCAAGGGAGGCATGGATGTCGGCCCAGGACTCCCTGGACCGTCTGAGATCCTCCACGGCGGAACGTAAGAGATTTTTTACCAAACTAGCATTCTTTGAGGAAGGGGAGAAAACGGGCCGCTTACTTGCTAGGATTGCACGCTCCCAACAGCAGTCGCCGGCTATTGGCGCTATCCGCACTAATAGTGGCAGACTTGTTAACTCTCCTGATGACATCATATACGAGTTGGCTGCCTTCTATACCGACCTGTATGGGTCAAGAGAGGCATACACGGACGATGATTTGATCAGGTATGTGTCCCAAATTAATTTACCGTCGCTGTCGGCCAGGGTGAGTAGGCAGCTAGACGCTCCTATCACCTTGGAGGAGCTCCAGGTGGCGGCCAGCTCTTTTCCCACTTGTAAGGCCCCGGGGGAGGACGGTATGCCCATGGAGGTGTTCACCCAGTATGGGGAGTTACTACTCCCTGAACTATTGAAAGTTTTCAATGACTCACTGGAGAGGGGGGTGCTCCCTGAATCTATGAACAAGGCCAACGTGATCTTACTGTTGAAACCTGGGAAGGACCCGGTGGACCCGGGCTCATATAGGCCTATTTCGTTGCTTCAGAGCGACGTGAAGATCCTGGCTAAGGTTCTGGCGCTGCGGGTCAATGGAATAGTGTCTTCGATTATTCACCAAGATCAGGCTGGCTTTATGCCGCAAAAGTCCACAGCCACTAACCTACGTAGGCTGTACTTAAACATGCAGGTGAAGGAGGACAACGGGGGCCGTAGGGCCCTGCTGTCGCTGGACGCCAATAAAGCCTTCGATAGCGTCAGCTGGCGGTACCTCTGGGCAGTGTTGGAGAAGTTTGGATTTGGGAATCGCTTCGTGGCCTGGACCAGGCTATTGTATGCATCCCCGCAGGCGTCCATTAGGATGGGGAATAAGATGTCACCTGCTTTCGCTTTGGGTAGGGGGACTAGGCAGGGATGCCCTCTGTCCCCCCTGCTCTTTGCGATTGCTATCGAACCTCTTGCAGCTTTGATACGGGCGAGCGACCGGGTCGAGGGCTTCAGGTATGGCGACCTCCATGAAAAGATCATGCTCTACGCTGACGACATGATGCTTTTTCTGGGGGACCCCTCCCTGTCATTGCCGGGGGTCATGGCTATAATACAGAGGTTTGGTCACTTCTCGGGCCTGACCATTAATTGGTCCAAATCTGCCCTAATGATGCTAGATGAGGACAGAGGGGTGACCCTCCCGGCCTCGTGTCCCATCCCTGTAGTAGATAGTTTTAAGTACCTTGGCGTGCAAATCTCGCCCAAACTGTCAGACTATTGTCTGCTTAATGTATACCCATTGCTATCCCGTTTCAGAGATAAAATTAACACATGGAACAACCTTAAGATGTCTCTGGCGGGTAAGGCAAACCTAATCAAAATGATATTAATGCCTCAGTTGCTGTACTTCCTGCACAATTCCCCGGTAGTTATACACTTGAAGGTTTTTAGAGTGGTGAACACCCTTTTTAGAAAGTTGCTATGGAATGGGAGGGCCCCCAGGATCAGGCTGGAGCAGCTCCAGCGGGCTAAAGATAACGGAGGATTGGCGGTTCCCAACCCTTGGGTTTACTACATCTCAGCTCAGCTACAGCATTTGGTGGGCTCCATGGCTCGGGACCCAGTGGGATCGGCGGCAAGGCTGATGCTGTTTGCGTCTGGAGCCGAGACCATCCCCCTGGGCCTGGAGGCACAAATGTTTCTCAAGTCCAATAAACTAACCCCGACATTGGCGCTAGCCCAAAAAATTTGGAACAAGGGTAGGCAGCTCCAGGGGGTGAGGGGGTTCACTGAACATAGTCCAATATGGAATAACTTCTCCTACGTTGAGCTGGCGAAATTGCAGCACGGATCTCGATGGAGGGCACATGGGATAACTATGCTGTCGCAGATTTTTTGCAATGGCAGGCTGCTAACATTCCCCCAACTGCAGGATCGGTTTGATTTACCGGCCTGTATGTGGCTCTTATATATTCAGCTTAGGCATGCGGTCATGGCACAGGGGAATGCGGTGGAGTGGACAATGTCACCCACTCCGGTGTTCCATTTGCTGCGATCGACCCCAGAGACCAAAGGAATTATTTCCCAATGCTACCAGATGCTACTATCTGTACACCTGGAAGCGTACCCTTGTGGGGCATTTTCCGCTTGGCGACGGGACCTTGGCCAGGTTACGGGTGACCAGTGGGAGGAGGCCCTTCAATCTTTAACCACTTGTTCCCTAAATGTTGCACAAAAGGTTTCACAATTGTATATACTGTTGAGGGTGCACTATACTCCGGTGAAACTGCACAGGATGGGTAGGCGTGTGGACCCGTTGTGCTGCCGGTGTCAGTAGCATGAGGGGGACCTTATACATCTCCTGTGGCGGTGCCCGAAATTGCACAGGTATTGGAGGGGAGTAGTGGAAACAATTAACAATGTTTTCCAGACAAATGTTCCGGTCGACCCTGTGTGCTGCCTGTGGGGGGCGCTGGAGGATGTTGTCTCAGAGGAAACGACCAGGGTGGCTATCTCTAGGACATTGTTCCAGGCCAGGAAATTATTACTGATGGGGTGGAAGTCTGCCTCCCCACCAACCCATTCCTCCTGGATTTCCCACGTGGGAAAGGCATTGGTGATGGAGAAACACATTTATCAGCATAGAGGGTGCCCTGGCAGATTTGAGAGAATATGGGGGATGTGGCTAGACACTCCGGGTCTGAGCCCCGGAGAGTTGGTCATGACCAGACTTCTGGGGGGCCTGTAAGCGGGGGTAACTATGGGATCATAGGATGTGGTCTGTTTGGAGCATTACTGGTTTAGAGGTGGGAGGGCAAGTATATGTGCTGGAGGGGGAGGAATGTTGATGATGGGTGACGCGGGGATCGTGTATCTACTAATGTCTGATGTAAGCTATGGAAGAATTTACCTCAGTCTGTGCACTGGAGAGCTGTACTGTTTGTTTGAATATGTCTTTGGAACAATAAAAACCTTTCTGATTTAAAAAAAAAAAAAATTGGGTTGGAGGTAAAAGGCAGCAGGGTCTCCTCCTGTCATTGGACCTATAAAAGGCCTTCTATACAGTGTCCTGGCCATATTTATTCGCACTTATTGAACGTGGGGGTTTTGGTAAGCGTTTTACAGGTCTTTTACACTTGCTTTATTCTAACCCTAAAGCATTTATTTGTCTACAAGGTCACTACTCCAACCCATTTAATATTACAATAGGCACTAGATAAGGATGTCCACTTTCTCCTTTCATTTTCGCATGTGGTTCTCAAATGCATAAATGTGGGCTCTTTGCGGATGACATACTTCTTTTTGTGACCTCTCCACTAATCTCCCTAATATCTGCCTAGTCCTAAATCATTTTTCTAAAATTTCAGGCCTTAAGGTCAATTATGCAAAATCTCGGGCCCTTAATGTTTCACTTACTCCCCAAGAAGTTTAGTTATTAAAATAATCATTCAATTTTGAGTGGAATGACACCTCAATTAAATATCTGGGTGTTACATTGATGGCCCGAGTAGAAACTTTATATTTACATAATTATCCCCCACTATTCAAGAAGTTAGAAAATGATCTTTCAACTTGGTCCAAACATGAATTGTCATGGTTAGGCAGGATCAATTCGAATAAAATGACATTACTCCCTAGAATCCTATATTATTTCAGGTCTCTCCCTATCCCTGTTCGTAAATTCCAGTTGAAAAAACTTCAGGGTAAAAAAGTCAAATTCACATGGAACACCTCTGGTTATAGAATACCCCAAAACACCCTTTTTCGTCATAGAAAAAAGGGGGGTCTAGGTCTTCCTGATCTCTATAAATCATTTCTATCAGCAAGACTAGCACAGATCTATTCTAAATCCGAACAACCAGATTGGCTTAATATTGAAAAACAAGCGGCTCCACAATGCTCGCTTGAATACCTATTTTGGTGTCCCCCTAAAAAGAGACCTTCAATTCTAGTCCCGTCTCTATCCCAATCACTTGCGCTCTGGGATGAACTCAGAAAATATCCATCTCTTGTCTCAACCGTTCAACCACTTGCAAGTCTGTTTGGGAACCCGGACTTTCTCCCTGGGCTAGATCTGGAGGCTTTTAAATAGTGGACGGATAAAGGACTTTATCATAATTGGAAAGTTTTTTGGACAGTTTTTTTACGCTGGTAAACCCATGTCATTAAACCATTGCAAAAAAACATTAAAACTTCCGGGGGTAGATTCACATAGATCAGCGGATCTTTAGATCCGCGTAATCTATCTTATTTACGATCCGCCAGCGCCAGTTTTTGAGGCAAGTGCTGTATTCACAAAGCACTTGCCTCTAAAATGGCGCCAGCGGCTCGTAAATCCCCTGGCGAAATTCAAATTCCGCGGCATATTCGTCGCCTATACAAAGCGCCACCTAGCGGCCTGTCGGATCTTAGGGAGATCTATGCGTAACCTGATTCTATGTATCAGCCGCATAGATCCGACCAACGGAACTTAGAGATACGACGGCGTATCAGTAGATACGCCGTCGTATCTCTATATGAATCTACCCCCCGGAATCCGAGGAATGTCGTTTTCATCAAATTTACAAATTTCTACAAATGATCTAGAAGAAAAAAACCTCTCCCCCACAATTTACAAACTACGAGATGTGGTGTGAAATAGCTGAGGGACAGAGGGGGGGTGTTTCAGTTGCATATTCGTGCCTCACTCCCCCTACAGGCAAAGCTTCTTATATGGAGACATGGGAAAATGATCTTCAAGTTAGTTGGGACTTAGATACCTGGCATAGATCATTTACAAAATCCTTCAAGGGGATTCTAAACGTTTCAGTGATGGAGGCCAACATTAAAGTAATAACCAGGTGGTATTTAACTCCCTCTAAGCTGGCTTCTATTTTCCCTACAGTAGATCCAAATTGTTTTAGGGGCTGTCAACTCCTGGGAACTATGACTCATATCTGGTGGGAGTGTCCTAGAATTAGATCATTTTGGAACAACATTTTTTCTATGATTTTCAAGGTAACAGGTTGCCAGGTCTCAAGATCTCTACCAATAGCTCTCCTGAATGTGCATATATCTCAAATTCCAAAACATTCTCAAAAATGAATTCACTTTATTCTTACAGGTGCTAAACTTACAATTGCCAAAAATTGGAAGAAACCTAAGCCCTCTTTCTCGGAAGCAAAAAAAATAAATCTCTTGGATAATGACTGAAGAAAAGTTGCTAGCATTTTGAATGATACTGTTTTGAAATTTGAAACAATCTGGGAACCTTGGGCCAGATATATAGGTATTTCTCGTACTCAGGATGCCTCTTCGATTTCCGCAAACACTGTAAATTAGGTATATATCTTGTCTTATCCCCTTTCCTCCCTCTCTTCTTTGTCACTTTTTTTTTCTCCGACTTTTTCCCACTTTCTTTCTCTCCCCTTCTTTAGGGGAGCCTAGTGATGTTTTGTAAGGGATTTATCTAGCAACATAGGCTTTGGTTCAGAGTGTAATTCAGTATGTCGAAAGGATTTTGCTCCTGGTGCAGTTCGAACCCGATAGGGGCACCAGGAGATTATAAGTATCCTTATTTCTCTTGAGTTAGCTTATATAAGGAGTCCTTTCTCTTTCTTACATCAATATATATATATATATATATATTTTAAATTGTTTAACTTTTAATACAATGTATGATCTTTAATTTTTAATTTTTTTTTCTCTCCTTCTCAAATCTGAAGGGGGGAGATTTTCTATCTCCCTCTCTCTGTAAGTCTTTTTTAGTTCCTGCTGACATTTACTAGGTTATGTCCATAGTGATATGTATTGTGATGTATTGTAATTTTTATTTTATTTCTGAAAATAAAATAATTTAACAATACAATACATGAACATTCAAGACATTCATTCATGACATGTAACTGTAGCTCCTATAGTTGTTCCCACATTTTAATCCTACATGTTTCGCCATATGGCTTCCTCAGGGACAAACGTGGTTTTGTGGCTACTATATGAATGAACAGAACGGCGAATTCCAAACAATACATGTAATGTTAGATCAGTAAATACCAACACTATACATAGCATATACAATAAATTTGATACATGAATGCATCTTATCCATTGGCAAGAGTCCCCTAAAGGGATAGATGATAGAAAGTAAAATCCAGTTATTGCCAAGCACACAGAAATAGGAGTCTGTCCAGTGACCCAGAGAAGCCCAGATGTAACAGGACCAGCCCAAAAAAAATATGTCAGATCCCCCACAGGGAGGGATAAAGCGTGAAGTTTATATATCAATATACAAGAAAGAAATAGCCTAGAGATTAATAAGAAAAAAATTATAATCAATCGGTTCATCACCTTTACTATTAACTATATAATCCTATGTTAATTCATGTCAAAGCAATGTACTTCTATTTAATCAGTATAAGGGATGCAGGGAGCCAGATTAAACACTAGAAGGCATCAAATATTCAGATAAATGCAAAATGGGTGTGAAAAAAAACTGCCAAATACAAGGGGGGGGGGGGGGGCAATTGGTAAGTTCAAGCATGAATAAACATGCTTGCCTAGCCTACTGATGTCATTAAAGCCAAACAGAGAGTTTAGCTGTGCACAATAGAACCCACCTGATCTGTTAAGGGTCCACAGCCCATCACATCAATAGATAAACAGAATTGACATGGAAGGGATTGAGGAAGGCAAACCAACACCTCTGACAAAGAGAGGAGTCTGAGCCACCCCAACCTATAAAAATTTCCATACAATTCAATGCCTTTTCGTAATGAAACCTGTACACATTCGTGCCCTGTCACCAGTTCCCAGGATGCTACTATAGACACTTGCTGTAGAAGAGGGCCACCTCGTTCTCTCCCTGAAAGCCTCCAGTAATCAGCGGTGCAGGATCTGTGATGTGGGTGGTGCTGTGCTGCTCCAGGTGTTCCCACTCTAAGCCTTAGGTTTGCATCCCTGCTGACAGGTGAATACTCGGACAATAATGCTGTTTCTCTTTCCTCAGTGCTAAGACCCAGAACCTTCCTAGGCAATACCTTTCCAAGCAATTTAATAAGAATCATCTTTTCTCTTCTCCTGCTGCACAGGGAACACGGGAATCTGTATTTAGCACCCTGGGGTTTAGTCAGGGAGCTCCTCACCAAATTCCTTTTCAGGGGTAGCTGCAATAGTTAAATTGTTAGAGATCCATTGATTTCTCCCTAAGTTTGGCCTTGTTGTACTTTTCTCTTCTACCACTAGGTGACCGGGCACTTGGTGGTACTAGATATAAGAAGGACAATTTAAGGTCACGTTATGGGTATATGGGGTATCTCAGCCAATGGCCAGGGGTTTTCTTGAATACCTTGACCTGCTAGGAGAGCCTATATATTTCAGGTGATCTATGTTCTTTGCCACCTGGACTGTCGTCTCGGTGGAGTGAACATGTGTCGCCTGCCCTGGGCTGCTAGGCCAGAGATTGGGTCTATCCTGGGGGCATCTGACTGCCAGGCTGTGTGAGGGTAGAAGTAAGCGGCTTGCAGTCCAACCAAAAGTGATGGTTCTGCCGACTGGAGAACCTGTCCTGGTCAGAGGTAGAAGGGAAGCTGTCGCCACTAAGGGACCAGCCACCTTTACCAGGGACCACAGTGAGTAACTGAAGCAAGTACCGGAGCAACATTCTCACTGAATGGGCACGGTGGAGAATCGGGAAACTTCAGGTGGTGATCAAGTCAGGTGATGCTTGCAGAGCAGCCCTGTGTGTCAAGCTAGGGACAGAGCTGATCAGCAGGGGTGAAGCTTGAAGGTATCCAAGTGCCAAGCTAGGAACCAAGCAGGGAAGCATGGGTGACGCTTGAGGGAGATACCACCGCCAAAAACTTGAGGAGCTCACGGGATTAAGTGTCAGTAAATCAGAGAGTCTAGTGAGAGACCAGGAGCTCAGTATTGAAGACCTACAAGGATCAGTTGTAGTAAGAGTTGAAAGAACTTTTTAGGAACTGTTAAAGGCCTATACTTCATTGAGGGCTGACTGACGGTTAAGGTATACCTACACCGGAGGCATCTACAAGTGTGTTGTATAGCAGGAATTGTTATCACTTTTCAGTTTATGTTACTTCATTACTTGTTGAACCATTGGATTACAAACACTGCAGTATAATAGATAGCAGAAGAAAGAAGACCAGAGACTACACTTCTCATTGGGAGGATTTGTGCTTTGGATACAGTAAGAAAAAGGCTGCCTTCTACCTCAGGGGAAGCTCTTGAGAAATTGTATTGTGCTGTGTTGATATCCCTGCAGTAGTATGTTTGGTGCGGCCATACTGGAAGTGGGAAGGTGGCCAGTGTCAAGGCATTGTCACTCTGAGCACTAGTCCCAATTGGAAACGCGCGGCAGTAGAGATTTAAGGGACCTTTAAGTGTAAAGCGGTGTACACACGACCGAGTTTCTCAGCAGAATCCAGCGAGAACCTCGATGGGAGACGTATTCTGCCGAGAAAACCGGTCGTGTGTACACTTTTTGCCGAGCATTCCGTCGGGAAGCTCATCGAGCCAAAAAGAGAGCATGCTCTGTATTTCCTCGTTGTTCTATGGGGAAATTTGTCTCGACGAGCTTTTCGACAGCTGAACGGGAAACTCGACGGGCGGAACGATGAGTTTAGCCCGACGAGGTTCTCGGTCGTGTGTACGCGGCCTTAATAATTTGTGTACACTCATTGCACTATTATAGTAAGTTTGTATGTTGATACAGTTATTATAACTACTGTTTTTATACCAGTCTCAGTAAACTTACATTCTGGTTGATCACAATTGGTGTGAGGTTTGTTCATTATCCTAACAGGTGGAACAACGGATACCCAGATAACGGTATAGGTACACTACCTACACACTGTTATGGTGGGATTGTTCCTTGTAGTGAAAGCTTCACATCAACACTGTTACACAGCTGTGTCAAGCGGGCTGAGACAAGTTATTTGGGGGTAGGAGAGCAGAGTACAGGCCTAATCAATTACCAGCAGCTCCTTTGGGGGTAAGTGCTACATTAACAATAAAAATATTGAAACAAAAAAAGGACTGTCTGGTGCCTTTGCACCCACTATGCCTCACAACCCACTACATATTGAAGGGTGTCAGTGGTCTGTGGCCTCAAAGTTTATCATTAGACTGGAAGAGGTTGAAGATTCTGCTACATGTAGTTCAAGCAGTCAGCTCCTGTATTACATGGCTGCCCATTCGGACTACAATTCCCAGAATTCCAAGCATTGAAGTCTATGGGGTTGCTTGGCTTTAGCTCTCCCCCTGCTGGCCAAAGCAAAATGGTGCAACATAACTTTAGTATCTCAGTAGAAAGTAAAAGTAAACTAATTGTAAAGAGAGAAATGTATTTCTCCATGTTTCTGTAGTCCAGCACCTGGCTACAATTATGTAGCCATTACTGGATTAAATTGTGTTTTCTCTCTATCAGCCTAGATTTTAACACTCAGCTCTCAGTTGCCCACAAAAAATATTTATATATAATGCATTATCTGACAGTTCTGTACTATTATTTTCCAGTTTCTTTCTATGTTCTATTAAAAATAAGGCTGAGGAGTAAACGGCAATACAAACAAGGCAAATCAAAATCTTAATTTCTCTTGTGTTCATGGGCGGACACAGCAGATTATCTTTACAATAGGGTATTTCCCTTCTATCAGGAGAGGACTAGGCAGAAAAATTGTTAAAGTGTTAATACAACCTTGAACTGTACAGTACCGCCCAGTAAGCGGTCCCTCTAGGCACAACCCCTTTCCCTGCACACAGCAGCTTCAATTTTTTTCTGCCTAGCATAGAAGTTGGACCTGGCCTACGACCTTGGTCTTGGAGGTTTTTTAAGGCTTTTCGTACGCTTTAAGGGCCAGATTCAGGTAGATCAGAGCATCTTTGCTCTGGAGTAACGCATCTCATTTGCGTTACACTGCAGAAATTTTAGGAGCAAGTGCTGTTATTCAGGAAGCACTTTCTCCTAAAGTTGCGGCAGCGCATCGCAAATGAGCCAGCGGAATTGAAATTGGGCGGGTACGGGGCGTATAGTATTCTAACTATGCGCGATCCCGCGGCGAACGTACTGCGCATGCGTCGAGGGTCAATGCATCCCAGTGCGCATGCTCCAAGTTCTGTCAGTGAACGTCAATGACGTCATGTCCCCATTCATGAATGTTTTACGCAAACAACGCGATTTGGTTTTTTTCCGACGCGATGACGACGCCTATACCTAACATAGGATACTCCACTAGGGGGCTGCTTTATCTATATGCCGCGTATCGCTTCCGGAAACGTCGTAAAGTCACCGCGTCGCGCCCGAAAAAGATCGTGAATTGCCGATTTCCGCTCATTAACATATTTTTTGAGCGTAAATCGGCGGGAACGCCCCCGGCGCCATTTTTAAGTTGAAGTAACGATGCGATGGCGAAATTCAATTACGCCGATCGCATCGGAACTCCAACCCTAGGTTTTTTGTTTTCTGGTTACAGAAAACAAAAACGCTGGCTTAAAGTGACAGTTAGGCTGGCGTATCCATTGATCCGCCAGCCTAACTCTACCTGAATCTGGCCCTAAGTTTTTTTCTCTACTACGATTCTGAGATCTGCTATCAACTGCCAACTGGGCGACAGGCTGGATCCTAGATCCTTGTAGTCACCCCAGTTTCGGCCAGCGAGCGTGTAAAGGCCTCTAGCTGGGTCGGCCACGACATGCCCCATTTGCTCCAGGGGCAGCCGGTGACCTACGCTTCGGGGCAAACATATCACCGGCCTAATTTCTGTCTCTGTCACAGTGTGCAGGGCCGACAGCTACCTCCGTACTTCTCGGGTGGTGGGTCTGTTTGGGATGCTTCCAGCAAATCCACAGGATCAGTAAATACCTTCACCCTTGCCTCGGTGGGGTGGGATGGCTGGACATTCCCTGGGAGGTTGATCAGGGGTCCCTTCCACCCTTCCTTCTGGGCGGTACTTTACAGTTTAAGGTTCTATTAACACTTTAACAATGTTTCTGACTAGTCCTCTCCTGATAGAAGGGAAATACCCTATTGTCAAGATAATGTGCTGTGTCCGTCCATGAACTACAGAAAAAAGGATTATACGGTGAGTACAAAAATCCATTTTTTTTTTTTACCACTCAAAAAGTTTTTTTGATTTTTGGAAAGAGGTCCGGAAGACTACACAAAAATTTACAGACTATAAGATCCCTAAAGATCTGTCCTTGTTGCACGTCTCCAAAATTTCTGCCAAAATGTACAAGAAATCTATTCTTTGCCATCTTCTTAACGCGGCCAAATCCTGTATCTACCTTACCCGGAAACAGACACAACCTCCTTCAGTGGGGATGCGGCTCAGTAGGGTAGAGGAGCTAAACCAGATGGTTCTGACAGCACAAATGAGAGTTACACGAAAACGGATCCTTTAGGAACATGTTTAAGTTCTGTAGGTAAAGTTGATCCGGGGTAAATCCGATTGCCTCTCGGGGGATCAGGAAGGAATTTTTTCCCCTCCGGTAGCAAATTGGATCATCGCTCTGCTGGGGTTTTTTGCCTTCCTCTGGATCAACTGTGGGTATGGAGTTGGGTGTATGGGATGTACTGTGTTTTATTTTGTTTGTTTATTTTTTTTTATGGTTGAACTGGATGGACTTTTTTTTCAGCCTGACTAACTATGTAACTATGTAACTATGTTTATCTATTCAGAGAAAGGAAGGGCGCTCATTGATGTGGGTCCCACTAGTTGGTTGAATTTGCACCTCACGTCCCTTAACTCTAACTGGCTTCTTAGTAACATCCTCCCATCCCCACCACCCCCCACACCCCAATTATTTATAATTTTGTTATCTTCCATTTACCTTATTCCTTTATTCTTTCAATGTTTTCAATTTTCATTTTCTTTTCTTTTGCCCCCTGGGGTCTTACCTTTTGCAGAGTCAAGGTAACGTTTTGGTTGTCCTATTGATATGGCTCCATTGCTTTGCTGGACAGATTTGGTCCAATTGTTGTTTTCTTTTGGTATGTGTGTACAGGTGATACTCGAAAAATGTGAATATCGTGCAAAAGTTCATTTATTTCACTAATGCAACTTAAAAGGTGAAACTAATATATGAGATAGACTCATACATGCGAAAATAGTTCAAGCTGTAATTTGTCATAATTGTGATGATTATGGCTTACAGCTCATGAAAACCCCAAATCCATAATCTCATAAAATTTGAATATTACATGCAATCAATAAAACAAGGATTGTACAAAGAACAATATCGGACCTCTGAACAGTAGAAGCATGCATATGTACTCAGTACTTGGTTTGGGCCCCTCAATGTGGCATGGCATGGAAGCTATCAGCCTGTGGCACTGCTGAGGTGTTATGGAAGACCATGATGCTTCAATAGCATCCTTCAGCTCTTCTGCATTGTTCGGTCTCATGTCTCTCATCTCTCACTCTATGGGGTTCAGGTCAGGTGAGTTTGCTGGCCAATCAAGCACAGTAATCCCACGGTTACTGAACCAGGTTTTGATGCTTTTGGAAGTGTGTGCAGGTGCCAAGTCCTGCTGGAAACTGAAGTCAGCATCCTCCAAAATCTACTGGTAGACGGCTGTGGTGACCCCGGATTTAATGAAGCACAGTGGACCAACACCAGCAGATGACATGGCTCCCCATATCAACACAGACTATGGAAACTTCACATTGGACTTCAAGCATCTTGCAATGTGTGCCTCTCCATTCTTCCTCCATACTCTGGGTCCTTGGTTTCCAAATGAGATGCAAAATTTGCTCTCATCAGAAAAGAGGACTTTGGACCACTGAGCAACAGACCAGGTCTGTTTTTTTTTTAGCCCAGTTAAGACCCCTTATGAGTTGTTTGTTGTTCAGGAGGCTTGACAAGAGGAATCCAACATTTGAAGCTCATGTCCAGGATCCGTCTGCGTGTGGTGGCTCTTGATGCACTGACTCCAGCCTCAGTCCACTCCTTGTGAAAGTCCTCAACACTTTTGAATGGCCTTTTCCTGACAATCCTCTCTGGGCTGCGGTCATTACTGCTGCCTGTGCACCCTTTTCTTCCACACTTTTCCCTTCAACATAACTTTATATTAATGTGCTTTAATACAGAACTTTGGGAACATTCAACTTTTTTGCAATTACCTTTTGAGGCTTTCCCTCCTTATGTAGGGTGTCAATGATGGTTTTCTGCACAACTGTCAGGTCAGCAGTCTTTCCCATAATTTTGATTCCTACTGAACCAGACTGGGAGACCATTTAAAGGCTCAGGAACCCTATGCAGGTGTTATGGCTTAATTAGATGATTAGAGTGGGACACTTTGAGCCTAGAATATTGCATCTTTTCACAATATTCTAATTCTCTGAGATTGTGGATTTGGAGTTTTCATAAGCTGTAAGCCATAATCATCACAATTATGACAAATCACGATTTGAACTATCTTGCGTTGCATGTAATGAGTCCATCTCATGTATTAGTTTCACCTTTTAAGTTGCATTAGTGAAATAAATTAACTTTTATTCAAATTTTTCGAGTATCACCTCTATTGTTCTGATGTTCTGTTATCAATAGCTCTACTATGTATGTTTCCGTTGAAACTGCCTTTCTTTCTTAAAATAAAAAATATATATTTGATTGAAAATAGATAAATTGAGAGTAGGTTCCTAATGGTGAAATCAGACGGTGCTAATAGCATTGGTCTGAGAGTATGCTGTTTTCATGGCTTATAAAGGATAATCAGAAATCAGAAAAAAACTATCAAAATAAACTTTTTATTGTAGAGAAAAGGCAGTAAAATATTACATTACGTTGTAAAGAAAGTACTTAGCTTTATTACATCAAGATTCATTTAAAGCAGTTCTTTTCAATGTCATATTTTAGCAAAAACAGTTTGCACAAACTATTATACTCATAGGGCCAGATTCACGAACACTTGCGCTGGAGTATTTGGATATGCGCCGCGTAACTGTGATGATGCGCCGTCTTTTCTATGTGCCCGTACCCACCAAACTAGATGCGCCCAATAACGGGTCATTTGCGACCGGCGGAACGTTCCGACGCCAGAGTATCGTCAGCGCTTATTTTCGCTGGGCGCATCAGTCGCGCCTATTGATTTCCCCTGCAAATATGCAAATGAGGGATTTTTCCCAATTCACGATCGGATTAGCACCATACGCTGGCTACATGCGCCGCGCGTATCTGGTCCGTCCGGCGCAAAGTTATTTCTACAAAAGGCTGCTTTATCTTTACTCCAGACGGTCACAGGTCAGCAGGAGAGCAGCTACAGCAGCGTTACCGACGAAACTAGCAAGCTGAACAACAACACTAGCAAGGACAACACCTCTGTGTGCCAACATGCCAGGGGCACTCGTGGTCCTAAGACTAGTACTGGGTCCCTCGCTACGGAGGAGGCGGGCACGTGAGAGGATATACCGCACTCGTATGAACCTCTTTGGCATGGGGGATGAGGAGGTGTATCGCCTCTTCAGATTCAGCCCAGATGCAATACTTGAACTAACCACAACCCTGCAGGGTGACATCACCAGCAAGACACACCGCTCACAAGCAGTGCAGCCACTGGTGAAGGTCCTGGCAACACTTCATTTCCTTGCCAGTGGATCATTCCAGCGTACAAGTGGAGTGGTGGCTGGGATGTCACAGTCCTCCATAAGCAGATGTGTGCACCAGGTTGTCCCTGCAATCCTCAGACGCATGTCCAACCAGTTCATCAGACCCACCACTGAGGAGCTGCGGCTGAAGGCAATGACAGATTTCTACAACATTGCCAGATTCCCACGCACCATCGGGGCCATTGATTGCACACATGTGGCCCTACAGCCCCCCAGTGCCACAGAGCACATATACCGCAATCGGAAGCATTGGCACTCCATCAACGTACAGGTGATAGCCGATGCCCAACGCCTCATATGGCACGTCCGTGCCAAACACCCCGGGTCCAGCCATGACAGCTTCATATACCGTCAGAGTCCCATCCCAGCAGAATTCGAACAGAACATGTATGGGGACAGCTGGCTGGTTGGTGAGTGACATGGGAGTCAGGCATGACTATCCCCTCCCGTGATGCACAACAGAAGTCGCACATGCATGACTAACATTCTCCTGTCTTTTACCTTACAGGTGACTCTGCATATGCACTGGGACCCCATCTAATGACTCCTTTCCGGAACCCCCAAACCAGAGGAGAGAGAAAATACAATGAAGCACACATCAAAACCCGTGGAGTGGTGGAGCAAACATTTGGGCTCCTGAAGTCCCGTTTCCGCTGCCTGGATAAGTCCGGGGGGACCCTATTGTATTCCCCTACCTTTGTGTGTCAGATCATCGGTGCATGTTGCATACTACATAACTTTGCTATGAAAAAAGGCCTAGAGATTGACATACGTGATGACCTGACCCCCGACCCACACAGTCCCCACCTGCCAGAGGACACCCAGTCTGCTGATGGAAGAGCAGTCAGGAGGGTCCTCGCCGTAGGCATCTTTGGACACTAAACCAAAACATTACTAACACAGACAGTGCACGCGTGTACACCACTGATGTCCCTAGATCACACACATCACATGCACATCGCATTGGATTAGCCCAAGTCCAGCATGTAGGAGTTGGGAGCAGTAACGCCGCGTCAAGGCCCCAATGATGTCACTGTCCATTCACACACCTTTCACACGTCATTCATTCAGCCGTGGGGTTAACTTCACCACCACGGCCGAGGGTGACACCCCTTACTTTCAGGAGTGCCACCCTCTCACATTCACACACCATTCACACTGCAACGTGTGCAGTATCAAAAAATAAAAATAAAATCTCATAACCTGAGAACCAAAAAAATTAACAAAAACTCATGTCCTGAGTATAAACAATAATAATAAATAAAATAAATAAACTCATGTCCTGAGTATAAACAAAAATATATAACAACCAAAAAAACAAAAAACCCTCATCTGGGATGACGGGGGCTCCTCCTTGGGGGCACTCTCGGGCTCCTCATCTGCCTGGAGGGAGTGGGTGGTGGTGGTGGTGGGGGGGCATCAGGAGGAGGCTGATCCCCGGGTGGGCCACTCCTGGGAGCTGTTGGCTGCATGCCCTCCAATGCCACAGCGATACGGCTCAGATACAAATTTGTTTGGGCCTGCATCCTCAGCTGGCGGGTGATCTGATGCCGCTGGTCACGTTGCCGCTGCCTCCCCTCTTCCCGAATGGCAGCAGTGTTGTCTCGAACAGCTGCTGTCAAGTGCCGGATATCAGCCTGCACCTCCCCCAGGCTGGTCACAACGCCCTGCACGCGACTGGGCAGCTGTGACATAGAGCCCAGGCTGTCTGCGACCCTGTCTAGGTGGCCAGCCATCTCCCCCATTTGCTGGGTCTGTTTCGCGTGGTCCAAAAGCACCTGGTCTTCGACCAAATCACACACCCCCCTGGTCTTCCGGGTGGCCTTCCTGGGGGCAGAGGAAGGTTGTCCCCTTGGGGATGGAGTCGCCCTTGAGGGGCTACCTAGGATGGGGGAGGGGATCACAGAGGGCCCTGCAGAGGAGGAGGACTCCTCCAACATTAAAATGAACTCCTGTTCAGGGACAGGCTCCTCCACAACCACCTCTGCTGAAGTGGTGTGGGCACTCTCCTCCTCCACCTCGGTGTCTCCAGCACCCAGGGCCTCGTCTTCAGCATCCCGTTGGGGGGTTGGGGTGGACTGGCCGGCACGAGATGGCCCAGCACCGTCATCTGTGGATGACACAAAGCAGACACATGTTGGTGGTCCCACACACTTGGCACATGTACCCACCCCCGCCCCACATGCAACACACCAAAAAGGGGGTAAAAATCACTTACCTGTCCTGGAGCCTTCCTCTACGGAATCATAGCCTGGGACCCCCTCCAACTGCTCCCTGTCCAGGCAGCGGGCGACCACCTCCTCCTCCGCGGTCAGGGTGACAGGACATGGGGGACCACCACCTGTGCCCCTCTCATGGCTCCTAATGGTGGACACCTTGCCCCTCACCTTGCGCCGCAGGTCATTGATTTTTTTACGAATGTCTGAAGCACTCCGGGTGGAGTACCCCAGCACATTGACCCTGGCAGCTATGGTGTCCAGGATGGCCTGCTTTCTCTCCCGGCTGGTCTTCCTGCTTTTTTTCCCATGGAGAAAATCATTAAATGCCTCCATAGCCGATATTATCACTGTGACCTCCTGGGCATTATAATTTAGGTTCCTCCTCTCTTTGGGGGCAGCGGGAGCAGCCATTACAGGGCAAAAGTATCTTCCCTGGGGTGGGGGGAAATGGAACTACTTTTGCGCCGGAATGGCGTTTCCGCCAGCGCTTTTAAGCGCCCAGCGGAACGCATTGCGCTGACGTTTCCCAGGAAGTGGTGCCGACGGAAGTTGTGAGCATGCGCACAAGGGGGCGAGTGGAGCCGCACTCACTGCGCATGCTCCGTGGATGATGCGCTGAACGTAAGCCTCTGCGCTGGGCTCCGCCCATCATTTACATATGATCACACCCAGTTTCACTTGCGTCGGGTTACGCCAGCGCATTATCGTTACTCTGGCGCAAGTTTACGCGCAACTGCTATGTGAATTACAGGACTTGCGCTGAAAGGGTCTTCAGAGTAACGTAAATGAGAAGCGTTACTCCAGAGGAAAGATACTCTCATCTACCTGAATCTGGCCCATAGCTGAACTCTGGGCAGATATAAAAGCCACACATTATTGCAGCTCTATGTTATTTTCTATACCATTAAAGTGATTGTAAAGCTTTGTTTTTTTTTTTTAAATAACAAACATGTTATACTTACAGTGCCTTAAAAAAGTTTTCACACCCCTTGAAATTTAATTTAGATTTTATGTGATAGACCAACATAAAGTGGCACATAATTGTGAAGTGAAAAGAAAATGATAAATAGTTTTCAATTTTGTTTACAAATGAATATCTGAAAATTGTGGTGTGCAATTGTATTCAGCCCCCTTTACTCTGATACCCCTATCAGACTCTGTAACTCTGCAGAGATTCACAGCTCAAGTGAGAGAATCTGTCTACAGTAGTGGTCATCAACCCTGTCCTCAGGGCCCACTAACAAGACAGGGTTGCAAGATAACTGAAATAGATCACAGGTGATATAATTTGCTGCTCAATGATTGCAGTATTCCAGTCTGCATCTCCTCAAGGTAATACATAAAACCTTGCCTGTTAGTGGGCCCTGAGGACAAGGTTGATCCACTGATCTACAGAAAAACTATTAGTCATGTACTCCACAAATCTGGCCTTTATGGCAGAGTGGCAAGAAGAAAGCCATTGTTGAAAGAAAGCCATAAGAAGTCCCATTTGCGAGAAGCTATGTGAGGGACACAGCAAACATTTGGAAGAAGGTGCTCTAGTCAGATGAGACCGAAATGTAACTTTTTGGCCTAAAAGCAAAACGCTATATGTGGCCGAAAACTGACACTGCACATCACCCTGAACACACCATCCCCACCGTGAAACATGGTGGTGGCAGCATCATTATGTGGGGATGCTTTGCTTCAGCAGGGACAGGGAAGCTGGTCAGAGTTGATGGGAAGATGAATGGAGACAAATACAGGGCAATCTTAGAAGAAAACCTGTTAGAGTTTGCAAAAGACTTGAGAATGGGGTGGAGGTTCACCTTCGAGCAGGAAAATTACCCTAAACATACAGCCAGATCTACAATGGAATTGATTAGATCAAAGCATATTCATGTGTTAGCATGGCCCAGTCCAAGTCCAGACCTAAATCCAATTGAGAATCTGTGGCAAGACATGAAAATGGTTGTTTAGAGAAGCTCTCCATCCAATCTGATAGAGCTTGAGCTATTTTGCAAAGAAAAATTGGCAAAAATGTCACTCTCTAGATGTGCAAAACTGACAAAAACATCCCCAAAAAGACTTCCAGCTGTAATTGCAGTGAAAGGTGGTTCTACAAAGTATTGACTGGATGGGCTGAATACAAATGCACACCACACTTTTGTACTTTGTGTAATTTATTCTCAGTATAAATACAGCTGTTGTGTGAAGCCCTCAGAGGTTTGTTAGAGAACCTTAGTGAACAAACAGCATCATGAAGGTCAAGGAACACACCAGACAGGTCATGGATACAGTGGTATATATGTTTGAAGCAGGGTTAGGTCATATATAAAAAAAAATTAACATCTCATGGAGCACTGTTCAATCCATGGCAGAACTGCAAACCTACCAAGACATGGCTGTCCACCTAAACTGACAGGCTGGCCAAGGAGAGAATTAATCAGAGAAGCAGCCAAGAGGCCCATGGTAACTCTGGAGGAGTGGCAAGAAGAAAGCCATTGTTGAAAGAAAGCCATAAGAAGTCCCGTTTGCAGTTTATGAGCAGCCATGTGGGGGACACAGCAAACATGTGGAAGAAGGTGCTTTGGTCAAATGAGACCAAAATAAACTTTTTGGCCTAAAAGCAAAACCGTATGGGGTTGATTTACTAATCAGTGCAGTCGCTTTTGATCTGAGCGGAAGATCTGAAATGAGGTGAAATTCTGCTGATTTTATCATCCAATCATATGCAAGCTAAAATGCTGTTTTTTATTTTCCTTGCATGTCCCCCTCAGATCTACAGCGACTGCACTTACAGTGCACTTGTACTCCAAAGTGGATTTACCTTTAGTAAATAAACCCCAGTGTGTGGCGGAAATGTAACACTGCGCATCACCCTGAACACACCATCCCCACTGTGAAACATGGTGGTGGCAGCATCATGTTGTGGAGATGCTTTTCTTTAGCAGGGACAGGGAAGCTGGTCAGAGTTGATGGGAAGATGGATGGAGCCAAATACAGAGCAATCTTAGATTCTCAATGAGACTGGGCACTTGTTGTGAAAGAACTAGAAGTTATATCTCAGATCATTCTACTTTGGTGTTGGGATTTTATCACTCATGGACTCATAGCTTGTATTTATGTATTTTATATTATTTGTGTCACTTTACAGTGTTGGATGATCATGACTTTGTATTCACCCCATGTTTCACAGTCATTCATGGTTTTCACTAAAAATTCACTAAGCATCTCATCCTTTAATTATATACCCACAACCTCGGTGAATCGTTCAATTTAAAGGGGCAGCTGACTGTTTTTCTTCATACACCCCCACAGGGTGCCAATTGTTGGTTTAATTTTTTTTATCCATAAATATATATATTTGTATAGTTACAATTTGTGATTCTTCATTCGTCAATGTATATGAAATAATAGAAAAATTACATTTTCTTTATTTACTGTATACTGTAAATACCGACTAAATTTACATCAATTCACCTTGTATTTATTTTCATTTTATGATTTAATTTACATGATATTTTGTTTGTATATGTTTTTTCACAATGAGGGATGTTAAGCGCTTTCTTATGATTTGAATTTATGATTTGTTAACTTTTTTTTTGAAGGTGGCGGCGTTGATATTGTACGTATTGATGTAGGTGCATGTATAGAGATATACAGGTATATAGACACATACATTTTGGTGCAGTGTAGTATTAATATTATATAGTTTACTAAACCATGTTTCAACATTCACAAGACTCCTCAAAGGATTCATGCAGACGTGAAGTTAATAAAAGGTTCACTTTGAACTAATTAAATGAACAGCTTTATTGAATCAATAGTGTCCCTTTAATGCATTAATAAATAATAAAAAAAAATGCATGCATTTCTATCAATACATTTGGACTTCAAAGCAAATGCTTAACCAGAAGAGCTCTCTTGAGATAAGGTAATGTATGGGCGTCTGTCAATTTTCACGATTAATATAATTTTCAGAGAATATATTGTCTGGACAAGATAAAATAACCCTCATTATCTGTATTTTTCTCTGTGATATAATAGAAGAAAATATTCGCATTGTTATAAGTTGTTGTAGTTAATAATGTGACTTTCCTGTATTCCGGTGTTCTAACAGCCTCTAGTTTGGGATGATTGAACATAATAAACCTGAATAAAACATTTTTATCTATGTTCGGCTCTACTTTTTTTTTCTTTCGATTTCATTTGGTCTTTTTCAAATTGGTTTAAAATTGATTTCACTTTTTTTGTTACATAAAGGATTACAAATGTATTACAAAGCAGAACATTATAGGAGAACTTTAAAATATCATATATACAATTGAGATGGTGAAAAGCAAAATCTAAAGAGAACCTGTTGTCTATTCTAAAGATATGAAACTACAATACAGCCAAAAAGAGGGCATCATTAGATCCTTGCTATTATCGCCAATGTGGATA
This sequence comes from Rana kukunoris, assembly GCA_029574335.1. Taxonomy (NCBI): domain Eukaryota; kingdom Metazoa; phylum Chordata; class Amphibia; order Anura; family Ranidae; genus Rana; species Rana kukunoris. Next base: position 66,525,339 of record CM056049.1, on the reverse strand, counting down.
ATGACCACTTTACTGCCCCATCTGAGATTTCCTTGATTTTCCCAATAAGGCTTTAACTTCCTTGACTGTGAAATTTGAATTTATCTAAAGCCAAAACTCATAGCTTTTGTCCCTGGGACCAAGGTAAAATAATGCACAAAGTCCCAACGTCAACCTTTTTGAGCACCCTTTGGGAACTGTAGGCCAGGCCTTCTTGTCCACCATCAACACCTGACCTCACAAAAATGTTTTTGTCTGAATGTTAACAAATATACACAAAGTGTCCGAAGTGTCCGCCATAAGGTCGCAGTACTGAAAAAACGCTGATCGCCGCCATTACTAGTAAAAAAAATTATAATAATAAAAATGCCATAAAACTACCCCGTATTTTGTAAATGGTATAACTTTTGCGCAAACCAATCAATAAACGCTAATTGCGATTTTTTTAACGAAAAATATGTAGAAGAATACGTATCGGCCTATACTGAGGAAAAAAAGTTTTTTATATATATTTTTGGGGGATATTTATTACAGAAAAAAGTAAAAAATATTGTATTTTTTTTCAAAATAGTCGCTCTATTTTTGTTTATAGCGCAACAAATAAAAACCGCAGAGATGATCAAATACCACCAAAAGAAAGCTCTATTTGTGGGGAAAAAAAGGACGCCAATTTTGTTTGGGAGCCACGTCGCACGACCGCGCAATTGTCAGTTAAAGCGACGCAGTGCCGAATCGCAAAAAGTGCTCTGGTCGTTGGGCAGCAATATGGTCCGGGGCTGAAGTGGTTAAGCTGTAAAAAAGGCTAAAAAGAAATGGCTGTAAAAACGTCCATGGAAATGAAGCCTAAAAGTAGAGGCTGTTGTAGCCAAGATGTCAAACAAGCTCATATTTGTTTAAGGTATTCACAAACTTATGACCATATAGTGAATATATATTTTCTTGACTTTTTTTAAGAATATTTTTTTTTTGATTTTAACATAGAACACAGAGGAGAGATTAGGCAAAAGGCAGACACCCAATTTAGAAATTACATCAGAACAACTGCAACTGCATTATATATCTGAAAGTAATGTCAATAGTCATGTACTTCAGTACTGGCCAGTAGATAAAAATAAAAAAAGGGTCTGGGTCAGACCCTTAGAATGCTGTAGGCAATCAAAGAGACCCACTGCAACTCCCAGAGGGAAAGGTAGGGACCAGACAAATGAGAGACAGAGTGGGAGAGGGAGATAAGGAGGGAGGATTAGGGATACGTTTGGAATCTCCTGCTTTGTATTTCCTTGATGTAGTTATCACATTCAGGACTATAATTATTATTTTTTTATTCTTGCTTAGTAAAGTGAATATGAAATATTACTAAAAAATATTCTGTAGTTATATTTGCAGCCAGCAGATGGAGCCCTAGACACATATTTCTATGTCTATTCTTAACTGTTCTGTCAAAATAGCTGTTTACAGATGTCTATAGCTCAAGCTGAAATTTGCACACAATCTGCTGAAAGGGTCAGTGGACTGATTCCTTTACCTACTGTATCTCTGTCTTCTGTTTTCAAAGACAGGGTGTCAGGGAAATAACAATGGTGCCCGTGACAGATATAATCGGCGGGTTCCTGCTCGCATGCGCAGTAGAGACGCAGTTTGGCGCATTGCGGGTGCATGACAGAACGGGGTGTGCGTATAGCGTGACAGAAACAATTCCTTGATGGCCTGTAAAAGGCTGCCCAGGACTCTCTCTCTTTACTGGATTGTATTCAGCTCTCCTTGAGTTCCTGAACCTGCACCTGTTTCCTGTTGTCTTCTTGTGACCCTGATTGTTTCTTGGCTTACCCTGATCGTCTCCTGGCTCTGACTGCGGCTTACCCTAAGGACTACTCTCCTGCCTAATCTGCCTGCTTGCTTGTGTATGACCCCAGCTTATCTTAAGGACTACTCTTCTGCCTAACCTGCCTGCTTGCCTGTGCATGACATTGGCCTGTTTAAAGGACTTGTCTCTATCTGAATACCTCGGCTACCTGTGTGTGACCCCAGCCTGCCTTAGAGACTTTGCTATTTCCTACACCAGTCTATCTACCTGTGTATGATCACAGATGTTGGATCCTCGGCCAGGTCTTTGCTGACTTCACTGGATACCCTATGCCAGTGATGGCGAACCTTGGCGCCCCAGATGTTTTGGAACTACATTTCCCATGATGCTCAACTACTCTGCAGAGGGCATGAGCATCATGGGAAATGTAGTTCCAAAACATCTGGGGTGCCAAGGTTCACCATCACTGCCCTATGCTCTGTATCTTGTCCACTCTACTTAAAGTGGTTGTAAACCCTTAGGGTCAGATTCTCAAAAGAGATATGACGGTGTATCGCAGGAAACACCGTCGTATCTCTGTTTTTTTTACTGGTTATCTATGCGTGTGATTCCTAGAATCACTTACGCATAGATACAGTGAAGATCTGACAGGTGTAAAACACATCAGATCGTAGATGTAATTACTTTTCTGGCCACTAGGTGGCCTTTACGTTGTTTTCTCATTTGCCTATGCAAATGAGCCTAATACGCCGATTCCCGAACGTTTTTACGCCGCCGTTTACGTAGTTTTCGTAAGCGTAAACCTACCCCTGCTATATGAGGAGTAGGTTTACGAAGTTCCGTCGTTGCCATGTTAAGTATGGCGTCGGGTCAGCGTCGTCTTTATTCCGTCGGTTACATCGTTTTACTAAGTCATTCGCGAATAGGGCATTGCGTAAGTGACGATCACGTCGTTTTGACGTCGGTTTCAACAACGATTTCCTCCGTGAGCTGGAGCATGAATTATGGGGGATGTACACCTGGGGGGAGATGGGGGATGTACACCTGGGGGGGAGATGGGGGATGTACACCTGGGGGGGAGATGGGGGATGTACACCTGGGGGGGAGATGGGGGATGTACACCTGGGGGGGAGATGGGGGATGTACACCTGGGGGGGAGATGGGGGATGTACACCTGGGGGGGGATGGGGGATGTACACCTGGGGGGGAGATGGGGGATGTACACCTGGGGGGAGATGGGGGATGTACACCTGGGGGGGAGATGGGGGATGTACACCTGGGGGGGAGATGGGGGATGTACACCTGGGGGGGGATGGGGGATGTACACCTGGGGGGGAGATGGGGGATGTACACCTGGGGGGGAGATGGGGGATGTACACCTGGGGGGAGATGGGGGATGTACACCTGGGGGGGAGATGGGGGATGTACACCTAGGGGGGAGATGGGGGATGTACACCTGGGGGGGAGATGGGGGATGTACACCTGGGGGGGAGATGGGGGATGAATTACGCAGGGATACGCAGGGCCATTTCCACTACGCCCGCCGCAAACTACGGAGCAAGTGCTTTGGGAATACGGCACTTGCTCCATTAAGTTGCGGCGGCGTAGTGTAAATGGCTTACGCTACGCCACCGCAGATTGTATGCGAATCTGGCCCTTACAGACCACTTTTACCTACAGGTAAGCCTAGAGTAAGGCTTGCCTGTAGGTGCAAGAAATATCTCCTAAACCTACACAGTTTAGGAGATATTTCCAAAAGACATGCACTGTATGCTATGCATACTAGCTCATTATGCATTTTTTTTGCAGGTTTTTTTTTTTCCAATTTTTTTCAAGAGGGTTTACTTCCTCTTTAAGATCTACTTCCAGCACCTCCTTAAGTTGCCCACAAGAGGACATCTGCTCAAGTCCTGCACATCTTGCTGGCAACTCGTGCTTCTTTGTGCCATCTTCAGGGCTATACTGCACTCAGCCGCAAGGGGAGCTGCTCTCAGCATCTCGGCCTCAGAAAGGTATCTTGAAACATGAAGTTTCAACCTAAGAGAACAGGTCTAAAGAATTATGCCGCATACACACGGTCGTTTTTTGCGATGAAAAAAAAAGAATTTTTTTAAAACGTCATTTAAATTGATCGTGTGTGGGCAAAACGTCGTTTTTTGTCTTAAACTTCCAACATGCTTGAATTTTTTGTGTCGTTTTTCAAAACGTCGTTTTTTGTTTCACAAAAAGTCACCGTGTGTAGCAAAAACGTCGTTCAAAACGACGTTTTTCAACCCACGCATGCCCAGAAGCTAGTTATGAAGCGAGCTTCAATGGAAAAGAGTGGTGAACGTAACCTCGCTTTTTGTGAAAAAACGATGGTGTGTATGCAAAATTGTCTTTGAAAAGTGACGTTTCAAAAACGTCGTTTTTTACTTCACAGAAAACGTCGTTTTTTTCATCGCAAAAAACGACCGTGTGTACGCGGCATTAGTCTCTGATGGACTCCGTCTTTGGAAAACAAAAAATTGCACTGGGATTATTGTGGATTTACTATATATTTGTAAATCAAATTTTTATAAAAATGTTATAAACATACTAAAATTAAATAAAACATCAGTTTAAAAACTCGTACACTAAAAAAAAAAAAAAAAATCATTTTAATTTCCATTCAACATAGTGCTTACTTTTATTTGCGTTTGACATGCTTCCATTCAAGAGCATCTTGTTGTTCCGCCTTGTATGTACTGTATAAGGTTTCAACTTTCGGTTTGGCTCATTTATATCTTTAGAGCCTGTGGCTAGTCAGATTTGTTACTACATCATTTGAATGATTGCTCCAAGGAGTATGTGAAAGTGCTAGCGTATTAAGACTGAAATTGCAGTCATTCATAATTCAAAGCCGGGAAATATCTATTTGAATTGTTAATGCTTTTGAAATGTAATGCGCTGCTACTATATATGCAAAGCAGTTTGCTTTTACTGGGTTTTGCCTGAAGGCATTTTACAGTTAAATTGTTTCCTCATTTTTCCTGAGGGTAAAGTAATACCGAGCAATGTGCCATAAAGACCAACCAATGGAATTCTTACAGGAATTTTAGCAAAAAGAGACAAAAAGGATATTTCATTCTAGTTTATCTCATTCTGGCTTAAATAAAATTGTGATGAATCATGGTTCTCATACCTGGCTGAACAATTCTGTAACACAGTGGACTCCAAACTGTGGCCTGGGAACAGGATAGTGACTTTTACTTACCTTTATCTGGTCCTGGGGCACTAATCCTTCTAAATACACTAATGATTGGGCATCATGCCTCCCACTGACTCCAATCTTGAGGCATAACCCCTCTCATTTACTCCAATGATGAGACACTATTGCTTCCACTGACTCCAATGATGGTGCACCACTCCTTCCACTGACTCCAATGATGGTGCACCACTCCTTCCACTGACTCCAATGATGGTGCACAACTCCTTCCACTGACTCCAATGATGGGGCACCATCCCTCCCACCAGGGCCGATCCTAGGCAGGGTGCGCGGGGTGCTCCGCACCCAGGCGCCATAGAGGTGGGGGCACTGAAGCTCCAAAGTGCTCCCCTCCTTCCTCCTTTTCTGTGTCCAGAGGCAGAGCGCATGTAGCGAGTGCTGCGGTTCCCCATCTCGCTTGCTCTTTCCGCTGGCAACTGACAAGAGCGCATACCTCCCACTGTCCCCGGAATCCAGGCTGGGTACCACAGCGGAGCCTAGTACCGAAACACGTTTTGGCACTAGGCTCCACTAACTAATTCTGTCCAGTGTGCATGGAGCAGTCTCCTGTCTGCCCCACCCCCTCTGCGTGTGTTGGCGGCTCTTCTCCTATTGGCAGTGTGATGAGAGGCTTCTGGGTTGGCCGGAGCTGCTGCCAATCATCCCGTGCACACCCAGAAATGCTCACCAGGTGCCACCATCCAAGTAACCAAAGATGCCACGTATGCCCTTCCCCCTGTAATGTGCTTCTGCTCCCAGCGCGCCCGAGCTAGAGGGATCTATTGGACAAGTACTGATCTATGGGGACATCTGATGTGGGGGGTTCTGATGGGGACACCTGCTGTGGGGGGGGGCTCTGATGGGGGACACATGTTGTGGGGGGCTCTGATGGAGGGCAACTGCTGTGGGGGGCTCTGATAGGGGGCAACTGTTGGGGGGCTCTGATGGGGGACACCTGCTGTGAGGGGCTCTCATGGGGGACACCTGCTGGGGGGACTCTGATGGGGGACACTAATGAAGACTTCTTAGTGGAGCATCTCTGTGTTTGAGTCGTAGCCATAGAAACATGTGTAAAGGGGAGGGGTTAGAAAGATTTCTGCACCCAGGCGTCTGTGACCCTAGGATCGGCCCTGCCTCCCACTGACTCCAATGATGGCATACTATTCCTTCCACTTACTGCAATGATTGTACATCATCCCTCCCACTGACTCCAATGATGGCATACTATTCCTTCCACTTACTGCAATGATGGGGCAACATCCCTTCTACTGACTCCAATGATTACTTTTATCTGGTCATGGGGCACTAATCCTTCTAAAGGCATGAATGATTTGGCACCATGCCTCCAACTGACTCCAATGCTGGTGTATAACCCTTCCCATTTACTCCAATGATGAGACACTATTGCTTCCACTGACTCCAATGATGGTGCACCCCTCCTTTCACTGACTCCAATGATGGGGCACCATTCCTTCCACTGACTCCAATGATGGGACATCATCCCTCCCACTGACTCCAATGATGGCGTCCTTCCACTGACTGCAATAATGCGGCAACATCCTTCCGCAGACTCCAATGATCGGGCACTATCCATCCCACTGACTCCAATGATGGGGCACCATTCCTTCTGTTGTCTCCAATGATGGGGCACCATTCCTTCCACTGATTCCAATGATTGGGTATCGTTCTTCTCACTCACATTAATGACTGGGAAATCAGAAATGACTACTCTCAATGATACCAACAGCGAAGCACTATTCCTCAAACGTATACCAACAATGAGGCAACATGCCCCACACTAAATCCTATGATAAGGCATTGTTTGCTCTTATTGACACTGGGGCATTTTCTACTTCCACAGTCTGGCCCTCCTTATGTCTGAAGGATATAGCAAGATACAGCAGTGATGGCCATATACATGTATAGCCCAACTACAGACAAAGATAAAAAAAATGTTTTCAACAACTATCCCCCCTAGCTGTCACGTGACCCTCCACTGTGTTCTTTGGTGGTAGCTGCTCCCCAATCTTGGCCAATCAACCAACATGTGTTGTTGCCCCCATCATAAAGTGAGCCCTTTAATACTAAAGGATCCAGTAAATGCCTCTCTGATAAACCCATTATTCAGCCAATGCCCAGCATCCAAGATGGTAGAGTTAAACAATGCCTGTCACGCCCATGCTTACTTGAATCGCTTTGCCTGTTTACAAGATTTACTTTGTAAGTGCAATACGTTTTATTGAATAAAAATGTCCCATTTAGAGGTTTTCTTTAGCTGCATAATATGCAAGTATGCACAGGATATTTGCATGTTATGGCACACTTACCTATCAAAGAGATTGTTTTAATTACTATGGTGTCTACGCTGCCCTCCATTGATGGTGCATTCATCTTCACCCAGTCTTTTTCTGGGTTGGTAGTCTTTGGCCATCATAATTGGCTGTGCTGGGATGATAACCTCATGCGCACAAGAGTCACTTCTTCTCAGCACAGAATAATTAACAGAGAAAACGTCCTGAATGGTGACACTTCACACCTGTACGCGTTACGCTCTGTGATGAGCTTCTGTGCTTCGTTATGCTCTCTGATGAGCTTCTGTGCTTCATTATGCTCTCTGATGAGCTTCTTCCACCTCACACCTGTACGCATAATGCATACAGGTGTGAGGTGTCGCCATTCCTTTTTTTCCGTTTACACCATGATTGATGATATGTATGTTTTTCACATTTGTATGTGAGTATTTTATCCCTAAGTTACAGTTTTAATAAATGTTATTAGCAGAGAGCACTATGGTTTGCCTTTGTTTTATATGGCCACACATGACTGCATGAGATCCCGGGAGGAGGTCTGAGCTGTCTAGGTGCACTGTGATGGGGATTCGTGTTCCCAAAAAATCCTGAGAGATATTACACTAAGCATGTGTGACTCAATGGGGTCTACATAGTGAGAACCCGAGAAGAGGTATTTTTTTTTAAACACATTTTTTCCTCAATTTAGGCCCATATGTATTCTACATATTTTTGGTAAAAAAAATTGCAATAAGCGTATATTGATTGGTTTGCGCTAGGGTTGTCCGATACCACTTTTTTAGGACTGAGTATAAGTACCGATACTTTTTTTCATGTGCTCGCCTCATGTGACAGTTTGACTGATGGGCACTGAAAGATGGCATGGATAGGCAGCACTTATGGGCACTGATAGGTGGCACTGACAGGTGGCTGGCACTGATGGAACCTATGGGCACTGATAGGTGGCAATGATGGATGGCACTGATAGTTGGTACTTATGGGCACAGGTGGCTGGCACTGATGGCTGGCACTTATGGGCACTGATGGCACTGACAGTTGGCTGGCACTGACATGGGGCTGGCACTGATGAATGGCACTTATGGGTACTGATGGCACTGACAGGTGGGTGGCACTATTAGATGGCACTGAGAGGTGGCTGGCACTAATAGGCAGCACTTAAGGGCACTAAAGGCACTGACATGTGGCTGGCACTGATGGCTGGCACTTATGGGCAGGCACTGAAATGCCGCAATATATAATATGAGGAAAGGATTTTGAAATGCTATGCTGCGACACCCATCTTGGTACACCCTGCACTCGGCATCAGTAAGTATCAGCAGACATCTTGTTACACCCAGCCTGAACTATATGGGCTGGGTGTAAGAAGATATCCGCTGCTAGCTTACTGTGGCCAAGTGCAAGGTGTACCAAGATGGGTGTCGGGGGGGGCCAAACTGACGGCGACCGCATGTGACGGTTCCGGTCTGCACATTGCCAGCTTACCTAGCTGAGGACTTGCTCTCCGCCCCACTGACTTCGCCTACGGACACGTCCCGCCCACTCTGCCCACCCTCGCCTGCTCTCCGACTCCGCCCGCCATCTCCGCTCACAAACTCCATCTGTCCTCTCTGCTCACAAACTCTGTCCGCCCTCTCTGCTCACAAACTCCGCCCGCCCTCTATGCTGACAAACTCTGCCCGCCCTCTCCGCTCACAGGCGCCATCCACCCTCTTCGCTCACAGACTCCGCCCGCCAACCAGGTATCGAGTCAGGCATCGGGAGCATTTGAGTGAGTACAATCTGACTGAGACTGCATGCCAGAGATAAGGTAAGGAATCGTCCAGGTGAGGGATGTAATGGCACAGGAACAGTGAGGCATATAATGGCACGGGAACAGTGAGGCATGTAATGGCACAGTACAGTGAGGCATGTAATGGCACAGTGAAGCAAGGAGGTCGTCGTATAAGGTGAGTATATCCCCAAACCAAGATTTTAGCTGGAAAATAAGGGGGTTGTCTTATGCCGCCGGCAAATACGGTATGTGGTCCAGGCAGTGAGCAAAGGAAGGATTGGGAGCAGGAACAAATAAATCCATCTGTTTATTTTTTTATCAGCAATCAAAAGAAGTAAAATTAAGATTCCTTAATATGTACAACTGACACAAGCAAAGGATTGCAGGAGAGTCCCACTACCTACCTGACAGGTATAGGTGACCATGTCAGTGTCCCTTGTTTCTGCACCATCCCTACCATACCGGAAGCAGTGTGGATGCTTTATGGGGACGCCAGACTGATTTCTCTTGCGGCCCAGTCCACCTAATAAGACTGGCGCTACACTAAAAGTGTAGCGCAAGCCAGCAGGGACTCTTTTCATGCTGCCCCCCTGCAAAGTGCTTGCCTAGGCATGTGCCTTTTTGGCCTAGGCCAAGATACAGCGTTGACTACCTGTCTCTTTGTTACAATTTGCAATGTCCATGACAGGTGTACTCTCCTTGTCAGTGGCGGCCCGCCCATAGGGACGCACGGGCGCCGCCCCCCCTCCCATTTTAGCCGAAGTTCTGGCAGCCGTCTATAGAGGGCGCTGAAGCGCCACCCCCTCTCACAAATAACACACGGTCAATTCAATGCATTGAACGTGTGTTATTGTTGCCAGCTGCCTGGTCTATTCAGATAACCGGACATGGGTCGCCGGTTACCTGAATAGCGGCAGCTGGTTGGCTGAGGGGAACTGCCTATCAAAGCCAGCGGCTCTGATAGGCTTTTCCAGTACCGCCCTCCGGCTCTCGGAAGTCTATACTCGGAGCGCAGGCAACCTGCGTTCCTTGCATAAGACTGACGGCCATTTCAGCCAATCAGGTTCCCGGATTCTGGTTATCAGGAACCTGATTGGCTGAAGCTTCTCCACGGCGGCAGAAGACATCGAGGGAGGACATGGAAGCGTCAGGTAAGTGTTTTTTACAGGGGAAGGGGCATCATGGGGCACAGTGGCATCATGGGGCACAGTGGCATCATGGGGCACAGTGGTGACAAAGGGCACAGAGGCGACAATGAGCACAGTGGCATGGGGCACAGTGGTGACAATTAAAGGGCACAGTGGTGACAACTGATGGCACAGTGACTGCATATGATGGCATGGCACAGTGGTGACAATTGATGGCACAGTGACTGCATATGATGGCATGGCACAGTGGTGACAATTGATGGCACAGTTACTGCATATGATGGCATGGCACAGTGGTGAGAATTGATGGCACAGCGGCTGCGTTTGATGGCATGGCACAGTGGTGAGAATTGATGGCACAGCGGCTGCGTTTGATGGCATGGCACAGTGGTGACAATTGATGGCACAGTGGTGGCGTTTGATGGCATGGCACAGTGGTGACAATTGATGGCACAGTGACTGCATATGATGGCATGGCACAGTGGTGACAATTGATGGCACAGTTTCTGTGTTTGATGGCATGGCACAGTGGTGACAATTGATGGCACAGTGACTGCATTTGGTGGCATGGCACAGTGGTGACAATTGATGGCACAGTGACTGCATTTGGTGGCATGGCACAGTGGTGACAATTGATGGCACAGTGACTGCATTTGATGGCATGGCACAGTGGTGACAATTGATGGCACAGTGACTCTGTTTGATGGCATGGCACAGTGGTGACAATTGATGGCACAGTGGTGACAATTGATGGCACAGTGGTGGCGTTTGATAGCATGGCACAGTGGTGACAATTGATGGCACAGTGGCTGCATTTGGTGGCATGGCACAGTGGTGACAATTGATGGCACAGTTGCTGTGTTGCATGGCACAGTGGTGACAATTGATGGCACAGTGGCTGCATTTGGTGGCATGGCACAGTGGTGACAATTGATGGCACAGTTGCTGTGTTGCATGGCACAGTGGCTGCATTTGATGGCATGGCACAGTGGTGACAATTGATGGCACAGTTGCTGTGTTTGATGGCATGGCACAGTGGTGACAATTGATGGCACAGTGGCTGCATTTGGTGGCATGGCACAGTGGTGACAATTGATGGCACAGTTTCTGTGTTTGATGGCATGGCACAGTGGTGACATTTGATGGCACAGTGGCTGCATTTGGTGGCATGGCACAGTGGTGACAATTGATGGCACAGCGGCTGCGTTTGATGGCATGGCACAATGGTGACAATTGATGGCACAGTGGTGGCGTTTGATGGCATTGCACAGTGGTGACAATTGATGGCACAGTGACTGCATATGATGGCATGGCACAGTGGTGACACTTGATGGCACCGTGACTGCATTTGATGGCATGGCACAGTGGTGACAATTGATGGCACATTGACTGCATTTGATGGCATGGCACAGTGGTGACAATTGATGGCACAGTGGTGGCGTTTGATGGCATGGCACAGTGGTGACAATTGATGGCACAGTGGTGGCGTTTGATGGCATGGCACAGTGGTGACAATTGATGGCACAGTGGCTGCATTTGGTGGCATGGCACAGTGGTGACAATTGATGGCACAGTTGCTGTGTTGCATGGCACAGTGGTGACAATTGATGGCACAGTGACTGCATTTGATGGCATGGCACAGTGGTGACAATTGATGGCACAGTGGTGGCGTTTGATGGCATGGCACAGTGGTGACAATTGATGGCACAGTTGCTGTGTTGCATGGCACAGTGGCTGCATTTGATGGCATGGCACAGTGGTGACAATTGATGGCACAGTTTCTGTGTTTGATGGCATGGCACAGTGGTGACAATTGATGGCACAGTGGCTGCATTTGGTGGCATGGCACAGTGGTGACAATTGATGGCACAGTTTCTGTGTTTGATGGCATGGCACAGTGGTGACAATTGATGGCACAGTGGCTGCATTTGGTGGCATGGCACAGTGGTGACAATTGATGGCACAGCGGCTGCGTTTGATGGCATGGCACAGTGGTGACAATTGATGGCACAGTTGCTGTGTTGCATGGCACAGTGGCTGCATTTGATGGCATGGCACAGTGGTGACAATTGATAGCACAGTTGCTGTGTTTGATGGCATGGCACAGTGGTGACAATTGATGGCACAGTGGCTGCATTTGGTGGCATGGCACAGTGGTGACAATTGATGGCACAGTTTCTGTGTTTGATGGCATGGCACAGTGGTGACAATTGATGGCACAGTGGCTGCATTTGGTGGCATGGCACAGTGGTGACAATTGATGGCACAGCGGCTGCGTTTGATGGCATGGCACAGTGGTGACAATTGATGGCACAGTTGCTGTGTTGCATGGCACAGTGGCTGCATTTGATGGCATGGCACAGTGGTGACAATTGATAGCACAGTTGCTGTGTTTGATGGCATGGCACAGTGGTGACAATTGATGGCACAGTGGCTGCATTTGGTGGCATGGCACAGTGGTGACAATTGATGGCACAGTTTCTGTGTTTGATGGCATGGCACAGTGGTGACATTTGATGGCACAGTGGCTGCATTTGGTGGGATGGCACAGTGGCTGCATGTGATGGGCACAGTGAGGCTGCAATATTTTTTTTTCCGTTTGCGCCCCCCCAAAAATTTTGAGCACCAGCCGCCACTGCTCCTTGTTAGCTTTCAGTTCAACAATCTTGTCTCTGATTGAGAGTAGACAAGTTATACCTTGATCTTGTAAATTTTTCAGCTGATCACTTCTTATGTAGTCCTCAATGAAATCAACCAGTTCAAGTTTGTTGGTACCAGTCACTGCTGGATCTTTAATGTCTCTTTCATCTTCCAGTGACAGAGTGACTCTATGAAGCTGTTTTTTCACTAAGCAGGTGAAGTTGCTTCCGAATGTCCCACAACAGTGCACAAAGAGGAGACGCCATCTCTGCAGAATACTTGCACTCACAAGGCCGGCGGCACTCACAGTTCTCCTTGTAGCTCCACCCACATGTTTGTGCTGATCTCACGCTTCCATCTCACTGGTAGTACCACTTATCCCATATGAGCCCCCAAAATGTTTCCTGTCTCAAATACTCTTTCTCAATTCAGGCCCTCAGATTGCCCACCTGAGGCCTTAAGGCAGCAAGTAGAACATATAAATTGTAGCACTAAATAGTGACCTAGCCTAGGTTCACACTGGGCTGCAGGAGTGAAGCCGTGCGAGTTCAGATTTCACTCCCGCTGGCAGTCGCGATTTCAGCCGCTATTTAACCGCTTAAGACCCGGACCAATACGCTGGTAAATGACCCAAGGTGTTTTTGCGATTCGGCACTGCGTCGCTTTAACAGACAATTGCGCGGTCGTGCGACGTGGCTCCCAAACAAAATTTGCGTCCTTTTCTTCCCACAAATAGAGCTTTCTTTTGGTGGTATTTGATCACCTCTGCGATTTTTATTTTTTGCGCTATATACAAAAATAGAGCGACATTTTTGAAAAAAAAACACTATTTTTTACTTTTTGTTAAAAAAAAAATCAAATAAACTAAATTTTAGTCAAACATTTAGGCCAAAATGTATTTAGCCACATGTCTTTAGTAAAAAAAAAAAATCGCAATAAAAAAAAATAGCTACCTAGCGGGAACAGCGGCACTAATACAGCGATCAGAAAAATGATCGCTTAGTGACGCTGGCAATAGGGAGTGAAAGGGTTAACTAGGGCGGTGATCAGGGGGTTAAAACTTTATTAGGGGGGGTGGGGGGGCTATCCTGAACCTAACACTAACTGTTTTTTACACTGCCTGTCACTCTGACACTAAATGCAGTGATTAAATCACTGCATTCAGTGACACTGTGACAGGGGGGGGGGGGGGGGGGCGATCACAAGGGGTTAATATGCCTATGTGAGTGTGTGTCAGTGTTGTGTTGGTGCACACTTACTTGTGATGTCTTCTCTCATCAGCAGCGCTGGGAAACAGCGCTGCGATGAGAGAATACATCATTTCCTCCTTCCTGTGTAAACACAGGAGGAGGAAGTGACAGGCTGGGAGCGCGCTCCCATTGGCTGGGAGCGATCGCGGGGGGGGCGGATATCACGGACATCCGCCCGCAGATCCCGGATCGCTCCCAGAGGTAGGGGGACCCCCGCACGCTGCGGAGGGGGTCCCGATGGGACCCCCGAACCGCACTCAGGCGGGGACGTAAATTTACGCCCTTGTGCCTGTACGTGCCATTCTGTGGCCGTATATGTGCGTGCGGGGGTCCTTAAGTGGTTAAGGGACATCTGTGCAGGTTTCTGCACAGATGTCAATGTAAATCACGGCCCAAAATCACAAAAAGTAGTACAGGAACTACTTTTTGAAATCGGTGCAGCACCGCACCGATTAGGATGGTGTCATTGCCAACAATTGCCGGCAAATGTCGCCGATTTGAGATGCGATTTGACATGTGAAAACGCATCGCAAATCGTACCCAGTGTGAACCTGGGCTAAATTATGTAAAAACTGAGTGAATATACAGTATATAGCAAATATAAATCATCAGATAAGTGATATGTGATCAAAAGCAATAAATAACAAATGCAAAAGTTCAAAAGTCCCCGTGAAAACTAGGTGAAACTTGAATGGTGTCATCAACTGGGTGAATGATTCTTGAGTGAGAAGAAATCATATATTGTTCCCACACTTTAAACGCGACACACACTTGTGAAAGAACCACCACCGAATCCACAGAGGCTTACCAGAGGTGTTGAACCCTGAAAAGCATATGCTCAGAGGGTCAACAAGGCTTGATATAATCACTGGATGTATCAATACGAGACCAAATCTTCAACAACAATAACTGAAAAGTCCACCCATCAAATGGAGAAGATGTACGATACTCGGGGCTGATGACCCAGAGACGGTCAAACCATGAACCCGATATAATTGGAAAGAGTTGAAAAGAAAACGCACATAGTGTAACACTGTAGGCAGCAAATATTTAATAATAGATGGTAACACTTACATGAAGGGGGAAAAAGACACTTGATCAAATGTGCGTGGCAGCAGTGGAGTGCCCCGACGCGTTTTGCAATATGTTGCATCGTCTGGGGTCAGCAACTGTCGGGGGAGGCAGCAGCCTCTACCCTAGCTGGTGAAATCCAATCCTGGGAAAGACCTAGAACTCAGCATGCTCTATGAAGTACCCTCTCCCAGTATTCTTCAGGCCTGACCCACCTGGGATTGGCTGAAGCGGCATTAATATTCATGCTGTGTTCTGCATAGTGTCCACCTATACATCCAGAACCTTCCCAAGTAGATTGGATACAGGGGAGCCAAGAAGCAGAACCAAACAGCAGCTATGCAGGCTATAATATCCAATCACAACTCTCTGTTAAGCAGACAGACAATAAATGAACCTTGCTGGTCCTCTGTTAGGCAGAGAAACCAAAAACGATTGTACACTAATACTAACACCTACCTAGGAGGATGCTACAAAATGTAATTCTTTCATAGTATAAAAATGAAAGAATAGAGTGTGTAATAGCTAATGGAGAATATAGCATCTCCAGCCCTCCATGATCAGCATTCAAGCAAAGTGCAAGGAGATAATCCAGCAATGTCTCCAAAGATTAAAGCAGAGGACCTACCTGAGATGATGAAACAGAGGTGTTCTCACCGCTGCAGTGGTTATTCACAGCCTGCACTTCTGTATATTGGAAGCTTGCTGTGCAACATATTTCAGGGGATCCTCCCTTTTTCTCAAGCCAAACAAACTATATGAGTGGTAGTGACAGTCTCTAATCTTTTAACTGATTTTCAGGACCTTCTTTTACTGTCCCAAATTGATCTGCTGATAGTACAGAGCCTTTGGGGCACTCTGCATATGCTCAGTTTGGTGTGCATTGCTAGCGAGTTTTTGTTTGGGTGGGTGCATGTGATCAGTGGGTCAGGGGTCCTGCAGCCTCATAGGCAGGGAACGTCGCTAGGTGACAAAAAGACCAGGGGCTTCAGCCCGAGGTCAGAAGCGCGGGGGGGAATGGTGTATGCGACGCAATGGGCTTTTTTTTGGGCTGGCCCTTGACCTACCTACACTGACGGTAGTGACCTACCTACACTGACGGTAGTGACCTACCTACACTGACAGTAGTGACCTACCTACACTGACGGTAGTCACCTACCTACACTGACCGTAGTCACCTACCTACACTGACCGTAGTGACCTATATACACTGACCTACCTACCAGGTAGTGACCTATATACACTGATCTACCTACCTACACTGACCTGACCTACACTGACCTGACCTACCTACTCTGACATTTACATACACATTACACTGTGTGTGCTGTCTGACCTACCTCCAATCAGCGGTGTCACAGCAGGCACTACTGCAGTCAGACAGTCATTCCGTAAGAGGAGGAGAGTCGGGGAGGAGAGCCAGCCACCTGCCCGAGCGCCGAGCGGGGATGTGGTGCGGCGGCCACATTGTAATTCAAGGCATTCCAATACTTTTGACAATATAGTGTATCTCTTTCCTGTCCTGGACTGGCACAGTTATGTAAGGGGGCTTGTGATTGGCTGTGCATTGGAAACTGGCTCTGCAAGTCCCTTTCCTGCTTTTTCTTGAACAGGACAACTACCCTCCTGCTGCTAGATGGAACTTTTTGCCATATTGTGTCAAACCCCCAGCCATAGGCCTGCTCACAACATCCCTAATGCATCCATGCTCAGTAGATCAACGCCTTTCTTTATGTGACACAGAGATGATGTATGGATCCCCCTAACTCCTGTTGCGAGGAGTGATGCCTGGGGCCCAATACTGAGTTGTCGCATAGAGAATCACATTGAATTCCTTGCTAACCACAGTTGTGGTTCCCTCCGTTCACCAGTGCTGTTACAGGTATGCAGCGGTGGGCTGGAGCAATGTGGAGCACAGCACCGATGTCAAACAAGAGCCGAAGCGGAGATGCAGGAAGGATACATAGGATGACGTCAAAGGTGTGGGGGAGTGGTTACACGTTTCAGGGAAACAAGGACTGCTTCTTTGTCAAACCATGGGGGAGGGTTGGATAGACAGCAAGTCTATTTGCCATATAGGCGGGGCCATTGGCACATCACGCATAAATAAACGTCCTCATTCATTATTGCTATGGTAACATGTACACTTCATTCTGCTTGTATATCTTAGTAGTTCTTATTCTAGCATGGAGCTAGAACGGCTGAATGTAGTCATATCAGCATATAAATATGTAGCACTACCCCTGAAAGAGCTGCTGGTTGAAATTTGGGCCTGCACGTTACCTCAACACTTCGTCTAGGTGAAGAAAGTCTGAAAGAACTCCAATGTCCACACAAGATGTAAAACCTCTAACTGTCAGGTTTTATTAATTTACTCAAAACTTGTGAAGAAGGTAGAAGGATGAATGGGGAAGGGAAGGTTCAGGTACTCGGTACAGATCACTGGGGAAAAACCCCTAAACTCCAAAGTCATTCACCACTCCCTCTGGAGTGGGTATTACTCACCCGGATAGACCCCTCTCACCTGGCCTAGCAGCTGGAACGATGCACAAACCAGTTCGATAACAGTCTCTGCCACAGACTGATTGAGAACAAATTGAACAGTCCGGAATCCTCTGCCACAGGATGTAATGCCTGAACTTCCAGCCGTACAGTTAAAGAGTCATTAAGCCAACCCCACGAACTGTAGGATAACTTGAGTTGTGGATACCTCCTTAATAAGGTCACCAGGCTTGTCCCGAGACATAAGCCTTCCGCTTGGTCTCCTCCAGGGCAGGTCCTCCCCCAATTTCCTTCATTAAGTGTAGCTTTCTGCATCTCGGCCTGATTCGTAGGCCGAGATGCAGCCTCCAGCCAACGTAGTCCCGGGGCTGTAAATCACACAATACATACCTCGCGCGAGGAGGGCCACGAGGCGAAGGACCCCAAAATATGGCGTCTGTCCCTTAAGTATCCCTTCCCGGCACGCACAGCGGGGGGCCACTCCCACTGGGCTGTTCTGGAGGAAAGATACTCAATGATCTATAGCTTGCCCGTGTTCCAACACTGGCCTGTGGGGGTATCGCCACCTACAGGCAACAGAGGGAAAATACTATCAGGCACAGCCACTGCCAGGACAGAGGCTAATTTAGTAGAAATCATCACAGTGTCAGCCACATTTATCTGCTCAGACACCCACTAAATTTTTTTTGTTTAGAAACTTTTATTGTTGGAGGTAAGTAGTGGTACAAATCCAAGAAAATAAGACATATATATAGAGAAGGTTAAGACATATACAAAGTCAGTTTGTGTACAGGGTATAAGACAACTCGTGAAGACCATAATCCGTTAAACAAGTTAGAGGAAAGCTTAGGGCTTGGAGTAACAAAAACATCATGGAGAAATAAAACAGTAACAACCAGTCTATGAGATGTATAAAGAGATTAGATAGGGTTAAAGAACTGTGAGGAATGTTCAAACCAGGGAGACCATTTGTTGTCATATATGTGGCTGGTGTTTTGTAGGGTATGAAATATTTTTCCCATTAAGCTAATGTTATTAATTCTCGATTTGAGTGGACCAATAGGTATCGTAGGTGATTTCCAAAGGAAAGCTATCAACCAATGTATGGCTACGCAAATAGGGCCAGATTCACGTACATCGGCGCATTTTTTGACTGGCGTAGCGCACCTCCTTTACGTTAGACTGCCGCAATGTAGCGGCGCAATCACCGTATTCTCGTGTTTTTTGGTGACTGCTTGTGAGACTTTTTGGTTGATAGATTTTGGTTTGTTTGTTTTGTTGCTTGATTTTTCCTGCTTGTTTTTGTGTGTGATTTTTGGTGATTGTTTGGGGGATAGTTGTTGTATGAGTATGACGGAGAGGAAGAGGAAGTTAAATTTTACTTTGGGGGAGAAACAAAAAATTGCCCGGGCCATTACCCAATATGGGCGTTTACTCCATGGACCGGAGAGTGCCAACACCACCCCGGCCAGGAGGAGGGAGATTTTGCTGCACATTACTGACCAGGTGACTTCAGCGGGGGAGGGGGGGGGAGACCCAGACACGTGAGGGTATCGAAAAGAAAAGAAATGATCTCCGGTGTTTGGTCCGAAAGAAGCTGGCCAAAATGGCAGCCCATGCCAGGGGCACAGAAGGGGGCCCACCATGCCCTGTTAGGCTGACAGCGGAGGAGCGTGTGGTGGCCCAGACCTTTCATAGACAACAGGTGGAGGGCCTGCCTGGCTATGACTCCAGTCATGAAGGCGTGATGCCAGGTAAGGTTTTCGTTTTCCTATCTGGTGTGTAGCATGTGTGGGGGAGGGGGGAAAGGAATATGTGGCAAGTGTGTGGATCCTCCAACCTGGGAATGTTTTGTGTCATCCACAGATGTGCAGGAGGGTGCTGGGCCATCTTGCTTGACCGCACCATCCCCAGGACAGCAGCCTGATGAGGACCCCCCAACAAGGCCGGAGTCCTCGGAGGAGGTTGAGGAGGAGGAGTTTGAGGAGGAGGAGGATGTCATGTCAGCCAGTGGATTGTTGTTTTTGGAGGAGTCTTTCTCTCTGGCTGGCAGCAGCCAGCCCTCCATAAGGGCTAGCCCTTCCCACTCCTCCCCCAACAGGGCTCCCCTCCCAAGGGGCTCCCCTTCTCCCCGGCCACAAGCCTCAGCTGGAGGCAGGAAGTCGTCCCAGAAGACCAGGGGGGTGGCCGAGGTTCTGCCCGCCAATCTGAGAAGGGACCAGGCCCTTCAGACCCGCCATCTGGGACAGGTCAGCCAGACTTTGGGGCGGATGGAGGAGAGCCTGTCCTCCGTAAAGCATACGCTTGGGGACCTGGACTGCCACTCCCGGGCTCTTACAAACTGCCTAAACGTACTGCAGACTACAACAGCTGATGTTGGGCAGGATGTGAGGGCCCTCACCCAGGCTATCCAGGCCAACACGGCAACACGAAGTACTGGCCTGACCAGAATTGCCGTGGCCTTGGAGGGCAGGCCGCCAGGTGGGCAGAGACCAGGGGCTACTCCTCCTTCCCCGGATTACCCCCCCTCCCCATGAGCCTCCCCTGAGGAGCCGGGGCCGTGGCCGTGGGCGCCCCAGGCGTGGCTCACGCCAGCGGCATTAATTTGTTTCCCCCCTTTTTTTTTTTTTCCTTTTTTTTTGCTGGAAATGTTTTTTTTTTTTAATGTTTTTGGAATGTGGGGGTGATATTCCTGCCGGAAAAGGGGTGTCACCCTCAGTTTTGGTGGAGAAGGGTTCCCCAAGACCAGGGAGAAGTGATCCCCAGGTCCGTGTGAATGGTGTATGAATGTACAGTGACATAATTGGAGCCGTGGCGTGGCGTTGCTGCTCACAAGTCCAGCATGGTGGGCTTGTGCTAATCCAATTTGATGAGGATGTGATGTGTCTGTGCTAGGGGCCACAGTGGTGTGCATGCATGCATTCTCATTGTGCCATGATTAATGTGTGTGTTTAACGTGCAAAGATGCCTAATGTGAGCTGTCTCCTGGCTGCTCTTCCCTCAGAAGACGGGGTAACCTCGGTTAGGGGGGGATTGCCTGGTTCAGGGGTCAGGTCATCACGTAGGTCAATCTGCAGGCCCTTTCTCATTGCGAAGTTGTGCAGCAGGCAACATGCACCGATGATCTGGCACACAAAGTTTGGGGAATACAACAGGGTACCCCCAGACTTATCCAGGCATCGGAAACGTGACTTCAGGAGGCCAAAGGTGCGCTCCACCACTGCACGTGTTTGGGCGTGGGCTTCATTGTATCTTTCCTCTCCTGGTGTTTGGGTGTTCCGGATAGGAGTCATGAGATGGGGTCCCAGTGCATATGCAGAGTCACCTGTAAGGGAAAAGACAGGAGGATGTTAGTCATGCATGTGCCCCTTGTGATGTGTGCATCGTGGGGGGGGGGACAGTCATGCCTGCCACCCATGTCACTCACCAACCAGCCAAGTGTCCCCATACACGTTCTGTTCGAATTCCATTTGGATGGGGCTCTGATTGTAGATGTAGCTGTCATGGCTGGATCCGGGGTGTTTGGCACGGACGTGCCATATGAGGCCTTGGGCATCGACTATCACCTGTACGTTGATGGAATGCCAATGCTTCCGATTGCGGTATATGTGCTCTGTCTCAAGGGGGGGGCTGGAGTGGCACATGTGTGCAATCAATGGCCCCCACGGCAATTCTGTAGAAATCTGTCATTGCCTTCAGCCGAAGGTCCTCAGTGGTGGGTTTGATGATTTAGTTGGCCATGCGTCTGAGGATTGCAGGGACAACCTGGTGCACACATCTGCTCATGGAGGATTGTGACATCCCAGCCACCACTCCACTTGTTCTTTGAAAAGAGCCACTGGCAAGGAAATGGAGTGTTGCCAGGACCTTGACCAGTGGCTGCACTGCATGTGAGCGGTGTGTTGGACTGGTGATGTCATCCTGCAGGGTTATGGTTAATTCCAGGATGGCATGAGGGGTGAATCTGAAGATGCGATACACCTCAGAATCACTCATGCCAAAGAGGTCTATGCGGGTGCGGTATATCCCCTCCCGTGCCCTCCTCCTTCTTTGCTCCTCTAAAGTCAGTAGTATAGCCAGGGCTTTTTTTCAGGGGGAACTTGGAGGAACTCAGTTCCACCACCTCTGGCTCAGACCCTTTGGTGTCTGTTCACCGCAATCACTTGTAAACACGGAAGTCTGGTTTCTGTGTTTACAAGCAACAGCTCTGCACTCTGTGTGTAACCCCCTGAACTCTGCACTCTGTATGTAATGCAGTCCTGGTATTTAATGCCCCTTTAAGACCCTTAAGTTCCTGCACCTATTTTCTGAGAAAAAAAGCTCTGAGTATAGCTATGAGCAAGGATGTCCCTGGCATGTTGGCATACAGATTGTTGTGCAACAAGTGTGACTGCTCAGCTCCTCACTAACAGTGTTGCTTTCTCTGACATGTAGATGGATTGTCTAATTTTATACCACCTTTTATATGGTCCAATTTTAGACAGGACGTGCAGCTGTTGCACACAGCACGTAGCCTGCGCTGCAACAACGTTCTTTTGTGGATCCTCGTAACTCCCTCATTAGCATATTTGAATAGCAAATCAATGGTGTGTCTAGCGCAGTTTTGCGCGGACGGATGCGCCTGTCTATTGAAATTACGCCGGTCAAAAAAAAGTAGATTTCTTGCGTATCTCGTTTTGGGGATGCGGCGCAACGAAACGCATGCGCAAATTTAGACTTACGCCGCGCATCTCCTGTAACGCCGGCGTAATCGCTCTGTGAATCTGGCCCATAGTGTGTATCAATCTCATATAGCAAGTGGAAAGACCCGTGATTGGGGAAAAAAGAAGGCAGTTGTGTAATGTTAAGGTAATGTTGTTGTCGGAGATTGTGGAGGCATATTTCTCTAATTGTAGCCAGATACTTTTTTTTTTTTTTAACAGAAGGAATATTTATTAAGATAGTCATACGATTACAGGCTTATACAGTACAGGTATTACAGCTCAGAGCATCAAGACATCCAGAGGTATTCACATTGGGAAGTACAGGCTAGACACACAATCAGTATTCCTAATAAGTAATTTAAATTTAAATTCAAAATGTAAATTTAATGAGGGGGAAGGGCAGGGGGGGGAGGGGAAGAGGAGCAGGCAGGAAGGAGAGGAGGGAGGGGGGAGGCAGCACAGCACCCCTGGTATCATAAATTATCCATCAGTTAGGAGGAGGAGGGGAGGGGAAGAGAGAGGGAGGGGGGAGCTGAAAGGGTCCACCGCCCCTGCCAAGGGGGCGAAGGACGCGCAAATAGCAGGTCACATCAAACCGTTAGACGTCGGGCCGCCACCCATGCCGCCCAAATTTTTTCGAACTTCTGAGGGCAGTTACGCCCCATGTATGTTAGCTTGTATAGGGGCAGAGTGTCATTGATCAGCTTACGCCAAAGGGACAGCCCAGGGGGCTCTGAAGCCTTCCACTGGAGCAGGATCGCCTTTATGGCATAAAAGGCAGAGTAGAAAATAAACAGTTTTTTGTGGGTCGTGGTGGGCAGGTTATCAGTGATCCCTAGCAGCAGTATTAAGGGGTCCAATGCAACAGCCAAGCCACAAATCGAGGCCATATCAGCTACCACTTGCTCCCAAAGTTCCTGAATCCGCGGGCAGAGCCAAACCATATGTATAAAATTTCCCACCTCTGACCTACACCTAGATTTTTTTATCCTCAGAAGTGCGGTAAATCACCGCTAGCCTTTGTGGCGTGTAGTAAACCCTGTGGATGAACTTCAATTGTATAAATCGTTCCCTCGCCGAGATCATAAGGGGGATGCACTGCTGCATACCCTCGGACCAGTCCTCATTCGTGAGGGCCGGCAGATCTCTTTGCCAGGCCGAGAAGGCCCGCGAAGCCCCAGGGCCCATCGCACAGGTCAGTCTAAAATAGATAGACGAAAGCGTTCTATCTGTGAAGCGTGAGGAGAGGACTCGCTCCACTGAGTGGGGCTCTACCTGAATAGGGTCCGGGAACTGCGCTCGGACCGCATGGCGGAGCTGGAGGAATCGAAAAAACATCCAGGGAGGTAGCCCAAACTTACCTTTCAAGGACGCAAAAGTAAGCAATCGACCCTCCGGCATGATATCTCGGAGTGTTTTGACTCCGTGTCTTGCCCACAACTGCGGGTCCGGCACAGTCCTCAGGTGGGGCAAAAATGGGTTCCCCCACAAGGGGACGTGGGGGGAGAAGGTTCCGGGCCGAACCAGAAGCCTCGAAACCTGTCCCCACACCGTCACCGTGGTCTTCATAGGCATAGTAATTAGTGGGCTAGCCCTGACCCCGCGATATACCAAATTACTCAGTTCGGTATAAGACCCCAAAACCGCTGCCTCGAGGGTAGTTGCCGGGTTGGCACAGTCCTGCGCAAACCACCACCGGACCGACACCAGGACGGCCGCCCAGTAGTATTTCTGAAAGTTAGGGAGGGCCAGACCTCCCTCCGACAAGGGGAGCTGCAGTATCGGCCTACCCACCCGCGGGACCATGGCCTGCCAGATAAACGAGCCGACCACCCGATCCAGCTTAGAAAAAAAGGCCCTGGGGATACCTATCGGCGTGTGCCTGAACACGTATAGAAACTTGGGGAGGAAGGTCATCTTAACTAAGTTGACTCTACCCACCGGCGTGAGGGGCAGGGTCTTCCAGGTCGCACACTTTAGGAGGAACTGCTGAAAAATGGGTTGCACATTAGACTCAACATAGTCGTGGAGGCGTCGCTGGACCCGAATGCCCAAGTATTTAAAATCGTCCACCCACTGAAGGGGGGCCGGCAGGGGAGAAGGAGGGGGGGAGCCGCGCAGAGAGAAGAGGACCGACTTGTCCCAATTAACCCTTATACCCGAGAACCTACCAAAGACATCAATAAGGAGTAAGGCAGCTGACAGGGAACTACGGGGGTCATTAAGGTAAAGGAGAGTGTCGTCCGCATACATGGACACCTTCTCAACAATGGGGCCAACCTGTATACCGACAACTTCCGGAGAGGATCGGAGCAACATCGCCAGCGGCTCGATGGCTAGGGCAAATAGTGCCGGGGAGAGGGGGCACCCCTGCCTCGTTCCCCGGTGGAGTGGGAAAGGCGCGGAGAGGACACCATTTGTGCGAACTCTAGCGGTTGGGTTGGCATACAGCAACCGAATCCAGGATATGAACCGCGGACCCAGGCCAAACCTCCGAAGAACCGCCCACAGGTATTCCCACTAGCCAGATACTTTTAATTTTGTCACAGTACCAAAATATGTGAGAAAATGAGCCCAAGGAATTACAATTTCTGAAGCAAGACGGGGAGGCCGTTTCTTTGATAGAAATGGATTTAGTGCATGCCAGAGGCGTCGTTAGGCCCTGGCTAGGGTGGCTGGAGCCCCGAAAGTGACCCCGAAAAGCCCCGAGTCTCGGCCATTTATTTAACATTAATAGCCCAGAGTGTTCTCTCCCCCCTGCCAGCTCGCCGCTGCCGCTAAAATCATTGATTACACTGTACAGGGAGGCGCAGCAGGTCTCTCCTATTGAATCACTCCCCCTTCCTCCCCCTCCCCACACTCCCCTACCTCACTCACACAAGCCTGAAAGCAAGCACTGCAGGTCCGGACAAAGGGCGGGATGTTTCGAGTTACAAAGCATATGATTGGTTGCTAGCAACCAATCACCCGCCTTTAACTTGAAAACTCCCGCCCTTTGTCTGGAACTGTCTGCCATGCTGCTTCCCGGCTTGTGTGACTAAGGTAGGGGAGTGTGGGGAGGGGGAGTGCTGAGTTGATGAAAGGGACAGTGCTGAGTTGATGAAAGGGACAGTGCTGAGTTGATGAAAGGGACAGTGCTGAGTTGATGAAAGGGACAGTGCTGAGTTGATGAAAGGGACAGTCAGACTGTGGTGGAGCTGGGATGTGGATTGGAGGAGCTGGGGTGTGGATTGGAGGAGCTGGGATGTGGATTGGAGGAGCTGGGATGTATAATGGTGGAGCTGGGATGTGTAATGGTGGAGCTGGGATGTGTAATGGTGGAGCTGGGATGTGTAATGGTGGAGCTGGGATGTGTAATGGTGGAGCTGGGATGTGTAATGGTGGAGCTTGGATGTATAATGGTGGAGCTTATGGTGGACCTGGGATGTGTAATGGTGGAGCTGGGATGTGTAATGGTGGAGCTGGGATGTGTAATGGTGGAGCTGGGATGTGTAATGGTGGAGCTGGGATGGGTAATGGTGGAGCTGGGATGTGTAATGGTGGAGCTTATGGTGGAGCTGGGATGTGTAATGGTGGAGCTGGGATGGGTAATGGTGGAGCTGGGATGGGTAATGGTGGAGCTTATAGTGGAGCTGGGATGTGTAATGGTGGAGCTGGGATGGGTAATGGTGGAGCTTATGGTGGAGCTGGGGTGGGTAATGGTGGAGCTTATGGTGGAGCTGGGATGGGTAATGGTGGAGCTGGGATGGGTAATGGTGGAGCTGGGATGTGTAATGGTGGAGCTTATGGTGGAGCTGGGATGAATGAATGAATGAATGAATGAAAACTTGTATAGCGCGGCACATGCGAACTGAATCGCCTCTGGGCGCTTGTTGTTCCTGTCTCCTTTGATATCAAAAGAGAAAAGTCTTGACCTTTTTCCTAAATGCTAGGTGGTTCTCCTCCAACCGGATGTTGGTTGGTAAAGCGTTCCATAGTCTGGGACCTTGGATCGCGAATCTTCTTTCTCCTTTGGACTTGAAGTTGGCTTTCGGAACCTGGAGCAGGTTCTGATTCGTGGATCGCAAAACGCGATTGGGATTATGCGCTTTTATTATTTCGCATAAATAAAGGGGGGCATTCCCATAGACACATCTATGCGTAAGACAGAGAGCTTTAAAAGCAATTCTGTCTTTGACTGGCAGCCAATGAAGGGCTCTCAGTGAAGGTGAGATAGATTCCCAGGGTTTTTTCCCAGTCACAAGTCTGGCGGCCGTATTCTGAACGACTTGCAGACGAGCGATTTGGTACTTGGGGAGGCCGAGGTAAAGGGCGTTTGCATAATCCAGCCTGGAGTTTACAATAGCTCCCACCACGACCGCTAAATCTTCTTTGGGGATGAACGGAGTGAGTCTGCGTAGTAGGCGCAGTAGATGGTGAGATCCGCTGACTACTGACCCTATTTGAGCGTCCATTGTCATAAAGGAGTCAAAAATGACCCCTAGGCTTTTGACTTTGGCGCTAGGGGTGATGATTCTGCCCAAAATAGGCGGGGGGGTCCACGCTGTTGAAAGTTGATTCCTGCGCTTGGCGTGAAACAGAAGAAGTTCTGTTTTTGCTCCATTGAGTTTAAGGTAACACTTTGTCATCCAGTCCTCTATCAAAGAGAGACATGTCTCTAGATTGAGGTGGTGATCCTGTCTGTTGCAGATACGGAAATACAGTTGCGTATCATCTGCATATGAGTGGTAGAGCAGTTTTTGGCTGCTGATAATCTCAAAAAGAGGACGAAGATAAATGTTAAACAGCACTGGTGAAAGAGGCGATCCTTGAGGGACTCCGCATGTTACTGTGCGTTTTTCAGACGTAAAAGGTCCTAACTTCACTGTTTGCGATCGGTTTTCCAAAAAAGAGGAGAACCAAGATAAATCGCTTTCTGCGACTCTGGCTACTTCAGCAAGCCGAGTCAGTAACAGATTGTGGTCTACAGTGTCGAAAGCTGCACTTAGGTCCAACAGAACCAGGAGACAAGATTCTCCTTCGTCTGCGGCCTTGAGAACATCGTCCCATACTTTCAGCAATGCTGTTTCCGTCCCATGTCCGGGACGGAAGCCTGATTGCAATGGGTCAAGTAGCTTGTAGGTATCTAGATGCAGTTGCAGCTGTTGTACCACTACTTTTACCATTATATTAGAGAGTACGTTGAGGCTTGTTATGGGACGGCGGTGGAGTGGGTCCTTGGGGTCCAGGGAGGGTTTCTTCAGGATGGGTTGGATTATACCTTCTTTCAACTGTGAGGGCACTATGCCCTCCAAGAAAGACTGGTTGATAAGCTGCGTGATGGGAGGAGCCAGGATGTAGGCGCATTCCTTCAGCAGTTTTGTGGGGATAATGTCATTTGGCGCTGTGCCATTGCGCAGAGTACAAATGACATTCTTAGTGGTCTCGATGGAGATGGGTTCCAGGGTGAACTTACCTGATATCGGAGAAATTCTATGGGTGCTGTGTGAGAGGCTGCGGGGGGGGCTGGGGGGAGAATTGTTTTGCTGAATGCTTTCGCGGATTACCTCGATTTTATTAATGAAGTAATCCGATAGTTCATTGCAAAATTCTTGTGTGTCTGAACTGGGGGCTTCAATGCATCCTGGCTTCATGGTCTGGGTGACCATCTTGAAGAGTTCGCGGGGGCGGTTTAGGGCACTGTTGATAGCCTCCGAAAAATAATTTTTCTTGGCTTGGAAAATTCCTTTGTGGTATTTTCTTGTAGTCGCCTTGTAGATGGATAGGTTTAGCTCTGAAGAACATCTTTTCCAGGCAGATTCTGCCCTTCTGCGTTCTTGCTTCAGTAACGACAGCTGGTTATTAAACCAGCTGCGGTTGTTTTTCCGAATGCGGGTTCTTCGTTTTGGCGCTACCAAGTCGGCTGACTGTAGCATGGCCGAGTTTATGGCTTCCAATGTTTCAACGGCCGTTTGATGCGGCTGAGTTGTTTCTATCTTTTTCCTTAAAGTCATTTTGAAGAGTTCCGAGTGGAGCTTCTTCTGACATCTAGTCCAGTGTGTTGTCACTGGATTTGATGTTTTTGTTGTAGGGGGGATGGTGGTAATACTGAATATAATTGCATGGTGGTCTGTCCATGGCAATTTTTCATTTTCCCAAATTTTTATTTCCAGAGCTTGTCTGAAAATAAGATCAAGTGTGTGACCTGAAGCATGTGTGGGCCCACATACTAATTGCTGTAATCCTAATCCTTCCAGGTGGTCAATACAGGCGTCTGCAATGGGGTCTTGTGAGGAGTTTGCCCAGAGATTGAAATCCCCTAGCAGCAAAAGTTGTTTGCTGTTGAGGGTATAAGTGGAGAAGAAATCCGTCCAAGATGATAGCAGCTGCGATTTTGGGCCGGGCGGCCTATAGCAGAGCAGAATGTGGACGGTCTCCTTTGAATTTGCTTGAAGTTGCAGAGTAAGGGTTTCCATGAATGGAAGAGGGTTTTGGCGGACTGGTTTGGTGATCGTAAGATGAGTCTTATAGATCACCGCCAGGCCGCCTCCTCTTTGCCCTATTCTGTTTTCAGTAATAATACGATAGTTTTCTGGCACCAGTTCTCCTAGAATGGTGTTACAGTCGGCTGTGAGCCAGCTCTCTGTAATAAAAAGACAATCTAGATCCTTTTGTTGAATGAAGTCGCGGATTTCTAGTCGGTGTTTTACTGCCGATCTAGTATTGATCAGAGCACATGATATGTGCTTGAGCTGGGGTAAATGACTGAAATGTCTGACCGTCGATCTATGATCGATTCTCAATAGTCGCTCATTTCTTAGGGCTTTTTTGGTGATGGCTGGCAGTATTGCGGCGCATTGCCTCAAACTCCAAATGGTTTCGGCAGAATATTGCCTACATGCCATCATCGCCAATTCACCAGGGGGGGGGGTGGATTTTAGGGCAGTGGGGAGAGGTATTGGCTAAACTCCTCTCTCCCGGCTTGGTCCAGAGGAAGGCAAAAAACCCTGGCGGAGCTCGGCCAATATGCTCCGGTAGGGAAAAAATTCCTTCCTGACCCCTGTAAGAGGCGATCGGGAGACCCCTGGATCAAGCTTCTGTATGTTGGAGGACAGGGGGGGGGGGGGCTGGGGCTAAGAGGGTGACCCTGTTGCTGGTCTGGTGGGATGGTTGTCTGCACAGGCGGTGGGATGAGGGCTGACAGGGTGCTGCTTTAACTGAGTGGGTGTAAGACAGGGCAGGGTAACTGTCCTTCTGTCTTTCTGGGGTAAGGGGGGATTCCTGGAGGCTGGGTGAGGACCACAGAGGCGTGGGGAGCGGCGCGCCGTTAGGCCGCAAGTGAAGCCGCGGTCTTTCCTAGACCGCGGCCCCGCGATTCAGAGCGGCCTGGCGCGGTGCTCTCAAAAAGAGCCCCGGGAAGGGCGCAAATTTTCGGGCGGAGGGTAGAGAGGATAGAGAGGGGGGCCCTTGAGGATGATGAAGGTGTGGGAGTGCAGGGGGACACACAGAAAAAGGAGAAATGGAGATCTGTATTGCTGCTGCGGCTTTATCCTGAAAAGGACGGCCGTCAGCAGCACTGGTAGAGGGCTCTTACCTGCAGAGAGCCAGGGAGCTGTGCTGGAGGAGAAAAGAGATCAGGGGCCCAGGATTTCCAGGTTAGGAACTGGAGGGAGGACTGAGCTTGCAGGGCTGGGAGGGACTCTGCCTGTCTGCCTCCTAAGCCTGCCTGGAGCTATAGCACACACGCTCCTACTCTAGGAGACGTGCGCCGTGTGGAGCTCCTGTGGCTAATCCCCTGCCTCACTGACTGACTGACTCAATAGTGTCTTGGTGGAGCTTATGGTGGAGCTGGGATGTGTAATGGTGGAGCTTATGGTGGAGCTGGGATGTGTAATGGTGGAGCTTATGGTGGAGCTGGGATGTGTAATGGTGGAGCTTATGGTGGAGCTGGGATGTGTAATGGTGGAGCTTATGGTGGAGCTGGGATGTGTAATGGCAGAAATTGTGTGTGTGTGTGTATTTTTTACATGATTGACTTTGGCAGAGGAGTAATGTGTTTTGGTGTGTGCAGTGCACAAAGGGGGGTGTGTGCACGCTTATTTTATATATTCCAATTTTGCTCCCTGCATACGATTACTACTGACGTAACATAGGTTTATATAACACTCGTCGTAGGTGTGGTCAGTCAGTGTAGTCTATGTATGTCAGGTATAGGTAGGTAGGTGATGAGGTCAGTGTATGTCTCTTCTGCCTATCAGTGTACAAGTAGGTGAGGTCGGTGTAATGGTCAGTGTGTCAGGTAGGTGCGTTTAGTGCCTATCATTGATGGGCAGCACCGGTAGGCCAGGCAGAAAGCAGCATGTTAGCTTACCTCCCTGCGAAAAACACCCGCGAAATGACCACCCCGGATCCCCCCACGGTGCCACCACCGACCTTCGGGCTGAAGCCCCTGGTCTTTTTGACACCTAGCAATGCCCCTGGTGCACGCGTGTAGATTTTTTATACAAATGTTCCAATTGACTGTGGAGTATGTAAAATTCTCTTCTTGTTCCCATTTGATCATGTATGGGAGTTTGTTTACTTCTAAGTTGTTAATTAAGTTAGAGTACAGTTCGGAGATGAAACCTCTTTTTCTGGGTGAATTTAGACATAGATTCTCGAAAAGGGTTGGGGGTTTGGTGTTCAGGGTCTGGAAATGTGTATCGAAGAACTGCTTGATATGAAGGTAATTACAGTACTCTGAATCTGGGGCATGATATTTTGATTTCAGGGTGGGGAACGAGATAAAATTGGTGCCCATTATGAACTTGGAGAGTGAAGTCAGGTTATTGTTTATCCACCAAGTGAGATCTATGGGCTCCCGAGTGTTAGGGGAGTGTTAACCCAACAATTTTTTGAGCAAACTGTGAAGCACAAGGCAAGATTTACCCTGCAACAAATATTTGAAATTTGGCAGTCGAGGTCCAGCTGCCAAAACATTGAGAGGCAAATTACAGTGCCATCTTCATAATCCCATTTAAAAATTATACATTCAAAAATAGTTTGTAACCTTTTTCATATAATTAAATTACAGTTTTTTTTTTTTTTTTTAATAGTACCGATGTGATTTTGTATACGTGTTTTGAAAAGTGTTTAATTCTTATACCTGGCAAACGTGTCTGCACTTTAACTATAAATAGAGAACTTGGTACTTTGTCAATCAGTCTTAAAAAAATGGGTATACAATCCTAAAATATGTTGGGATGAGAAAAACACTTTTCTCTTGGCTGTGAGACTCTGTACCAGAACAACTTGAAAGTAGGCCCCTTTTCTTCTTGCTGATCCTGGAATCCCTAAATGCTCTTCAGTGAATAGCCCCCCCCCCCCACTTAATTCCATAAAAAGGATTTCTTAGATCACAGATAAGCTCCTGTGGTCAGGGCCAACTCACCCTGCATGTGGGGGTACCCTTCCTTTACCAATGCCTGGGACTAAGCGGGGACCATTCTCATGTGAAAATCTAACATTAAGGCAGTTACCCGCCCACATGTGCCTTACAGACTCAGGTTTTTTTGATATGCAAACATGCACCCCTTGAATGACAGCAGGCCAAGTTTAGAAGAGTTGATGCAACTTTACTGAAATACTGCCTAGAAAAGACCAACATGAATAGTAATATCATAATGTCCCTATCTGGCTGCCCAGGCACACCTCAAAAGGGTAGTAGTTCATGTTGGCATTCTCCAGAACACCGATGCCTCGGATGGACTACAAGGTGCAGCTGTCCCTCTCCATAACGGTTGCAGAATGTCCTTTTTGATGAGGATTCTCCAAATGATCTGTGAAGTAGCTAGAGATTGCATCTTTAAGCTTGTCTATGTCTTCTTCCCATGCAACAGCTCTCTGTGTGCAGCGTCCTTCCCCCTTTTATTTACTGCACAGGGGAGAGGGCAGAGTCTAGAAAGACCAGGAAACTGTAGAAGCAGGTTTAACCCCTTCCCAGCCTGGGCAGCCTGTCTCACTTGCTAACATTCTGTAGGCAACCTGCCTACACGCTGTTTATCCTACACATTTGTGAATGCATTTATTTATTTATTTATTTTTTTAAAAGATTGTAGTCATTGGTGAGCTATTGGTTAGATTTCACTAAGGCCCTGTACACACGATCAGACATGTCTGATGAAACTTGTCCGACGAACCGTTTTCATCAGACAACTCTGAACTTGTCTGATGGTCTGATGTGCGTACACACCATCGGACCAAAATCCGATCAGACCAGAACGCAGTGACGTAGAACACAACGACGTGATGAAAAAACAAAGTTCAATGCTTCCAAGCATTCGTCGACTTGATTCTGAGCATGCGCGGGTTTTTGGTCCGATAATTTTGTGTACGAACCTGTTCGACGGACAGGTTTCCATCGGACAGGTTTTAAAGCATGTTTTAAAACTTTGGTCTGCTGAAAACAGTCTGATAGGCCGTACACGATCGAACATGTCCGCTGAAACTGGTCTGCGGACCAGTTTCAGCGGACATGTTCGATCGTGTGTACGCAGCCTTATGGTGATGGTTCCCAAGTCAATGTGCAGAGCTGAAAGACCCATGTGATAGACTTATTTTCAAGTCACAGTATCTCTGATCATTCAGCTTAAAATAAAGTTTGAAATCTCTTGTGCACCTGACTTTTGTATTAACATATACTGTAGTGATGTTGTCCATTAAAAAAACAGACAAACCTTGATGTTAAAGTGTATTGACTTGCTCTACACTAGAGAGCTGTGTTGATGTGCTGAGTTCCATTAACAGAATTCATTATTATAAGTACATGTGTGGAAAACAGAAATTATCTTCTTTAAAGGAACATTGAACAATTTTGTAAACAACCCTATGTAAGTGATATTAGCCATTTGCCAGAGTAAAGTACATAATGATGTGTAAAAAGGCTGTTTTATAAAAAAAAATATTTATAGGGCTGATTAGTGCAAGAGATATTACCAAAATGATTTACAGTACAATCTTACCTTGCATTGCAAGAACTTGCAAAAAAAACAAATTTGCTATAGTGCCCTTGGCATTGGGCATTGGGCACATGACTAATGTTAGAGATACTATAGGCTTCCAAGACTCTCTAGCATAAATCACATGATTGTTTAAATTATTTTTTATTAAATTCAGAAAATACATAACATCATAGCCTTTCCATCTAGAACCTGCCCCCCCCCAAAAAAAACACATGATTAAGGTGATGGGCTCATATGGTCACTTTCCAGATTGAGCTAGGATTCATGCTAATAAACAAAAGGTAGGCTTTTTGATTCTGTGTTAACTTTTAAATGCAGCATGGAGAGAGCTTATATTAAATAATAATTGTTACGTATTTTAATGACCTCTTATCTGATGGTGACAACACAGTCACATGTGCCATGTGCCCAAACCTTGCTAAATATATATATATATATATATATATATATATATATATATAGATATATAGATAGAGAGAGAGAGAGAGAGAGAGAGAGAGAGAGAGAGAGAGAGAGAGAGAGAGAGAGAGAGAGAGAGAGAGAGAGAGAGAGAGAAAATTAAAAATGTGCCCCTTGTTTCTGTTAAAAAATAATATTCAGAATATTATTAAAAATATCTCAAAATCACCTCCATTTTTTTTACCTTGTGATTCTGCCACTTATATACCACTTTTTCCAAGATGACAATACTCATACAATACTCATCCTTCAGAAAAAAGGAAAAAAATAGTACAACACAACCCCATCCTTCTTTTATTGTCCATATCATATACGGCTGGGGCTCTGTCGTACTCATAATAGCAGAGAACAATTTTTGTTGATAAGAGGCAGTACAGGCAGAGAGCAAAGGAAGTTATGAGCACACACTATTTCTGGAAGGATCAACATGGAATTTTTGCACTTATCAAACAGATATAACAAAATACTGTTAAAAGAGTATTTAACGAAACAAAGGGGAGAAAATAAGAGATGCTCGTTGTTATGTCACTTACACACGATTGACATTTCCAACAACAAATGTTTGATGGGAGCTTGTTGTTGGAAATTCCGACCGTGTGTAGGCTCCGCCGGACATTTGCTGTCGGAATTTCCGACAACAAAAATTTGAAAGCTGGTTCTCAAATTTTCCGACAACAAGTTTTGTTGTCGGAAATTCCGATTGTGTGTACACAATTCTGATGCACAAAATTCCACGCATGCTCGGAATCAAGCAGAAGAGTCGCACTGGCTATTGAACTTAATTTTTCTAGGCTCGTCGTACGTGTTGTACGTCACCGCGTTCTTAAAGTACGGAATTGCCGACAACATTTGTGTCACTGTGTGTATGCAAGACAAGTTTGAGCAACATCCATCGGAAAAAAATACACGGTTTTGTTTTCGGAATGTTTGATTGTTTGTACACGGCATTAGGATTAAAGGGGTTGTAAAGGTTTGTTTTTTATTTTCTAAATAGGTTCCTTTAAGCTAGTGCATTGTTACCTTTACCTTTCCTTCGATTTCCCTTCTATCGTATTTGCCGGCATATAAGACAACTGGACATATAAACGACCCCTTAATTTTCCAGCTAAAATGTTAGTTTTGGGATATACTCACCATATAAGACGACCCCCCTCCGACTAGCCTGTCTGGAAGCTGAGGGGTAGCCGGAACAACCGCTGACAGAAAAAAACCCCTGACAGAAACAGGCTTTTTTCAAATCTCACTGTGCCATTACATTACATTACATGCCTCACTGTGCCATTATGCCTGCCTCACTGTGCCAGTATGCCTGCCTCACTGTGCCAGTATGCCTGCCTCGACGATCTCCCTACCTTCTCCTGTTTGCAGAGTTTCTCAGGCTGCGGGCGTCCATTATTCAAAAGCCGCGCCTCCTCCTCAGGCTTTTCCGTGATAGGCGGAACACTCATTTTCCCAGCAGAGCCTCTGTTCAGTGTTCCGCCTATCACGCATGTCCTCTCGTTCCGAGGATGAGAAGGCATCCGTGATAGGCGGAACACTGAACAGAGGCTCCGCTAGGAAAATGAGTGTTCCGCCAATCACGGAACAGCCTGAGGAGGAGGCGCGGCTTTAGAATAATGGACGCCCGCAGCCTTACATACAGGTACCGGAGTATAAGACGACCCCCAAGTTTTGAGTCATTTTTTTACATGAAAAGGTCGTCTTATACGCCAGAAAATACGGTAAATGTTTTTTTTCTTTGTCTGAATTTCTCACTACCTGTAGGCTTGCCCCCATCTGGACTATATCCCTGTGGGGAGACACTATGAGCGTCTCCCCACAGGGGCGTAGTACCAAGGGAGGGGGCGAGCACGCTGACTAACCCCCAGCCAGAACGGCTCACATGATGGTGGAAGGCTTACTGAAGAGGAACAGGAAGTGAGAAATTCAGACAAAGAAAAAACATTTAAAAGGGAAATCGAAGCAAAAGGTAAGTGAACCAACAATGCGCTAGCTTAAAGGAACCTATTTAGAAAATAAAAAAACAAACCTTTACAACAACTTTAAGATACACTTAAACATTTTCTTTTTCTTTATTAAATATAAAGTGCATACAATATTTCAATCACAATCAAATTGTCTGTACAGGCAGGGCCGTCTTAATAGCATCATGGGCCCCTGGGCAAAGTAATGCACTGGGGCCCCACCAGCTGGCCCCAATTTACACACCTATTTTCAAGAAATAAAGTATAAATAGTTGATAGAATTAAACATATATTCATTAGTACTTTCAATAAAATTGATTTTACAAAAGGAAAACATTCCATAAATCAAAGACTAGTCAACACAAAGGGCACAGTACAGGGGGCAATTCAGAAGGGCACAGTACAGGTGGGCGTCAGGAGGACACAATACTGGGATCAGGAGGGCACAGTATAGGTTCAGGGACGCTTCCCGGAATACAACCATATCGGGACAGTTTAGTAAAAAGCATGACTGTCCCAGCAAATCCGGGACAGTTGGCAAGTATATTATAATGCAAGATTATTGTACCTGGGGCCCCTGGGCAGTGCCCAGGAGTGCCCTTGCATTAAGATGGCCCTGTGTACAGGCCCAATTCATACAAAAATACTTATTTTTCCAGTTTTAATAAAAACCCGTCCCTAACCCTTCCCCGGCCCCCACCTCCTACCCACCCTCTTCTCTCCGACCAACCATCTCATGTCGTGTCTACCTTTACCTATCGTCCTTCTTGCTCTATACCACCCACTCTGCAAATCTGTGTGTCTGCTTATATTTTAACCAGTCTTGCCATTTCAATTTGAACCCCCGTTCTCCTCCCTCCCTGATAAACCTTAGCTGTTCTGTGTAATAAATATTATTTATTTTACATAACCAATTCCTCACCATAGGGCCTTTTAGGTCCTTCCACTGTCCGGGAATCAAACTTTTCACTGCATTTAGGAAACATGGAAGTAAGGTTCTCGTGTACTGTTTTATAGGCATTTTAGTCCCGGTAAACAGGCATTCCCACGGCTCTTCTGATATTTTAATTCCAGTAATTTCCTCTATTACTAAAATCACTTTGTTCCAGTATGTTTTAATTTTTGGGCATGTCCACCATAAGTGCCCGGTTCCGAACAACCCCTCCAGCAAAATTTAGAGGTTTCCCTTTGATAGTGGTGTGCTATGTCCGGGGTTATATACCAGCGTGCAAGGCATTTGTGATTATTTCTATCAAGCTACAGTTGGTTGATGTAGTATGTGTTAGCTTTAGTATTTTGCCCACGTCTATCTCAGTATCGCCTATTCCCAACTCCTCTTCCCATTTTTTAAAATATGATGGTGGCCCCAATATTTTTAAGTAGGGCTGTTACTGATCAAAGTTTTTGTGTTCGATTAATCGTTTTTTATTTTAATCGATTAATCGACTAATTTCGATTAATTATAACGCACATACAGATCCAACTACTTTTAGCTGATCTCCATGCAGGCTGATTCCCAGTGCAGCTACCAACCACTGGAAAAATGGATAGCAGGATACAAAAAACACACAAAGGCAGCGCTCATTGGGAATAGCATTAAAACTTTTATAGTCTTCAAGTATGTAACAAAATAAATATTGCACTGGAGATAAAATCGATGTAGCTACATAAACTGTAAAAATGGTGCGAGTAATACCAAACGGCAGCAAAAGCAGTCATAAAAACATGTAGCTAAGTTTGATACTGGTATACAAATGTGTACAACAATACCACTGCTAAATCCAGATGAGGAGGGGTTAACATCAGTCCGTCGGCATGTAGCTGTCCAATGAAGGGAACTATCACAACTCCCAGTGGATGGTTGTAGAATCCCAAGTTGATAGAGGGAAGTGTAACAACCCTTGCGTGTGGCAGATAGTAAGGTCCCGCCGGCATGCAGATATGAAGGCACAGCAAAGACGTCCTTCAGATGGAGACAGCAAGCCCCGCTAGTGTCCGTGACGTTACCGGATCTCCGACGGAACTCCCTGAAGGCCCAGAAGCTGGCGGAGAGGTGAGTACCAATCAAAAGAATTTTAATCGATCAAAAAGATTTTGATCGATCAAAAAAATTAAAGATTAATCGATTAATTAAAAGTTAATTTGCACAGCCCTATTTTTAAGCCAGTCAGAATTTTATAAATCGGGGAGATCCATCCCTTGCCGTTTGGCGCTGAGCACAAGCGCTCTAGTGGGAGCAGATTACCCTCCGGCCTAATCGGAAAGAGGAGGGATTCAACAAAGTGTTTCAGCTGTGCGTACCGCCACCTATTTAAATCAAGTAATACTTTTTTTTTTTTATTCCTCATAAGTGCATATTTTACCTTCTTTTAAAATGTCCTTTAATTGTGTATCTTTGTTTTTAATCCAGTTACCAAACAAACTTGCTTTCCCGGGTGCAAAATAATTTGTGTCGTTTAGTGGGATTAATGGGGAATTATATCACCATTTTTCCTTTATTGGTTATAAAAGTACTCTTTTCTGTAAATAATTTAGATTTAAGTATACAATAAAAATGACTATTTGTGTGTCCGTTATTAAATGATGTAGCACCAAATAGAAGGAAACATTTGCCAACATAAGCATGGCAGCCCATCCAAAACCTAATGGAAAATAGGCAGAATACAAGTACATTGTAACAATGACAAGGGTTTGGATAATATTTGCAGGAATAGTTCATGGAGAGAGTCCATCTCTCTTGATGATATTAGCAGTATTAGCATTTCCAATACTTTCAGTGTTTGGATCCATGTAAAAACATCTCTCTGTATCCAGATGTTTGACACATTCTATCCAGGGAACTTATGATTAGCTCCCAGTGGAGTGGTCAAGTGATGTTTACAGCTGGATCAA
The DNA here is from genome assembly GCA_029574335.1 of Rana kukunoris. Lineage (NCBI taxonomy): Eukaryota > Metazoa > Chordata > Amphibia > Anura > Ranidae > Rana > Rana kukunoris. The sequence goes on along the minus strand of CM056049.1, from coordinate 66,486,642 downwards.
GGACTCTGCCTGGGTGAATGAAACGCATTAAGCCCACGCCAAGCTGTCAGTCAGGCACTCATTGCCATTGCTTTGGGCTCTAAATCATTAGTATTATTTCTGGCTACGGTTTTAATAGTATTAACACATCGACCAAGAAATCAGTAGAATAAGTGAGAGGATATAATAAAGCAGATGATAAGACTGTACAGCTCACAACAATTGTATACAGCCAGTGACTAAAAATTCCATGGGGCTGCCAAAAAAGACTATTGGTGTCATTCTCAATCTGCAGTAATTTTTCTGTAATAACGTGATAGCTTCTTCTCCTATATAGATCTATATAACAGTATATTTGCAACCAAACAACCTCATAATATACCACAGCAAGACAGGATATGAAAAAGTTGTCATTATGCAAGGGATTTAAAGCACCTACCTGTCATCATTCCAGTTGTATAGAAAAAAAAAGGGGGAAAAAAACATGCTGTCTAACAAACAATAGCAGCCAGCACAACAAAAGATCAATCTGTGTGTGAATAAACAAAGTGGTAAAATGCAGCGCTAAATATGATAAACGTGAACACCTGCTACTCAAACATGTATTGATAGCAAAGAGTCACTGTGGTGCATACAACAAATATACAATATAAATCAAATATTGTCATTTAATAAAATATATAGTGAATAGAGACACATTTACATATGATGAAAAGTGCTAGTGAATAGTTTTTATATAGTCTATAAAGTGGTTTTTAGTGGATGAAGTGACTCTCCAAGGTGAGTAATAATAAAATAGGGGTCTGTAGGTATTCCAGTGAAGTGAAATGATGAGCGCAACTAAACTAAACTAAACAATCAATCCAAAATAAACAAGTGAGCATCGCTATATATAAATAGGTGGTAATTCAAATGAATTCCAAAAATCAAACAAGTGAAATGTTCCAAAAGGTGCAATCCAGTGAAACACCAAGTGTGGATCAATCAATGACACGGCTTCTGTCCATGTGAACAATGAGACCATCCAGATGAGACTTCACAGATGAACGTGCTCACAGAGCGCTTACCTTCCAGAAGGAAGAAAAGGGGCATCAACACAGTCACCGATGGTCCTGTAGATAACCGTCTCTGGTGTAAGTCTTTTGCCAAAACTTGCGGCAATCAGGGTCCGCTCACCGTGGGATTGGAGCATGGAGGGATGTTTTGAAGAAAAATGAAGCTCACATAGTGAAGTATGTAAAACTGAGATCAGTTTAATAAAATTAAAATTAAAACACACTTACAAAAGAAAAACGAATAAAACGCCAAAACAACGGCACTTCCGGTCGGACGGTCAGGGTGTCACGTCACTTCCGGTCAACCTTATGCGTTGCGTCACGTCACGTGACTTCATCAGAGGTTTTCCACCACTGATAAAAAAGAGAGGCTTACCAGATATGTTTAACCCAACTAGGCATACGCCCAATGAGTCAACAGAGCTTGTGGTGTAGCACACCCAGGGGAGGAAAGTATATCTATCAGCATATATAGCTTCCAATGTAAACATATGAGGCGGAAGAATGTCACAATATTGTTGCCAGTAGGGTTCAACCAAGGATGCAGTGACACAAACTCAAAGGCAAATCATCCAAAATAATAAAATCGGTAGAAGGAGAGAAAATAGACCACATAGTGTCATACCATTTCAATAGGAAATATTTATTGTATAAGTAAAAAATGGATACTCACATTTGAGTAGATATTAAAAGCATGTAGATAAAATCAAATGACACAGTGACATCAGCAGAGCCCGTTGTGACGTTTCACCCTAAAAAGGCATCCTCTGAGGTGCTGGTCCACTGCATATTTATAATAAAAGAGGGTCAACCCTAATGAGAGTCATCATTTCAGTTGTAGGTGGCCTACTGGCAGTTTAGTTAGCTTTGCTGCCCAGGTAGGAGGAAGGGATTAATGTTTTATCACCTTCCCTGTGTGCTTTTGAGAGCTTCTTGCTGGGCTCCAGCTTCTCTCCCATGATATATAAAATAAAAAAGGTCCAGATCCCAGGAGGAGAGCTGGGACCTAATGAGAAGACGGGACACCTGCAAGAGTTCTCTAGGACCTGTGGTCCAGCACTGACTCACAGGGACATCGCAAGGACATGGACTTCTCCGTAGTAGAGGAGAAAAAGAAAAAAGGGGGGGGCGCACCAGCCTAGTGCATTATTCTTCGGATACATTTTAATAAAAATAGATAAAAAGAAAACTACTCACAAACATAGGTGATTGGCTCACAATGTAAATAGTCTCCAAAGTAGCAGCAATGAGTCTAAAACAAATGTACTCCAGGTGGTCACAGAGGAGGCCCACTGACGTTTCCAAGGATTACCTTCTTCCTAAGAGTCCAGCAGTGTTGCCCCCTTTAGCTGTCCATATATATATACCCATATGCACCGTAAATCAGACAGACAAGAACCTCCCAGAGGGGACTGGGGAACCCTGCCACCTCTGTGGGCAGCCTATAAACAAAGGGTGATGCCCACAGAAAGGTAATAGCGTGACCCTTACTGAAAACAAAAAACAAAATTATACAACTATTTCCTGATTAATAAATTAGTTGTAGATGTGAATAAAAAGCACCTCTGGCGAACAAGGATACAAAGATTGATCAGAGTATGCTGGTAGACAGGAAAACATTAACAAGCAGGCACTACAATATGAATGCTCAAAGGGCTAATGTGCATACAAAACCAGACCTCATCTTATCAATTTGTGGAGGGGGGGGTGGAATACCCCCAAAGACCTCCCACTAGAGGACTCACAGGCGATGCCATGATGGCACATGATGCAACCAGTAAGTAGCCAGTCTTACCGATTTGAAGACTGTTAGATCCATGGCACCAAATGGGCGATCTTCCCCCATAACACTGCTCCATAGTAGCCTCTTCAAGAATGGACTATTACCAATATTACGTCACCTGTTCAGATAACATGGGACAGACTCAGTTAGGTATAGTTAGGTTGAGAACGTTAAGACATGTCATACATGTTCTACTGAACTTTCAGTAAAGTTGTTTCAACAGCATTATGCCTGCTCTAATGTTTTTCAAATGGGTGCATGTCGGGTCTTGACGTATTCCTAGAGAACCTGTTTTCATAAAAGCAATACAGAGTCTGCAATGGTTTAATTGCAAGGCATGAAAGAGGAGGTAGATGTCATGGGTAATGGCAAGGAAGAACAGCTACTGCAACCAGTCATTTGGCATGGTACCTGATTAGCTGTCGATCTCCTCTGGTCACCAGGAGCAGACTAGCATTATGAATTTTTAAGGCCTGGTCACTAGGTATGGGAAGAAAACGAGCATGCCTGGGGCCAGCTATGTGGACCCTCAATTCTGATACTGGGAGTGCGGTAACAGAGGTAAAGTAGACTGGTGTGGGTGGACAATGGCTGTGTATGTCCTTCCAAATGCCTCACATACATCAATACGTGTGTACTGTTATGGGACATTTGACCACAGCCTCTGCCTGGTTGTGGGCATTGATGAGCATGTCTTCGAACAAGGTTTCACCCCACGTGCATTGGCGCAGCTAGGCCTTACCCACACACTCCTACTTCCCTATTCTCTAAGAATCAAAATATCAAAAATCAAAAAATAAACAAATAAACACTAATTTAAAATAGGGGTCAAAATCAAGTTTTACATTTTTTTTTTTTTTTTTTACATTTTACCTTTTATGGGGAACACATCCCCACACTTTCTGGATTCCCACCTTGGTGAGAACGACATATGTAGCTGCCTGCAGTCTCTAATATAATAGGAAAGCATGGTCCATAAAGACATGGATGAGCAAGTTTGGGGTGGAGGAAGTGATCTCAACCCAGATAGAACACCTTTGGGAAGAATTAGAGTGGAGACTGCGAGCCAGGTCGTCTCGTCCACATAAGTGCCTGACCTCAAAAATGCTCTTCTGTAAGAATGGTCAAACATTCCCATAGACACACTCCTAAACATTGTGGACAGCCTTCCCAGAAGAGTTGCAGCTGTTAATGCTGCAAAGGGTGGGCCAACCCAAGGACTAAGACTGGGATGCCATTAAAGTACATGTGCATGTAAAGGCAGGTGTCCCAATACTTTTGGCAATATAGGCCCGGATTCACATACATCAGCGCATATTTATGCCGCCGTAGCGTATCTTCTTTACGCTACGCTGGCGTCACGCAGAGAGGGAAGCATGGAATTCACAAAGCAAATGCTCTCAACGTTGCGCCAGCGTAGCGTATAGTCGTAGGCGTAAGTCAAAGTAGGTGGAAGTGGGCTGGAAGTGGTAATGATACATTTAAATGAAGCGTGACCCCATGCAAATGATGGGCTGAGCTTCAGACAAGTACTTAAAATGAACTGCGCATGCGTCGTACCTTGGACGCTTCCCAGTGCGCATGCTCACAACCACGTCGAAACAACTGGCTAAGATACGTCGAATCACTACCTACGACGTGAACATAACCTACGCCCAGCCCTATTCACGTACAACGTAAACTACATAAAATTAGACGGCGTTCGTTCCCTGGTCCATACCTTTGCATGAGTTGCGCCTGCAATATGGGGAATAACTTTACAACGGACGTAAACCTTACGCAAATCGCTTAAAACCTGCACCGGGCGCAAGTACGTTCGTGAATCAGCGTATCTCCCTCATTTGCATATTTGCATTGAAAATCAATGGGAGTGCCAAATGTGTCCAGCGTAAATATGCGCCCACTCTACGCCGGCGTAGGCAAGTTACGTCGGTTGGATGAAGCCTATTTTTAGGAGTATCTCAGTTTCAGAGTCCGGCGCACAGATACGATGGCGCATATTTGCACTTACGTGGCGTATCTGGAGATACCTCGGCTTTGTGCTTTGTGCACGGTTTTCATCTGTTCTTAAAAAAAAATCTCAGCATGCAGCAAACTGTAAACACAGCAGACAACTTAAGGAGGAGCTCCAGACTGTGCCATCAATTGCTGCCAGTGTGCCATCAATTGCTGGCAGTGTGCCATCAATTGTGCCATCAATTGCTGCCAGTGTGCCATCAATTGCTGCCAGTGTGCCGCCAGTGTGCCATCAATTGCTGCCAGTGTGCCGCCAGTGTGCCATCAATTGCTGCCAGTGTGCCATCATTTGCACCATCAATTGCTGCCAGTGTGCCATCAATTGCTGCCAGTGTGCCATCAATTGCTGCCAGTGTGCCATCAATTGTGCCATCAATTGCTGCCAGTGTGCCATCAATTGTGCCATCAATTGCTGCCAATGTGCCATCAATTGCTGCCAGTGTGCCATCAATTGCTGCCAGTGTGCCGCCAGTGTGCCATCAATTGCTGCCAGTGTGCCATCAATTGCTGCCAGTGTGCCATCAATTGTGCCATCAATTGCTGCCAATGTGCCATCAATTGCTGCCAGTGTGCCATCAATTTCTGCCAGTGTGCCGCCAGTGTGCCATCAATTGCTGCCAGTGTGCCATCAATTGCTGCCAGTGTGCCATCAATTGTGCCATCAATTGCTGCCAGTGTGCCATCAATTGCTGCCAGTGTGCCGCCAGTGTGCCATCAATTGCTGCCAGTGTGCCGCCAGTGTGCCATCAATTGCTGCCAGTGTGCCATCATTTGCACCATCAATTGCTGCCAGTGTGCCATCAATTGCTGCCATACTAGAGAGGATCAGAGACTGCAGACAATGATACTAGAGAGGATCAGAGACTGCGGACATTGTCCCCATAAAGTCCTACCAAACGACAATGTATGCCGTGTCATAAATTATGGTTTATGTGTGTCTTATTGTCTTAGTGATTGATTCACATCAAAACTTCATTGATGCCTTTTTTTGTATGATTTTTAGTTTTTCTCATTACTGCCCCACACGTGCAATGCATGGCTGCATGTGTGTGACAGTGATGAGCAAAAGCAAAAATCAAACAAAAAAACAAAAAAAGGGTATCAATTTCAAATCAATGAAGTTGCGACGTTAATCAATCACTAAGACATACATAAACCAGTTTGCCATCAATTGCTGACATCAATTGCTGCCAGTGTGCCATCAATTGCTGCTAGTGTGCCATCAATTGCTGCCAGTGTGCCATCAATTGTGCCATCAATTGCTGCCAGTGTGCCATCAATTGCTGCTAGTGTGCCATCAATTGCTGCCAGTGTGCCATCAATTGTGCCATCAATTGCTGCCAGTGTGCCATCAATTGCTGCTAGTGTGCCATCAATTGCTGCCAGTGTGCCATCAATGTGCCATCAATTGCTGCCAGTGTGCCATCAATTGCTACCAGTGTGCCGCCAGTGTGCCATCAATTGCTGCCAGTGTGCTGCCAGTGTGCCATCAATTGCAGATTTTATGCCTTGCGGTGCAGCTCAGGTGCGAATTCAGTCCCATTATCTTCTATGGGTATGCAGCTGATTCGCAGATGTGTTCAGTTCTCTTCAGGAATTTCTCTCATTCAGCTCAATACATTTCTCCCCCACTCTCCTCTCACCCGAAACTTCTCCCAGGTCTCCAAATTCGCAGCAAAAACTGAGCTAATCTGCTGAACACTTCCCTTATCTATCTGCAGAGATAAAAGAGCTGAAATACGCACTGCACAAGTGTGAACCCAGCCTCAGTGTTCTGCTGCCTGCAGTCCTCGGCCGTCTCGGGGCTTCTACAGCAGCCTGTGCAGTGTGCACAGTGTAAGGTGAGCCAAGGAGGAAGGCTCTGGGGAGTCGGGACCGGGGCATCACTTCAGGAATTGGGGACACTCGCTCCACGTGGTGACGGGCGGCTGGGAATGCCGTCAGCGGGGGGCGGGAAAGGAGGCATGGCTAACACTCCCATGGCTTCTTCGGCTGAATCAGCGGGGGGGGCGGGAAACGAGGTGCTGCTAACAGCCACAGCTTCTTCGGCAGCACCAGCGGGGGGCGGGAAAGAGGTGTGGCTAACGCCCACAGCTTTTTTTTTTTCGGCTGAAAAATCAGACTCGAGGGGGGGGGGGAAGCGGCGCGCAAGTGACGTCATCAAAAATCGATTAATGTAAGTCGTAGCATCGGAATCGCATCGTGAGTGGTCGAGTCACGATTCACCGATGCTACGATTAATTTCAACACCCCTAGTGTATATACCTATACAGTGGCTGGGCACACCCACACACCCGAAAGTTCACTGCCATTTTTCATGAGATATGCCAGGTACATTTTTCAGGGTGCTGCTGAGACACACATTTCTAGATGTTTCTAATACTATAACAGATCTTTGCTTTTTGAGTTCAGTTCCACTTTAAAATCATTTTGTTTTTGAGAAATTCTGAGTTATAAGTTGTTGACCCGAAAAATACTCAGCTGAATTTTTCATGCCCAACCTCGTAAATAAATTTAATTATATGCTGAACATTAGTAATAAAAACAAAATTTAATTTTATTATAAAATGAGCACAGGCAGCAAGTAAACACACTTATAGTCAATCATTTTGATTATTTTGAAAGTGCTAGATTATAGGATTCTCTGCATGCTCAATGCTGAACCTTTTATTGGGACTTCAAATTACTGCATTTTGTGAATAACAAGATGCTGCTGTTTGAAATAAAACATTCTGATTTTGCTTTTACTTGAAACTAGAAATTACAAAACAAGGACTTTAAAATATATTCCACTGAAGATTTGGCGGGACTAATAACAATTTATTCTTCAGCTTGACAACCCTGCAGTCTAAAAAGTAGAAAAAAGGAATTAAAGTATACCGTGGGGAAAATAATTATTTGATCCCCTGCAGATTTAGTAATTTTGCCCACTTACAAAGAAATGAAGGGTTTATCATTTTTATCATAGTTGTATTTTCAATGACAGTGACAAAATATCAACCAAAAATCCAGAAAAAAAACACATAAAAAAATGCTATAAATTAAGTTGCAGTTCAGTCAGTAAAATAAGTATTTGATCCCCAAGCAAAGCATGACTTAGTACTTGGTGGAAAAACCCTCTTGGTAGAGATTGTGTTCCACTCTTCTTTACAGATCTTCTCTAAATCCTTAAAGTGGATGTAAACCCCAAAATGTTTTTATTTATTTTTGATGTCACAATGTAGAGTATAAGATTTCCTATCATCTGTGCCCAGTCTTGCCACACAGAGTTAATCCAGCTCTGAGTAATCCTCTTTTAAAGTTCAGTGCAAATTAACAGAATTCCAGATAAAAACCTGCCAAATTATAAAGTCCGTTTCTCTGTTATTGCTTTCAGTTAGGCCCCTTTCACATGAGCGGACCGTTCGTCTGCTTATTACAAGTCCGTTTACGGACTTGTAATGGGCCCCTATGGGATCGCGTCCGTTAGCGGATGAAGCATCCGCTAACGTCCGCAACGATCCGCGTCCGTTAAGGTCCGGTTGTTCGGACGGAAGAAAACCCTATTTTTCTTCCGTCCAGCGGATCGGATCAGATGAAAACGGACAGACGGTCCGTTTTCATCCGATTCCCCATAGGGTATGGCGGAGGAGAGACAGGGCGGTCCCTGCACTGTGTGTGGGGACCGCCCTGTCCGCCGACAGCTCAGCGGGACCCCCCGCTGAGCCGACGGACACACACGGAGCGGACTGAAAAACGGACCGCTCCGTGTGAAAGAGGTCTAACAGGTTATTTACATATACTTGCCTCCAGTGTGCAGTTCGCTTTGCACAGAGTGGCCCCGATCCATGTCTTCTGGGGTCCCTCGGTGGCTGTCTCTGGTCCTCCCTGCAAGAACTCATCACATTCATGCAAGAGAGCTTGTATGGTGATGAGTCCTTGCAGGCACGCTCCCGTGATACAGCGAGCGGTCATAGCCACTCACTGTATCACTCGGCCCCACCCCTCGGCATGCCACGTCACTGTCTGTGTGTTTCTTGGCATTTATATTGCTGTTTGTTCACTAAGGTTCTCTAAAAAACCTATGAGGGCTTCACAGAACAGCTGTATTTATACTGAAATTAAATTACACACAGGTGGACTCTATTTACTAATTAAGTGACTTCTAAAGGCAATAGATTCCACTAGATTTTAGTTAGGGGTATCAGAGTAAAGGGGGCTGAATACAAATGCATGCCACGCTTTTCACATATTTATTTGTAAAAAATGTTTGCCAAATTCCTTGTCAGGAATAGTTAATTACTAGGGATCCATTAACTTCTCCTTAAGTTTGGCCTGGTTGTACTTTCCTCTTCTACCACCAGGTGGTCGGTCACTTGGAGGTATTAGATTGAAAAGGACAACTCGAGGTCAGGTTATGGGTATATGGGGTATCTCAGCCAATGGGCAGGGATTTTGTTGAATCCCTTGGCCTGCTGGGAGAGCCTATATATTTGAGGCTTTGCCAGTACAGCTGTCCTCCTGTCAGACCCCTCCTTTGCACTTCAAAGTATTCAGGTCGCCAAAAACTGCAATTCTGAATACTTTATTTTTTAAACGGCGCCATTGGTAGCTGAGTAAACCTGAAGTGACATTGCTTCTGTATTTACAATAAGGAGGCCAGATTAGAGCCATTTCCGGCTTTCTTCTAGTCTCACTCTAACCAGTGGAAGTGCCGAATCATGGGACGGGAGCATGGGCGTCCGCTTAAATTTTTTCAGAGGGGGGCGCTTTGGCAGCTAGTGGGGGTTAAAAGCCCCCCCATGTTAAAATGTAAAAACAACCCACTGTGCCCCCTGCATATTTCAATATCTCTTTGTCACTACTGTGTACCCCTCTCCACAACTGCACCTCAAAACCCCTTTACATTACACAGCACCCTGCATCACTGGCCCCCTTTACTTTACACAGCACCCTGCATCACTGGACCCCTTTACATTACACAGCACTCTGCACCACTGAACCCCTTTACATTACACAGCACCCTAGATCACTGGACCTCTTTACATTACACAGCACCCTGCATCACTGGCCCCCTTTACATTACACAGCACCCTGCATCACTGGCCCCCTTTACATTACACAGCACCCTGCATCACTGGCCCCCTTTACATTACACAGCACCCTGCATCACTGGCCCCCTTTACATTACACAGCACCCTGCATCATTGGACCCCTTTACATTACACAGCACCCTGCACCACTGAACCCCTTTACATTACACAGCACCCTGCATCACTGGACCCCTTTACATTTCACAGCACCCCTTTTCCTTGACTGAAACACTACACTATATTGACAGTATATTTATTTCAGGTCTAAAAGAGGAACCTTTTGGAATGAGGGACAAATGGATTTGATTCCAGAAGAGGGACAGGCACTCTAAATTTGGGACAACTAGAGGGTAGCTCTACAGTCACCGCTTAAATCGGAACTAGGGCCAGTTTGGCCCTGCTCCTGGCTCTCCCTGGCGATTCCAGGGGGGGGCAAACGACATCCCTTCCCTATAGAGCGAACACCCATGGACGGGAGTCCTGGAAAGAGTGGCGGGAGGGGGATGTCCCCTCTCGGTCCTCCGGGATAACAGCCAAGCGATGCATCATCATGCATCATCCCGGTACCTGCTCTAAAAAAAAACGGTACCAGGATGATGCATGCAGCTGCAGGTATCACTCAGGTATAACCCCTGAAAGCCGAGGCCGCCAATGTGCGTACGGTCGACCGACAGGAAGGAGTTAAAATTCTGTACAGCATTTTTTTACTAATGTGGGCAAACTTTACAGATATATGTATTTTTTTCTAAAAGGTGAACTAACCCTTTAATCACTTAAGCCCCGGACCATTTCGCTGGCCACTTTTTGCGGTTCGGCACTGCGCCGCTTTAACTGACAATTGCGCGGTCGTGCGACGTGGCTCCCAAACAAAATTGATGTCCATTTTTTCCCACAAATAGAGCTTTCTTTTGGTGGTATTTGATAACATCTGCGCTTTTTTTGCACTATAAACAAAAATAGAGCGACAATATTAAAGAGGTGTTCCAGCCCAAAAATGTGTTTATTAAAAGTCAGCAGCTACAAAACGTGTAGTTGCTGGCTTTTAATAAACACTGACTTACCTGCTCCTGCGTTCCAGCGACGCGCCGACCGGGGCTCCGCTCCTCTCCCCCCCTCCCCGGCCGGCGTCTCCATCCCGACTGTGGGCACCCAGCCGTGACAGCCTTCGGCTTCACGGCCGGGCACCCACTGCGCATGCGCGAGCCGCACTGCGCATGCGTGCGCGGCGCGGCTCGCCGCTGATTGGAGAGGCGATTGCCTAGGACCTGTCAGTGTCCTAGGCCATTGCCTCCAGGAAGGGGCTGAAAAAAGGCGATTACGCCTCTCGCCTATTCAGCCCCTCGGCGGAAGCAGGAAGTGGGACAGGAAGTCCCACTCCTACTGAAGCCCCCACTCCCCCCCCAAAAAAATTACATGCCAAATGTGGCATGTAAGGGGGTGTGGAGTGGGATAAGAGGAAGTTCCAAATTTGGGTGGAACTCCTCTTTAAATATTATACTTTTTGCTATAATAAATATCCCCCAAAAAAAAATATGTAAAAAAAATATGTTTTTCCTCAGTTTAGGACGATACGTATTCTCCTACATATTTTGGTAAAAAAAAAAAACACAATAAGCATTTATTGATTGGTTTGTGCAAAAATTATAGCGTCTGCAAAATGGGGGATAGTTTTATGGCATTTTAATTAATGTAGCGCCTGTGTACTTTATGGTACCGGTGTTAGTTAAATTTAGAAGTAGATCAGCGTGTAGTTAGACTCTGATCCAGATTTAAGTGCAAAACAGGGTGGGGTAGATTCACATAGATCAGCGGATCTTTTGATCCGTGTGATCTATCTTTTTTATGATCCGCCTGCGCCAGTTTTTGAGGCAAGTGCTGTATTCAGAAAGCACTTGCCTCGTAAGTTGCCCTGGCGGATCGTAAATCCCCCGGCGGAATGCAAATTCCGCGGCTAGGGGGAGTTTCCTATTTAAATCACGCGCGTCCCCGCGCCGATCGTACTGCGCATGCGCCGCCGGCTAAATTTCCCAGCGTGCATTGCCTCAAATGACGTCGCAAGGACGTCATTGTTTTCGACGTTAACGCTATTAACGTATGGCCGTATTCCCAAACGACTTACGTTAACGACGTAAAAAAATCAAAACTCGACGCGGGAACGACGGCCATACTTAACATAGGATCCGCCGCACTTACCCCGCATATAGCAGGGGTAACTATCCGCCGGAAAAAGCCGAACGCAAACGACATAAAAAAAAAAAGCGACGGCCGGGCGCTCGTTTCTGAATCGGCGGTTCTCCTCATTTGCATATTCGTCGCGTAGAATAACAGAAGCGCCACCTAGCGGACGGCGGGAGATTGCAGCCTAAGATCCGACAGTGTAACTCACTTACACCAGTCGGCTCTAAGGTAGATCTATGCGGAACCTGATTCGAGGAATCAGCCGCATAGATCCGAGAGTCGGATCTCACAGATACGACGGTGTATCAGTAGATACACCGTCGTATCTCTATGTGAATCTACCCCTGTCTCTGTCTCAGCTAGGCTGTGCTGTGGGCTTATTCTGCTGTACTGGGGTGTTCTTCCAGCCCCGGTGCTGCAGGTGGAAGCAGTGGAGTCAAGGTTTGGGTGCTCTTTCCAGCAGCCAATCAGGAGGGTTTGACCTCGCTGTGCATGCTGGGGATGGGTATTTATGAGGCAGACGCTATTAGTTCTGAGTCTTCTTCGTCCAGTGTGGCACCCACCTTTAGAGAAAAATAAAGCATAGAGAGATATATGCTTTAAATATTAAAAATGGATTTAGTTTGCCGTGCTCAGATACAGTAAGGAGATCAAATTATTCATTCAGTCTGTTCAGAGCATAGCAGTAAATTGCCGTAGGAAAACAGAAGTAAAGCCCCATACAGGCCCTGCAGGTTTTCCTCTTCGGGTTTAATAAAAGCATGTAGTGCAAGGGCCTGCCTTATTGCATACAAATTGAGACTCTAATGCCGCGTTCACACAACCGTTTTTCGGGTTCTAAAAAATTACGTTTTTAAGGGTCTATAAAAAACTAAGTTTTTTTCAACCCGATCAAAAAAACGGCCTTTCTTACACACGATCGTGAAAAAAAATGCTCTTGCGAAGCGCGGTCATGTACAACACGTACGACGGCACTATAAAGGGGAAGTTCCATGCGGATGACGCCACCCTTTGGGCTGCTTTAGCTGATTTTGTGTTAGAAAAATAAGCTTTTGCGCTTTTCAGTCTGTTACAGCGTCATGAATGTGCTTACTCCATTACGAACGCTAGTTTTACCAGAACGATCTCCATCTCATAACTTGCTTCCGAGCATGCGCATTTTTTTTCACGTCGTTCAAGCCCACACACGACCATTTTTTACAACCTTAAAAACGTTAACGTTAAAAACGTTGTGAAAAAATAGAGGATGTTCGAAATTTTTAATGGCAATGACATTAAAAAAAAAACTTCATTTTTCACAACCCGAAAAATGGTCATGTGTACGCGGCATTAAGGTTTGACCTCATACTAGATGGTTTTGGTAAACCTGAAGAGAAAAACCTGCAGGAAAACTGATAGGGCTAGATTCACGTAGGAGCGCGTATCTTTGTGCGGGCGTAACGTATCCTATTTACGTTACGCTTCCGCAACTTTTACAGGCAAGTGCTGTATTCACAAAGCACTTGCTCCATAAGTTACGTCGGCGTAGCGTGAATGGGCCGGCGTATCCGCGCGCAATTCAAATTGGGAAGGTAGGGGGCGTGTTGTATTTAAACGAATGGTGACCCCACGTAAATGACGCGCCAAACGAACTGCGCATGCGCCGGCCGTGGACGTATTCCCAATGCGCATGCTCCAAATCACGTCGCAAATAGTCAATGAAAACGACGTGAATGTAACTTACGCCCAGCCCCATTCTGAATCGGCTTACGCAAAAGACATAAAATTTATAAATTTCAACGTGGTCCCGACATCCATACTTAACATTGGCTGCGCCAACTTTTTGTTGGAATATTTTTACGCCTGAAATCGCCTTACGTAAACGGTGTATGAGTACTGCGACGGCCGGGCGTACGTTCATGAATCGGCGTATCTAGCTAATTTACATATTCAACGCGTAAATCGACGGAAGCGCCACCTAGCGGCCAGCGTAAATATGCAACTAAGATACAACAGCGTAAGAGACTTGCGCCGCTCGTACCTTAGCTCAATCCCGGCGTATCTTGTTTTTTTAATACAGAAAAAAGATACGCTGGCGCATCTAAGAAGTTACATGGTGTATCTCGAGATACGCCGCGTAACTTCTTACTGAATCTGGCCCATAGTATGTATTGGGCATCAGAAGTCTTTAGCACACTAACTGATAACTGCAGTTAGTAATATGGAATATTCCATATTTACCTTATAGGATAATTTTGTAACCCTTTAATTTTTAATGCAATAAAAAAATAAAAAAAATATAATAAAAAATAAAGTATACACAAAAACATGTGACTTCTCATTAACAGAGGGTGCTTTATTTGAACTCCAGGCGGTGCCCTTTGTGCTGCATGTAGATCTTTATCAAAGTTTGGGAACTAACAAGTTTTAAAGCTTTTTAGATCTGGTAAAAACTCAGGCCCAGATTCACGAGCGGCCTTCGCAATCGCTTACGTCATTTTTTTGCTACGTACTGTTAGACCAGCTATTTGCTGGTCTAAAGGTGCGTAGCCCATGTTAAGTATGGCCGTCGTTCCCGCGTCGAATTTAATTTTTTTTTTTTTTTTTTCGTAACTCGTTCGGGAATAGGAATGTCCGTAAACGACGCTACTCAAAAAAAAAATGACGTAACGACGTGATTTCGCACAATGCACGGCGGGAAATTTGGGAACGGAGCATGCGCAGTTCGATCGCCGCGGGAACGCGCCTAATTTAAATCCTTCACGCCCCCTACTCGCGTAGATGGATTGCGCCGGGAGAAATACACTACGCGTCATAGTTTACAGGACAAAATCTACCGGGGTTCCACGTAGAGCCAGGTAAAAAACGGCGGCGTAGAGTATTTCTGATACTCTACGCTAATCTAATTCTATGTGAATCAACCCCTCAGATTGCATCTGTATAAAACTGAAATATCCATCTCACCCAGAAAATCAATTTCAAGTGTTAAAATTTTTCTGAGAATTTTGTTCTTCAAAAAAATTCCCTTCAATGCTTCCCCAATAAGCTCTCCACTACTCCAAACACCCTTCCTACATCCTTTATGTTTATGTGTGATCGCCGGTTTTATTGGTTTACATGATTTCATTATACTCCCTACCTTCAGCCCAGCTTGTAAATGTTTCAGCTGAATAAAAGAATACAAAGTTCTATGTAGAATACATAAATAGGTATTACTCACATTCTAATTCTTATTTTTCAAGGGATTTGTGACTCTTGGGAAGTAAATGTGAATTTTGTGATGTCAAATGATTCCTTTAGCATTTAATGTTTGAAAAAGTTTTTAGTTATGGAGAAATGTTATCAAAATATCTACAGTATCTCATACATTTTAAATATTTTATTCTATGTTTTCATGTGACAACACTAAAGAAATGACACTTTGCTACAATGTAAAGTAGTGAGTGTACAGCTTAAAAAATAAAATAAAAATAACTCAACACACAGCCATTAATGTCTAAACCACTGGCAACAAAAGTGAGTACACCCAGGGGTGGACTGACCATTGAGTCACTCAGGCACTGCCCGAGGGCCCCATGCCACTAGGTGACCCCATCAGGGTTGCCAGGCTCAGTAAAACCAGGGACAGTATGTAAAAATCTGTGTTTTTTTTACATCTGTCCCTGATATGTCCGAAACCAACATGCTTTTGATGTGAAAATCCTGAGATTTTAGCTGCCCCGCCTCCTGGCGTGGTGGCCATCAGTAAGCCCGGGGACCCCATAATCTTCTATTGCCCGGGGGCCCCATGAGTTTTCAGTCCGCCCCTGACTACACTCCTAAGTGAAAATGTCCAAATCGGCCCAGTGTTAATATTTTGTGTAGCCATGTCATGGTCTTACCTCCTTTGCAGCCTTCTTATCACCAGTGTTGTAAGTAACGGAGTTACAATAAACACAGTTACCTAACGCAGCCCCTTTTGAGGGTAATGAGTAATCTACCTGATTACTCTTCCCCTCACGGTAACGCAGTTTCCATTACTTGCGCGGCATTACCGCAATTACATCTACCGCCACTAGATGGCAGCAGAGTAATTGCTTCTGCCAGCGCTGTGAACATAAATGTGGGTGGAACTCCGCTTTAGAATCATGTGACAGCTGTGATGGCCTGTCACAGCGGTCTGAAAACTCCCAATCGCAAGGAGCCCTGGATACAATGAGCCCCACCCGCCTCACACTGACCTATCACCGGTGAACAACTCACATTCATCACACACACTATGTGTGCAACCTGATCAATGATCCGGGGAACACATGGCCGGAACAAAATGTTCCACAGAACAAACGTTCCCTATACAACACAGTGTACACAGCGACATCTAGTGGTCAACATGGTAAGTGCAGGACACCTATACAGACCAATGATCAGCAGGTTATTTTTGGTCAGTGATTTCATCTCTTCATCAGACAACAAAGATAAATCTGACATCCCCATTCCAGATCCCTTGCATCTAATAAAGCTTATATAAGATAAAAAAAATAATAAACAATAAACTATAGAAAATTCTAATAAAGCCTAATATAAGATTTTAAATTACAGACTCTGTAAACGTCAAGGGAATGTATATTATAAACATACATTTTAATCCAGCTTATAATTTGGATGTAATATGTAGCAGATGGATAAGGGTTTTAAGTCCTTTTACTGTAGCTGCACATACATGGTGGGACGGATGCACCTAGGCTGGGATATACACGAGATCACCATTTGTTTCCGGTTTTCTTCTCTCAAGGATCATCTGCTTCTCAACAAAGCATTGTAGAATATTAAAAAAAAAGTAAGTTACTTTGCTGAGTAACTAATTACTTTTTCAATGTAGTAACTGAGTCACTAACGCAATTACTTTTTCGGAGAAGTAATTTGTAACTGTAACTAATTACTTTTTTAAAGTAAGATGAGCAACACTGCTTATCACTGACTTGTGCTGGTGGCCATATTGCTTCCTGGGCTTCTTGTAACTTCCCACATCCTGCGGCTCCTCCTTCCCATTGGAAGGAGCTGGATTCTCAGCACATATATACCACGGCTGCTGCAGCATTCCCTTGCTTGGTTCTTGTCTTATACCGTCCTGAGATTGTGCTGCTGTTTTGGTCACCGACCCGGCTCCTACAGACGTTCCTTTTGGTTCCTAATCCCTGGCTTCGTCTCACCACCCTTTGGCTACTGACTCCGGCTTGGCTGACTTCCATCCCTGGCTATCGACCCTGGCTCTGGAGGAAGACCCTTCTGGCTTTTGATCATCTGTTTGGACTTTTACCTTGCTGTTTGGTTTTTAATAAAGACCTCCTTCTTTCATTTATATCTGTGTACGTCTGATTCATGCTTCCTGACAGGCCAGCACTATTTTCCAGCACTGCCTTAACCCTCTTGGGAGTTCACCAGAGCTTCACAGGTTGCCACTGGAGTCCTCTTCCCCTCCTCCATGACCACATCACGGAGCTAGTGGATGTTAGAGACCTTGCGCTCCTCCACCTTCCATTGGCCCGGTGAAGGTCCAGACCTCAATCCATTTGAGAATCTGTGGCAAGACTTGAAAATTGCTGTGTATAGACACATCCAATCTGACAGAGCTTGAGCTATTTTTCAAACAAGAATGGGCAAATACGTCACTCTCTAGAAAAATCACCCCCAAAAAAACTTGCAGCTGTAATTGCAGTGAAAGGCGGTTCTACAAAGTATTGACTCAGGGGCGCTGAATACAAATGCATGCCACAGTTTTAAGATATTTAATTTAAAAAAATGTTGAAATCCATTTATAATTTTCCTTCCACTTTCTGTTGGTCTATCACATAAAATCCCAATAAAATACATTAACGTTTTTGGTTGTAACATGACAAAATATGGAAAATGTCAAGGGGTGTGAATACTTTTTCAAGACACTTTATATGTCTTTTGTTTTTATTTGGCCAATAGCCATAGTTACACTCTGATGCAGCGTACACACGATTATTTTTCGGCATGAAAAAAAAACTATGGCCCAGATTCAGAGAGAATTGGATTCTCGTAGCGTATCAGAAATACACTACGCCGCCGTTTTTTACCTGGCTCTACGTGGAATCCAGGTAGATTTTGTCCAGTAAACGACGGCCGCGTAGTGTATTTCTCCCGTCGCAATCCATCTAGACGAGTAGGGGGCGTGAAGCATTTAAAATAGGCGCGTTCCCGCGGCGATCGAACTGCGCATGCTACGTTCGCAAATTTCCCGCCGTGCATTGCGCGAAATCACGTCGTTACGTCATTCGTTGTTTGAGTAGCGTCGTTTACGGACATTTCTATTCCCGAACGAGTTACGCAGAAAAAAAAATAATAATTTAAATTCGACGCGGGAACGACGGCCATACTTAACATGGGCTACGCACCGTTAGACCAGCAAAAAGCTGGTCTAACAGTACGTAAAAAAAAAACAGACGTAAGCGATTGCGAAGACCGCTCGTATCTTCGTGGATCGCCGTAAAAACACATTTGCATATCCCGACGCATGAAAACAACGCGAACTCCTCCCAGTGGCCGCAAAAATATCGCAGCGTAGATCCGAAGGCTTACGAAGACGTAAGCCTCTCGGATCGAAGCCCGAAGCCGCCGTATCATGGTTTGAGGATTCAAACTAGTGATACGGCGCGCGAAATTTGAAATTACTCCTGTCTAACACCAGTTAGACAGGCGTAATTGCTTTATGAATCTGGGCCAATGTTTTTTGGCATGTAGAAAAAACTATGTTTTTCCAACTTCATCATTAAAACGACGTTGCCTAAACACCATCGTTTTAAAAAAATGCTTTAGCAAAGTGCGGTGACGTACAACACGTACGACGGCACAATAAAGGGGAAGTTCCATTCGCCTTTGAGCTTCTTTAGCGGATTCCGTGTTAGTAAAAGACGATTCGCGCTTTTCTGTCTGTTACAGCGTGATGAATGTGCATACTTCATTACCAATGGTAGTTTTACCAGAACGAGTGCTCCCATCTCATAACTTGCTTCTGAGCATGCGCAGGTTTTTAACTTCATTTTAGCCCACACACGATCATTTTTTACAACCCGAAAAACGACATTGTTTAAAACGTCGTTAAAAAATGCAGCATGTTCGGAAAATTTTAAATGACATTTTAAATGAAATTTTTTTAAAACAACGTTTTTTTCATGCCAAAAAATGATCGTGTGTACGTAAAGACACATGCATGAAGATAAAATACCCCCCTTAGCCCCCGCTAGTACCTACCTGAGCCCCCTCTCAATCCAGCGATGTCCACGGGAGCCTTGACTCTCCAAGGAATCGCACACCTGATTGCTTTTCGGCAGAAGCGGGAGCTATTGGCTCTCACTGCTGTCAATCAAAGACAGTGAGCCAATCAGGAGATGGAGGAGACAAGTCATGGGCCCATGTGTAAATGCTCTGGAGCGCGCCTGCTTGGGTGCCCCCACAGCAAGCTGCTTGCTGTGGGGGCACCTGCCAGGAGGGAGGAGTGAAGACCTAGGCCGACATGGGACCTGAAAAGAGGGGGGACCTGGGCTGCTCTGTACAAAGCCACTACACAGAGCAGGTATAAGTATAACATGCTTGTTATTTTAAAGAAAAAAAAAGAACCAAGTCTTTTATTTGGCTTTAAGGCTTAGTTTTCAATTTTGGCTTCAGCATGCCTTTAACTTCTTCAGATCTGCGCTATAGCTGAATAACTGCTACAGCGCGGACCTACTTTGCCAGGAGGGCATCAATAGACGCCCTCCCATGCTTGAGCGGCCTGCGCACCCTCTGCAGGGCATACGCGGCACACTCTGTGATCAGCGAGTCTATGAGACCACATATCGAAGTAAGGGGTTGATCCCGACCCCTTACTACGTGATCAGCTGTCAGGCAATGACAGCTGATCATGTGATGTCAATAGAGCCGGTAATTGGCTATTTTTTTTCCTTGCGCTGATAGCGTGAAGCCGATCACCGGCGGCTGTTAGAGGGACATCGGTCCAGATTAAAGAGGGGGGCTGCTGCTAGCTCATCTGTGCCCCCTGCCAGTGCACAACAGTGCTGCCTACCAGTGCCCACCAGCGCCACCTACTAGTGCCCACAGTGCCACCCATCAGTGCCCACAGTGCCACCTATCAGTGCCACCTATCAGTGTCACCAATCAGTGCCTCATCAACTGTGCTGCCCATCTGTGTCACCTACCAGTGCCCATCAGTACCACCTACCAGTGCTCATCGGTGCCATCTATCAGTGGTACCTATCAGTAACACGTATTAGTGCCCATTAGTGCCAACCATCAGTGCCATCTCATCAGTGGCCATCAGTGCTGCCTTATCTGTCTCCATCCGTGAGGCCTTATCTGTGCCTATCAGTGCCCATCAGTGCAGCATATAAGTGCCCACCAGTACCGCCTCATCAGCATATAATAATGAAGAAGAAAAATTACCTGTTTGCTAAATGTTATAAAAAAGAAAAAGATACGGCGCTGGATGAAGATTGAGACTGGATGGATGATCATTGAGCTATAACATATTGACACTATATATCATTATAGGAAACAGTCAAAATAAATTAAATGTTCACACACTGTGATTATAAACACCAAACTGTGCAATAAACAAAAAGAGTTCTTAATGCGTTTAAATCAGCACAGAAGAGAAGATCCTTATTTAAATGATAAATGTGAAAAAGGAAGTCCCAGAAATTAGGTCCTGTTGGTCATCCAAAGAGGTAAAAAGTAAAAAGTATAAGTAGACTTGATCCACCAGAAGAGACACCCAAAGTGAAGATGTAGTCTCCTTACCGAATGTACTGACCAATATGCTGGTCACTCTGAGCACGGGGGTTTAAGGTCTCCCTCCTGACCGTCTGTATGGTCTCTATATGGCTCTAAAGTGTCTCTCTCCATACAAAGAAAACATAAAAAGAAAAGGGACCATAGCGTGATACCAGAGAATCCAAAGATTTAATGTAATAGAACTGATTGCACTCACATTTGAGAAGTAAACAAACAGCGGTGTGTATTGTTAAAAAGCCGGCGGCTGTGCATCCCCTCCTGCTCGTGCTCGTTCAGGGTTTCCTCTCGGAATAGCGTGATGTCGTCGGTGCCGCAAGCCACGTCTACGCGTTTCGTCACCACGGACGTCGTCTGGAATAGGCTGCGTGCACCGTGTCATCGCGCCTTCCCTTAAGTAATACCGATCCGCCATTTTGAGTAAGGAGCGTCGGATTTAAACTAAGGGAAAAGGACGAACGACTAAGAGCATATGATTACAAGCTACTTAGGAGTGAGGGGAATATAGGTAAAAGGTTGATGCTGCCATCTTGTGGCGAAATTGAGGAAATACAAAGAAATTCTACACGAGCATGAATAAGGGACGGGCCGCTGGCTTGTACACTATGTAAAATCCATTTAAAAGAGATACAGTTCCGCCAAAGCAATAATACATTATTAATACATTGAAGGTATGTTAAAAAACATTCTTAATAAAGTAAAACACCAGAAATGATTTAAATTAAATTAAAAAAGAGACTCCATGGTTATTGTTAAGAATTTATATGGAAATAAAAAATGGAAATAAAAATAAAAAATAAAGATGTAGCGTGATCAGGAATTATTTATAAAACAATTAATGTCCCAATCTACGTTTAATCCGTGCGGTGTGTAGGAACGCATATCGAATATCCATCTGGTCTCAATTTTTGAGATGGCTCGTACCCTGTTGGTGCCCCTCCAATGAGGGCGGAGCTTCTCAATAGGTACGAATAAGGTCCCTTTAATTTGACGGTCATGGAATTTATCATAATGTTTAGATAAATTATGTTTTGAATATCCTTGACTTATATTGCCCACATGTTCCTCTAAACGAACATGTGCAGCCCACTTAGTGCGGCCTACATATTGTTTGGAACATGGGCACTGGATCAAATATATTATGTATTCACTGGAACACGTGATAAAAGAGTCAATCTCGTACACTTTGCCAGTTTGTGTCGACTGAAATTTTTCAAGTCTGCGTCCCTTAAATGAATTTAGTTCACATATCTTACACTTACGACATGGGAAAAAAAACCTTCAAAGTCTGAAAGAAGGATAGAATTTTAGGGGGGTCAATAATATTAGGGGCAATTTTCTGTCGGAGAGAAGGTGTACCTCTGAAAATGACCACTGGCCTTGTGGGAATAACAGGGCCGAGTATTTTATCATTTTTTTAAATGTTCCAATGTTTATTGAAAATCTTTTTGACTAAATAATGCTGATTAGAAAAGCCAGTTATCATGGAATATCCAAATTGGTTATCGAGGGTGCGGTTCACAGTTAGTTTTTTAGTGAGCATCAAATTCCGATCCATATCATTGACTGCACGTATAGTATCATCTATTTGTGTCTCAGAATACCCTTTCTCCATAAACCGTTGTTTTTAAACTTGTGCCTGTTGTTGATAGTCAGGCAAAGAGGTGCAGTTCCACCTGATTCGTTGGAACTGCCCCTTTGGGATTGCTGCAAGCCAACTGGGGTGGTGGCAGCTGCTCAAGGGAATAAAAGCATTACGGTCAGTTGTCTTAAAATGTGTGGTGGTGGTCAGAGCCCCTTCATTGACTAAAATATTGAGATCCAAAAAATGTATTTGAGACTGACTGGTTTCATATTTCAAACAGATACCTCTATCGTTAGAGTTGAGTCGTGTGAAGAAATGTTCTAATGAGGATAAATCCCCCTCCCATAAGATTAGAACGTCGTCTATGTACCGTTTCCATAAACGCAGTTCTTTGGGTGGATTTTTATCTATAATCTCCCTCTCCCAATACGCCATGAAGAGGTTGGCGAGGCTGGGGGCAAATTTAGCCCCCATTGCCACGCTGCGATTTTGTAAATAAAATAAGCCGCCAAACCAGAAGTAATTGTGACTGGTTGCAAATATTAAAAGATTGATGATGAAATCTTTTTGAATAAGTGATAAAGATTTATCATTTTGCAAATAAAATTTCACCGCTTCAAGACCATGGTTGTGTGATATAATGGTGTAGAGGGAGGTGACACCTCCCTCTACACCATTATATCACACAACCATGGTCTTGAAGCGGTGACATTTTATTTGCAAAATGATAAATCTTTATCACGACGAAGTCCGTGGTGACGAAACGCGTAGGCGTGGCTTGTGGCACCGACGACATCACGCTATTCCGAGAGGAAACCCTGAACGAACACGAGCAGGAGGGGATGCGCAGCCGCCGGCTTTTTAACAATACACACCGCTGTTTGTTTACTTCTCAAATGTGAGTGCAATTAGTTCTATTACATTAAATCTTTGGATTCTCTGGTATCACGCTATGGTCCCTTTTCTTTTTATGTTTTCTTTGTATGGAGAGAGACACTTTAGAGCCATATAGAGACCATACAGACGGTCAGGAGGGAGATCTTAAACCCCCGTGCTCAGAGTGACCAGCATATTGGTCAGTACATTCGGTAAGGAGACTACATCTTCACGTTGGGTGTCTCTTCTGGTGGATCAAGTCTACTTATACTTTTTACTTTTTACCTCTTTGGATGACCAACAGGACCTAATTTCTGGGACTTCCTTTTTCACATTTATCATTTAAATAAGGATCTTCTCTTCTGTGCTGATTTAAACGCATTGAGAACTCTTTTTGTTTATTGCACAGTTTGGTGTTTATAATCACAGTGTGTGAACATTTCATTTATTTTGACTGTTTCCTATAATGATATATAGTTTCAATATGTTATAGCTCAATGATCATCCATCCAGTCTCAATCTTCATCCAGCGCCGTATCTTTTTCTTTTTTATATTGTTTAATTTTTGTATCACACATTTTTGATACTGGCTGCTTTTACAAATTCCCATATTTGTACATGTTAATTCATCATATATTATTTTTTATTAAGCGCAGTGTTTCCCTTGTGGGTTTTTTTCCTTTTGCTAAAAGTTATAACAAACTTTGAAGCACGATTGTTTTTTTTTTTTTTCAAAATGTTCCATCTTTTTTTGTTTGTTTAGCAAAAAATAAAAACCCCAGTGGTGAGTGATTAAATACAACCAAAAGAAAACTCTCTTTCTGTGAAAAAAATTACCGCGCAATTGTCATTCAAAGTGTGTCAGCGCTAAAAGCTAAAAATTGGTCAAGGCAGGAGGGGTTTTTAAGTGCCCAGTAATCAGGTGGTTAATAAAGTTATAACAGCACTAAGGGGTATTTTAATATTGCCTGTAATACCCACGTCAGCATTACCTATAGAAAAGGCATTTTGATTTTGTAAGCAGACTGTTACGAAGGTCGTACGGTCTGTGGCTTCCCATGGAAAGTCATATCATATTTAATGTATAAAAAAAACAAGCTCTGGGGCCCAGCAATCTGAGCATACACTCGGCCTTATGTAGGGCTGAATAATCTCTTCCACTATCCACAGGCAGACTATTTTAAAGTGTAGTGACTGGTGTTTGTACAGTTTAGCAAATTTCACTTCAGTGCTATATTTAGAGCCGTTCCTCAGGCCTGTGTTACCTGTTTGCCTATGGGGGCCCCAAATTTGATCTCTGAGTTTGCTGTTTCTGGAATAATCACAAAGGTTTGTAGGGAAAGATCTCCGCTCTAATAAATTATTTCATCTGTGACTATGTAACCCAACAACTTACAAACAGATCTTGTTTTCTGCTGTCAGGACGCCATGCAAAACATGGATCTGAGAAGGTAACCAATGCTTTTTGTTGTTTTTTTTGCCATTTTGACAGTTACTTTTTGTTTGTATCTTTATTTGGTTTAGTCGGATATTTTATTGGACTGTAAAACAGGGCACTTCTTTGGTAATTCTACCAAAGAAGTGCCCTGTTTTACAGTCCAATAAAAAAGAATAAGAGAGAAAAAATAAGAAGAAGAATAAGAGAAAAAAAATTCTAATGCCACGTACACGATTGGACAGTCCGACAACAAAACCGCGTTTTTTTTTTTTTTTTTTTTACGGAATGTTGACTTAAACTTGTCTTGCATACACACGGTCACGCGAATGTGGCCAAAAATTGCGAACGTCAAGAACGCGGTGACGTACAACATTACAAAGAAAAATTAAGTTCAATGATTTTGAGCATGCGTCAAATTGATTCCGAGCATGCGTAGGATTTTTGTGCTTGGAATTTTGTTCTCGAAAAAATATGAGAACCAGCTCTCAAACATTTGCTGTCGGAAATTCCAACAGAAAAGGTCCGATGAAGCAAACACGGTCGGGTTTTCCGACAACAAGCTCACATCGAACATTTGTTGTCAGAAATTCTGACCGTGTGTAAGCGGCATATTCTCCAAATTAAAGTGATTGTAATGTTTTGTTTTTTTTTTGTTTTTTGTTTTTTTAAATATTCTAGGACTTAGACCTCATCCAAAAAATCTAGACGAAAATTAGGTAAGTACCAGGGTACAAAAAAACTGAACCCTACAACGGCAGACTGTAACGGGCATAAAGTGCAGACGTTTAAAATGTTACAAAATCTATTATAGAAGGAGGTGGGACTAAACAATACACACGATAAGACATTGTATGTGGTTAGTAAGATGTACAAGGTTCAAACATATTGATCTGGTGTTGTCTGCACGTTTTGCCAAGAGAACTGGCTTCTTCAGGACCCAGACACCAAATGGATTTATATGTTAATCAGTCACACCAAGTAAGCATCATAACAATAAGATATGCCTTGCATTCACATGCTTGGCAATATAGCTGAATAAATCTCCAAACAAAATAATCAATTCCACCAGTGTTTTAATCAGTCAAAAGTTGCAAACAAAGATGGTAGCAGCAAATGTGCCTAAGGCCTCTTACACACTTATCAGTTTTCCTTTAGGTTTTTCTCTTCAGGTTTACCAAAACTATGTAGTACAAGGGCCTGCCTGATTGCATACAAATTGAGACTCTTGAGGTTTGACCTCATATTAGATGGATTTGGTAAACCTGAAGAAAAAAACCTGAAGAAAAACGGATAGTGTGTAAGAGGCCTTAATCTGTAGACCAAAGGCCTTTGAAACACTGGTGGAATTGATTATTTTGTTTGGCGATTTATTCAGCTATATTGCCAAGCATGTGAATGCAAGGCATATCTTATTGGTAAGCACAATTCCTTTGGGTGTGGAGTCACTGAGCACTATGGTGTGGTGGAAGGCCTCAAGCAAGAGTTTTTTAAGAAGATTGTTTTGGACATTTTAAGTTTAATCACTTGGAATTTAATTTCTTATGGACTTGGCTTGTTAATATATATTGGGCCAGATTCAGGTACAATTGCATCGGCGCAGAGTATCAGAGATACACTACGCCGCCGTATTTTACCTGGCTCTACGACGAATTCAGGTAGATTTTGGCCCATAAGGTACGGCGGCGTAGTGTATTTCTCGCGGCGGAATCGAAATACGCGATTAGGGGGCGTGAAGCATTTAAATTAGGCGCGTCCCCACGGCGATCGAACTGCGCATGCTCCGTTCTGAAATATACCGCCGTGCATTGCGCGAAATAACGTCGTTACGTCATTTTTTTTTTTGAGTAGCGTCGTTTACGTACATTCCTATTCCCGGATTCGACGCGGGAACGACGGCCATACTTAACATGGGCCGTCTAACTATAGACCAGCTAATAGCTGGAATAACTTTACGCAGCAAAAAGATGACTACAGATGCCGTAAGAGATTGCGAAGGACGATCGTAACTTCGTGGATCATCGGAAAAAGCTCATTTGCATACCCCGACGCGGAAAACGACGGGAACTCCACCCAGCTGCCGCAAAATTATTGCAGCGTAGATCCGAAGGCGTACGAACACGTAAGCCAGTAGGATTGAAGCCCGAAGCCGTCGTATCATGGTTTGAGGATTCAGACTAATGATACGACGCGCGTAATTTGAAAGTACTCCGGTCTAACGTGAGATAGACCGGAGTAAGGGCTCTGTGAATCTGGCCCATTGTTTTCATCACTGGATGAACGTTTTTCTTTGGAACATTGTATTATTTATATATTGTTTTTTCATTATTATTTTCCACATTTCATATATACCTAATATGGTTTAGTATGTGTATATTTTGTCACAAATTTATTTTCACATTTAATTAGGATTGTTCAAAATAATTTTTGCACATAGCGCTACTATTTTGTTCATTCAGAATTTGTTTCGATAACTTGAAACTAGAAAAACTGTGCTTGGTGTGAAACTAAATATTAATAGGAGACATTCTCAAGGAGCTAGCTGCTTGGGAACATCTCCTATGATGAAACGCATTGGAATAGAGTTTGTGCTGACGTCATCATGACACAGGACAGAATGGCGGCTGTGTTCTTTTCTCTTAATTAAATAAAACAACCAACGCGGGTTTATACTATGGAGTAGTTGTTACTTATTTCTTGACAGAATTTTGATACATGGTGAGCAGAGATGCTGGTTTTAACTGATCCCTGGTGGTGTAGCTTGTGGTTCCCGATATCAGTGTTGGGTTGCAATAAGATCATTAGGCATCTAAGAGCATTGCAAGACGTCCTATATTTTGGGGTCTTTCCTTCTGGTAAGAGGCTGATTCTTGCTAATGGTGGTGGAACTCACGAAGAGATTGAAACAAGATTTTGAGTGTCACTTGATTAAGTTTGGTGGACTTTATAGACTATGGGCTAGATTCAGGAAAGAGATACGACAGTGTATCTCCAGATACGACAGCGTATCGCCAGATACGCTGTCGTTTCTCTGCGTCTGAGCCCTCTTATCTATGCGACTGATTCATAGAATCAGTTACGCATAGATTTCTATTAGATCCGACTATTAATAAGCACTGATCCAGTGCGAAAACGCGTCGGCTGTTCCTTGTTTTCACTGCTGTGACCCTATTTTTGTACATGCTGTCTATTGAATAAAAGACCACCCATCAGGTTTTGGAGTGCGGCTATCCATTTTTCTTTGTCTTCATTTTGCTTAGTGCACCGCCAGCACCCTCGGTATGCTGCACCACCTGTAACCATTTAGTGATCCCACCTGGAGCGGTGACTCCTTTCTCTCTGGCGTAAGTCTCTTACGCCGTCGTATCTAACTTGCATATTTACGCTGGACGCTAGGTGGCGTTCCCGTCTAAAATCTGCAAATGAGCCTAATACGCCGATTCCCGAACGTACGTCATTTGCGTAAGAGTAGGTTTGGCGTAATGTTACTCCTGCTGTATGAGGCGCAGCCAATGTTAAGTATGGACGGCGTGCCAACGTATTTTTTCCCGTCGTTTACGTCATTTACGTAAAACGTTCGTGAATAGGGCTTTGCGTAAGTGACGTTCACGATGTTTTCATTGAGTATTTGCGTCGTGATTTGGAGCATGCGCACTGGGATAAATTCACGGCCGGCGCATGCGCAGAACGTTCGGCGCGGGATCGCAAGTAATTTAAATAATACACGCCCCCTACCCGCCCAATTTGACTTACGACGGGCCATTTACGCTACGCCGCCGCAACTTTACAGGCAAGTGCTTTGTCAATACAGCACTTGCCCGTAAAAGTTGCGGCGGCATAGTGTAAACAGCATACACTACGCCGGAGTGGAGATACGCCGCTCCTACCTAAATCTGGCCCTTTGATTTTTAGACTATTTTGCTGATTGCACATGGTTTATTGTCAGGGCTGGGCTACTGCTACTTAACGAGCAATTATTTTCTTTCAGTGTTCAGAAGCTGCTCAGCTGTCGGTTAATTACCAGCCACTCGTTATCACAATGACTCACCTGATTACCATTACCCTGCCTCATTAGTCCAGCCTATAGCCAGCCCTCCTTTTTGCTATTTAACCACTTCCATACTGGGCATTTTCACTCCCTCCCTGCCCATACCAATTTTTAGTTTTCAGCACTGTCATACTTTGAATGACAATTACGCGGTCATGCAACACTGTACTCAAATTAAATGTTTTTTTCCCCACAAATAGAGTTTTTGTTTGGTGGTATTTGATCCCCTCTGAGGTTTTTATTTTTTGCGCTATAAACAAAAGGAGAGTGACAATTTTGAAAAAACAAAAACAATATTTTTTACTTTTTGATTTAATAAATATCACAATTATTATTTAAAAAAAAAAAAATTCCTCAGATTAAGCCGATATGTATTTTTACATATTTTTGGTAAAAAAAAATCACAATAAGTATATATTGATTGGTTTGCACAAAAGTTATAGCGTCTACAAAATAGGGGATCGATTTTTTTTAATTTTTTTACATTTTTTTTACTACTAATGGCGGCGATCTTTTGACACATTTTTGGGACCATTCACATTTATACAGAGATTAGTGCTATAAAACTGCACTGATTACTGTGTAAATGTGACTGGCAGGAAAGAGGTTGAAACTAGAGGGCGATCAAGGGGTTAAATATGTTCCCTAGGGAGTGATTCTAACTGTAGGGGGAGGGGACTCACAAGGGGAGGAGACCGATCCGTGTTCCTCTGTACTGGGAACACACATTGGTCTCCTCACCTCTGACAAAATGTGGATCGGTGTGTGTACACACACCGATCCACGGTCCAGCTGTGATCATGGGCAATCACGGGTGCCCGGCAGACATCACGGCCGCCGGGCACGCGCAGCAGGTCCCGAGCGATGCGTCGGATGCGCGCGCTTGCCCCCTAGATGGCCGGGAAGCCCAGGACGTCATATGACATTCACCCAGGATAGGAGATCCCTCCTGTGGATGTCATATGAACATGGGCGGGATGGGAAGTGGTTAAACAGCTTAGCTCATTTCCTCCTTGCCCTTGCATGGTCTATGATCTCTAATGCTCGGTTCACACTGGAACCTGCTGCGTAATGCACAGGAATGCTGTGTGTCCCCGTTCTCCATTTCAGGGACGAATCAAGGCCAAAGACGCACAGCGTTTCTGTACAATGCACGCTGCAGCCGCCCCGTAGATATGTTAATTGGCTCAATAGAGGGCCGGTCACATTCTCCTGCTATGCGAATATAGGTGTGAACCCAGCCTCAGTGCGTTCCTTCCTGTGCTCATGTGTATAACTTGGCCTGGCTGACTTCCCTTCTGACTCCTGCCCCTGCTTTTTGCTCCTGACAATGCTGACTTCTGGTTTCCAGACCCTGGCTCGTCTGATTACCCACTCTGGCATCGAAACCCTGGCTCATGTTTTTCATTATATTCCTGAACTGTTCTTTTTGTCATTTCATTAAAGGTGTGATTTTTAACTGCACTTTATGTTATTTTATACTTTATTTTAACTATACTTTATGTCTCCATCTGATTTATGGTTCCTGACATTTAAATATCGATTAAATGATTCAGATTTAAAGGAACAGTTCAATATTTTGCATTAAATCTAAAACCATGCATATTACCATTTCGCATTTTTCTTTTTCGCAAGCAGGTATACTTTTTTTTTTTCATTTGGGTTGCAGGCTCTCCCTGTTTAAATGTCAATTTACAGAACTTAGTAGCTCAAGCTGAAATTTACTCACCACAGGTAAATATTTTGCTATTGCAGCAGCAATGCTTTCAAGATTTTTGGTAGTTGACAGCATTTCTTTAAAATGTATCTACAGTCAAAATATAAAATCATATATTAATTTCCACATTGTATTTCAATTTTTTTCTAGCCAACTCCTACTAATATGAACGATCTTGTACTTTATAATCTTACAGTACTTTGTGACATGTAGTCACTATGTCCTGTGAGTAGGCACTGCTGTAACACACATTTTACAGAGCCTGCCTTCTGTACTATAGAGGTGCTGAGAGGAGACGTTTCAGGAGGCGGAGTCCTGCCTGCAATCACTAATTGCAGGCAGGAAGGTACCATGGGGTATATAGTGCTTAGGAATGGAGAAGCTGCAAAGCATGCATGGAATCCAGGAAGTTATGGAAAGAGACGGTCTTTCAAGTTACATTCGTAACTTGAAAGCAGATTTTTCAAGTAAGCTCATACTGTACTGTCAAATATCACTATTATTTGTATTTCAAATACAATGCTGATGTTATAAATTAAAGTAAATGCTGTGAACATAGAGCTCCATTGAATAGATACTAGACAGGCCTAACGCGGTACTGCACACCGCTTTGGCCTGAATCCTGCTTGTTTTGCGAGACAACACTTGCAAACCGAGTTAGGATTAATTAAAAATACAGTGCTCGTATTGTAAAACTCTCGTTAACCGCGTTACTCGCAATCTAAGGTTCCACTGTACTGGGTTTGGACTTTATAAAGAAGTGTCCCGAAGATGGGCTTTGGGTGGATTTTTCTCCATCTTGAACTCAGACCCACTGTGTCTCTCACCTTTTGGGACATGTTGTGCATTGTTGTGTATTGGGTTTTGTCTTTATGAAGAAAATAAGTGCCCAGAAAATAAGCTTTGGGTGGATCCTCTTAAACTCTGACCCACTGTGTCTCTTTCACCTTTTGGGACATGTACTTCCTGTTATGTATTGGGTTTGGTCTTTATGAATGTAGCACCCTGATGTTTTGGCAGGGTTGCCATCAAATTTATTTCCCAGGTGATAGTTGCCTTGGACAATTGTTAGGCGATGAATTGATTCTTCTCTAAATATGGACTTGTTGCACCCTTTCTCTTCTGTCACTAGGTGGCACTATGCTTGTGAAATTAAATTAAACAGGGGCTTTGCAAGCTCAGACAATGGGCAGAGATTTTCTTAGGTCCCTTGGCCTGCTGGGAGAGCCTATTTATTTGGGTGAAGTCAGGTGATCGGGGTTCTGAGCCACCCAGATGCCTGTTGGGGTGGATGTGTGTTATGCTGCCCCAGGCTGCTAGGCCGGAAGCCTGAGGAATATCAGTTCAGCCGGATGGGGGAACCAGTTGTGGTTGGGTGTAGGGGAAGCTGCCGCCACTAAGGGACCATCCACTTTGTTACCGGAGACCACTGTGAGTAAACTGAAGCCAGTACCAGAGCAGTCTTCTCACCAGTCTGAAACAGTGAAGAAGTGGTATAACATCAGTATCAAGCCAGGGACAGGGGGACAGCAGAGGTGACGCTTGCAGAGCATCAGTGGGTGCCAAGCCAGGGACCTAGCGGGTCAGCAGGGGTGGCGCTTGAAGAGTATCTGTGAGTGCCAAGCCGGGGACCAAGCAGAGAAGCGGGGGTGATGCATGAGGAAGATACTGAGTGCTAAAGGTGGAAGAGCTCAGGGGATCCAGTGGCTATTGAATCTGTCTAGTAAAAGCCTGGAAGTTGGTTAAGTGGCGATCCACAGTGAGTGATTGTGGAGTAAGCAGAGAACTGTTTTTGTTAAATACAAATACTGTTAGTAACTGCTACAAGATTGTTGCCATAGAAGACAGCTGTCCTACCTACACAGAAATGGTGCCCAGCTTGAGGCATTCACCTGTATAGATGCCTTCTTATAGAAGTCCCAGAGTCTGCCAGTTATCATTGCATCTACTTAAAGCGGAGGTTCACCCTAAAAATCAACTATTTACCATTAGATCCAGCATACTGCTGACATCTGCAGTCGTTTTTTTTTTTGCTGTACTTACCGTTTTATCTGTAGTTCTAATCCGGCTCCGAGCTGATTCCCCGTGGGGAATAGGCGTTCCTAAGACGATGCATAGATGATTGACGTGCGCGTACTGCCTTCCGTTAATAGCCAACGTGAGACTCGGCTGTTTAGGGCGCTATACGGCGCCTGTGCCTGCAGTGTAGAGCTGACTGCGCAGGCGCCGTAAAAAGCCGAGTCCCACTTCGGGTATTTTTGGAAGGCGTGGCGCACTGTACGCGCACGTCAATCATCTACGCATTGTCTTAGGAACGCCTATTCCCCGGGGCAGAGAGAACCTGGAAGCCGGGTTAAAACTACGATTAAACGGTAAGTACAGCAGGGGGGGGGGGGGGGGGGGGACACCAGCATACTGCAGATGTCAGCAGTATGCTGGATCTAATGGTATATCGTTTTTTTAGGGTGAACCCCCGCTTTAAGGGTGTCCTGCCCTAACCTTCTCTCCCACAGTTCTGTTTAACCACTTGGCCAAAGACCAGATGACTTTTTGCGATTCGGCACTGTGTAGCTTTAACTGACAATTGCGCAGTCGGGCGAAGTGGCTCCCAAAAAAATTGATGTCCTTTTTTTTCCCACAAATAGAGCTTTCTTTTGGTGGTATTTGATCACCTCTGCGTTTTTTATTTTTTGCGCTATAAACAAAAATAGAGCGACAATTTAGAAAAAAAAAATATATTTTTTACTTTTTGATATAATAAATAACCCCCAAAAATCTATAAAAAAACTACATTTTTCTACAGTTTAGGCCGATACGTATTCTTCTACATATTTTGGGTAAAAAAAAAACGCAATAAGCATATACTGATTGGTTTGCGCAAAAGTTATAACGTCTACAAAAAAGGGGTAGTTTTATGGCATTTTTATTATTTATTTTTTTACTAGTAATGGCGGCGATCTGCGATTATTATCATGACTGCGACATTATGGTGGACACATCAGACACTTTTGACCATTGTCATTTTTACAGTGATCGGTGCTACAAAAAGGCCCTGTCTACTGTTAAAATGACACTGGCAGTGAAGGGGCTAAGTGTGTCCTAGGGAGTGATTCTAACTGTTAGGGGCGTGGCTGCGAGTGACACGTCACTGATCGATCCTCCCGATGAAAGGGAGCAGACGATCAGTGACAGTGTCACTAGGTAGAACGGGGAGATGCTTGTTATTTTTTCACAAGAAAAATGTTTATTCAAATTTTTACAGTACAAGCGATGCATAAACACAGTTAGTCACAGAGAAAGCATTTCACGGAATCTCACCAGTTAGATGTGTTGCTGGTATGAACAGGAGAGAGGCGTTGAAAGGCTAGCATACACCAATACAATGAGATACCAATTTGGGAACAAGAAGTCATAGGTTAAGGTTACTTAAAGGAGGTCCGGGGGGGGGGGGGGCTGAGGAGTGTAGAACAGGGGGGGGGGAGAGAATGGGGGGGGGAGGGGGAAGGGACCTTATCCAAGCAGTCAAACACACCTTGAACATACAGCGTATAGCCTCCAGGACATCATAACAGAGGGTCATTGTCATCTGTAAATTCTGTGCCCCAGGCATCTATCCACCCCGACCATATCTTATCAAATTTAGTAGGACAGTTTCGATTAGCAAAGGTGATCTTGTACAGTGGCAGCACCAAGCTCAATACCGAGCGGGAAGATGCTTGTTTACACTGGCCTCTCCCCGTTCTGCAGCTCTGTGACCCGATCGCGGGACTGCGGGTCCTATCGGGTCCCGCGGGCACAGTCACGGAGCTTGCGGCAGGAATTTAAAGTAACATAAATATAGGTAACTCTGCCCAGCCGTGCCATTTTGCCGGCTTATATGTGCAGGAGCTGGTCGTTAAGAGACAATAAGTCTCTTTGCATTCAAAAAGTGTCTGGCGCCCACCATTTCATCTTGCATTGCACCCACAATTCCTTGTAACCCACTCTACACAGAAGGATGCCAGCTGTCCCCAACTCTGGAGGTCGGCATCAGGCCTTGAGTGGAACCTTCCGTAACTTGAATTCTGACCACTGCCTCTCTTTTTGGGACATGTTGAGATCAGTACAGACTGCACAGGAAGTATGCCCACCCAGCCTTCACAAGGTATTCTCCACTGTGTGCCTGCGGTAAACAGAATGATAGTTCAGCGTGGTACAAATTAATTAAGCACATTGGTGACTTTTCCTTCCAAACAGGCCGATTCTGCCAGGGAAGCATGTACAGAAGAATCCCACCGGGATGAAAGACAAGTCCTCTGTAAATGCCGTAATGTGTTCTCTCCAGCCAGTAATGCTGGTAATAAATGCACAGACGCACACTGCTGTTCTGACAAAATAATCTGTGACGCTATAAATCGGATAACCTATCTAAGGTCTATTTTTCTGGTGATAAAAATGTTTTTTTCCTGTTGTGTGATATGAATATCATTAGAGGCTGATCTGTGGCTGAGTTTTACAATTTCATGAAAATTCCTGATAATAAAGTGTTTATTTATTTTGTTAATAAATGGCAAGAGAGAAATCAATCGTTTCAGCTTCTTTCCCCTCTTTTTTATGAGTAGATGACCTCAATCTATTACCATCATTATTTTTTCTGCTTGTGTAGAAATAAAGCTGGATGCTGAGCGTTTATTGAGCTGAGTTTTTATATTTACATTCTTGGCACAGAAACAATTAAAGGTCATTTGCAGATAATATGGGGTCCCGATATCCCTGTAGTTTCCGCCGTAAACAGCGTACTTTTAGTTATATTCATTTCATTGTGTTTAGAAAGGGTGGGGTAAGATCTGTTTGGAAGAGGATAGGGGTTTCCGTGCTAGGACTGGGTAGATGAGCTGCTGCCCCCTGTGTAGTCTCGCTAGTGGAGACAAATGTGAATAAAATAGTGAATGTGCAGGTAATGGCGCTGCTATGTGAGGTCTTAGATGGGTGTGCTGTGATTAATCAGGTGTCGGGTACCTATGTGCGGTGGGCTTATATAAAAACCTCCGCTTATCCAAGGTGCCCCTTTTAATGGTAGCTCCTAACAGGGCTGAATAAATCCACCACTGTTTTGACCGTGAATAAAAAGCTATGGGCCTGATTCTCATAGAAATTAGCCGGCGTAGCGTAAGCCATTTACACTACGCCGCCGCAACGTAACAGAGCAAGTGCCGTATTCTCCATGCACTTGCTCTGTAGTTTGCGTTGGCGTAGCGAAAATGGCCCAGCGGAAGGCCGCGTAATTCAAAGGGGGCGGCTTGTATTTAAATTAAGCGTGCCCCCGCGTCGATCGAACTGTGCATGCGCCGGCCGGGGAAAAAGCCCAGTGCACATGCTCCAGCTCACGTTGGAAAGCGTCGTTGAAACCAACGTCAAAACGATGTGATCGTCACTACGCAATGCCCTATTCGCGAACGAGTTAGTAAAACGACGTAAGCGACGGAAAAAACCGACGCTGACCCGACGCCATACTTAACATGGCATCCGACGGCATCCGATGGTACTGCGTAAGGTTACCCCTCATATTAGCAGGGGTAACCTTACGCGGACGAAAACGACGTACGCGACGACGGGGCGGCGTAAAAGCATTCGGGAATCTGCGTAGTAGCCTCATTTGCATAGGCAAATGAGAAAACAACGTAAAGGCCACCTAGTGGCCGGAGTTGTCATTACAACTACGATCCGCAAGTGTAATTGTATTACACTTCTCGGATCTTCAGGCGTATCTATGCCAAAGTGATTCAAGAAATCACTCGCATAGATACCCGGCCAAAAAAACGGCGATACGACGGGGTATCTGAGATACTCCATCGTAGCGCCTCTGAGAATCTGGCCCCATGTATCCTGACTGTATTTCTAAGCCTTGTGTGGCCTGGGTGTCTGTGTTCACACGCTTGAGTGATTAAGTGTTGAGACAAATATTAAATTGATAATCCAAACGAAACACAAAATGAAATAGAAATTATATAATCAAAAATATATATAAATATTCTCCTGAATGTCCTTATTAACCACTTGCCGACCAGCCGCCGCAGTTATACGGCGGCAGGTCGGCACTCCTGCGCGAGAGCCCGTAGCTCTACGTCGCGCTTTTCGCGGCCACTAGGGGGCGCGTGCGCGCCGCCGGCGGCCCGCGCGCGCGCCCCCCGCTCGCCCCCGAGTCCCGTGCGTGTGCCCGGCGGGCGCGATCGCCGCCGGGCACACGCGATCGCTCGTTACAGAGCGGGGAACGGGAGCTGTGTGTGAAAACACACAGCGCTCGTTCCTGTCAGCGGGGGAAACGCTGATTTTCTGTTCATACAATGTATGAACATAAGATCAGTGATTCCCCCTAGTGAGGCCACCCCCCCATACAGTTAGAACACAAATAGGAACACACTTAACCCCTTCCCCGCCCCCTAGTGTTAACCCCTTCACTGCCAATGGCATTTTTATAGTAATCCAATGCATTTTTATAGCATTGATCGCTAAAAAAATGCCAATGGTCCCAAAAATGTGTCAAAAGTGTCCGAAGTGTCCGCCATAATATCGCAGTACCGAAAAAAAAACGCTGATCGCCGCCATTACTAGTAAAAAAAAAAATAATAATAAAAATGCCATAAAACTACCCCCTATTTTGTAAACGCTATAACTTTTGCGCAAACCAATCAATAAACGCTAATTGCGATTTTTTTTACGAAAAATATGTAGAAGAATACGTATCGGCCTAAACTGAGGAAAAAATATTTTTTTTTATATATTTTTGGGGATATTTATTATAGAAAAAAGTAAAAAATATTGCATTTTTTTCAAAATAGTCGCTCTGTTTTTGTTTATAGCGCAAAAAATAAAAACCGCAGAGATGATCAAATACCACCAAAAGAAAGCTCTATTTGTGGGAAAAAAAGGACGCCAATTTTGTTTGGGAGCCACGTCGCACGACCGCGCAATTGTCAGTTAAAGCGACGTAGCGCCGAATCTCAAAAAGTGCTCTGGTCTTTGGACAGCAATATGGTCCGGGGCTGAAGTGGTTAAATAAAGGTTAAAAACATGAGAGGTACTTTAAAAATCACGTTGGTTGGCAAATGTGGTACATCTAAACTAGGGTTGTCCCGATACCGATACTAGTATCGGTATCGGGACCGATACCGAGTATTTGCGGGAGTACTTGTACTCGCGCAAATGCTCCCGATGCCAGGCTGAATAGAATACTTTTTTTGTATTTATCAACATGTTCTGTGAAAATTCTTTGAGTTTTTTACTACTGCGTGACAAGCAATGTCTTGAGTTAGAGTCCTTCATAATTCTAAAGAAAATATCCTTAGTCTGTATTGTGGTTTGAAAACTGTCACATGACATTTAAAAAAAGTATCAGTATTCGGTATCGGCGAATACATGAAAAAAAAGTATCGGTACTTGTACTGGGTCATAAAAAAGTGGTATCGGGACAACCCTAATCTAAACATATTGCAATAAATGGGTTAGTAAGTCCTATTTATTATCCCTATATGATACTCCACATTGATAAAGTAACATATGCAGATTATGATTTCCAGAGGAGAGCGGTCTTATTTTCCTGCTTCACACATCAGATGGACTTCAGCATTCCCCCCACATGTATCCCTACTCACCAGATAGTAGTCCCCTAGCAGGGGTGTAGAGCCTTAGGGATCAGTGGATGGTGTTGGTCGCTTACCAGTTGTCCTATCTGGAGGTCCTATGCAGATGATCGCGGTCCTCTCAAGTGCCGTGGGTCACAATAATATGAGGAGAGACAAAAGAGAAAGGATTCCTCTTAGGATGGTAAACCCTGTATCCTGGGTGTATTTATTATAAAAATTGGGTATTCCCATATAAAATAAGAATGAAGAATGAAAAAAGGTTTAAAAACAAATTGCTCCTTCCGCAGCAACAATAGTCCCGTATCGCTGACAGAGCTGACAGAGCCAGGCAGGTCCCGGGGGTTGGCTAAAGGCAGGTATTCCAATATGGAGTGCGCAGCGTGCCGTCTGTTTGCGCTCCAGCAATAGCCGTGTCCTACCCGGAAGCTGTCTCTGGCGTGAGAGTTAGCGTGTGACGTAAAAGCGGTGGTCACCTGACCGGTTTCGTCGTATGGACGTTTTCGAAGGTGCTGTTTGGAGAACTAATTAAATGTTACCCTGTGTTATTAATTAGATTTAATTAACTTTAATATATCTTCCAACTGTTATTTTTTAGCTCTGTGCTCTTATTTTTTTCATGCAACCTTGGATCCCAAAGCACATGACATACCCCATGTTTCCCTACGATAATCATTCATATCTGTGTGACTTCAAGTTGCAGCAACTTCAAAGTAGTTTGTGCACTATTTTGGTCTGTCTTTTAAGCGACTTGAGGTCCATGCACCTAAATGTAGCACTACCCCCGAAGGAGCTGCTGGTTTAGATTTGGGTCTGCCGTTACCTTACTGTTCACCATGTTTGCCCTAGGAGTCACAAATGTCCACACCAACACTTGGTTTCCTTTTCTTCAAACGTTTCATTACCTACTTCAGCCCCGGACCATTTTGCTGGTCAATGACCGGGCCACTTTTTGTGATTCGGCACTGTGTCGCTTTAACTGACAATTGCGCGGTCGTGTGACGTGGCTCCCAAACAAAATTGGCGTCCTTTTTTAATAGAAGCTTAATAGAGCTTTCTTTTGGTGGTATTTGATCACCTCTGTGTTTTTTTTGCGCTATAAACAGAAATAAAGTGACAATTTTGAGAAAGGGGGACACTGATGGTGGGTGGGTGAAGACACAGGGGGGCACTGATGGTGGGTGAAGACACAGGGGGACACTGATGGTGGGTGGGTGGAGGACACAGGGGGACACTGTGGGTGGGTGGAAGACACAGGTGGACACTGTGGGTGGGTGGAGGACACAGGGGGACACTGATGGTGGGTGGGTGGAGGACACAGGGGGACACTGATGGTGGGTGGGTGACACAGGGGGACACTGATGGTGGGTGGGTGGGTGGAAGACACAGGAGGGACACTGTGGGTGGGGTAGAAGACACAGTGGGACACTGATGATGGGTGGAGGACACAGGGGGACATTGTGGGTGGGTGGAAGACACAGGGGGACACTGTGGGTGGGTGGGTGTTGGACACAGGGGGACACTGTGGGTTGGAGGAAGACACAGGGGGACACTGATGGTAGGTGGGTGGAGGACACAGGGGGACACTGATGGTGGGTGGGTGAAGGACACAGGGGGACACTGATGGTGGGTGGGTGAAGGACACAGGGGGACACTGATGGTGGGTGGGTGGAGGACACACGGGGACACTGATGGTGGGTGGGTGGAAGACACAGGGGGACACTGTGGGTGGGTGGAAGACACAGGGGGACACTGATGGTGGGTGGATGGAGGACACAGGGGGACACTGATGGTGGGTGGGTGGAGGACACTTATGGTGGGTGGGTGGAGGACACAGGGGGACACTGGTGGTGGGTGGGTGGAGGACACAGGGGGACACTGATGGTGGGTGGGTGGTTAGAGGACACTGATGGTGGGTGGGTGGAGGACACAGGGGGACACGGTGGGTGGGTGTTGGACACAGGGGGACATTGCGGGTTGGAGGAAGACACAGGGGGACACTGATGGTAGGTGGGTGGAGGACACAGGGGGACACTGATGGTGGGTGGGTGGAAGACGCAGGGGGACACTGTGGGTGGGTGGAAGACACAGGGGGACACTGATGGTGGGTGGGTGGATGGAGGACACAGGGGGACACTGATGGTGGGTGGGTGGAGGACACAGGGGGACACTGATGGTGGGTGGGTGGTTAGAGGACACTGATGGTGGATGGGTGGAGGACACAGGGGGACACTGATGGTGGGTGGCTGGAGGACACTTATGGTGGGTTGGTGAACCGGAGGACACTGTGAGGGGAGAGGACAGGGAGAATATCACTGGGCCTCCTGCTGTCCTGTTGGGGCTGGGCCCCCTACACCACCCGACCTGTACTGTCTGCCGCGCCACGCTGCCCACTCCTGCTCCCGCAATGGTGGCCATGGCACCTCCAGCAAAAAAAAACAGCGCTTTGCAGTCACCTGATGCCTGCAGCCTGAATACCTCTCACAGCGTGTTGCTCACCCTTCCATTCTTCTCGTCCGTCCCAGGTGATGTCATGTACAAGCACCTGGGGTGGACGGAAGGGAAGGAGGAGCCGGAAATGAGCA
The DNA here is from genome assembly GCA_029574335.1 of Rana kukunoris. Lineage (NCBI taxonomy): Eukaryota > Metazoa > Chordata > Amphibia > Anura > Ranidae > Rana > Rana kukunoris. The sequence goes on along the minus strand of CM056049.1, from coordinate 66,445,925 downwards.
GCGCGCTGTGAAAGGTATCACAGACGCGTCCTGAAACCCTTCTCTCTCCTTGCATGCAGTGCGGATGCAGAAGCTCTCACGGGCCCCCTAGCGGCACGGGCCCCCGGTCCGTGCCCGATGGGTCAGTCCGCCCCTGGTACTGTGCACCCCATATCCATTCACATGGAGGGGTGGGATCTGGGGGTCCCCTTGTTAAAGGGATAGTAACACCTTCCCATGTTGAGGGCATGTGACCTGGTATGGTTCGCGGGGGGCACTCGCTCATCCACCCCTTTCCTTGTCTGCCGGGCTGCAATCCTGACTTCCAGGTTCGCTCCTTAACAACCAGCTATTCTTTACACAGAATTCAAATTGGTCGATCAATAGAAAATAAAGAAACAAAACAAAACTAAACACATCTTTTCATTCTGCACATGTCTATTTAGAGCACAAACAAAATGATCCTATGATAATCATTCATATCTGTGTGACATCAAGTCGCAGCGACTTCAAAGTAGTTTGTGCACTATTTTGGTCCGATTTTTAAGCGACTCGAGGTCCATGCACCTAAAAGTAAACCCACACATGCACAACATAGATGCAATTTGGATGTGACTTGTGAAAAGATTGCCAGCAATCAAAAAAGGGGACAGCTCTTCAATAACTCAGGGACGGGCCACCCGGTGACGTCACCGCCCCCTTGTGACAACACCGATCCAGCATGCCCCAGCTACGCTCCACCCCTTAGCTATCTAAGAGCTGTCAGATGACGGGAGCCTTCGTCTGGGCCAGAGGTTCTCTTTTTTTCTGGTCTACAGTGGTGGTGGTTGACAATGAATATACACCGGGCGGACATTTTTATTTAATTTTATATTTTTTAAATAAAGAAATTGTTTGGTGAATGAGGAGGTCCATATTCATTCACATGGGGGGTGGGATCTGGGGGTCCCCTTGTTAAAGGGATCTTCTAGACTTTGATAAGCCCTCTGCCCACAAATCCACACAACCACTGGCCAGGGTTGCGGGGAAGAGGCCCTCATCAACATGGGAACAAGGTGCTTTGGTGCCCCAAAGTACCCCCCAATGTTGAGGGCATGTGACCTGGTATGCTTCGGGAGCCTGCTGGCTGCATTCTCAGATGAGTCTGGTATAGATTTGGGGGGGGGGACGCCGTTATTTTTCAATTTTGGCATGGGGTTCCCCTTAAAATCTATACCAGACCAAAAGGGTCTGGTATGCAAGGGAGGGGACCCTACAGGGATATACTAAAACATTTAATGTGAAATTGGCTTAATGTAGCTTAACGAGCAATAAAGTGCCTAAACCTCAATCAATTGCCCTGAAACTTTGCACAGCCCAAGATCTAAACGACACAAACATATCCTATAAGTTTTGTGCTATTTGGTGTCCCAGAAGGCAAACTAGGGACATTAAGCTTGTTTTTTTGGGAGCTTAATGTAGCTTAACGTACGAAAAAGACCTTAAATGTTAACCAATCTCCCCAAAACTTCACACAGTAGAAGGCTCTATCGATGCCAACATATTCTGAAAATTTCAGCTCATTTGGGTTATCACACCAAAATTTATTCACATTAAGCTATATTTTACAATGCAAAAACAGAGCTTAACGTACCATAATGTACCTAAACCTCAATCAATTGTCTTAAAACTGTGCACAGCCTAAGATCTTAACTACCCAAACCTATCCAAGAAGTTTTGTGTGATTCGGGGTCCCACAAGGCAAACTAGGGACATTAAGCTTGTTTTTTAGGGAGCTTAATGTGGCTTAACGTACGAAAAAAACCTTAAATGTTAACCAATTTCCACCAAACTTCACACAGTAGAAGACTCTATCCATGCCAACATATTCTGAAAATTTCAGCTTATTTGGTTAATCACACCAAAAGTTATTCGCATTAAGCTATATTTTACAATACTAATACATTTAATGTGAAATTAGCTTAATGTAGCTTAACGAGCAATAAAGTGCCTAAACCTCACTCAATTGCCCTGAAACTTTGCACATCCCAAGATCTCGACCCTACAAACATATCTAAGACATTTCAAGCGATTTGGTGTTCCACAAGGAAAACTAGGGACATTAAGCTTGTTTTTTTGGAAGCTTAACGTACAAAAAATACATTAAATGTTAACCAATTTCCCCCAAACTTCACACAATAGAAGACTCTGTTCATGTCGACATATTCTAGAATTTTCAGCTTATTTGGTTAATCACACCAAAAGTTATTCACATTAAGCTATATTTTACAATACTAAAACATTTAATGTGAAATTAGCTTAATGTAGCTTAAAAAGCAATAAAGTGCCTAAACCTCAATCAATTGCCCTGAAACTTTGTACACCCCAAGATCTCAACTACCCAAACATATCCTATACGTTTTGTGCTATTTGGTATCCCACAAGGCAAACTAGGAACATTGAGCTTGTTTTTTTGGGAGCTTAACGTACAAAAAAGACTTTAAATGTTAACCAATTTCCCCCAAATTTCACACAATTTCAGACCCTATCAATGCCAACATATTCTGAAAATTTCAGCTCATTCGGTTAATCACACCAAAAGTTATTCACATTAAGCTATATTTTACAATACTGAAATTGGCTTAATGTAGCTTAACAAGCAAAAAAGTGCCTGAACCTCAATCAATTGCCCTGGAAATTTGCACACCCCAAGATCTCGACCTTCCAAACATATCCAAGAAGGTTCAAGTGATTTGGTGTCCCAGAAGGCAAACTAGGGACATTAAGCTTGTTTTTTTGGGAGCTTAATGTAGCTTAACGTACGAAAAATACCTTAAATGTTAACCAATCTCCCCCAAACTTCAGACAATAGAAGACTATGACCATGCCAAATTATTCTGAAATTTTCAGCTCATTTGTTTAATCACACCAAAAGTTATTCACATTAAGCTATATTTTACAATACTGAAATTGGCTTAATGTAGCTTAACGAGCAAAAAAGTGCCTGAACCTCAATCAATTGCCCTAAAACTTTGCACACCCCAAGATCTCGACCTTCCAAACATATCTAAGACGTTTCAAATGATTTGGTGTCCCAGAAGGCAAACTAGGGACATTAAGCTTGTTTTTTTGGGAGCTTAATGTGGCTTAACGTACATAAAAGACCTTAAATGTTAACCCATTTTCCCCAAACTTCACACACTAAATGACTCTATCCATGCCAACATCTTCTGAAAATTTCAGCTCATTTGGTTAATCACACCAAAAGTTATTCACATTAAGCTATATTTTACAATACTGAAATTGGCTTAATGTAGCTTAATGAGCAAAAAAGTGCCTGAACCTCAATCAATTGCCCTGAAACTTTGCACACCCCAAGATCTCGACCTTTCAAATATATCCAAGAAGGTTCAAGTGATTTGGTGTCCCAGAAGGCAAACTAGGGACATTAAGCTTGTTTTTTTGGGAGCTTAATGTAGCTTAACGTACGAAAAAGACCTTAAATGTTAACCAATCTCCCCCAAACTTCACACAATAGACGACTCTGACTATGCCAAAATATTCTGAAAGCTCATTTGGTTAATCACAATAAAAGTTATTCACATTAAGCTATATTTTACAATACTGAAATTGGCTTAATGTAGCTTAATGTAGCTTAATGTAGCTTAACGAGCAAAAAAGTGCCTGAACCTCAATCAATTGCCCTAAAACCTTATAAAACCCCAAGATCTCAACCTTCCAAACATATCTAAGAAGTTTCAAGTGATTTGGTGTCCCAGAAGGCAAACTAGGGACATTAAAGCGGATCTCCACCCTAAAGTGAAGATCCGCTGATCGGAACCCTCCCCCCCTCCGGTGTCACAATTGACACCTTTCAGGGGGGAGGGGGGTGCAGATACCTGTCTAAAGACAGGTATCTGCAACCACTTCCGGCCCGCAGTCTCGGGCAAAAGACGGGTTTTTTGGCGACATCCCGTCGCCCCCCCCGTTGTGTGCTGGGAACTCTTAGCTCCCAGCACACAGCGGGAGCCAATTGACGGGCGCAGCGCGACTCGCGCATGCGCCGTAGGGAACCGGGCAGTGAAGCCGCAGCGCTTCACTTCCTGGTTCCCTCACCGTGGATGGAGGGGGGAGCAGCAGGGTGACGAGCGATCGCTCATCCTCTGCTGCGGACGCCGCTGGACTCCAGGACAGGTAAGTGTCCTAATATTAAAAGTCAGCAGCTGCAGTATTTGTTGCTGCTGGCTTTTAATATTTTTTTATAGTGGGCCATCCGCTTTAAGCTTGTTTTTTTGGGAGCTTAATGTAGCTTAACGTACGAAAAAGACCTTAAATGTTAACCAATTTTCCCCAAACTTCACACAATAAAAGACTCTATCCATGCCAACATATTCTGAAAATTTCAGCTCATTTGGTTAATCACACCAAAAGTTATTCTCATTAAGCTATATTTTACCCTTCCCTGTCTCAGTACACAGCAATTCAGCAGCAGCTGTCAAAATAAATAAAAAAAGAAGCAGACTGGCAAAGTTTATCAACAAACACTTCACAGAAAGTTACATTGAAACATTGTATCAATTGTAATGTTCTGTGTTTTGCATCTATATAGAGATGAACTTTGGTTTGCAGGTGAAAAGATTTAAAGCAACCATGACAAGGCAAAACATTTTTTTTTCTAATTACATGTTCCTCTGTTGAACCCCTTATTAACCCTTTAGTTTTCTCTAATCAGCACTGATTAACTCTATATTCTCCTTCTCTATTCAAATGTAATTTTCCTGGTGATTTTTTTTTTCTTTTCTATTTTATTTATCTAATAAACTTTTTTTCAGGTTTTTGTTTGCTTCGCTTATTAATATTTTTTACAACTTTTTACATATATCTACTGCCTTTTGTTTAGTTTTATTACATTTAATTGTCTAAGGATTGCAAAAAAATAAAATAAAAATATTGGTGCAGGACAATATTCACAGAAAAACTTGTTTGACCCTAAAAAAAATTGTACGTATTACGTCATTATCTTAAAGCGGACTTACATCTAAAAATGGAACTTCCACCTTTCGGAATCCTCCCCCGGTCCGTGTCACATTTGACACCTTTCAGGGGTAGGGGAAAGCAGATACCTGTCTAATACAGGTATTTTGCTCCCACTCCCGTGCATAGATAGGCGCAGTACCCGCGGATAACTACGCTACGTTCGGTTCCTCCTCCGTCCCACCGTTGTCTTCTGGGAGACACACAGGTCCCAGAAGACAGCAGGGACCAGTGGGATTGCGCAGAGCGACTCGAGAATGCGCAGTAGGGAGCCAGGCTGTGAAGCAGCAAGGCTTCTCTTTTTCTTTTTTTTTTTCACAATCAAGTTTATTGATTCAAAAGTAGCAAAGTTACAATATCAAAGAACAGACAATATGAAAGACCAAAATCCAATCAGGGGTCGTGTAAGGGTAGTAAACCTTCTGTCAATCAACAGACAATAACAGATGTTAAAAGATAAACCCTAAACATTACAGGGATCAGTATTCTATAATGTATGACAGAATCAGTACAAATCAAGCCACCAACAACTGATAATCATTGGAGTATTTAAACAGTACCCACGGTTGCCAAGTTTCATTGAATTGGTTTGAATCTTCACTTCTCATAGCTATTAATTCCTTTATTCTGTAAATGTAATGTACCCTGTTCAACCAATCCACAATCGAGGGGCATTTAGAGGACTTCCAAAACAGCGGAATTAGCGTTTTGGCGGCTGTTAGTAAGTGCCTTGTCAGTGATTTTTTTGTATCTACGAATGGACATGTGGTTAATATGCAAGAGACAAGCAGCAGCATCAAGTGAGATACTTGTGTCCGTGATCCGTTTGATATGGTGTATTATTTTGGACCAAAAGCCTGATATCATAGGGCAGGACCACCAAATATGGATGAAGGACCCAACGTCACTCTTGCACCTCCAGCATCTATCAGACGCGGTCGGTGACCAAGCCTTTATTTTCTGGGGGGTGATATACCAGTGTGTAAGGATTTTGTACGAAATTACTTGGAACTTGGAGCTTAAGGAACATTTATGTGCAAATACGCACGCTTTTTCCCATTGGCCTTCCGAGAATGTGACATTTAGTTCACTCTGCCATTTATTCTTGTGTTTATCTGGTGCTGGTGTATGGTGGGAGCTTAACCAAGAGTAGGCCAGGGAAGTTGTCTTTAAGATAGGGGAGCCTGAGAGGCAGATTTGTTCCAACTGGGTGGGGGTTTTACAGTATTCTAACTTAAGCCTGCTATTGACCAAAAAATCTTGTGTTTGTAGATAGAAACAAAAACCGGGGTAGGCGTGTCCAAGTTCTGATTTCAACCTGTTAAGAGATTTGATCCTATTGTCCGAGAGACAGTAAGTGGCCAGAAGTTTCCCTGTGCTGACCGTAAGTAATTTAATGTCTATTCCTGGAGGAAAGTCTGGATTATCAGCAAGACTTCTCTTCCCGGTTCCCTTACCGAAGATGACCGCGCCTCCACCCGAGAGCCAAGGGACAGATTGAAGACAGAGAAGGGGCGTTGCCAAACCACGGCTCTGTGTCTTAATGGACACACAAAGCTGCGGCTCTGCTCAAGTGCCCCATAGCAAGCTGCTTGCTGTGGGGGCATTTGGCAGGAAAAAAACACTGTACAGAGGAGGTACAGTATCTCACAAAAGTAAGTACACCCCTCACATTTTTGTAACTATTTTGGGCCAGATTCTCGTAGATGCGCGCCTAATTATGCAGGCGTTGCGCATCTCAGATGCACTACGCCGACGTAACACGGAGTGGCAAGTACCGTATTCCCTAAGTAAATGCGCTCCAAGATGCGCCTGCGTCGCGTAAAATCATGGGCGTAATCCGGCGCAACTCCAAAGTAGGAGGGAAGTGGGCGTGTTGCATTATAATGAAGCGTGACCCCATGCAAATGCAGGCCGGGACGAACGGAGCATGCGCCGTGACATGGATGACCCGCGCCATGACGTGGTTGACCCGCGCCGTGACGTGGATGCCTTCTGCGCATGCGCAAAGCCTCCCTACGATGCGCCGGCGCAGGGTATATAATGCGCCCACACATGCGCCCGTGCAGCGCAAACGTCTCCCATTTTTTGGATAGTGACGGCCAAAGTTTGTGCTGGACAGGATGACAACCGTGGTTAAGGAGAGGAGGAAGAAGAATTTCTCCCCAGAGGAGAGGGCCCTTGTCGTCAGGGCCATGGAGAAGTTTGATTCGCGGCTCCATGGTGCTGACAGTGCCCGGACCAGCAAGTCCCGGAGGGATCAGATTTTAATGAGGGTCGCGTGCCAGGTCAATGCCCTCTCTCATGAGGTCCGGACACCGCAGGACATTCAGAAGAAAATGAATGACCTGCGGCGTCATGTGAAGGGCAAGCTGGCTGCCATAGCTCGGCATGCCAAGGGCACTGGAGGGGGCCCACCCTGCCCTGTCCGCCTGACTGAGGAGGAGAAGGTGGTTGCCCGCTGCCTACAGACGGAGCAGGTAGAGGGAGTTGGGGGCTATGAGTCCCAGAAGCCAGCCGTGAGGACAGGTAAGTGTGTTTTATATTCTATCTGTTGTGTACATGTATGGGGGTGGAAGGGAACATGTGCCAAGTGTGTGGCTCCACCAACATGGGCATCTTTTGTGTCATCCACAGATGTGCAGGAGGGAGCGGGGCCATCTGTTGATGCCAGGGCCCATTAGGATCCATCCCCTGAAGATTCAGTCCCTCTGGCTGCCCCCCTGGAACAGGACTTGGAGGGAAGTGGGCACACCTCAACGGAGGAGGTGGTTGAGGAGGGTGTGGTAGTCCAGGACCAGGCCCTCTATGTTGTTGTGGAGGAGGATGGTGGGTTGGCCGGACCAGCCCAGGCTATTCCTCTACCTGTAGCGTCCCCCTCCAACCTCTCCAGTCCCTCTCTTCCCCCCCCCCCCTCATCTCCGGCCCCTCAACATCCTCCCCTTATGCCCGGACCCCTGCCACTCCCCGCAAGGCGACGTGCAAGACCAGGGGTGTTCATAAGGTCCTGCCGGAAGAGCTGGTCAGACAGCAGGACCAGCAGAATCAGCACCTGGCCGAGGTCGTGGAGGAGATGAGGCGCCTGGCCGACAGCCTGGCATCCTCGGACAATATTACAGATGCCATCCAGGATGTTGCTGTTAACAGCGCAGCAACGCTGACCAGCTTGGGGGAGCTGCAGGAAAACACCTCGGAACTTGTGGGGGAGGTTCGTGCCCTGCGCCTTGCTGTCGAGGCGCAGACTGCTGTGCAGACCCGCATAGCGGTTGCCCTGGAGGGCATGCAGGCAGCCAGGGAGGGACGTGGGGATGCTCCTCCTCAACCTGCTGCCCCCCCCCCATCTGTGGCTGCCCCCAGGCAAGTGAGGGGCAGGACCCGTGGCACCAGGCAGAGCCCCCGCCAGGCCCATTAATTTTATTTTTCTTTATTATTATGCTCTGGATAAGAGATTTTTTTGTTATTTGTTATGCTCTGGATAAGAGTTTTTTTTTATTTTTTTTGTGCTCTGGATAAGAGTTTTTTTTTATTTTTTTTGTGCTCTGGATAAGAGTTTTTTTTTATTTTTTTTGTGCTCTGGATAAGAGCTTTTTTTATTTATTTTTGTGCTCTGGATAAGAGCTTTTATTTATTTTTGAATACTGCACACGTTGCAGTGTGAATGGTGTGTGAATGTGAGAGGGTGGCACTCCTGACAGTAAGGGGTGTCACCCTCGGCCGTGGAGGTGAAATTAACCCCACGGCTGTATGAATGATGTGTGAAAGGTGTATGAATGGACAGCAACATCATTGGGGCCTTGACGTGGCGTTGCTGCTCCCAACTCCTACATGCTGGACTTGGGCTAATCCAATGCGATGTGCATGTGGTGTGTGTGATCTAGGGACATCAGTGGTGTACACGCGTGCATTGTCTGTGTGCCATGCTGTATGTGTGTGTTTAACGGTCAAAGATTCGTAACACGAGGACCCTCCTGACTGCTCTTCCATCAGCTGACGGGGTCTCCTCTGGCGGGGGGGGGGCTGTGTGGTTGGGGGGTCAGGTCATCACGTAGGGCAATGTGCAGGCCCTTTCGCATGGCAAAGTTGTGCAGAATACAACATGCACCAATGATCTGACCCACAAAGTTGGGGGAATACAATAGGGCCCCCCCAGACTTATCCAGGCATCGGAAACGGGACTTCAGGAGGCCAAATGTGCGCTCCACCACTCCACGGGTTTTGATGTGTGCTTCATTGTATCTTCTCTCTCCTCTGGTTTGGGGGTTCCGGAAAGGAGTCATGAGATGGGGTCCCAGTGTATATGCAGAGTCACCTGTAAGGGAAAAGACAGGAGGATGGTAGTCATGCATGTGCCACTTCTGTTGTGCATCATGGGAGGGGATAGTCATGGCTGCCACCCATGTCACTCACCAACCAGCCAGCTGTCCCTATACATGTCCTGCTCAAAATCTTCTGGGATGTTGCTTTGACGGTAGATGTAGCTGTCATGGCTGGACCCGGGGTCTTTGGCACGGACGTGCCATATGAGGTATTTGGCATCGGCTATCACCTGTACGTTGATGGAATGCCAATGCTTCCGATTGCGGTATATGTGCTCTGTGGCACTGGGGGGCTGGAGTGCCACATGTGTGCAATCAATGGCCCCGATGGTGCGTGGGAATCCGTCAATTCTGTAGAAATCTGTCATTGCCTTCTGCCGCAGGTGCTCAGTGGTGGGTCTGATGAACTGGTTGGACATGCGTCTGAGGATTGCGGGGACAACCTGGTGCAGACATCTGCTTATTCTGGTTTGTGACATCCCAGCCACCACTCCACTTGTACGCTGGAATGATCCACTGGCCAGGAAATGCAGTGTTGCCAGTACCTTCACCAGTGGCTGCAGTGCACGTGAGCGGTATGTCTGGCTGGTGATGTCATCCTGCAGGGCTGTGGTTATTTCCAGGATGGCAGCAGGGCTGAATCTGAAGATGCGATACACCTCCTCATCACCCATGCCAAAGAGCCTCATGCGCGCTCGGTAGATCCTCTCACGTGCCCCCCTCCTCCTACTCCTCCTTCTATGTGCCTCTTCCTCTGCATACCTTAGTAGTGATAAGACCATGGCTGGCCCTGGCATCATTGGCATACGAATGTGTTGTCCAGTAAGTGTGATTGCTCAGCTAGTCCGTTACGGTGCTGCTGTAGTTGCTCTCCAGCTGACTTGCACACGGCCTTGAGCAAAGTTACCCGTGCTTTTATGAGGGGTATGTTTACTCAAGGCTTTCGAGTTACGCGCACCACGAGTAGCCAACGCCGGACGCGCGTAGTTTCGGGAATACGCGCATCTCCCTCATTTGCATATTTGCATGCTAATTCAATGGGAACTGAATATTTTTCATGCGTAACTATGCGCCTATGCCGCGCTAGCTTAATGCATTTTCGCCGCACAGACGGAAAATTTTTTCGCGCGTATGTGGTTCTGTGTTTACCGCGCATCGATACGCAGGCGAACATTTACTATTACGCCGCGCATATACATTTACGCAGGCGTAGCGCCTCTGAGAATCTGGCCCTTTATCTTTTCATGTGACAACACAAATGAAGAAATGTCCTTTAAGAGCCATAGCAGGCGTGTGCCCACTGCACGGTGAGGGACCCAATGCACATATCCAGCAAAGCATGGGGGTCCCCCCAAATTCAATTACCTGGCCCTTCAGGTCTAATATGGATTTTAGGGGGAACCCCGCCGCCAATAAAAAAAAAATGGCGTGGAGTTCCCCCAACAATTCACACCAGACCCCTTATCAGAGCATGTAACCTGGCCTGCCACCGAAAAAAGGTAGGACGAGAGAGCGCCCTCCCTCCTGAACTGTACCAGGCCACATGCCCTCAACATGTTGATGGGACAAGGGTCTCATCCCCACAACCCTTGCCCGGTGGTTGATGGTATGACAACTCTTATATATGTAAGGCAGGGCCACCCTTCACGTGACCTGTCCCCCTCTGACACAAGGGAAAGCCTGGGCTTCCCCAGTGATGTAGTCAGAGGGTGCGTTAGAGGGGGATGGGTCACGTGACGGGTGGCCCCGCCTCACCTATATAAGAGCCGTCATACAAAACAGACCTCCCCTACAAAACAGCCCCCCCAACAATACAGACCCCCCTACAATACAGACCCCCCTACAACAGTGCAAACACCCCCCCCTTTCAGACCTGTAATGCACCTCGCTAGGCTCAGATGATCAGCGTGCTGCGTGCTGCACACACAGCAATGGTAGATAACACAGAGGAGGGGGAGGCGGCGTGGCTTCACTCTGCTCGGCTATGTGACTGCGAGACAGTCGCAGCCAAGACTTATCAGAGCCACGGCGTGGCCACGAGAGAAGGGGATTGTTGCGGCCGGGACCTGGGTCTGCCGACGGGATGGGTATCACTCAGGGTGCGGCTCTCACCCCCCCTGCAAAGCGAGGCGGCTTCAGCCTGCAGTGTGCTACTTAGGCTGCCGCTGCCTCCCAGTCATCACGCCATGCTGCCCTCTGTCTCTGCCTTTAGTCTTTAGTCACGGAGGGGGGGCACCGGCCTGACACCCCCTTCAGTGTGTGGCACCTGGTGCAGCACACCCCCCCCCCGCCCCCGACTTACTACCCAACTGCATTAGGCTCTTTTTACACTAAGCTATGTGTTTTGGGCATGTAAAATGTGACTAATTTTTGGTGTGATTTACCAAATGGGGGAAATTAGTTGACATTTAAGGTCAGTTTTGTAAGTTAAGCTCCCCAAAAAAGAAGCTTAATGATGCTAGTTTGCCTTGTGGAACATCAAATCTCAGGAAACATATAGGATAGTTTTAAGGGGTTGAGATCTTGGGCTGTGCAAAGTTTCAGGGCAATTGATTGAAGTTTAGGCACTTTATTGCTCGTTAAGCTACATTAGGCCAATTTCACATTAAGTTCCAGATTCTCGTAGATGCCGGAGTAGTGTATCGTAAGCTATTTACACTACGCTGCCGCAACTTACAGGAGTAAGTGCCGTATTCTCCAAGCACTTGCTCCGTAATTTGCAGTGGCGTAGTGTAAATGGCCCGGCGTAAGGCCACGTAATTCAAAGGGGGCGGCTTGTATTTAAATTAAGCGCGCCCCCGTGCCAAATGAACTGCGCATGCGCCGGCCTTAAACATAGGCCACTGCACATGCTCCATAGTACGCCGCAAATACATTGATTACAGCGGCAATGTAATTAACATACAGGCCTATTCGCGAACGAGTTACGTAAACAACGTAAACGATGGAAAAAAACGACGCTGTCCCGAGTCCATACTTAACAGGGCATACGGCGGACTGACATAAGAAAGGTTACCCCCCATATAGCAGGGGTAACCTTGTGCTTACGGAAACGACGTAAACTACGGCGAAGCGGCGCAAATCGTTCGGGAATCGGCGTATCAGGCTCATTTGCATATTCAACGCAGAAATCGACGGGAATGCCACCTAGCGGCCAGCGTAACATTGCAACTTAGATCCGACGATGTAAGTGACTTACGCAAGTCGGATCTAAGCAAAATCTATGCGTAACTGATTCTAAGAATCAAGCGCATAGATGCACAGCCCCGCAAACAGAGATACGATGCCGTTGTATCTCCTTTCAGAATATGGCCCTAAATGTTTTAGCATTGTAAAATATAGCTTAATGTGAATAACTTTTGGTGTGATTAACCAAATGAGCTGAAATATTCATAATATGTTGGCATGGATATATTCTTCTATTGTGTGGAGATTGGTTAACATTTAATGTCTTTTATGTACGTTAAGCCACATTAAGCTCCCCAAAACACAAGCTTAATGTCCCTAGTTTGCCTTTTGGTACACCAAATAGCTTGAAACTTCTTGGATAGATTTGGGAAGTTGAAAACTTAGGCTGTGCAGTGTTTCAAGAAAATTGATTGAGGTTAAGGCACATTATGGTACGTTAAGCTCTTTACATTAAGTGTTTTAGCATTGTAAAATATAGCTTAATGTGAATAACTTTTTGTGTGATTAACCAAATGATCTGAATACTTATTAATAATTTTCAGAATACGTTGCTATGGAGGGAGTCTTCTATTGTGTGAAGTTTGAGGGAGATTGGTTAACATTTAAGGTATTTTATGTACATTAAGCCACATTAAGCTCCCCAAAAAAACAAGCTTAATGTGCCTAGTTTTCTTTCTGGGTCACCAAATCACTGGAAACTTCTTGGATATGTTTGGAAGGTCGAGATCTTGGGGTGTGAAAAGTTTCAGGGCAACTTATTGAGATTCAGGCACTTTTTTCAGTATTGTCAAATATAGCTTAATGTGAATAACTTTTGGTGTGATTAAACAAATGAGCTGAAATTTTTAGAATATGTTCGCGTGGATAGAGTCTTATATTGTGTGAAGTTTGGGGGGAATTGGTTAACATTTAAGGTCTTTTTCGTACATTAAGCCACATTAAGCCCCCCAAAAAACAATCTTAATGTCCCTAGTTTGCCTCCTGGGACACCAAATCGCTTGGATATGTTTTAAAGGTGAGATATTGGGGTGTGCAAAGTTTTAGGGCAATTGATTGAGGTTCAGGCACTTTTTTGCTCGTTAAGCTACATTAAGCTAATTTCAGTATTGTAAAATATAGCTTAATGTGAATAACTTTTATTGTGATTAACCAAATGAGCTGAAAATTTCAGAATATTTTGGCATGGTCAGAGTCTTCTATTGTTTGAAGTTTGGGGGAGATTGGTTAACATTTAAGGTCTTTTTCGTACATTAAGCCACATTAAGCCCCCCAAAAAACAATCTTAATGTCCCTAGTTTGCCTCCTGGGACACCAAATCGCTTGGATATGTTTTAAAGGTGAGATATTGGGGTGTGCAAAGTTTTAGGGCAATTGATTGAGGTTCAGGCACTTTTTTGCTCGTTAAGCTACATTAAGCTAATTTCAGTATTGTAAAATATAGCTTAATGTGAATAACTTTTATTGTGATTAACCAAATGAGCTGAAAATTTCAGAATATTTTGGCATGGTCAGAGTCTTCTATTGTTTGAAGTTTGGGGGAGATTGGTTAACATTTAAGGTCTTTTTCGTAAATTAAGCTACATTAAGCTCCCAAAAAATCAAGCTTAATGTCCCTAGTTTGCCTTCTGGGACACCAAATCACTTGAAACTTCTTGGATATGTTTGGAAGGTCGAGATCTTGGGGTGTGAAAAGTTTCAGGGCAACTTATTGAGATTCAGGCACTTTTTTCAGTATTGTCAAATATAGCTTAATGTGAATAACTTTTGGTGTGATTAAACAAATGAGCTGAAATTTTTAGAATATGTTCGCGTGGATAGAGTCTTATATTGTGTGAAGTTTGGGGGGAATTGGTTAACATTTAAGGTCTTTTTCGTACATTAAGCCACATTAAGCCCCCCAAAAAACAATCTTAATGTCCCTAGTTTGCCTCCTGGGACACCAAATCGCTTGGATATGTTTTAAAGGTGAGATATTGGGGTGTGCAAAGTTTTAGGGCAATTGATTGAGGTTCAGGCACTTTTTTGCTCGTTAAGCTACATTAAGCTAATTTCAGTATTGTAAAATATAGCTTAATGTGAATAACTTTTATTGTGATTAACCAAATGAGCTGAAAATTTCAGAATATTTTGGCATGGTCAGAGTCTTCTATTGTTTGAAGTTTGGGGGAGATTGGTTAACATTTAAGGTCTTTTTCGTAAATTAAGCTACATTAAGCTCCCAAAAAAACAAGCTTAATGTCCCTAGTTTGCCTTCTGGGACACCAAATCACTTGAAACTTCTTGGATATGTTTGGAAGGTCGAGATCTTGGGGTGTGAAAAGTTTCAGGGCAACTTATTGAGATTCAGGCACTTTTTTCAGTATTGTCAAATATAGCTTAATGTGAATAACTTTTGGTGTGATTAAACAAATGAGCTGAAATTTTTAGAATATGTTCGCGTGGATAGAGTCTTATATTGTGTGAAGTTTGGGGGGAATTGGTTAACATTTAAGGTCTTTTTCGTACATTAAGCCACATTAAGCCCCCAAAAAACAATCTTAATGTCCCTAGTTTGCCTCCTGGGACACCAAATCGCTTGGATATGTTTTAAAGGTGAGATATTGGGGTGTGCAAAGTTTTAGGGCAATTGATTGAGGTTCAGGCACTTTTTTGCTCGTTAAGCTACATTAAGCTAATTTCAGTATTGTAAAATATAGCTTAATGTGAATAACTTTTATTGTGATTAACCAAATGAGCTGAAAATTTCAGAATATTTTGGCATGGTCAGAGTCTTCTATTGTTTGAAGTTTGGGGGAGATTGGTTAACATTTAAGGTCTTTTTCGTAAATTAAGCTACATTAAGCTCCCAAAAAAACAAGCTTAATGTCCCTAGTTTGCCTTCTGGGACACCAAATCACTTGAACCTTCTTGGATATGTTTGAAAGGTCGAGATCTTGGGGTGTGCAAAGTTTCAGGGCAATTGATTGAGGTTCAGGTACTTTTTTGCTCGTTAAGCTACATTAAGCTACATTAAGCCAATTTCAGTATTGTAAAATATAGCTTAATGTGAATAACTTTTGGTGTGATTAACCAAATGAGCTGACATTTTCAGAATATGTTGGCATGGATGTGGTCTTCTATTGTGTGAAATTTGGGGGAAATTGGTTAACATTTAAGGTATGTTTTGTACGTTAAGCTCCCAAAAAAACAAGCTTAATGTTCCTTGTTTGCCTTGTGGACCATCAAATCACTTGAAATGTCTTAGATATGTTTGTAAGATCTTGGGATGTGCAAAGTTTCAGGGCAATTGATTGAGGTTTAGGCACTTTATTGCTCGTTAAGCTACATTAAGCTAATTTCACATTAAATGTTTTAGTATTGTAAAATATAGCTTAATGTGAATAACTTTTGGTGTGATTAACCAAATAAGCTGAAATTTTCAGAATATATTAGCGTGAATGGGGTCTTCTACTGTGTGAAGTTTGGTGGAAATTGATTAACATTTAAGGTATGTTTTGTACGTTAAGCTCCCAAAAAAACAAGCTTAATGTTCCTTGTTTGCCTTGTGGACCATCAAATCACTTGAAATGTCTTAGATATGTTTGTAAGATCTTGGGATGTGCAAAGTTTCAGGGCAATTGATTGAGGTTTAGGCACTTTATTGCTCGTTAAGCTACATTAAGCTAATTTCACATTAAATGTTTTAGTATTGTAAAATATAGCTTAATGTGAATAACTTTTGGTGTGATTAACCAAATAAGCTGAAATTTTCAGAATATATTAGCGTGGATGGGGTCTTCTACTGTGTGAAGTTTGGTGGAAATTGATTAACATTTAAGGTATTTTTCGTACGTTAAGCCTCATTAAGCTCCCCAAAAAACAAGCTTAATGTCCATAGTTTGCCTTGTGGGACCCCGAATCACACAAAACGTCTTGGATAGGTTTGGGTAGTTAAGATCTTAGGCTGTGCAAAGTTTTAAGACAATTGATCAAGGTTTAGTTACATTATGGTACGTTAAGCTCTGTTTTTGCATTGTAAAATATAGCTTAATGTGAATAAATTTTGGTGTGATAATCCCAAATGAGCTAAAATTTTCAGAATATGTTGGCATCGATAGAGCTTTCTACTGTGTGAAGTTTGGGGGAAATCGGTTAACATTTAAGGTATTTTTCGTACGTTAAGCCACATTAAGCTCCCCAAAAAACAAGCTTAATGTACCTAGTTTGCCTTCTGGGACACCAAATCACTTGAACCTTCTTGGATATGTTTGAAAGGTCGAGATCTTGGGGTGTGCAAAGTTTCAGGGCAATTGATTGAGGTTCAGGCACTTTTTTGCTTGTTAAGCTACATTAAGCTACATTAAGCCAATTTCAGTATTGTAAAATATAGCTTAATGTGAATAACTTTTGGTGTGATTCACCAAATGAGCTGACATTTTCAGAAAATATTGGCATGGATGTGGTCTTCTATTGTGTGAAATTTGGGGGAAATTGGTTAACATTTAAGGTCTTTTTTGTACGTTAAGCTCCCAAAAAAACAAGCTTAATGTTCCTTGTTTGCCTTGTGGACCATCAAATCACTTGAAATGTCTTAGATATGTTTGTAAGTTCGAGATCTTGGGATATGCAAAGTTTCAGGGCAATTGATTGAGGTTTAGGCACTTTATTGCTCGTTAAGCTACATTAAGCTAATTTCACATTAAATGTTTTAGTATTGTAAAATATAGCTTAATGCGAATAACTTTTGGTGTGATTAACCAAATAAGCTGAAATTTTCAGAATATGTTAGCGTGGATAGGGTCTTCTACTGTGTGAAGTTTGGTGGAAACTGATTAACATTTAAGGTCTTTTTCGTACGTTAAGCCACATTAAGCTCCCCAAAAAACAAGCTTAATGTCCATAGTTTTCCTTGTGGGACCCTGAATCACACAAAACGTATTGGATAGGTTTGGGTAGTTAAGATCTAAGGCTGTGCAAAGTTTTAAGACAATTGATCAAGGTTTAGTTACATTATGGTACGTTAAGCTCTGTTTTTGCATTGTAAAATATAGCTTAATGTGAATAAATTTTGGTGTGATAACCCAAATGAGCTGAAATTTTCAGAATATGTTGGCATCGATAGAGCTTTCTACTGTGTGAAGTTTGGGGGAAATTGGTTAACATTTAAGGTCTTTTTCGTACGTTAAGCTACATTAAGCTCCCAAAAAAACAAGCTTAATGTCCCTAGTTTGCCTTGTGGCATACCAAATAGCACAAAACATATAGGATATGTTTGAGTAGTTGAGATCTCAAGCTGTGCAAAGTTTCAGGGCAATTGATTGAGGTTTAGGCACTTTATTGCTCGTTAAGCTACATTATGCCAATTTCACATTAAATGTTTTAGTATTGTAAAATATAGCTTAATGTGAATAACTTTTGGTGTGATTAACCAAATGAGCTGAAATTTTCAGAATATGTTGGCATCGATAGAGCTTTCTACTGTGTGAAGTTTGGGGGAAATCGGTTAACATTTAAGGTATTTTTCGTACGTTAAGCCACATTAAGCTCCCCAAAAAACAAGCTTAATGTACCTAGTTTGCCTTCTGGGACACCAAATCACTTGAACCTTCTTGGATATGTTTGAAAGGTCGAGATCTTGGGGTGTGCAAAGTTTCAGGGCAATTGATTGAGGTTCAGGCACTTTTTTGCTTGTTAAGCTACATTAAGCTACATTAAGCCAATTTCAGTATTGTAAAATATAGCTTAATGTGAATAACTTTTGGTGTGATTCACCAAATGAGCTGTCATTTTCAGAAAATATTGGCATAGATGTGGTCTTCTATTGTGTGAAATTTGGGGGAAATTGGTTAACATTTAAGGTCTTTTTTGTACGTTAAGCTCCCAAAAAAACAAGCTTAATGTCCATAGTTTGCCTTGTGGGACCCCGAATCACACAAAACGTCTTGGATAGGTGTGGGTAGTTAAGATCTTAGGCTGTGCAAAGTTTTAAGACAATTGATCAAGGTTTAGTTACATTATGGTACGTTAAGCTCTGTTTTTGCATTGTAAAATATAGCTTAATGTGAATAAATTTTGGTGTGATAACCCAAATGAGCTAAAATTTTCAGAATATGTTGGCATCGATAGAGCTTTCTACTGTGTGAAGTTTGGGGGAAATCGGTTAACATTTAAGGTATTTTTCGTACGTTAAGCCACATTAAGCTCCCCAAAAAACAAGCTTAATGTACCTAGTTTGCCTTCTGGGACACCAAATCACTTGAACCTTCTTGGATATGTTTGAAAGGTCGAGATCTTGGGGTGTGCAAAGTTTCAGGGCAATTGATTGAGGTTCAGGCACTTTTTTGCTTGTTAAGCTACATTAAGCTACATTAAGCCAATTTCAGTATTGTAAAATATAGCTTAATGTGAATAACTTTTGGTGTGATTCACCAAATGAGCTGACATTTTCAGAAAATATTGGCATGGATGTGGTCTTCTATTGTGTGAAATTTGGGGGAAATTGGTTAACATTTAAGGTCTTTTTTGTACGTTAAGCTCCCAAAAAAACAAGCTTAATGTTCCTTGTTTGCCTTGTGGACCATCAAATCACTTGAAATGTCTTAGATATGTTTGTAAGTTCGAGATCTTGGGATATGCAAAGTTTCAGGGCAATTGATTGAGGTTTAGGCACTTTATTGCTCGTTAAGCTACATTAAGCTAATTTCACATTAAATGTTTTAGTATTGTAAAATATAGCTTAATGCGAATAACTTTTGGTGTGATTAACCAAATAAGCTGAAATTTTCAGAATATGTTAGCGTGGATAGGGTCTTCTACTGTGTGAAGTTTGGTGGAAACTGATTAACATTTAAGGTCTTTTTCGTACGTTAAGCCACATTAAGCTCCCCAAAAAACAAGCTTAATGTCCATAGTTTTCCTTGTGGGACCCTGAATCACACAAAACGTATTGGATAGGTTTGGGTAGTTAAGATCTAAGGCTGTGCAAAGTTTTAAGACAATTGATCAAGGTTTAGTTACATTATGGTACGTTAAGCTCTGTTTTTGCATTGTAAAATATAGCTTAATGTGAATAAATTTTGGTGTGATAACCCAAATGAGCTGAAATTTTCAGGATATGTTGGCATCGATAGAGCTTTCTACTGTGTGAAGTTTGGGGGAAATTGGTTAACATTTAAGGTCTTTTTCGTACGTTAAGCTACATTAAGCTCCCAAAAAAACAAGCTTAATGTCCCTAGTTTGCCTTGTGGCATACCAAATAGCACAAAACATATAGGATATGTTTGAGTAGTTGAGATCTCAGGCTGTGCAAAGTTTCAGGGCAATTGATTGAGGTTTAGGCACTTTATTGCTCGTTAAGCTACATTAAGCCAATTTCACATTAAATGTTTTAGTATTGTAAAATATAGCTTAATGTGAATAACTTTTGGTGTGATTAACCAAATGAGCTGAAATTTTCAAAATATGTTACTATGGATAGAGTCTTCTATTGTGTGAAGTTTGGGAGAGATTGGTTAACATTTAAGGTCTTTTTCGTACGTTAAGCCACATTAAGCTCCCAAAAAAACAAGCTTAATGTCCATAGTTTGCCTTGTGGAACACTAAATCGCTTGAAACTTCTTGGATATGTTTGGAACGTCGATTTCTTGGGGTGTGCAAAGTTTCAGGGCAATTGATTGAGGTTTAGGCACTTTTTTGCTCGTTAAGCTACATTAAGCCATTTTCACATTAAATGTTTTAGTATGTCCCGACCCTACACCCTTTATTTTAACTTTTTTGTTTTTTTTCATTGCCGGCATTCTTTTCTTTACATACACTTACAGCTTAAGTGGGAAAACCAGCTGACAGCTGATAAGTCATCGGTTGTTAAGCACACGGCGGCTGGCTTCCTGGTCCGCTCCCTAACAACCAGATATTCTTCACACAGACTTTGAATTGGTCAATCAATTTTCGACCGATGCTAATTCAAATCATTCTGAAAATTTGGAATTTGTTAGAAAATAAAGAAACCAAACTAAACTTAACACATTTTTCCATTCTGCACATGTCTATTTAGAGCACAAACAGAATGATCACATTTGTCAAAGCCAAACAAAGATTAAAGTAGTTGTTTTTTTTTTAAATTTTTTTTTTTAAATAAACTGTTTTATAGTTACCTGCTCTGTGGTCCAGAGCGTTTTTTGCATCAAAAACGCATAAAAAGTAGGTTATGGCCCAGATTCACAAAGCACTTACACCGACGTAAGTGCAAATTTGTGCCGGTAAGTGCAAATGTGCGCCGGCGTATCTGTGCGCCAGACCCACAAACCAACATACGCCTAAAAACTGGCCACCCTACGCCGATGTAGCTTACATACACCGGCATATCGTGGGCGCACTTTTCGTCTGGACGCATGGTGCTGCTCCCATTGATTAGGCATTCAAACATGAAAATGAGGGAAATACGACGATTCGGGAACGTACGTGTGCCCGACCCATGCTACGCGAGGTGCGCGTAAGTTGTACGTCTGGCGTAAAGTTATTCCCCATAGATGAGGTGCAACCCGGCAACAGACATGCAAAGGTCTGCACCAGAGAACACAGGCCGGTGTATTGGGCGTATGTTACGTTCACGCCGTACGTGGTGATCCAACGTAGCTTAGGCAGTTGTGCCGGCGTGGTTGTGAGCATGCGCATAAGGGTGCTGTTTCATGCGTCCACGTGACGCAACGTCACGGCGCATGCGCAGTTCGTGATACGCCAGGCGTAAAACACTGCACCATGCTCGGACCATCATTTGCATGGGGTCACGTCCACTTCCACCTACGCCGGCCTGCGCCTTCGAAAAATACGCCACACTGATGCAGCGTTGGGAGCAATAGCTTGCTGAATACAGTGCTTGCCTCTCCACGCTGCGTCGGCGTGGCGTACGGCGTTTGCGCTACGGCGGCGTAATGTGCGCCCACTCTCTGTGAATCTGGGCCTATATGTTTCCAGTGGCATAGTTTACACCAGTGTGGTCAGTTCCAGGGCGTTCCAGTTCCAGAGAAAAAGTACAGCAGCATTTTTCCTGCACTGAACTGGAACCCAGTAAAACGCATAAAAAATTCAACGGAATGCACTGAAATGCATCAAAAACGCATGGACTCCAAGCAGGAAGAAAGAAAAAAAAGCATCTGGATTGCATCCGGAAACTCAAAAAAAAATGCACCAAAATGTGTTACAAACGCACAAACAAACGCATCTGGACATTATTCCTAAGCTGACCATGCACTTCTCAAGTTTCAGTCAACTTCTGTCGGCCTGGCTTGTTCAATCAACTTTTGCTGAAGAAGCCTGTTGGAAAATTGTTAGCACCTGCATTCAATCAAATGCTGGCAGAATTCTAATATTCTAATGCCGCGTACACACGATCACTTTTTGTGATGAAAAAAAACGACGTTTTAAAAAACGTCATTTAAAATGATTGTGTGTGGGCAAAACGACGTTTAAAACAAAGTTTTTAAACCCGCACATGCTCAGAAGCAAGTTATGAGACGGAGCTTTATTGGAACAGAGTGCCGTCGAACGTGGTGTATGTCACCACGCTTTGCTAGAGCTTTTTGGAAAAAAGATGGTGTGTATGCAACGTCGTTTTGGAAAATGAAGTTTGAAGTTTGAAAAACTTTGTGAGATAAAACGTCGTTTTTTTTCATCACAAAAAGTGATCGTGTGTACGCGGCATAACAGCCAGCGGTATCTACAAAAACAGGAAAAAGAAGGAAAAAAAGCATCTGGAATGCATCCAGAAACGCATCAAAAATGCACCACAACGTGTTAAGAAACGCACATACAGAAACGCATCCAAAACAGATTTGGAGTGTGTTTTTGTGGTGTGAAAAACCCTAAAAAATCTTGGTAAACATACACGAAGTAGGCTCTTTCTGACATGTTCTGCTGAGCTATAGGAAGATTTAATTCAATCTTTTCTCTGTGGCTTTATCTGATTGTTGCTTCATTTTTTAGACGTAGATGAATGATTTTCAAGCAAAAACTGTATTTATTAATTTCCTCTTCTGCATTTAGACCTTTTTCCTGGTACAAGAAACTAATAAATAAAGAGCTGATATCAAAAGTGAATCTAATTTGTATAAAAGAGGCAAAGGGACATGTTTTTCTCAAGTTATTACTCTGATATTGCGGGATTATTATTTCTAAATATAAATGTTTTCATGTAACATTGGGAAGATTTTTATACTGAGTTCTGCACTAAACATCACTTCACAAGCGGAGACCTTAGAATTTATTATTCCTAAACTGGCCATTCACTGCTCAAGTTTCTGCCAACTCCTGTTGTTCAATCGACTTTAGCTGAAGAAGTGTGTCGAAAAATTGTTGGCCGAGTACCGCCTGCATCCAATTAGATGCAGGCACAGTTCTAATATCCTGAAAGCCAGTAGTGGCAGCTGTCAAATACGATATCCTTGTAGGCAGGTGCAGTCTACTCTCTCCACTGCAGGTGGCGCTCTTCCACAGCGGAGAGTAAGTCAAGAGGAACATGGTTCCTCTATGATTTTCTGTGTCACTAGAGAAGCAATCCAATTGGATGCTCCCGCCCCATGTGACTCTAGCAGTCACCTTGGGTCAGGCAGAGCCTATTTAGGTCCTGGCTCCCAGGCTTGGTGTGCATTTTGCGAGTGGGCAGAGTAGGGACAAGTCCACCGCCTGGTAGGGACAGAACTAGAGGTAGGGAAAGGTTCATGAAGAGGAGGGAAAGCGTTGGGACTTCCAACTTCTCTGGATTTCTTCTTATTTGCGCACAAGATGGCCAGGCCACACTCTGCCCCTCCTAACAGGCGCTGTCAGTTCGGCTGAAACTTGCTCTTTACACGTGTCTGGATCTGTAATTGTTCCTGGTTTGGATTGTCTTTCTGTTGGGTTTATTGTGAACTGTCTTTGCATTATTGCAATACAAGTTTTTTTTATTGCACAGGACTGTGTGTGTTATTGCTGCCGCGCCACTCTGCACCCCACCTACAGCCTGGCAGGTGGGATTTATCCATCCGCGCTGCTTGTGTGAATGGTGGAATCTGTTGGACTATTTTTGCTTAGCTGAACAGAATAAATCTATGTCTGTGGTCAGATTTACATTTTTGGACTTTGCAAGAGAGCACCAAACATGGGACATTCAAAGGTGGAAGAAAGTTTTATTCTCTGATGAGAAAAAATGTAACCTTGATGGTCCTGATCAAGGGAAGGGAGTCACCGCTCCAGGTGGGTCTTGTAGATAATTAAGGAACCTCTCGGAGAACCAAGCCATGGTTAGCCATGACTAAGCACTGACATAGTGTGAAACGTGTCGGCTGTCCTTTCCCGTGGCTGTGTTTTGTTTTGCATGCCCATTTTTAGCAATAAAGACAACTTTTTTGAAGTTTCCTTGGAGTGCGGCTGTCCATCCCCTTTCCTATTTCCTACATTTGATGGTCCTGATGGTTTCCAACGTTACTGGCATGACAAGCAGATCCCACCTGAGACGTTTTCTACGCGCCACAGTGGAGGGGGCGCCATAATGGTCTGGGGTGCTTTTTCCTTCAGTGGAACAATGGAGCTTCAGGAGGTGCAGGGGCGTCAAACGGTCGCTGGCTATGTCCAGATGTTGCAGAGAGCATTCCTCATGACTAAGGGTCCTCGTCTGTGTGGTAACGACTGGGTTTTTCAACAGGACAACACTACAGTACACAATGCCTGCAGGACAAGGGACTTCTTCCAGGAGAATAACATCACTCTTTTGGCCCATTCTGCGTGTTCCCCTGATCTAAATCCAATTGAGAACCTTTGGGGATAGATCGTTGCTGTTTGGAATCAGTTGTCTCTCTGTAGATATGTGACGCATTCTCTCCTAAACCACAACTAGGGCTCTTCAATCAGCAGTAGGTATGAGCTATAGGTCTGACTTGGCAGGGGACATGTTTAAACCACCCTGGCGGTATTCCCGAGTGTGCCTCGGGGGAGAATTTTCAGTACCAAGAGCGGTAACCCCGAACCACACCCGTAACTGCATTGCAGTATCCCGGTACAAGTTACTTGTCCCCCGGATCCTGCAATGTCCCTCCGCTGTATCCTCCACCGGATCCTCTGCCCGATTCATCAATGTTCCAGGCTCCGTTCCCTGCAAACGTAGCAACGCACGGGGGCGGAGCCCGGCAGCAAATTCAAAAAGTTAAAAACACACAACACATACAATACACTGTAATCTTACAGATTACATTACTGATCAAATTATTTCACATCCCTTTTGTCCAATGCCCTGCCTGCACTTTTATATTATATATACTGTTCTTTCTGTCTGGAAACTTAAATGTCCCCTTACATCAAAAGTGGTTTTAGACCAGCTAGAAAACAGCGATAAAAAAATTACAATCACTTGGAGAATTGAGCAATAGTGATTTGTGGGGAAATTCAGTATTTTTTTTTATTATTTATAGTTATTTATTATATTATAATTTATGATTTTGTGTTTCAAACTTTATTGTACCCAAGATGTCTACTAGACTCTGGTTTGGACAGATTTAAGTGTGTTATTAACCACTTAAGACCCGGACCTTTAGGCGGCTAAAGGACCCGTCCAGGTTTTGCGATTCGGCACTGAGTCGTTTTAACAGACAATTGCGCGGTTGTGCGACGTGGCTCCCAAACAAAATTGACGTAATTTTTTTCCCCACAAATAGAGCTTTCTTTTGGTGGTATTTGATCACCTCTGCAGTTTTCATTTTTTGCGCTATAAACAAAAATAGAGCGACAATTTTGAAAAGAATTCAATATTTTTAACTTTTTGCTATAATAAATATCCCCCAAAATTATATAAAATAATATTTTTTTTCCTCAGTTTAGGCCGATACGTATTCTTCTACCTATTTTTAATTAAAAAAAAATCGCAATAATCGTTTATCGGTTGGTTGGCGCAAAATGTATAGCATTTACAAAATAGGGGATAGTTTTATTGCATTTTAATTAATTATTTAATTTTTACTACTAATGGCGGCGATCAGCGATTTTTTTCATGACTGCGACATTATGGAGGACACTTCGGACAATTTTTGGGACCATTGTAATTTTCACAGCAAAAAATGCATTTAAAATACATTGTTTACTGTGAAAATGACAGTGCAGTTTGGGAGTTAACCACAAGGGGGCGCTGAAGGGGTTATGTGTGACCTAATGTGTGTTTACAACTGTAGGGAGGTGTGGCTGTAGGTGTGACGTCATCGATTGTGTATCCCTATAAAAGGGATCACACGATTGATGATGCCGCCAAAGTAAAGAACGAGGAAGCCGTGTTTACACGCGGCTCTCCCTGTTCTTCAGCTCCAGGGACCGATCGCCGGACTCCAGCGGCGATCGGGTCCGCGAGTCCCGCGGTCCCGGAGCTTTGGACTGGGTCACGGGAGCGCGCCGCGGGCTAGCGCAGCATGTACCTGTACGTGCATGTGAACAGCCGTACCATTATGTCAATGTAAATGTGCAGGAGGCGGTCCTTAAGTGGTTAAAGGTAACCATCCTCACCTGTGATCTGTGTGCTTGTAATTAATGTGTGTGTATAAAAGGTCAATGAGTTTCTGGACTCCTGACAGACCCTTGCCTCTTTCATCCAGTGCTGCACTGACGTTTCTGGATTCTGAGTCATGGGAAAAGCAAAAGAATTGTCAAAGGATCTGCGGGAAAAGGTAGTTAAACTGTATAATACAGGAAAGGGATATAAAAAGATATCCAAGGAATTAAGAATGCCAATCTGCAGTGTTCAAACTCTGATCAAGAAGTAGGGGTTCTGTTGAAACCAAACCACAGTCAGGTATGCAAAAAAATACCCCCAAATAACTTCAGGTGAAATACAGGACTCTGAAAACATGTGGTGTGGCTGTTTCAAGATGCACAATAAGGAGGCACTTGAAGAAAGATGGGCTGCATGGTCAAGTCGCCAGAAAAAAGCCATTACTACGCAAATGCCACAAAGTATCCCGCTTACAATACGCCAAGCAGCACAGAGACAAGCCTCAAACTTTCTGGCATAAAGTCAATTGTAGAGACCAAAATTGAGCTGTTGGGCCCATAGGTGTTGCGCAGCCTATTTGCATTACAGTGTGCACCCCAAAGCTCAAACACACACTACCGATCACTCAGGATCTTCATTCAGAAAGGGAAGGGGCCAGTAAATTACATACTTTACCGACCCCTTTTCCCTACTCATTCTAAAACATCCCCACAGCAACATCCGGCAGTAGAGGAGAGGAGGGAAGCCAGAAGAGCTGTAGGGAGTAGGGGAGGAGCAAGGGCAGTCGGGGGAATTTGTGCTGCACAGGGTGATTAGGGTGTGCTTGGGCACATTTGGCACACCCTGTGCGCACACCTATGGTTGGGCCACAAGGAGTCAACAAGGCATATGATGAAAGGTACACCATTCCTACTGTGAAACACGGAGGTGAATCGCTGATGTTTTGGGGATGTGTGAACAAAGGCACAGGATTTTTTTGTCAAAATTGATAGCAAGATGAATGCAGTATGTTATCAAAAAATATTGGTATAATGTTCAGCGCTAAACCATCTTATGAAAAAGATTAAAGTTAAAAATTTTAATAAAAAGGCATGCATCTGCATGTTGATAAATAAAGGTGCAGCCATGTGATTGCTGAGTGGATGGAAAGTTCTGGGGGATGGACCCCTAAAGATTCGTCTCTAAAAAAGTCTCTAAATGGAGGCTGTAAATGGATCGAGGCTGCTTCAGGGGCAGGCTGGGGAACCTGATCACTGTGAACAAAGGGAAAGCAAAATGAGGAGAGAGAGAAGCACCAAGCCATTCCTTTAAACAGCTTAGGGATTTATTCAGTATATAAGTATAAAACAACACTAAAAACCTGCATGAAAAATGTTGCAAATGTTGGAGCACTTGAAGAGTGCTGGAGCAGGTGGGAATTTCCACATTCAGTGTCACAGGAGCACAAGAGGGCCGCTGGAAAGTCTCTATTGAGGGATCCACAAGCGCCGTGTGTTAGCCACTGCTGGAGCCTCGATGAGCCTCATGGAGACATTGGCTGTGTCTCTGGGTAGGAGTGGTCCAGGACTGCAAACTGGGGAGCTGCCCACATGCTGTCTGACCAATCAGAACATGTTTCGAAGGCACAGCCTCACCTTCTTCATCAGCTAGGAAGCTGCTCATGGGAGATACTTGGACATTCCAACATGACAATGATACACAACACAAGGTCAAGTCGACCTGTCATTGGCTACAGCAGAATAAAGTGAAGGTTCTGGAGTAGCCATCTCAGTCTCCTGACCTCAATATCACTGAGCCACTCTGGGGAGATCGCAAATGGGCAGTTCATGCAAGACAGCCCAAGAATTTACAGGAACTGGAGGCTTTTTACCAAGAGGAATGGGCAGCTTTAGCATCTTAGAAGATAAAGAGCCTCATCCACAAATACCACAAAAGACTTCAAGCTGTCATTGATGTTAAAGGGGGCAATACACAGTATTAACTGGGGTATGTAAACTTTTGATCAGGGTCATTTGCGTAGTGTCTGTTGTGATTATGATTTAAAAAGAGTAAAAACACTGTTGATTGATAATAAAACTAACCATGAGTGAAAGAAATATATATATACAAACAAGTTGCACTCTCTACTTTATCCCCAACATCCTGCGCATGCCACTCTAGCATTTCCTAACTCTTACCCAAATCTTGCCAAGTCTTTATATACGAGCGTAAATTGTTTTGCTATTCAGAGCTCATCACTGTGTTATGAGCAGCATCCTGTTTTTCTCCAGCAAAAAATATTTTTTCATATATTTCAGGAAAAGCCTACAAGATGAGTACAGATACCGGTATAGATACCGGTATGTCAGAAATAAAAGCTGTAATAGAAATGTACACTGAGATAACAAATGCAATTTTCTAAAACTATATCCTTTGTATGCTTTGTACTATATCAATTGTATTCGGATGTAACTTATAATAGCAAAATCGATTTTTCTCTGAATAGGTAAGCAAATAAATATTATTGATGTAATGTGGAACCAAGACTGCTGCTATTCTCTGCATGCTTTAAGATTGGTGCTAAGACCCACTCACACATTAATACCTATTTGTCTGCTCCTTACCTACTGCATTGATGACACAGTTAAATGATGCTGCATAACTAGTGTTGCTCACGAATATTCGCATTGCGAATATTCGCTACGAATATTGCATATTTGAGTATTCGCAAATAACTCGAATATCGCGGCGAATATTCGCTATTTCGAATATTCGTTTTTTTTTTCAAATTTCGCAATTAATTTCGCATTCGCACTAGCGAAAATTCGCATTAGCGAAATTTCGCAATTTTTTTTTTAAAAAATATAGCGAATATTCGTAAATATCGAATATTTGTGATATTTTATAAAAAAAAAAAAAATTGCGAAATTTCGACCATGCTCTTAAGGGTGGAGCTCAGACACCCTGGGGTGCCTTGAGGTCTCTTCAGGGGTGCCTTGGCAAAATGCCCAAAAAATTGGCATAAAATTGTGTAAAAGCCGATGGGTGGATGAAACCTGCGCTTAAGTTACACAAAGCCGCAGGTTTTCATTGTATACCATTACAACCCTCTAGCTGCCAACCTCCTAACGACCAATGACATCATCAGTTGAAAAGGCGGATGTCAGTTGCCTTTTTTTCCGTCAGATATGGCGACCCATCAGAATTGGTAATGGAAGTGACGTTCTGCCGCCGCCATCTTGCTACACCCCTAAACTCCTCCATAGTAAGAATACATTGAGAAGGGGTCAAGCAGACATCTTGTTAAACCTACCAGAGTTTTGCATTTAACACTTATTTTTAACAGTAAACAGAGCTTATATGGTGAAATACAGGATTTAGAAATCTGACTGACTGTTTACATGCTGAATTTTAAAAGCAGCTGCAAACTTGCTGATCTCACAGGTTTGCTAATCTGACAGAACACCTCTGATTTTATAATTCAACATGTAAACAGTCTGGTGGATTTCTAAATACTGTATTCACCATATATGCTCTGTTTCCTGTTAAAAATAAGTGTGAAATACAAAACTCCGGTGTGTGTAACAAGATGTCCGCTTGCCCCCTTCTCCATGTATTGTTACTGTGGTGGTGTGCAGGGTGAAGCAAGAATGTCACTTCCATTACCAATTCTGACGGTCACCATATCTGACGGAACACCTGCATATCATCCTTGTTTGACCCTCCCCTCCTCTCTTCGTCAGCTTTGGGTCTCATTCGCTAAGTGATGGAGGAAGACTGAGGGAGAAGAGAAACAATGGGAAACTAGTAGGTATCAGTTTGCAAAAGAGTATTTGCTTTGGAAGAATAAATCACCTCTAACATTGGTTGTCCTATGTGTATTGATGTTGCTGCATTATGTTACATTTTATAATGTAACATAACTCTCACCTTATCTCGGTGGGGAAAATGCATATAGCTCAAATCTATGTAGCTTTCTGGACTCACAATCACCCCTGTTGCAGATCAGTGCCCTCAGTACTGCAAAGGGAGGGCTCCTCTTCTGCCACTTCCAGCAATGTCTTCTCTCTACTTTGCTGGAAGGAGAGAGAAGTAGGAAGTAGAGAGAAGACATTGCTGGAAGTGGCAGCAGAGGAGCCCTCCCTTTGTAGTACTGAGGGCACTGATCTGCAACAGGGGTGATTGTGTGTACGCTTTAACAAGGGCTAAAAAACGTGCATGCTCAGAAGATAGTTATGAGACGGGGAAATTAGCATAAGCAGCCCATAGGGTGGCACCATTTGAATGGAACTTCCCCTTTATAGTGCAGTTGTACGTCACCGTGCTTCGTGTGTATGCAAGGCAGGCTTGAGAGGAATCATGCCGAGAAAAGGTACAGGGGGAAGTGGAGAGCACAGGGTGAAGTAGAGAGCACAGGCTGGCAGCGGAGAGCATGGGGGGATGTGGAGAGCATGGGGGGAAGTGGAGAGCACAGGGGAGCAGTGGAGAGCATGGGTGGAAGTGGAGAGCACAGGGGGGCGACGGAGAGCATGAGGAGAGGTGGAGAGCACAGGGGGAGGTGGAAAGCACGGGGGGTGGTTTAGAGCATGGGGGGATGTGGAGAGCACAGAGGGGACAGCGGAGAGCATGGGGGATGTATATATGCATATAGAACAATAATTTTCTCTATCCTCCTCCTGCAGGCTCGGAATGCCTGTGTAACGGAACTATGTATTCTGCCTGTACATCTATAATAATCATGCAGTGGGATATACAAAGAACCGAATGACGTGTTTTAATAGGATTGTTAGATATGGATTATCCACATTATATTCTGAGATATCTGTAGGGCTATTTTAAGTTTGTTAATTCTGAGCTCAAAGGGTTAATTGTAGAGTGACTCTTTCACTGCTAAATTCTAATGTCTTCTTCTCCAGCTAATTGACTCTCTTTTGTGTATTGTACTACAAATTAGCAGTCTCCTGTCAGGTGTATTGGATTAGCATGTCAATTATGTTCAGAAGAACTTGTCAAGCTTTGCGGTGCCGAAATGTTTAGCTACTGATAAGATTATCTGTGATTGAGTATTATTCTAAAGGTTAATTGAATTCTATTAATAAAGGAATGTGGCTTCTTTAGACTGGTGCCAAAGTGTCTACCTTGAAGCTCCCCTGTGTAAGGAGGGGGCGGAGAGTTCCATTGTTCCTTTGATTACTCACAAGCTTGTAACTAGATATAAACCAAGAGATGTACCATTAAAGGCTGTCGACTTGACCCTTCAAAACGTAGCCCCGTCTCGTTCTTGAAAGGGCATTCGATGGGATTGTTATTCTGCTCTCTTTACACCTTAACCTGACTCTCCCTCTGGATCTCGTGGATGGGATTATACCGGCCTTACTTGCATACAACAACTTGCCGGGGAAAAGGACATCTCCAACGGCTGATACCCTCTCCCTACTTGGGTAGCCGTTACAGCCTGCTTCTCCTCTTCCTCTTGCAGGCATTCCGAGACTGCATGAGGAAGATGGAGAGAATGATTGTTCTATATGCAGCCACCCCCAATGCTCCTCCTATCCAGGTTATAGCAGGGCTACACTCATGTTTTCTGTTATCCGGCTCCAAGGTGCAGCAGGTGTCTGCTCTAGCCCCTCCCCCATTCTTAGTCGCGCCCCCGGCACCGACGGCTGACCTATACGGGCTGCCGGAGGTGTCTCCTCCAGCTCCTCCCCTTGAGTGTCCTCAAACCGTCCCCTGATTGAGGACACTGTCCCCGGACCAAGTCTGTCCCTGGTTTTGTCCCCGGATCGGATTTAATAGGGGGCAGGGGCAATTTCAAAGACAATCAGTGCAGAATTAAAATAAAAAATTAGAATTACCCCCCCCCCCAGCTCCACGGTGCCTACTATCATAGGGGGTTGTATTTTTCCCATTATCTGTGCCCCTTTCTGATGATTATGTGCTGGTCGGAGCGGAGGGCATATTTCTTCAGTTTCGGGCGCATGTTTTTCTGCCTTGGCTCAAATCCTAGCCAGCCGCCTGCCTATCTCCTTGCCTTCCCTGGCAACGTGATCTTACTCTGCTCCCCATCCAGTAGTAGCCGGGGCCCGAAGAGTGATGCCGTGTACACACGATCACTTTTTATGATGTAAAAAAAACGTTGTTTTATCTCACAAAACAAAACAACGTTTTTCAAACTTCATTTTAAAAAACGACGTTGCGTACACACCATCGTTTTCGTAAAATGCTCTTGCAAAGCGTGGTTACGTACGCCACGTTCGACGGCACTCTGTTCTATAGAAGCTCCCGTCTCATAACTTGCTTCTGAGCATGCGCGGGTTTAAAAACGTCATTTTAAATGTCGTTTTGCCCACATACGATCATTTTTTGTGAAACAAAAGACGACATTCTGAAAAACGACATAAAAAATTCAAGCATGTTCTCACCTCCTGGGCCCCTGGAAATTACTATATTCCCTGGCTTTGGGGCTGTGGGTTATAAAGTCCTATTTTAATTTTTTACTAGAAATTTACTTTAGAGCTAACCGGGCCCACTGTGGAGTTTATGAGGCTGGGGCCCGGTACAACAGGGCTGGCTGTACTGCCTCATCAGCGGCCCTGGCCATAGGCCTGACTAAACTTCTAATTGAAATATGACCCACCCCTTCCTGTCAAGGCCACACTCCTTCCGGTTTTAGACCCGCCCTGTCACCTGTAAATTACTGTGTTCTCCCGGCTAGGACATCTCTAATATTGTTTTCTATCAAAGTCTCTTTTACTGATCCCAGTTCGGACAGGGGAGTAGAGAGAGAGAATGTCTGTTCCTAGTGATTTGGGACAGCTATCTCTCTCTACTCCCAGTCAGTACACCTTCCTACCACAGTTAGAAACACCTCCAAGGGAACACATTTAACCCTTGGATCGCCCCCTTGTGTTAACCCCTTCCCTGCCAGTACCATTTATACAGTAATCAGTCGCTATTTTTAACTCTGTTTTTAACTATTTTAAATGTCACTGTTCCCAAAAAAGTGTCAAAAATGGAATGGGTTACATTCCCTGGTCCATACCTTTGCATGGGTTGCGCCTCCTATATGAGGAAAAACGTTACGCCGGACGTAACCCTGGCGCAAATCACTTAAAACATGCGCCGGCCGCAAGTACGTTCGTGAATCGGCGTATCTTACTCATTTGCATATTTAACATGGGTACGCCGAATGTGTCCAGCGTAACTATGCGCACACGAAACGCCGGTGTAGGCAAGTTACGTTGGGCGGCTGAAGCCTATTTTGTCTACGTATCTAGCTTGGGGAATCGGCGCAGAGATACGACGGCGCACCTTTGTACTTATGACGGCGTATATCGAGATACGTCGGCGTAAGTCCTACGTGGATCCGGCCATTGTGTTTTTTTCTAAATTGTCTGTCTTTTTTGTTTTGTTTACAGCGCACAAAATAAAAAACGCAGAGGTGATCAAAATAAAACTATTTGTGGGGGAAAAAGTACATACATTTTGTTTGGGTACAACATTGCACAACTGCGCAATTGTCAGTTAAAGCGACGCAGTGCCATATCGCAAAAAAGTGGTAAATTTTTTCGGAGCTGTAGTGGTTAATTTGCTCTCTGTTATTTATTAAATAGCAGTCCCATGGGGGCTTTTACCAATGTTTTTATCCCCTGACCATTACAAAAAATTCATCAAAATGACATTTACTAAACACTTGCTGATGATACGAGCAAACTGTAATGTCGTTTTGAGTTCAATCTGGAACATAAAAGAAATAACTGAAGATTGCATCACCTAAATGAAAAACCGTAATCATCCTGCAACTGCAGGTTGTCAGAGCATCCAATGAAGTTTGGCTCCCTGTGAAACGCCAATAATATCAAGAGAGCCCAGTATTTCTATATGACATCTCAAAGATTTATGAACTAGTGTACTTATGAAGAACAGAAATATACCTTAGAGAGAGGCTGCTTGGATCTGAAAGATGGCAATGGTACTTGACAGGTAGCAGTGCTATGAATGAACGAC
Source organism: Rana kukunoris (assembly GCA_029574335.1). Lineage (NCBI taxonomy): Eukaryota > Metazoa > Chordata > Amphibia > Anura > Ranidae > Rana > Rana kukunoris. The sequence goes on along the minus strand of CM056049.1, from coordinate 66,411,959 downwards.
CCATATACAATACAGCAGGGAAGTCTAGTGCCCTCTCTGTGCTTTTACTGCTGTAAGTGGTCTGCTGTCATATGCTCTATATTGGAAATATTGTAGCTACTCGGTCTTTGTCTAGTGCTATACAGAAGACTACAATAACACACGCTGACAAAAGAGATACGGATCAAAGCAACTGAACATTTTATAAATGTATTAAATATTGTGGTCAATTATCACCAAACCTTCTTAATTAAATCCCATTTCAGAAGTAACGATTAACGTTTTCCGACCGCCGCACGCCGATATACAGCGGCAGAATGAAAAAAGTAAAAATTGTGGTATACACTGCGCTGCCCAAAATGCACAGCTGCTAACACGGCTAATTATGAATAAAAAAGCAAAAACAGAAAAACAAATAAAGTGTAGGGCTTAAACCATGTAAATTGTGACAATAAACTTGAATAATTGATGTGGCAATTGTAAATTGTACACAAAATATAATTATGAGTGCGATTCCACCAGGTGAAAATTGGATCAGTACAGAAGATGTTGATATCGTCCTTAAAGTGATCACACACCTCCACCAGGATGATTACCTGCTTACCAGAAATGGTGGACTTGTGGGGACATATGTCGCTAGAAGTCAACAAAGGCTTGGGAATAGAGATCCAGGATCATGGGCGTAGGCAGCTATATGATGAGCACATCTGATGTAAAACGGCTTCAAAGGGAAACTTTGTAATGGGAAGAAAAGTTCCTGAGCAATGCCTCTCCAAACGATGTTAGAAGGTATCAATCGTGTATACACAAATGAGGCGGCAGTGGAAGCGACCCGACACGTTTCGTATGAGAATACTTCATCTGGGGTCGGCAGAATGGCACGAGCAGGCAAATAGGCGTACCTGTTCGCCCCTTTAAATTTGCCAACCCAGCGGGCACCTGTGCGCCCGCCGCGTGCCTCAGGAGTGTGCTCGCGGGTCCCGGGAACTCGATGTTTGCCAGCGGCCCACAATTGCGCTCAGGAGAGGCAGAACGGGGAGATGTAAACAAGGCATTTCCCTGTTCTGCCTAGTGACATGACACTGATCTACTGCTCCCTGTCATCGGGAGCAGTGATCACTGTCATGTCACTTGTAGCCCAGCCCCCCCCCTCCACAGTTAGAACACATCCCTAGGACACACTTAACCCCTTCCTCGCCCCTAGTGGTTAACCCCTTCCATGCCAGTGTCATTTACACAGTAATCAGTGCATTTTTACTGTCAATAGTGTCTGATGTGTCCGCCATAATGTCACAGTCACGATAAAAATTGCAGATCGCCGCCATTACTAGTAAGAAAAAATAAAAATAAAAAATGCCATAAAACTATCCCCTATTTTGTATAACTTTTGCGCAAACCAATCAATAAACACTTATTGCTATTTATTTTGCCAAAAATATGTAGAAGAATACGTATCAGCCTAGTCTGAGGAAAATTGTCTTATATATTTTTTGGGGAGATTTGTTATCGCGAAAAGTAAAAAAAATATCAAATTGATGCTTTTGTTTGTTTATAATTGCAAAAAATAAAAATCGCAGAGGTGATCAAATACCATCAAAAGAAAGCTATATAAATAGATTAGTAGACGGCTTAACTATTCACAGGCATCCTCTGCATGTATGGGGAGGGCTGTGTGTGCCTTTCCTCCAATCAGCTGTCTCACAGTCTCTCTGTAACAGGCGCCATCAATCCCGGGTGCCGTGGTGTGTTCCAGCTTGGAACGCAGAAGTGTGCCACGAATCCGCGCTTCTCGATAAAGGCATTCATTTTAAATACAACCCTCGTTCTATCATTGTCATCCGTAGCTCGGCCACACTCCAGATACCGGTGCCATCGCTCCCCATGCTGTTGCACCTACATCAACACAGAGCCATTGCTGGGGACATCCTTTGAGGCCTTCTTGCTGAACACCTTACTGCACAGGATTGCTATTTTCCTACACTGAAGCCTGCAAACGGATAAGTAGCTATTGTATCACTTGTAGTGCTATAGGAACATCTGCTGCTTATGTTCCATCTAATACATTTGCTGTTACTTAATATGCCTTGTGGAGATTAACATACTATTTGGGATATACTGCTGTGCTAAGGACTGTTTGCTAAGGAATTCCTTAAAGGGTCAGCTACCCTCAAAATTACCTGAGCTGTATTGGCCTCTCTTGCGCAACTAATATTACCTGTGCAATATTCACCTCCTATATGCAACTATAATTATCTGAGCTATATTGCCTCTTATATGCAACTACTATTACCTGAGCTATATTGCCTCTCATACGCAACTACTAGTTGTCTCTACAACTCCTATTTACTACAAGGTCCCCGGGCCACTGGTTGGACACCCCTGGTGTAAAGGCAGGTGTCCCAATACTTTTGACAATATAGTGTATCTGTCACTCTGCCCTTCCATTCTATTAGCATGTTATTTGCTACTACATGCACACCGCAGAACACCTAAATGACTCTTGGTGCTTCATACTTCCTCTCGAAATCTACACTAGGTTGTACAGAAACTGCAAGATCCAATATAAAGTCAACTTCTATACTTGAACTGCTGGTATTTAAAAAAAAAATGCATTTAATTTGCAAGTACAGTGGAATAATATTCCTTACATGACAATGTATAAAAAATTGTCTGTGTTTTAGATTTGAGACAAACACAGAGTTCTTTTTTATTCAGGTACAAAAGGTGACCCTACCCATGAAAACGCACAGCATCTGCTTGCAATTTAGATAACAAGTACATAACTGTCCCTGCTTAGATGGAATTTTTACCATTAGCCTGAATGAGATAAAAGCATTGTGCTGTAAGTGTTCTTCTTTCTGTTTTGCCTGCAATTTCCTCCCACATAGAGAGTATTATTTTTTTATATATATTGACCCATCTACGTTTTTCTTCATTTCCGAGTTGTGCTGAATAGTATTTGTTTTGTTTTATACCGACAAAAAGCCTCAAGTATTCCAACAGAGCTGCATCTGCTACCATCACAGTTGTCCTTAAACTTCGAGTCAGAACATATGAGGTCATTATCACTGATGTATCCTCAAATACTGTATACTTAACAAATGTAATGTTGCTGTTATAGAGTCACGTACAAACGAACAGCCAAAAGAAGAAAAAGTATAATCCTTTAAACTTTCTCTGATCCGTATGGGGATGTTATTGGCATGCTGAAAATAATGTTTGGAATGATTATTTAAAGCCCAGTTGGAGTCTTCTTTTGTATTTAACCACTTCAGCCCCGGACCATATTGCTGGTCAAAGACCAGGCCACTTTTTGTGATAGGGCACTGCGTCGCTTTAACTGACAATTGCGTGGTCGTGCGACGAGGCTCCCAAACAAAATTGGCGTCCTTTTTTTCCCACAAATAGAGCTTTCTTTTGGTGGTATTTGATCACCTCTACAGTTTTTAGTTTTTGCGCTATAAACCAAAATAGAGCGACAATCTTGAAAAAAATAATTGTTTTTACTTGTTGCTGTAATAAATATCCCCCAAAAATATATAAAAAAAAAAGGTTTTCTTTCCTCAGTTTAGGCCGATACATATTCTTCTACATATTTTTCGTAAAAAGAAATCGCAATAAGCGTTTATTGATTGGTTTGCGCACAAGTTATAGGGTTTACAAAATAGGGGATAGTTTTATGGCATTTTTCTTAATATTTTTTTTTTTACTAGTAATGGCGACGATCAGCGATTTTTATTGGTACTTGACACATTTTTGGGACCATTGGCATTTTTATAGCTATCAGTGCTATAAAAATGCATTGATTACTATAAAAATGCCACTGGCACTGGCAGGGAAGGGGTTAACACTAGGGGGGCGAGGAAGGGGTTAAGTACAGTATGTTCCCTGGGTGTGTTCTAACTGAAGGGGGGGTGGATTGACTTGGGGAAATGACTGATACATTGTATGAACAGACAATCAGGCATTTCTCCCCCTGAGGCTGTGTACACACGATCAGACCGGTCCGATGAAACTGGCCTTAAGGCCAGTTTCATCGGACCAAATTGATCGTGTGTACGGCCCATCGGACCGTTGTCCATCGGACCAAAGTTTTAAAATCTGTCCGATGGACACCTGACCGTTGGACCAAAATGATGGTTAGTACACAAAAGCATGGGACCAAAAACCCGCGTATGCTCTGAATCAAGTCGACGCATGCTTGGAAGCATTGAACTTCGTTTTTTTAGCACGTCGTTGTGTTCTACGTCACCGCGTTCTGACAGATCGGATTTTGGACTGATGGTGTGTACGCACATCAGACCATCAGGCCACTTCAGTGGTGACCCGATGAAAACGGTCCGTCGGACAATTCTCATCAGACCGGTCTGATCGTGTGTACAGGGCCTGACAAGACCGGGAGCTGTGTGTTTACACTCACAGCTCCCGATTCTCGCTCTGTGACGAGCGATTGCAGGTGCCCGGCGGCAATCGCGCCCGGCGGGGACGCGCGTCAGGGGCGAGCTGGGGGCGCGCGCCCCCGTTGGCTGCTCGGCGAGATGACGTAGATATACTTGATCTCGCCCAGCAGAGCCAACCTGCCGCTGTAAAACTGAGGCGGCTGGTCGGCGATCTGTTAAAGCGGCGTTCCACCCAAAAATGGAACTTACACTTTTTGGAACCCTCCCCTCCTCCGATGACACATTTGGCACCTTTCAGGGGGAGGGGGGTGCAGATACCTATCTAAGATATACTCGTCCTTGTCGCCCCTACTCTTTAACATCTATATAAAGCCACTAACTGATGTCATCCAGACCCATAAAGTCCAGTATCAAGTGTATGCAGACGACACCCAGATTTATCTGAGGTTGCCCAGGAACCAGACTCCCAGTCTCATACTAGCTTCCTGTCTGGAGGATGTCAACACATGGATGGCCTCCAATTCTTTAAAACTGAATGGAGACAAGACTGAGGGTATCATCTTCAGCGACTCTTCCTGTCCACCTAACCTCCCCCCATGGCCCGCCTCTTTTGGCGCCCCACCGGTGGTTGGTACCCAGGTGCGGGACTTGGGTTTCATCCTGGACTCCAGATTGACTCTGGAACCACAGATAAGCAGGGTTGTCAGCTCATGCCACTGGCAGCTCAAGCTACTTCGGGTGCTTTTTAAGTACCTGGAGCCACCAGATAAAAAGACCGTGGTCTGCGCCACGATCGGTAGTCGCCTAGACTACTGTAATTCTCTTTATCTAGGATTTCCAAGGAAATCCACCCGCAGGTTGCAGCTTGTTCAGAACGCAGCGGCAAGGTTACTCACGGGTGTCCCCTTGAGGGAACATATCACCCCTGCCCGGAAAGCCTTGCATTGGCTGCCCGTTGTTCAACGTTCTCTGTTCAAAGCCGGCTGCCTTATGTATAAGATCTTGAAAGGCACAGCCCCTGGCTACCTGCGGAGAAGGTTCCTCAAGAGAGCCCCGGGAAGAACTCTGCGATCTAGCAGGAAATGCCTCCTAAGCATACCGGTGCCTAAGAAGACTCGTTGGGGTGGCAGATCCTTCTCCCACCAGGGTGCCATGCTGTGGAACTCCCTCCCGGAGGACATCCAGGAGGCGGCATCACTGGCGGCCTTTCGCCGGAGTTTAAAAACCTGGCTATTCCATCAAGCCTACCCGGCTTAAGGCGTCAGTTGGCCTGAGTGTAACATCCGAGCGGGAACATCAGTCCAAGTCGTACCATCTTGTTGTCCACTTGTCCCTGGGTTCTCCCAGGGACGTCGCCAGCGTGTCGGGATCCTCCGGGGTAATTGACCACGCTATAGAAAGTGCACCTCACCTCAACTCAACTTAGGTATTTGCACCCACTTCCGGGCATAGACTCCTGTGGGAGTCACGCCACTCCCCCCCCCCCCCGTCTCCTGGGAAACACTGTTCCCAGGAGAGAGCGGGCAACAGCGGGGAACAGTGATGGCGCGGCACGCTACTCGCGCATGCGCAGTAGGGAACCTGGCAGTGAAGCCGCAAGGCAGCAGCAGCATCTGGCGGCAGCGGCATTTGAGGACCGAGTGATTGCTCAGCCTCATCTGCTAACATCGCGGGCACTCTGGACAGTGCCTAGTGACACTGTCAGTGATGACCAATCCTCGTGATCGGATGATCAGTGACGTGTCACGTGTAGCCACGCACTCTAACAGTAAAAATCACTCACTAGTACTGACTTAACCCCTGCAGCGCCACCTAGTGGTTAACCCCTTCACTGCCAGTGTCATTTTTTGCAGTAATCAATGCATAGCATTGATTGCTGTAAAAATGACAATGGTCGCAAAATGGTGTCAAAATTGTCTCATGTGTCCGCCATAATGTCGCAGTCACTTTAAAAATTGCTGATGGCCGCCATAACTAGTAAAAAAAAATATTAATAAAAATACCATAAAACAGTCCCCTATTTTTTAAAAGCTATAATTTTTGCGCAAACCAATCAATAAACGCTTATTACGATTTTGTTTTTTACCAAAAATATGTAGAAGAATACATATCGGCCTAAACTGTGGAATTTTTTTTTTATATACAGTGCCTTGCGAAAGTATTCGGCCCCCTTGAACTTTGCGACCTTTTGCCACATTTCAGGCTTCAAACATGAAGATATAAAACTGTAATTTTTTGTGAAGAATCAACAACAAGTGGGACACAATCATGAAGTGGAATGAAATTGATTGGATATTTCAAACTTTAACAAATAAAAAACTGCAAAATTATTTAGCCCACTTAAGTTAATACTTTGTAGCGCCACCTTTTGCTGCGATTACAGCTGTAAGTCGCTTGGGGTATGTCTCTATCAGTTTTGCACATAGAGAGACTGAAATTTTTGCCCATTCCTCCTTGCAAAACAGCTGGAGCTCAGTGAGGTTGGATGGAGAGCGTTTGTGAACAGCAGTTTTCAGTTCTTTCCACAGATTCTCGATTGGATTCAGGTCTGGACTTTGACTTGGCCATTCTAACACCTGGATATGTTTATTTGTGAACCATTCCATTGTAGATTTTGCTTTATGTTTTGGATCATTGTCTTGTTGGAAGACAAATCTCCGTCCCAGTCTCAGGCCTTTTGCAGACTCCATCAGGTTTTCTTCCAGAATGGTCCTGTATTTGGCTCCATCCATCTTCCCATCAATTTTAACCATCTTCCCTGTCCCTGCTGAAGAAAAGCAGGCCCAAACCATGATGCTGCCACCACCATGTTTGACAGTGGGGATGGTGTGTTCAGGGTGATGAGCTGTGTTGCTTTTAGGCCAAACATAACGTTTTGCATTGTTGCCAAAAAGCTTGATTTTGGTTTCATCTGACCAGAGCACCTTCTTCCACATGTTTGGTGTGTCTCCCAGGTGGCTTGTGGCAAACTTTAAACGACACTTTTTATGGATATCTTTAAGAAATGGCTTTCTTCTTTCCACTCTTCCATAAAAGGCCAGATTTGTGCAGTATAGGACTGATTGTTGTCCTATGGACAGAGTCTTTCACCTTAGCTGTAGATCTCTGCAGTTCATCCAGAGTGATCATGGGCCTCTTGGCTGCATCTCTGATCAGTCTTCTCCTTGTATGAGCTGAAAGTTGAGGGACGGCCAGGTCTTCGTAGATTTGCAGTGGTCTGATACTCCTTCCATTTCAATATTATCGTTTGCACAGTGCTCCTTGGGATGTTTAAAGCTTGGGAAATCTTTTTGTATCCAAATCCGGCTTTAAACTTCTACACAACAGTATCTTGGACCAGCCTGGTGTGCTCCTTGTTCTTCATGATGCTCTCTGTGCTTTAAACGGACCTCTGAGACTATCACAGTGCAGGTGCATTTATACGGGGACTTGATTACACACAGGTGGATTCAATTTATCATCATTAGTCATTTAGGTCAACATTGGATCATTCAGAGATCCTCACTGAACTTCTGGAGAGAGTTTACTGCACTGAAAGTAAAGGGGCTGAATAATTTTGCACGCCCAATTTTTCAGTTTTTTATTTGTTAAAAAAGTTTGAAATATCCAATAAATTTTGTTCCACTTCATGATTGTGTCCCACTTGTTGTTGATTCTTCACAAAAAATTACAGTTTTATATCTTTATGTTTGAAGCCTGAAATGTGGCAAAAGGTCGCAAAGTTCAAGGGGGCCGAATACTTTCACAAGGCACTGTATCTGGAAGCCATAGCCCGGTCTGAATAATGTGTCCTGGTCAGGGCCGGACTGGGGATAAAAACCAGCCCTGGAAATAATTTCATACCAGCCCCACAGCATTATTATACCAGCCCAACAGCATAACGTCATTATTTTCTTGTTCATAAAAAGGAAAAACATTTTAAAGCACATTTGAAGAGTGTATTATGTATTGATATGACACAAATGAAAGCACATACATATACTTTACTTCAAAGTATGGAAGGTATAAACATTTTCAAAACTTCATTAACTTAACATAAATAAATTACTCACAAAAGACACAAAATATTAGTAGATAAATACTACACAATTTTTTTTTACAGAAATTAAATATTGTAACAGTTACAATAAATCTCTTGAGATAGTAAAAAGTGCAAACATGTTGCTGTTAATTCTCTAACAGTACAGGGGCAGGCAACTCAACAGTTTTCAAAAATTTATGTTCAAATATGACTAAAAAAAAGTACTTTAGAAACAAGTAAACGACTTTAACAGTGGATAAAAGAAAAAAAGTGCTTATTAAAGCGGGGGTTCACCCTAAAAAAAAAAAAAAATTAACATTACAATGAGCAGACTCCTGAGAGAGACATTATGCTGGTGTTTTTCTTTCCGTACATACCATTTTATCTGTATTTTCCTCCTGGATTCCCCGTGGGACTGGGCTATCCTATTCACAGGGTCATTGATTGACATCCTTCCCGACCGGCGCATACAGCACGTCACGAGTTGCCGAAAGAAGCCGAACGTCGGGTTGGCTCTATACGACGCTATACGGCGCCTGTGCACCGGCATTTGGCTTCTTTCGGCAACTTGTGACGCGCTGTATGCGCCGGTCGGAAGGACATCAATCAATGACCCTGTGAATAGGAATGCCCAGTCCCGCGGGAAATCCAGGACAAAAATACAGATAAAACGGTATGTACGAAAAGAAAAAACACCAGCATAATGTCCCTCTCAGGAGTCTGCTCATTTTATTATTAACATTTTTTTTTAGGGTGAATGCCGCTTTAACTTTTAGGAGGTTGCAATGTGCAAACTATCTTCTAAAGTTTTAGAGAATAAAATATGCAGAACATGTTTGTAAACATTGTAAACAAATAAGGAATCCAGTAAAATTTTTGAAAAATAGAGATTAACCAGCTCCTGATGACGTGGTAACGAAACGTACGTCAAGGCGGTACCAGGTCACGCACAGTAACGTACTTCCGGTCCAGCTGGTTTCTGGTGGTGGAACGCACGCCAGTCTCTCCAGCTACAGGGGACATCTATCCACTATTGATACGCTCCACAGCCTCAGTGCCGGGTCGCAGGCACCGTCAATAGTAAGGAGCCCTTTGACTATTGTGGTCCTTCCTCTCTTTTATTGCTGCATTCCATGGTTTGATACCGGAGTATAAAAACAAGGTAGAGCACTGTGCATATAATGATAAATCAACATGCATATGACATAATTAAATTCATGTGAAGAAGTGAAAAAAATCCAAAAAATTGATGAATAAGGAATAAAGAATATCTAAAAGATAATAAATAATGTGTATGTTAATATACATAAAGTTCATAAGCGATGATCTGTGACCAAAGATGAACGGAATTCCACCACCAAAAAGGACACCAACTCATGTGTTGTAGTCTCCTTACCACAAGTATATGACCACCATGACAATGATCATAACAAGCGCAGGGATGTTAAGAGTCTTCCCGGGCAGACTATCTCCAGATAGATGTGCTGTAAAAAACAATCCAAAGTAACCTCGTTCCAATGGGTGTGTGACCGGATCAGAATCTCATAAGATAAGAAATAAGGGGAGGCCCCATAGTGTAATACCGTAAGGAATGCGGGTTTATTGAAATAAAAGAATGCACTTACAAATAAGCGGGTAATAAACGCGGTGGTTATAAAGGAAGCGGCGTCTCCTCTGAGCAGTCTCACATCTGCTGTGCTCCGTATAGCGTGTCTCCGTCAGTATTAAATTGTCGCTCTTTTTTTGTTTATAGCGCAAAAAATAAAAACTGCAGAGGTGATCAAATACCACCAAAAGAAAGCTCTATTTGTGGGGGAAAAGGGACGTCAATTTTGTTTGGAAGCCACGTTGCACGACTGCGCAATTGTCAGTTAAAGCGACGCAGTGCCGGAAGCTGAAATTTCGCCTGGGCAGGAGGGAGGTATATGTGCCCAGCAAGCAAGTGGTTAAATGAACCAAACACCTTTGTAAGTGCTGCATCTGTGGACCACCATCTTGTTTCTCCAATCACAGAAAGTGATCGAAATCTTTCTTCCTGAGACTTATCTCGCCATACATTCATCCGGAGGTAGGATTCACAGATAAACACAGCACATGAATTTAACATGCCGAACAATGATATTGCCTGAACAGATATCTTTGTGACATCCATCATCACCAGATTTAGTACATGTGCATAACACCAAACATGAATCTGGCCAGGCGCTTTTTTACTCAGCCATGTGCTGAATCCGTTGTACTGCCCCTGCATATTAGAAGCTCCATCTGTTGAGTTCCCAACACAGTTTGTAACTTCAATTTCCATGGATTCCAATACATTGCAAACCAGTTCACACAAAGCCTTCCCTGTCATGGATGTGCAATTCACCACATCGACCAGATGTTCATGGACCACAGCCGTGACATATCGAATTATAATTGAACACTGGTCTGAGACATTTATATCCTGCGTCGTATCTAGCTGTATTGAGAACATGCCAGCAACAGATGATATTGTTCACTGTCGTTTTAGAAATGAGTGTAACAAAGCCACCATGTCCTTTGCTACTCGTTGCACCTTGATGCTGCTTTTTACTTTTTTTAATAACTGTATCAAGGTGATTTCTCAGCAAGGGATCAAACTTGCTTTGGAGTAGCAAAATCTCAAGGAAATGTCCATGGTCCAATTTTTTTTCATCTAAAGTATATGCTGCTTCAGCTGTTGCCCTATAGCAGGGGTCTCCAAACTTTGGTATCAGTGGGAGGAATAGTGCCCCCTCATTGGTGTCAGTGGGAGGAATAGTGTCCCACCATTGGTGTCAGTGGGAGGAATAGTGTCCCACCATTGGTGTCAGTGGGAGGAATAGTGTCCCATCATTGGTGTCAGTGGGAGGAATAGTGTCCTACCATTGGTGTCAGTGGGAGGAATAGTGTCCTACCATTGGTGTCAGTGGGAGGAATAGTGTCCTACCATTGGTGTCAGTGGGAGTAATAGTGTCCCACCATTGGTGTCAGTGGAAGGAATAGTGTCCCACCATTGGTGTCAGTGGAAGGAATAGTGTCCCACCATTGGTGTCAGTGGAAGGAATAGTGTCCCATCATTGGTGTCAGTGAGAGGAATAGTGCCCCATCATTGGTGTCAGGGGAAGGAAGAGTGTCCAATCATTGGTGTCAGCGAGAGGAATAGTGTCCCATTATTGGTGTCAGTGGGAGGAATAGTATCTCACCATTGGTGTCAGGGGAAGGAATAGTGTCCCACCATTGGTGTCAGTGGGAGGAATAGTGTCCCATTATTGGTGTCAGTGGGAGTAATAGTGTCCCACCATTGGTGTCAGAAGAAAAGTGCCCCTCATTGGTGTCAGTGGGAGGAATTGTGTCCCATCATTGGCGTCAGTACCAAGAATAGTGCCCCATAATTTGTGTCAGTGAGAGGAATAGTGTCCCATCGTTGGTATCAGTGGGAGGAATAGTGTCCTATCATTGGGAGGAATAGCATCTCATATCAGTGGGATGAATAGTGCCCCAAGGGCCTGATGAAGGCAAGCAAAGGGCCGCATCTGGCCCCTGGGCCGCAGTTTGGAGACCCCTGCCCTATAGCTTAGACCTCTTTTTCCGATCAGCTTGATGGTGTCAATCACTCTCTCTAGGATGGCACGTTTTCTCTTCACTTCCTCGTTTCTCAAAGAAATGACTAGATATGTCCATATTCTTTGATCTCATCAAAAAGGATTCAGAGCTATTATTGTGGAGGTTGCTTCTTTCATGCTCTTCAATTCTCTGATACATATGTTTTTCATCAAAGCAACCATCAATAAAAGCACTGATGTCTGTCTTTCCACTAAAAGCAACACACACCATGCAGAAAAAAACACCATGTCCGTGTGAATAGGTCAACCAGTGACACTTCTTTATTACAGAAAGCTGGCTCACAGCCGACTGGAACACCATTCTAGGAGAATTGGTGCCAGAAAACTATCACATTATAACAGAAAACAGAGTGGGGCAAAGAGGAGGAGGCCTGGCAGTGATCCATAAGACTCACCTCACGATCACTAAACCAGTTCTATAGAACCCACTCCCATTCATGGAAACCGTCACTCTGCAACTACAAACAAATCCCCAGGAGACCGTCCATATTCTACTCTGCTATAGACCACCGGGTCCAAAATCGCAGCTTCTCCCACCTTAGACAGAGTTCATCTCCACTTACACCCTAAAAAGCAAACACCTTTTGCTACTCGTGGACTTCAACCTCTGGGCAAACTCCTCACAGGAGCCCATTGCCGATGCCTGCATTGACAATCTGGAAAGAATAGGGGTGCAGCAACTAGTATGTGGGCCCACACATACGTCCGGCCACACGCTCGATCTTATTTTCAGACAAGATCTGGAAATAAATATTCTAAAAAATAAACCGTTGCCATGGACAGACCACCATGCAATTAAACTCACAATAACCATAAATGCCCCCTTAACAAAAACGCCAAAACCGGTGACAACACACTGGACTAGATCACAAAACCACTTGAGGGAACAAAATAAAAACCATTCAACCATATCAAACAGCCACAGAAACACTGGATGCCATAAGCACTGCTCTACTACAGTCAGCCGACTTGGTAGCGCCAAAACGCAAAACCGGCATCCGGAAAAACAACTCCAGCTGGTTTAATGACCAGCTGTCATTGCTGAAGCAAGAGCGCAGAAGAGCGGAAGCAGCCTGGAAAAGAAGCTCATCTGAGGAAAACTATACCAGCTACAAGGTAATAAAGAAAAAATACCACAAAGAAATCTTAAAAGCCAAAATAAATCATTTTTCCAATATCATCACCAATGCCCTAAACCGTCCACGCAAACTCTTTAAGATAGTTACTGGGACCATGAATCCCATCTGTCTTGAAGCCCCCAATTCTGATACCCAAGAATTTTGCAATGAATTATCGGATTATTTCATCAACAAAATTGAGGGAATCCGTGAAAGCATTCAGCAAAATAGAACTCCCATCAACCCCCCTCTCAGCCATACGCCTAATACCCACACAAATTCCCCACAAACAACAAAGTTCACTTTAAAACCCATTTCAATCGAGGCCACAAAAACCATCATTGATACCCTACGAAATAGCACCGCGCCCAATGATATCATCCCCACCAAACTGCTGAAGGAATGTGCCGATACCCTGGCACCACCCATCACGCAGCTTATAAACCAATTATTCAAAGAAGGTACAGTGCCCACCCACTTAAAGCAAGGTATAATTAAACCTATTTTTTTTAAAAAACACCCTCGACCCCAAAGACCCAAAACACCGTCATCCAATAACAGGCCTAAATGTCTTTTTGGAAAGAGGTTTGTTGGACAGTTTCCAGCACAGACCACAATGCACCAGTCCTTGAAGTGTTAAAAAAGATTGGAGAGGACAACCTGAGTGGGTATTAGCCACTACAGCATAAATAGGACTTTGTTGGGGCTTGTGTCTATATTAGGTGAGCTAGTAAATTCACAGAGAATTTCTTATAAACAAAATAACAAATTTTATTTAAATACATAAAAACAATAAATAATAAAAATCCATTGTTTGCCCTGATACAATAAAGATCCTATGATTGATTAGATGGGGGTGGTGCTGGTCGCCAACATGTTTCGCATAATTAGCGTCGTCGGGGCGCCGCATTCATCTATTTCATATCTTCATCTAGTAATATGCAAAGACAAAACAAGTTATTTACATATATTGGTGTTACAGGGGCCTAAATGTCTTCTCTAAAGTGATGGAGAAAGTAGTGGTACAACAGCTACAACATCACTTAGACGCCCATAACTTGCTCGATCCTTTTCAATCTGGTTTCCGTCCCAGACGGAAACAGCACTACTTAATATATGGGATGGAGAATCTTGTCTTCTAGTGCTGGTGGACCTAAGCGCAGCCTTGGACACGGTAGATCACAAACTGCTACTGACTCGGCTAGCTGAAGTAGCCAGAGTCGCAGAAGGTGATCTATCATGGTTCGCCTCTTTTCTGGAAAACCGATCACTAATAGTGAAATTGGGCCCGTTCACTTCAGAAAAACACACAGTGTCATGCGGAAGCCCCTCAAGGATCCCCTCTGTCGCCGGTGCTGTTCAACATCTACCTCCGCCCTCTCTTTGAAATCATCAGTAGCCAAAAACTACTTTATCACTCTTATGCAGATGACACACAACTGTATTTTCCCATCTGCAACAAAAAGGATCATCATCTCGGTCTAGAGACATGCCTCTCTTTGATAGAAAACTGGATGACAAAGAGTTATCTTAAACTCAACAGCTCCAAAACAGAACTTCTCCTGTTTCACGCCAGTCGTAAGAATCAACTTGCAACAACTTGGACACCCCTGCCCATTCTGGGCCAAGTCATCACCCCTAGCGCCAAAGTCAAAAGTCTTGGGGTCATCTTTGACACCTACATGACAATGGACGCACAAATAGGGTCAGTAGGCAGCGGATCTCACCATCTGCTGCGCCTACTACGTAGACTCATTACTTTCATTCCTAAAGAAGACGTAGCAGTCGTGGTGGGAACAATCATGAACTCCAGACTTGACTATGCAAATGCCCTTTACCTCGGACTCCCAAAGTACCAAATCTCTTGTCTGCAAGTCGTTCAAAAAACGGCCGCCAGGCTTGCGACTGGGAAAAAACCATGGGAATCCATCTCACCTTCGCTAAGATCCCTTCACTGGTTGCCAGTAAAAGACAGAATTGCGTTTAAAGCACTCTGTCCGACATAAGTGCATCCATGGGAAGGCCCCCCGATATCTATGCGAAAAAATAAAAGCTCACAACTCCAATCGCGTTCTGCGATCCACCAACCAAAATCTGCTCCAGATACCCAAAGCCAAATACAAGTCCAAAGGAGAAAGAAGATTTGCGCTCAAAGGTCCCAGACTATGGAACGCTTTACCAACCAGCATTGGGTTGGAGGAGAACCACTTGGCCTTCAGAAGAAAGTAGGGTTGTCCCGATACCGATACCAGTATCGGTATCAGGACTGATACCGAGTATTTGCAGGAGTACTTGTACTCCCGCAAATACCCCAGATGCCTCAATAGAATACTTGTCCCCCCCGCCGCCGCAATGAAAGCCGCCGCCGCATGGTTAAACAGCGTGCGGGAACATCACAGCTTTCATTTGAATAGCTGTAGTGTTCCCGCCGCGTATAGACACTCCCCCTTGCTGAAAGCTGTGATGTTCCCCGTGCGGCGGCGGCGACTTTAGTTGCGGCGGCGGCTAGGTATGGGGGACATGGCTGCGGGGATATGGCTGCAGGGACATGGCTGCGGGGACATGGCTGCATATGTGGGGGACATGGCTGTGGGGACATGGCTGCATATGTGGGGGACATGGCTGGGGGGACATGGCTGCATATGTGGGGGACATGGCTGCATATGTGGGGGACATGGCTGGGGGGAAATGGCTGCATATGTGGGGGACATGGTTGCATATGTGGGGGACATCGCTGGGGGGAAATGGCTGCATATGTAGGGGACATGGCTGGAGGGACATGGCTGCATATGTGGGGGACATGGCTGCATATGTGGGGGACATGGCTGGGGGGACATGGCTGCATATGTGGGGGACATGGCTGGGGGGACATGGCTGGAGGGACATGGCTGCATAGGTGGGGGACATGGCTGCATATGTGGGGAACATGGCTGGAGGGACATGGCTGGAGGGACATGAATGCATATGTGGGGGACATGGCTGGAGGGACATGGCTGCATATGTGGGGGACATGGCTAGAGGGACATGGCTGCATAGGTGGGGGACATGGCTGCATATGTGGGGGACATGGCTGGAGGGACATGGCTGGAGGGACATGAATGCATATGTGGGGGACATGGCTGGAGGGACATGGCTGCATATGTGGGGGACATGGCTAGAGGGACATGGCTGCATATGTGGGGGACATGGCTAGAGGGACATGGCTGCATATGTGGGGGACATGGCTAGAGGGACTTGGCTGCATATGTGGGGGACATGGCTGGGGGGAAATGGCTGCATATGTGGGGGACATGGCTGGAGGGACATGGCTGCATATGTGGGGGACATGGCTGGGGGAAAATGGCTGCATATGTGGGGGACATGGCTGCATATGTGGGGGATATGGCTGGGGGGACATGGCTGCATATGTGGGGGACATGGCTGGGGGGACATGGCTGCATATGTGGTGGACATGGCTGCATATGTGGGGGACATGGCTGCATATGTGGGGGACATGGCTGGGGGGACTTGGCTGCATATGTGGGGGACATGGCTGCATATGTGGGAGACATGGCTGCATTTGGGGACACATTTAAAAAAAGTAAGTATCGGTATTCGGTATCGGCGAGTACTTGAAAAAAAGTATCGGTACTTGTACTCGGTCCTAAAAAAGTGGTATCGGGACAACCCTAGAAGAAAGATCAAAACTCATCTCTTTTGATATCAAAAGAGACAGGAACAATGAGCGCCCAGAGGCGATTTAGTTTGCATGTGCTGCGCTATACAAGTTCTTCACTCACTCACTCATTTCTTTCCATCCCTCCTCTCATATAACTTTTTCGAATTAAAAGAGTGGAAAACTGGTTGACATGGATGAAACCAGAAGAATTAATCCCAATTTTTTAGATTTTGGTCTGATAAACCACATTTTATCATCAACTGTGTCAGGTATGCCCTCATTAATGCCCACTACTTCTGAAATCTCTTCTGCTGCTAAAGATTCATCCACAATTTCTTCTTCATCAGTTTCTAGCTCAATAGGAGGTCCAATACTGTGGTGAATATCTTCACCTGCATCAGTATCCATATCCACTTGTACAGTGCTAGCCATTGCTGTGCTACAGATAGCACCGCTGTCTTTATGTGGAGATGCAGGAGGTAAGTCATGCTTTGTTGCCACTGTCTTAAACAAGCTACTGACCTTTTGATACTGGTTTGCAGCTTTTTCTAAGGCCGCGTACACACGATCAGACATGTCCGATGAAGTGTCTGAAGTGGTCTTTTGGTCTCATGTGCGTACACACCATCGGACAAAAATCCCCTAGGACCAGAACGCGGTGACGTAGAACACACCGACGTGCTGAAAAAAGGAAGTTCAATGCTTCCAAGCATGCGTCAAATCAATTCGACGCATGCGCGCGATTTTGGTCCGATGGTTGGGCGTACTAACCATCGAACATGTCCGACGAACAGGTTTCCAGCAGACTGGTTTCTAAGCATGTTTAGAAACTTTTGTCCGCTGGAAAACTGTCCGATAGGCCGTACACACGATTGAACATGTCCGCTGAAACTGGTCTGCGGACCAGTTTCAGCGGACATGTTCGATCGTGTGTACGCGGCCTAAGAGTTTTTTTTTTCACGTTCTTTTTCTGTGCCTCATTTCTGCTTTATTTTACCTTCACCTTTCTTATCCATTTCAATTACTAAAAAAAAAGAGATACAGTATTTTCTGGCGTATAAGACAACTTTTTAACCCCTGAAAATCTTCTTCAAAGTCGGGGGTCGTCTTATACGCCGGTAACCTAAAAACGCTTACCTTATCCGTGACATGCAGATCGCGACTGTCCATGTTTCAAAAGCCGCGCCTCCTCTTTCTGTTGTTCCATGATAGGCGGAACACTCAGCTTCCCAGGAGACACAGTGTTTAGTGTTCCGCCTATCACGGATGCCCTCTCGTCCTCGGACGAGAGGGCAATCCGTGATAGGCAGGACAACACAGTGTCTCCTGGGAAGCTCAGTGTTCCGCCTATAACGGAACAGCAGAAAGAGGAGGCGCAGCTTTTGAAACATGGACAGCCGCGATCTGCATGTCATGGATAAGGTAAGCAGTGACACACTAAGGCATGTAATTGGGCACAGTGAGGCATGTAGTGGCGCACAGTGAGGCATGTAGTGGCGCACAGTGAAGCATGTAGTGGCGCACAGTGAAGCATGTAGTGGCGCACAGTGAAGCATGTAGTGGCGCACAGTGAAGCATGTAGTGGCGCACAGTGATGCATGTAGTGGGGCACAGTGATGCATGTAGTGTGGCACAGTGATGCATGTAATTGGGCACAGTCTGGCATGTAATGGCACAGTGAGGTGAGGCAAGGTGAGGGGGTCGTCTTATAAAGGTGAGTATATCCCAAAACCAACATTTTAGCTGTAAAATTAGGGGGTCGTCTTTTACGCCCAGTCGTCTTATACGCCGGCAAATACGGTATTGCCTATATCTCTCCTAGATCAAAACACGTTGTCAGCAAATACATCTAATAACTCATTCCCTAACTGGACATATTTCCAAATCCGCCACTTTATACATGACATTAACCGTGATTTGTCGGTATCCCGGGCACTCTCCCCCTTTGAAACTCTGTGCTCCCAATCCTCATTCCAGCAGCATGTACTATCAAATATTCATAATATGCTTTACGTGTACTCCTCCCACAAATCTGGGAAAGCATGCCAAGCCTGGGAAAGAGAAAGGGAATTTCAACTAGAGCTAACAGAGGTTCAGTGGGAGTGCATTTTCTCTATTGCCCAAAAAGGCATCACTAAATGTCTCGATCCAGGAGAATAACTATAAGGCCGCGTACACACGATCGGTTAAACCGAAGAGAACGGTCTGATGGACCGTTTTCATCGGTCCAAACCGATCGTGTGTGGGCACCATCGGTTATTTATCTATCGGTTAAAAAAAAGCAAACTTGTTTTAAATTTACCCTAACCGATAGCAAAAAAACGATAGTAGTTAGTAGGCACAACCATCGGTTATAAATCCACGCATACTCAGAATCAAGTCGACGCATGCTTGGAAGCATTAAACTTCTCTGCGGCTCTGCCCTCACTCGTGACCCTGCAGAGACATTGTGGGCGGTGCTGTCGCCGCATGGGACAATGTTTGTTTCTCCTGCTCGGCTCCTCCCCTTAGATACATGATCAGTGATGCTGCTCACTGATTAGATAGGTGAGAAGGCAAGTGCGGCGGCGAGCATGCTGCTGCTTTTAAGGCAAAAGTGGACCCAGGGCACTCAGTGCAGCCGTCACCCCTGCACAATTGAAAATAGCGGTGGCAATGGCGGCCGCGGCGATAGCGGCCCGCCAATGATTGTATTTGACTGACAGGCAGTGACAGCAGGCAAAAGCAGGCGGCCTACTGAGATTTTCCCGGTATCCCGCTAGGCCAGTCTGGACCTGGTCCTGGTTTCAGGCAGTCTGAAACCTGGACGCATGATTCCGAACACAAACTGTCCAGGTGAATCCCGGACAGGTGGCAACCCTAAGCAGAACTCTCCTGTGGCCTGGGCCTGGATGATAGGTGTGTGAGGCCTCATGAAGTATACAGCAGCTTCCCTCAATGCCTTCAGGCTGAAGTGCAAAGTGAAGTGTAAAGTGTATCAGTTAATGCGTGTCCAAGAACTGGTGGAGGGAAATGACTCTGTATTCACAGCCAGGATAGGTGTCACTGGCAAGTGAAAAGATTTTGTTCTTCTAGTGCGGGTCCCGATGTAGTAGTTTGGTCTCTGGCCATGAGGGGCACTAACTCAATACAACAGAGCGGTTCCATCATGCCAACACTTGACCTAAGTAATAAAATTAAGCTGACAGCATGCAGTTCCCCTGTGCTGCCAGCATGCTTTCATTTTTTTCAGTGCAGCATGTTGCAATGTTGTACGCCACATCACAACTCCCTGCAGTGAATGTACAGCAGATAAAAAAAATTCATTTTGTTACATTTCAATAAAGTTGGAAAAAAGTGAACAATGTGATCAATCATTTACAATGTATGAGTGCAGCTCCACTCATGCTGCACACCAGTGACCACAGTGTGGCCAGTGTTGGGAACCAACCATGAGATAGTGTTAGCATCACTCCTAACAATGTCAATGATGGTGCTAAAATCATGAAGTCACCATCGCTGAATTGTACAAAAAAACACAGGTGCTTTATTACCACTACTTTTTATTTAAATTGTCTTTTGAAATTTGCAAATGTAGCAATTTAGAAATCAGATGAAAGGTTTAGCACTAGGGAACACTTTGATAGATAAGTAGTGCATTTTATATACAACTATATTGATCAGACCAAAATGAGGGACAAATGAGGAGGAAAGGGGGACTTGTTTCCAAATGAGGGACAGTCCTTCCAAATAAGGGACAGTTGAAAGCTATGTGAATGGACTACCTGCATGTGGATGCATAGAACTGGGCCCCATACGGGTGTTTGTGATACGAACAAGGCCTAATACTTCCACACTCTATTCAAAACTTTTTTTTTTTTTTAATGGCCTCTTTGCATGTGTAATACAGGTGAAACTCTAAAAATTTCAATATTGTGCAAAAGTTCATTTATTTCACTAAGATTTGTCATAATTGTGAGGATTACGGCTTACAGCTCATGAAAACCCCAAATCCACAATCTCAGAAAATTAGAATATTGTGAAAAGGTGCAATATTCTAGGCTCAAAGTGTCCCAGTCTAATCAGCTAATTAAGCCATTACACCTGCAAAGGGTTCCTGAGCCTTTAAATGGTCTCTAATGGCCCATACACACGATCCGAATATCGGACGAAAACGATCGTCCGATGATGGATCGTACGATTTTCGGATCGTGTGTACACTACTTTCGACAGCCGATCACGACCGTTCATCCGATTAAATTCGATCGGACAAGCGCGAAAATTTTCCGAAAATGTCCGATCGTCCGATTTTCGTTTAGTCAGTACAGCCGTCGTCCGACAATACAATACAAATACATTACAACACGTGACATCACTTCCGATCGTTTTTTTCTATCGTACGATAATTTTCGTGAGTTTAAAACCTATTTTATTTTACTCGCGATTATTAAGCGAAAAAAGTCGTACGATCCGTCGGCCGATATTCGGATCGTGTGTATGGGCCATTAGTCTGGTTCAGTAGGAATCACAATCATAGGAAAGACCGCTGACCTGACAGTTGTTCAGAAAACCATCATTGACACCCTCCATAAGGAGGGAAAGCCTCAAAAGGTAATTGCAAAAGAAGTTGGATGTTCCCAAAGTGCTGTATCAAAGAGAATTAATAGAAAGTTATGTGGAAGGGAAAAGTGTGGAAGAAAAAGGTGCACAAGCAGCAGGGATGACCACAGCCTGGAGAGGATTGTCAGGAAAAGGCCATTCAAAAGTGTTTGGGACTTTCACAAGTGGAGTGGACTGAGGCTGGAGTCAGTGCATCAAGAGCCACCACACACAGACGGATCCTGTGCTTCAAATGTTGTATTCCTCTTGTCAAGCCACTCTTGAACAACAAACAATGTCAGAAGCGTCTTACCTGGGCTAAAGAAAAACACACCTGGTCTGTTGCTCAGTGGTCCAAAGTCCTCTTTTCTGATGAGAGCAAATTTTGCATCTCATTTGGTAACCAAGGAGCCGGAGTATGGAGGAAGAATGGAGAGGCACACACTGCAAGATGCTTGAAGTCCAGTGTGAAGTTTCCACAGTCTGTGTTGATATGGGGAGCCATGTCATCTGCTGGTTTTGGCCCACTGTGCTTCATTAAGTCCGGGGTCACCGCAGCCGTCTACCAGGAGATTCTGGAACACTTCATGCTTCCTTCCACAGACGAGCTATATGGGGATGCTGACTTCATTTTCCAGCAGGACTTGGCACCTGCCCACACTGCCAAAGCACCAAAACCTGGTTCAATGACCGTGGGATTACTGTGCTTGATTGGCCAGCAAACTTGCCTGACCTGAACCCCATCGAGAATTTATGGGGCATTGCCAAGAGAAAGATGAGACATGAGACCGAACAATGCAGAAGAGCTGAAGGCCGCTATTACAGAATCCTGGTCTTCCATAACACCTCAGCAGTGCCACAGGCTGATCGCTTCCATGCCATGCCGCATTGAGGCAGTAATTGCTGCAAAAGGGGCCCAAACCAAGTACAGAGTACATATGCATGGCATGCTTCTACTTTTCAGAGGTCCGATATTGTTCTATGTACAATTCTTGTTTTATTGATTGCATGTAATATTCTAATTTTCTGAGATTGTGAATTTGGGGTTTTCATGAGCTGTAAGCCATAATCATCACAATTATGACAAATCACGGCTTAAACTATATTACTTTGCATGTAATGAGTCTATCGCGTATATTAGTTTCACCTTTTAAGTTGCATTAGTGAAATAAATGAACTTGATTCACCTGTATATGATCAGCATATTTGCTCAATATCAGTGGAGCACTGTATAGCTTGTTTCGTATTGTGATTGTTCTTTGCTACTCTTCAGTCAAATATCCCTGTTTGCTCAGACATTGTATTCTCTATGTGATTTATCCTATGTGACAAGAATGACCACTCACAGTCTGCTTTGCAGCCTCTAGACCAGTCTTTTTCAACCTTTTTTTTTATCACAGAGGAACCCTTGGAATAATCTTCAGGGCTTATAACGGCCGGTATTTCCGCCGGGGAAAAAGTAATTCGGGAATACAGACGGGAAAAAAGAGAGCCGATTCTCTTTTTTTTGCCGGACGTTTTTGGCAGTTTTACCATTGGAAAAACTGCGATGGAGCATTCACATGGTCGGGATTCCCGGCCAAAAGCTCTCATTGCAGTTTTCCCATCGGAAATCCCGGCAGTGTGTATGGGGCATTAGGGCTCTTTCACACTAAAATGCACACATTAACACATGTTGCCACAATGCATGGCATAGCTTTGGCTCTATGTATGGTACATTGTGGAGGCTTTCATTGTCTGCATTGTAGAGTAGAGCCAAACTCACCAGTGCTTCACAACAAAATTGTAGTGTGCTACATTGTTAAAAAAGGGTAAAAAATATCTTTCATCCATTTTGGGTGTTGGCAGCCCATGCACTGCAGTGGAATGCTTAATGTGTGAATGAATCCTGAAAGAACCCCAGCTAAAATGATATATACAGCTCACAGTACATTAGCAAGACCAGGACATTATAAATATAAGAATAATGAATAAAATAATAAAGAATGTGGTATTGCTAGAGTTTATTTTACACTGAAGGTGGACAATTGTAACACCTCTTTCTCCTGATGATAAAATGAATTTCCTCACATTGCTGGTTTGTAATAAATGATTCCTTATGTCGCGTACACACGATTGGAATTTCTGATGAAAAAAAAGTCAGTTGCATTTTTTTCATTGGATATTCTGACCGTGTGTGTGACCCATCTGAGTTTTTCCTTCAGAAATTCAGACGGACTTAGAAAGAGAACATGTTCTCTTTTTTTCTGATAGAAATTCCGTTCATCTGTATGGGAAAAAAAATCATGCGTGTAGAGAATCAGGTCGACGCATGCTCGAAAGCATTAAACTTAATTTTTCTTGGCTGGTCATAGTGTTGTACGTCACCGCATTCTTGATAGTCGGAATTTGATGTGACAGTGTGTATGCAAGACAGCTTGAACATAATTCCGTCGGAAATCCATCTGAGTTTATCCCGACTAAAATTCCGATCGTATGTACAAGGCATTAGATTGGTGTTCAGGAAAGGCGCCATTTTACACTGGGGGTCAGTGGTAGAGTTGTCCCAGCACATTGGTGGTTAGGATTAGAGGTGCCCCTTTACATTGTTGCTCAATAGAAAAAAAGTGTCCTTACATTGTTGGTCAAAAGGAGAGGTGCCCCTTACAGTGAAGCTTAGGGGGAGGGGTGTCCCCTTACAGTGGTGGTAAGGGGGGGAGAGAAGGGCTATTACAATGCTGGTCAAAGAGAGAGGTGTCCCCTTTACATTGGTTGACAGTAGGAGAGGTGTCCTCTAAGTCGGTGGTCAGCAGAAGAGGGGGTCCCCTTACAAGGGTGGTTAGGGGGAGAGGTGTCCCTTCACATTGGTGGTCGGTGAGAGAAGAGCCTCTTACATTGGTCGTGTAAGGATGAGGGGGTTCCCTTACATTGGTGGTAAGGGGGAAAGGTGTCCCTGTACATTGGTATTCAGTGGGGAAAATGTCCACTTGCTTTAATCGATGGTCAAAGGGAGAGGAGGCCTTTTACACTGATGATCAATAGGAGAGTGTCCCCATACATCTACAGTATGTTCAGTGAGTGGAAGAATGGCCCCTTACATTGGAGGTCTTTGGGAAGAATGTAAATATACAGAATAGTGCAGCGCTAAAAACCTGCAACTGTATATCACATAACTATATACAGATTATAGTGAGATAAAAATAAAAATATTGGTGCCAAAATTCAATTGTAAATATATCACATTAGCCCTATATACATTGTATCCATAAAACGTCCTTTAGAATATCTTAATAAGTAACAATCAAGCCCACTTGTGTGTGTGTGATGCAACAATGGGGAAATCTCTTCATACACATCTACCTTTGTGCCTCTCCTATGATTCTTGTGTTCCCTCCACCAGATGTGCCCTTACATTATATCTCAATATATCATGCCTTGTGTAGAAACATTCCTCTGGGCCTTTCCTCTTATGCTGCGTACACACGATCGGATTTCTGATGGAATAAAATCCGATGGAATTTTCCGTCGGAATTTCGATGAAGCTGACTTTCGTCAGTCTTGCATACACACTATCAGACTAAATTCCAACCATCTAAAAGACGGTGATGTAAAACACTACGACGAGCCGAGAAAAATTAAGTTCAATGCTTCCGAGCATGCGTCAACTTGATTCTGAGCATACGTGGATTTTTCTCAGACGGAATTGCACACAGACGATCGAAATTTCCCATCAAATTTATTTCCATCGGAAGAATTTAAAACATGTTCTATTTTTTTACACCGATGGGAAAAAGTCAGATGTCAGAGTCTATCTGATTTTTAGTGTTTCTCCTTCAATGCGGATGCTGCTTGCATGCTCCAATCAGAATGGTGACATGTAAAGCAATCAAAGCCATGATTTAGGAAGTTACGAGGAGTGACAAAACTAGTAGGAGGGACCTGAGAGGTTGATGATTGAGGAACAAGGAAGCAATTGACTGCGACACGGACGGAGGTTGCACCGACGGTCGGAGCTGCAGAACCCGCGTACAGGTAAATTACTCGTCCGTGCATAAGCTTTAAATGGCATACGCAAATGCCTGTTAATAGGTTTTTAAATGTGAGCATATATGTTGTGTGGTCAAACGAAATCTTTTTAAAAAGGATAAAGCTCTATTGCATGGCTTTGGTTGCTTTACATGTCACCACTTTGATTGGAGCTTGCAAGCAGGGTGCACATTGAAGGAGAAACACTAAAGCCCTGTACACACGATCCGTTTGTCCGATGAAAACAGACCGATTGACTGTTTTCATCCGTCAAACCGATCGTGTGTGGGCCCCATTGGTTTGTTTTCCATCGGTTAAAAAAAAAAATAGAACATGTTTTAAATTTTTCCTATGGATAAAAAAACGATAGAAAAAAACCATCGTCTGTGTGGAAGTCCATCGGTCAAAAATACATGGATGCTCAGAATCAAGTCGACGCATGCTCTGAAGCATTGAACTTCAATTTTCTCAGCGCGTCGTTGTGTTTTACGTCACAGCGTTTGGACACGGTCAGATTTTTGACCGATGGTGTGTAGGCACGACTGATGAAAGTCAGCTTCATCGGATACCCGACGAAAAAATTCACCGGATTAGATTCCATCAGATACGGTCATGTGTACAGGGCTTTAGCGCAAAGACCCAGAGAAAAATGTATACACAAGGCACGATTTAATAAGATACACACACACACACACACACACAAGTGGACTTGATCTTTACTTAGTAAGATAGACTACATGGACGTTTTATGGGCACAATGTATATACAGCTAATGTGATATATTTACAATTTAATTTTTGCACTGATAGTTTTACTTTTAGATCACTATAATCTGTATATTGTTATACACGTTTCACACTTGCATGTTTTTTAGCGCTGCACTATTCTCTATATTTATATTATTTTATCACATATTATAAACGAAGTGTGGGGAGTGCTGGCAGCTACATTGTAATTTTAAGAGCAGTTTACAAGGTTTTTACTTAATTATAGTCATTAGGTGGAATGCCCCTATACATTTGAGGTCATTGGGAAGAATGCCCCTTACATTGGTGGGCAATAGGAAGAATGCCCCTTACATTGGTGGTCAGTGAAAAGAATGCCCCTTACAATGTTGGTCAGTGGGAAAAATGCCCCTTACATTGGTGGTCAGTGAAAAGAATGCCCCTTACATTGGTGGTCAGTGAAAAGAATGCCCCTTACATTGGTGGTCAGTGAAAAGAATGCCCCTTACATTGGTGGCCAGTGGGAAGAATGCCCCTTTCATTGGTGGTCAGTGGGAAGAATGCCCCTTTCATTGGTGGTCAGTGGTAAGAATGCCCCTTACATTGGAGGTCAGTGGGAAGAATGCTCCTTACATTGGAGGTCAGTGGAAAGAATGCTCCTTACATTGGAGGTCAGTGGAAAGAATGCTCCTTACATTGGAGGTCAGTGGAAAGAATGCTCCTTACATTGGAGGTCAGTGGAAAGAATGCTCCTTACATTGGAGGTCAGTGGGAAGAATGCCCCTTACATTGGAGCAGTGGCGTATCTAGGGTATGGCAGCCATGGCAAGTGCCATGGGTGCCATATGAGGGGGGCGCTGTTGAGTGGCTGGGCAGCAAGGCACTCACCAGGGTCTGAGGAGCTCTTCTTCCCTCCTCCCGAGCATAGACATGATCTCCCTTTCAGCACCTTTGCTAATGGACAATGGCTGCGCTATCCCTGCAATGCGTTCAGCCACAGCCCTCCCGATCTCCCATTCCATCTGGTCGGATTGGCAGCGCACAAAGAAGGAGGAGGAACATCAGTTTCTCCCTCTCCTCTGTGAAAACGGAGGCCTTAAGTGATGACGATTTCATCACTTCCAGTATTGGTTCTGCATTTACCTGGCCTTGGAGGGCAGAGGAGGGATCAGGGGTCTAATAAACCCCAGATTTCTCTATAAAGAGGATATGTTACTACCCAAGGTATCACAAGGGATGATAAATATCACTAGTTTTGTAAGCTGTTTTTTGTTAAGGTTTCAGTGCTTGCCATAGGCGCTATTTTCACTAGCTACGCCTCTGCATTGGAGGTCAGTGGGAAGAATGCTCCTTACATTGCCTTAGGTATATCAACCCCAGTATGTCTTAAATAAAAAAAAATCTTCCTTTTTTTGATATAGGTAATTTTACACTTTAATCCTTGAGCTACGATTACCTAACTTTCTAATCTACTGCATATGTTGGAAATTGACATTAGACATAAATCTTATTGTGTGCTACAAACTCATTTTCTGTGCATTCTGCTTACCTAATATTTCCTCCTCCTTGGTTCAATGTTGGAAAACATTTGAGTCATCACATATTACTACTGCAAACCTGAATCACCTGTCACTCCAGGGAAAATAGATGAATTAAGTAGTTCAAAAGATGCTCAACAAGCTTCATGTCACAAGACTGCCATCTCGTGACAAACTCATGGTACTACATACAGCAGCTTTAAAACCTAGAAACATATAAAAGTGATGGCAGAAAAAAAAAAAAGGAGTAGTCCATTGAGTCTGTACTCTTATGTTTTTTTGAGTATATATGTATGTTTGTCCTAAGTATGTTTGAGGCCATTTACTGTCTCACTACCTCTGCTGGATGTTTATTCCAAGCCTTCAACTACCCTTTCAGTAAAATAATACTTTCTAAGATTAGTTTTTAACATTCCTCCAGTTAGTTTTAGGTCATTGCCCTGTGCTCTTGATTTTGGTTTCATACTGGAAAAACTGCCCTTCAGAACGTCATTCACCCCCTTGATGTATTTAAAGGTTTCAATCATGTGCCCCCTTGTCTTTTTTGTTGACCATAAATTGAATAACTCAACACCAAGTTCACTATATGGACCCCTTATATATTTGTGCATGTTGATCATATCCCCCCTTATTCTCCTCTTCTCAAGAGTGAATAAATTCAGTTCTTCTAGTCTTTCCTCATAGCTGAGCTCCTCCATGCCTCTTATCAGTTTAGTTGCCCTTCTCTGCACTTTCTCCAGTTCCCCGATATCCTTTTTGGGAACTGGTGCCCAAAACTGAACTGCATATCCCAGATGAGGTCTTACTAATGATTTGTACAGGGGAAAAAAATATATATCTCTCTCTGGAGTCCATAATACAAGAAAGGACTTTGCTTGCTTTGAAAACTGCAGCTTGGCATTGCATGCCATTATTTAGCTTATGTTTTAAAGAGTACTGTCTGAGCTTGGAAATACCCGCTCACTTGCTATTGCATACAGTACAGGAAATGAAGAGGAATCGCCCCAATGTGGTACCAACAGCAAAAAGTTAGAAGATATGGATTTTAACCATTGCCTACTTTGTCCAAAACTAAATTTAAATTTTGCCTATATTACATCCATCTGTAGGTTGTCTTGTCTGCCGAGAAGCATATGCAATAATATTCCATGACAAATGTAATCTTGCCAATATGGTAGAGTTATAATAAATGGTCACTGTAATAAAAAGGGGACTGCACTGTAAAAGGGGCACTGTGATGTGAAGAGGAACTGAGGACACTGAGGATATAAAGAGGGGAACTGTGCTGTAAAGGGGGCCAAGGACAGATCCTATGAACAAAATTGGCTGCTGTGAAACCAGCCCCTGATGCCAAAAAGGTTGGGGACCGCTGATTTATTGTGCAAGCGTACAATATAATACCCCCTATAGCGGAGCCCTCTGATGTGGCCCATGACCTCCTTGCCCTGGAATGGCGGGTTTGCAAGCCCAGATTGTAGGCTGCCGACCCACCATCCTAGAGCATCCCACAGCCCAGCGTATACGGTCCCCTTTTTTTTGCATTTATATAGCACTGATATAGGTTGCTCTTCACAGACATTCCTGCCACCAAAGAAGCTTGCAATCCATACATACATGCCAAGGCCCATTTTACCAAAAATGCTTTGCGGAAATCCCCTTGAAGCAGGCTATATTTGTACAAGAAATTTATTTATCATTTATACAAAACAATATATTTTATATACCAATTATATAAAACAAAAATATAAAATAAAGGCAGATTCAAACAGTATAAGTGCAAACAGCAATGAAAAGATGTAAAAGTAAACTGAACTGTATAAAAACAAGGAAAGCTAGTCAAAAATAGCACATTGTATGATTTCACAGATTGTATCCATAGAAAGCGTCAGCTATAAAATTTCCTTCAAATAGAACGGAATAAGTAGAGATTCGCTCATTCGTGAGTTTTTACCCCATAAATATTTTACTGTTTAATAGGCAGTTAATAATCTATACATTTAAGGACTATTTATAATGGAGATCAGATATTGTTAACCGCTCTCCACCATACGCCACAACCCTGGTCCTACATTTTATGGCTGTGTAGAGTCAGCTGTGGATTATTTCAATTTAAAAGGTTAGTTTGCCAAAAAAACATGCATTTAAGGGGCGCCTGTATATAAAAAATAAACTGTGCATCCTTGACAAAAGTTGGATAATGGCATTTTTATAGGTGTAAGATAGGTGTACATACTGTTCCTACTGAAGCCTGACCATAAAACTCCCAGAGATGGCATCATCCTGTCCTCCCTTGTTGCTAGGATGTTGCCAAGACAAACCCAGCCATTACTATTCACCCCCATGATCCCAGAAGTGATCTCTGAAACCCCTGCACATGTGGGGTTGGATTTTAAACAGGAAGGGGTCTCTTAGCAACATCCTAACAAGGAAGCATCGGATGATTCCATCTCTGGGAGTTTTTCAGGCCAGGCTCCAGCAGGCATGTACAATGTATGTGGAAAGTCTTCACTTTTTCCACATTTTGTTACTGCCTTATTCCAAAATAGATTAAATTCATTATTTTCCTCAAAATTCTACAAACAATACCCCATAATGACAACGTGAAAGAAGTTTGTTTGAAATCTTTGCAAATGTATTAAAGATAAAAAAAATACCATGCGCACAAGTATTCACAACCTTTGCTCAATACTTTGTTGAAGCACCTTTGGCACCAATTACAGCCTCAAGTGTTTTTGAGTATGATGCTACAAGCTTGGCACACCTATTTTTGGGCAGTTTCTCCCATTCTTCCTTGCAGGATCTCTCGAGCTCCATCAGGTTGGATGGAGAGTGTCGGTGCACAGCCAATTTCAGATCTCTCCAGAGATCTTCAATGGGGTTTAAGTCTGGGCCACTCAAGGACATTCAGAGTAGCCCTGTAGCCACTCCTTTGTTATCTTGGCTATCTGTGTGCTTAGTTTCGTTGTCCTATTGGAATGAGGAACCTTTGCCCCAGTCTGAAGTCCAGAGTGCTCTGGAGCAAATTTTTATCGAGGATGTCTCTATACATTGCTGCATTCATCTTTCCCTCAATCCTGACTATTCTCCCAGCTCCTGCCCCTAAAAAACATCCCCGCAGCAGGATGCTGCCACCACCATGCTTTACGGTAGGGGTGGTATTTGTCAAGTGATGAGCGATGCCTGGTTTCCTCCAGACATGACGCTTGCCATTCAGGCTAAAGTGTTTGTTTCATCAGACCAGAGAATTTTGTTTCTCATGGTCTGAGAGTCCTTCAGGTGATTTTTGGCAAACTCCAGGCAGGCTCTCGTGTGCCTTTCTACTGAGGAGTGGCTACCACACAGGAATGATTGGAGTGCTGCAGAGATGGTTGTTCTTCTGGAAGGTTCTCCTCTCTCCACAGAGAAACACTGGAGCTTTGTCAGAGTGACCATCAGGGTCTTGGTCACCTCCATGTCTAAGGCTCTTCTCCCCAATCGTTCAGTTTGGCCAGGCATCCCATTCTAGGAAAAGACCTGGTGGTTCCAAACTTCTTCCATTTACAATTGGAGGGCACTGTGCTCATTGGGACCTTCAATGCAGCAGAAATGTACCTTTGACTTCATGGCTTGGCTCGTGATCTGAGATGCACGGTTAACTATAGGACCTTATATAGACAGGTGTGTGCCTTTCCAAATCATGTTCAAACAACTGAATTTACCACAGGTGGACTCCAATCAAGTTGTAGAAACATCTCAAGGATGATCAGTGGAAACAGGATGCACCTGAGCTCAATTTTGAGTGTCGTGGCAAAAGCGGCGAATACTTATGTAGATGTGATTTTTATTTTTTTTATTTTTAATAAATTTGCAAAGATTTCAAACAAACTTCTTTCACTTTGTCATTATGGGGTATTGTTTGCAGAATTTTGAGGAAAATAATGAATTGGATCCATTTTGGAATAACGCTGTAACATAATAAAATGTGAAAAAGATGAAGCAATGTGAATACTTTCCAGATGCGCTGTAAACAGCCTACACCTATAGCAAGGGCATTACCCAACTTTATTCAAAGCTTCAGTTTTTTTTCTACCTGCATAGGCAGTTTTTTGGTAAAAGGTGAACAAACCCTTAGTGTAGCAAAGAAAAATAGGGGAGATTGAACTGAAAGGTCATATGACCTGTCTATACTCCCAGCTTTTTTTTAAAGTAAACATATTTATTTTAAGGCCTCATGTACACTGGATATTAACCACATTAACCATATTGCTGTCCAAAGACCAGAGCACTTTTTGTGATTCGGCACTGTGTCGCTTTAACTGACAATTGCGCGGTCGTGCGATGTGGCTCCCAAACAAAATTGGCATCCTTTTTTTCCCACAAATAGAGCTTTCTTTAGGTGGTATTCGATCATCTCTGCGGTTTTTATTTTTTGCGCTATAAACAAAAATAGAGCGACTATTTTGAAAGAAAATGCAATATTTTTTACATTTTGCTATAATAAATATCCCCAAAAAAGATATAAAAAAACATTTTTTTCCCTCAATTTAGGCCGATACGTATTCTTCTCCATATTTTTCGTTAAAAAAAACCGCAATTAGCGTTTATTAATTGGTTTGCGCAAAATTTATAGCGTTTACAAAAAAGGGGGTCGTTTTATGGCATTTTTATTATTATTTTTTTTTTACTAGTAATGGCGGCGATCAGCGTTTTTTTTTCGGTACTATGATATTATGGCGGACCAATCGGACACTTTTGACACATTTTTGGGACCATTGGCATTTTTATAGCGATCAATGCATTGTATTACTATAAAAATGCCATTGGCAGTGAAGGGGTTAACACTAGGGGGCAGGGAAGGGGTTAAGTGTGTTCCTGGTGTGTTCTAACTGTATGGGGGTGGGGGGGTGGCCTCACTAGGGGAAATCACTGATCTTCTGTTCATACATTGTATGAACAGAAGATCAGGGTTTCCCCCGCTGACAGGAACGAGAGGTATGTGTTTACACACATACCTCCCGTTCCCCGCTCTGTAACGACAATCGCGGGTGCCCGGATGCGATCGTACCCGCCGGGCGCCCTACAAGCTGCTAAAGTGAGGACGTAGAGCTACGTGCTCCCGCGTAGCAGTGCCACCGTCCTGCAGTAATATA
Organism: Rana kukunoris; assembly: GCA_029574335.1. NCBI lineage: Eukaryota > Metazoa > Chordata > Amphibia > Anura > Ranidae > Rana > Rana kukunoris. Next base: position 66,379,182 of record CM056049.1, on the reverse strand, counting down.
ACGGCGGGCGGTCGGCAAGTAGTTAAGACAAGGTTATAAAACCGCCAGTAGCTTTGCAGTGAGTTTTTCAACTTTTTTTTAAAGTTTTTGCAATATTGTTTAGCATATTTAGCATTTTTGTTTTGAACATTTTAAACGTTAATCGCTGGCGAGTGACGTTTTTGAGCGTTTATCTGCGTTTATCAGCGTACACACGATTTGCGAATCGAATTCCGCTCAAGCTTGGCTTGTATATACCCGATCACACAAAAATTCTCTGAACTTTCAACCATTAAGAAAGCGATGAAGTACAACACTATGACGAGCCGAGAAAATCAAGTTCAATGCTTCTTAATTATTTATTTATTTTTACTGCTTAAAAACGCCACTGTCCAAAACTGCTAACAGTTTATGTGTGCATGGACACATAGGATAACATGATGGAGAGTTTAATGACTGTAGAAAAAAACGTCTACTGCCAAAAACAGCTGCTGTAAAAACGTCCAGTGTGCATGAGGCCTAATAGTGGTCTTCTGGCTTTGGAGGGTTGAAGCTGTAAGCACAATGAAGTAGCACTACCTGAGCTTGACATACATTTAAAATGCATGTCACAAACACAGGCCAATAGATTTTCAGTGACCCTAACAGTCTAGTACAGGTTACATAGTTGGTAAGGTTGAATAAAGACAGGTGACCTGCTTTGCATTTCTCTGAACACAGTGGAATGGATTTACAAAAGGTAAAAAGACTGTAAATTTGGCAATTGCAGGTGCACTTTGCTCCAGAAATAAGTAAATGAGGGGAAGCTCTGCGGCCTTTCATCATCCAATCATGTGCAAGCACAATTTTTTTTTTTTGTGCAGCTTTAGAACATTTACCTAGTTCAGTCTTTTTGCCTTTACTAAATCAAACACCACTATGTTCTTTTAGAGACGTGTTTGCATTAAAGACAAAGCAGGTCAAATGCAGCATTTTGCAATTAAACACATGCATTGGAGCTGCACTGTGTTCAAATGTAAAAGCCTGCATTTGTCAGAAAAGTGCAACTAAACCCTCCTATCCGTTACATCCAAGGTAGCTTCTATTTTGTCATGGTGCTGCACATGTGATCAGTTATGACACCAGCCATTTGATGGCTTCACAGTTCAATTGAGAGCACCAACAACTGTGACTGTCAACATTCACAACATGCCTTGAATGTTACTTTGGGAAAATGTAAAATGTAAAGGGGGTTCAGTTCTGCTTTCCCTGTGACAGCCAGGATTTGGCAGCAAGAACAAGAAGGAAGAGGAAAAAAAGTGGGTCACAAAAGAAGGTGCCACGGCTGCCAATTGGACAGCACCGATTCATATTAAAAAAGGCATGAGAAATTATTCCTTGAAAAGTGCAGTGGACACCACATTACACACACTAATTAAACAAACACAAACCTATCAACTGAAAAAAAAAATTACATATGTGTACAAACTGTGCAAAAAATGAATGCATTCAAGCTTGGACATCATTCTGCAGAAATAAAAAAAGGTCTATTTTACAATAATTTTCCTTGAAAGATTTCAATATTACAAGTCTGAACAAATTCCAGAAGCCAAATGGCCAAGACACCTAAAATATTTCCTGGTGCCATCTTAAAGTGCTCTGAAATTGGACTAACCTGTTATTTTATTTCAGTGCATTTGTCCACCCAGGCAGACCAGTCTCTCCACATTTTCACCTACAGTACAAGTTATCGCAAACTACAGATCTGTTCTTAAAATTAAAAAAAAAAAATAATAATTCAAACATTAAAATAATTACATGTGTAGTCAGATAAAAATACATGATTTTTTCAGTGTTTATAATTTCTTCCCAGCTTCACCGAGAATCCAATCAATGCCTTCCAATAGTCCAGACAGAGTAGACGCTTCTGTATTCTGCACCTGTATATTAAAATAATTAGTAAAGATGAACACTTTATAAAAAGTATTTGTGCTCAGAGTATAGACATTATATATTTTTTTTACATATTTTTAACATGCAGTAAGAGAGTTTTAAAATAAACCATCCCTGACCTCTATAGCGGCAGGTACTATGAAGTAATTCATCCTTAAAATCAGAAGAAAGCTGTGTTTCGTGTTGTTTCTAATAGCTTACACGTACTGTAAATGCTGACTTTTATTATTACGACACTTACCTGTCCCGGATCCAGCGATGTCAGCGCCCCAGCCAATGTTGATGTCGGGGTGCCGACGCCACCCTTGCCAGTAAGGGTAGACGGCAGTGAAGCACAAAAACAGATACCCACTCCCCCTCAAAGGTGTCAAATGTGGAAACGGAGGGGGGGGGGGAATAATAATGGAAAAAAGTGAGTTGGTGAATGCTTACATCTGGACCATTGTTTTTACAATTAGTTCCATTTACTATTAGCGAGTGCGCTAGGAACAAGCACAAAGCATGTGATCTTTGCTGCCATTAGGGAGGAAGGAAATGAAGGAGCTTTGCAGAAAGGAAGCAATTGGTAACCATAGAGTGTGTCTGGCTGCACGATCACTTTTTTTAAGGGGCCTATGCAGGCCTAAACTGACCCCAAAACATTAGAGAGAGCGTCAATAAAGGGATCTCTCTAATGTTTTCAAAAGGCGGTTTCTGAAGTACAGAGAGAACCAGATTCAAGTCCCACGGAGGTAGCGGCGATCGGACCAGAGGGGCCACATGTCAAACCCTTTGCACAAATGTACTCACCAGTGAGTGAGCCACCAAGGGCCATCTCCTCACAGATGTAAACCTTCCACGTTCAATGACAAATTTTCCCAGGAGGATGACTTCCGTGTCCTCAGCATGGTAGAAATTACCAAATCCGACAGGCTTTAGTCCCTTAACACCTGGCTTTCACTAGCCACGCCGTTAAAGTCAGCGACTGTAAAGCAGTATGAAGTATTGGACTTTGCAACAGAAGGTCCTCTTGCATCAGTAGTCGCCAAAAACATCCGCCACCAGACGCACCATGTCGGCATACCAGGGGCATCGTGCCAATCTGGAGCAATTAGGATTATCGAAATTCCCACGGTCTGCACCCTGTGAAGTAGAGGAGGGAGAAACTTTAGCGGGGGGGGGGGGAGGCATAAATTAGCCGATACTGTTCCCACGGAGCCACCAACGTGTCTGTCGAGTCCGCCCAGGGGTCTCTGGACCTGGCCACAAACCTCAACACCTTCCGACTGAGTCGAGAAGCCAGGAGACCACGTCTGGTGTGCCCTATCTTTGGCAAAGGAGCCGAAACACATCCGGGTGTAGCGACCATTCTCCTTGGTCCAGCATCTGGTGACTTAGGTAGTTTTTTTATGCCTGGAAGGTATACGGCCCGATAGAGCTATCCACGCTTCGTTCTGCCCACCGCAGGATGTGAGCGACCTCCGAAGCTGCAGCAGAGCTTCTTGTTCCCTGTTGATGGTTGACATACGCCACCGTCTTGGCGTTGTCCGACTGGATCCTGACCGGACGCCCCTGTAGCCTCTGTGATCATGTGGAGAGGCACTGCCTGATCACCCAAAGTTCCAACACATTGATTGGCAGGCGCGATTCTTCTTGTGTACAGTGACCTTGTGTTGACTAAGCACCCCAAACTCCCCCCCCCCCCCAATCGGCCAGACTGGTGTCCACCGTGATCACTGTCCAGTGAGAGTGAAGGAACGACTTCCCGGACTGAAGGGCCAGAGATCTCAGCCACCAGACCAGGGAAGCCCTGACTAGTTGGCTCATCCGGACCTGACAATCCAGGGACAATGGAGATTTGTTCCATTTGGACAGGATCTCCTTCTGCAAGACTTAAGTGTGGAATTGGGCATACGGTACTGCCTTCAAAGAAGCTACCATGAGCCCCAGGACTCAAGCGCAGCGATGACTATCTTCAGGATGCCAGCAGCTTCACTGTCACCTGAAGAGTCTGCAGCTTTTCCAAAGGGAGAAAAACTCTTGCCTCCAAGAAGTCTAGAATCAAGACCAGGTATTCCAGGCGCCGAGCCGGCACCAACACTGTCTTCTGGAGGTTCAGAACTCAACCAAATTCTTGAAGGGTCCGACTGGCAATTGCCACATCCTCCTCTAATTCTGAGTCTGAAGCAGCTCTCAGGAGGAGGTCGTCCAGGGTCCACTATTGGGGGAGAAGTCCATTTCTCCAGGAAACTTTCCTCAAAGGGGTAACGCATCGCTATATATTTGGGGAGCGAAAAGACCCTCTGCGGTCATTCCCACTCCTTGTATAACAGGTTTATCAAGATAAGGTACACAAGGAAACACCTTAGCAGTGCGGGTTGGCTTACGGAACCCGAAGGGAACCACCATGTCTTTAGATGCCTCTGCCTCATCCTCCAATTTAAAAATATCCTGCACCGCGGTGATAAGTGCTCCAACAAGCGCCCTATCATGCGCTGACCAAGACACGGAGTCATCCTCACTGTCAGAGTGGTCGTGGTCTGAATCTTCTGACATGTCAGAACCAGGGTCGGGAGCCGCAGCTGGGTCAGAATCTAAGTCCCTAGAAGATGGTGGGGGGGGCGTTTTTACCCCCCTTTCACCCGCACACCGCTTCCACCCTGGCAACAAAAGCCTCCATGACTGCCGACATAGCATCCACAAATGCAGCATGTTCAGGGGCGCCAGTTGCTAACACAGGTATGTCTGGAGAAGAAGCGTCAGCTTCCGACGCCATGCTGACCCACCTGCCTGACACCTTTAGGACGCAAGGCAAGGTACACAGTCCACTCTCCTAGCTGCTACAGAAGAGGCCAAAACCCACCAGAAAATGGCCGGCGGTCGGCCACCCTGTGAAAAAAAGTGTGCAGGCTACAAGAAAATGGCTGCCGCTAAGTAAACAGGAAAAATAGCGCTGGACACTGACAACGTGGCCGCCGGTCGCATGAAAGAAGGGAAAAAAACACACAAAAAACACCCGGGGCTACCCCCCACACATGGCAGCCGAATAGCAGCCCCAGGAGAGAGGACCCACCGCACAGCCCCCCCTGCCCGAGAATGGCGCCCCCCCCCAGGTGGACCCCCGGTCATACACAGCAGCCTAGCTCCGCAGAGCATAGGGAGGAGGGAAGGGAGGGAGAGAGAGAGGAAAGGAAAGGAGGAAACCCCCTAATCGACCTTCCCGGGAATTCCCAGTCGCTCCATCCTGCCGAAGCAGGGGGAACTGCTACTTACCCATCCGGCGAGGACTGCTGGAGACATTCCTGACAGACCCATCATCCGAGCGGTACGGTGTGGCTGTCGGCCCTGGCACACTGTGACACGGACAGTAATAGCCCGGTCATATGTGTGGCCCGGAGCATGAAGCTCACCGGCCACCCCTGGAGCAAAGGGGCATGTCGTGGCCGACTCAGCTTGTAGCTAAAGGCCTGCACAAGCTCGATGGCCGAGCTGGGGAGACTACAAGGATCTAGGATATCCAGTCTGTCACCTGGTCGGCAGTTGATAATAGACCTCAGGATCAAAAAAAAAATGTCCCAATGGAAGCCAGGTCCTTCTCCTATGCTAGGCAGAAAAAAAACTGGGCTGCTAGATGCAGGGAGAGGGGTTGTAACCAGAGGCACCACCCCCTGGGTGGTACTGTACATTTTTGATGCTGTTTAAAGGGTCACTAAAGGAAAAAAAAATTGCTGAAATTACTGTTTACAGGGTATAGAGACATAAAAGTTAACCGATTGCTTTTCAAAATGATTAACAATAGATAAAAATCAATCAAATAATGTGCCTGCAGGTTAGTTTCACTTTTGAACTGGCTTCATGTTTCTGCAAAGTAGAAATAGACACACAGAACAAAAACAAACAAATCCAGAGCAGTGTTTTGTTTTTAAAATGAATCTGATTGGTTCTGGGAAGTTTTAGACACACGGTAATGCCAGCTTAAACCATCGTGAGAAAGCAAGGAAACAGACAAGCAGGAAGTGTGGAGAACAGAGCAGGATTATAGCAACTTCAAAGCAAAAACGAACAATAAGGACATGAAACCAGTACTGCAGTAAGGTAAAGAAAGCTATTTAGCTAAAAAAAAAAAAATTCCTTTAGTGATCCTTTAAACACTTTAACATGTTTCTGCCTAGTCCTCTGTTGATAGAAGGCCAACACCTTAATGTCAAGATTATGCTGCTGTGTCCGTCCATGAACGAAAGAGAAAACATATCATTATCCACTCACATGGTGCAATAAGTAAACAGGCATACCTGGAGAATGGAGGGAGCATCCTCGGTGCTGGTGTCTAGGTGTTCATACTGGCGCTCTCTACTTCCTGGTACCGAAAGAAATTGCGTCGCTTCCTGGTTGGACTCCTCTTTTGCAGCGCTGCATGTCACGCTGTGCTCCACCATCCAGCACAGCTATTGGACTCGTTCCTTTCCTGTCTTGGGGTGTCTGGCCCCTCTTCATCTCCTCTGGCAGCATGCAGAGAGCGCGAGTATGAACACCTAGAAACCAGCACTGTGGATACTCCCTACATTCTCCAGATATGCCTCTTTACTTTTTGTACCATGTGAGTGGATATTGATAAGTTTTTACTATTAAATTAACCCTGGGATCACTTTGAGGCACTTGTACTTTCTTGTTGTTTCCAGTACCTAGAGCAGCCCTTTTCAACCAGGGTGACTTGAGGTTTCTTTAGGGGTGCCTCAGCAAAATGCCTAAAAATCTCCCAAAAATGTTATACAAGATGGCGAATGGATAAAACCTGTCTTTTAGTCACACAAAGTCACAGGTTTTCATTGTGTACTATTACAACCTTCTAGCAGCCAACCTGCTAAAAACAAAATGACATAATCAGTTGAAAAGGAGGATGTCAGCCACCTGCATAGTACGTTTGTTTAACCCTCCCCTGCCTCTCTCCATACGTTTTGGGGTCACATTAGCCGAGTGATGGAGAAAAACTGAGCAAGAAGAGAAACATTGGAATACTAGTCAATACCAACTTGCACCTCTAACGTGCATTATGTAAAACAATTAGAACAGTTTTTACAATTTAGGATGGGGTGCCCCAAGACTGTGCATAATTTGGGAAGGGTACCTTCGAAGCGGTCCATAATTTGGGAAGGGTACCTTCGAAGCGGTCCATAATTTGGGAAGGGTACCTTCGAATCGGTCCATAATTTGGGAAGGTCTGCCTTCGAGGCGGTCCATAATTTGGGAAGGTCTGCCTTCGAGGCGGTCCATAATTTGGGAAGGTCTGCCTTCGAGGCGGTCCATAATTTGGGAAGGTCTGCCTTCGAGGCGGTCCATAATTTGGGAAGGTCTGCCTTCGAGGCGGTCCATAATTTGGGAAGGTCTGCCTTCGAGGCGGTCCATAATTTGGGAAGGTCTGCCTTCGAGGCGGTCCATAATTTGGGAAGGTCTGCCTTCGAGGCGGTCCATAATTTGGGAAGGTCTGCCTTCGAGGCGGTCCATAATTTGGGAAGGTCTGCCTTCGAGGCGGTCCATAATTTGGGAAGGTCTGCCTTCGAGGCGGTCCATAATTTGGGAAGGTCTGCCTTCGAGGCGGTCCATAATTTGGGAAGGTCTGCCTTCGAGGCGGTCCATAATTTGGGAAGGTCTGCCTTCGAGGCGGTCCATAATTTGGGAAGGTCTGCCTTCGAGGCGGTCCATAATTTGGGAAGGTCTGCCTTCGAGGCGGTCCATAATTTGGGAAGGTCTGCCTTCGAGGCGGTCCATAATTTGGGAAGGTCTGCCTTCGAGGCGGTCCATAATTTGGGAAGGTCTGCCTTCGAGGCGGTCCATAATTTGGGAAGGTCTGCCTTCGAGGCGGTCCATAATTTGGGAAGGTCTGCCTTCGAGGCGGTCCATAATTTGGGAAGGTCTGCCTTCGAGGCGGTCCATAATTTGGGAAGGTCTGCCTTCGAGGCGGTCCATAATTTGGGAAGGTCTGCCTTCGAGGCGGTCCATAATTTGGGAAGGTCTGCCTTCGAGGCGGTCCATAATTTGGGAAGGTCTGCCTTCGAGGCGGTCCATAATTTGGGAAGGTCTGCCTTCGAGGCGGTCCATAATTTGGGAAGGTCTGCCTTCGAGGCGGTCCATAATTTGGGAAGGTCTGCCTTCGAGGCGGTCCATAATTTGGGAAGGTCTGCCTTCGAGGCGATCCATAATTTGGGAAGGGTGCCTTCGAGGCGGTCCATAATTTGGGAAGGTCTGCCTTCGAGGCGGTCCATAATTTGGGAAAGATGTCTTCAAGACGGTCCATAATTTGGGAAGGTGCCTTTACTGGAAAAAGTTTAAGAAACACTGACCTAGAGCTTTTACTCTTTGACCGGTTGCCCACGTGGATGAGCTCTTTTACTAATTAACTTTTATAGGTCTTATACAATCTCAGATCAACAATTTGCTCCACATTACTATTTATCTTTTTTCCAACGTAGTACACCATAATGCATGGCAGCACATGAATGTGCTCTGCAGTGCCACTCAACATCTATGGCATCCCAACGCATGCACCTCGCAACCGAATTTCAGTGGCTTGAATAGGCCCTTATAGTTTCCTTTTGATGACTGGGATGCCCTTACTTATTGCTAAGGAAATAAAACCGATACATTTATCTAAAAGGGGTTTGAATATAAATCTAACATGGAAGCCATTGTTCCGCTAGAAGTAATTTACAGGAATAGTAAAAACAAGCAGTCCTGCACCTGTAGCCTGTTCCACTGAGCTCTCCATGACGGTCAGCATTCCGATAGACCTACTTAAAAAGCATGTTATGAAATTAAGTTTATGGGGAAAAAAAACAAGTTACAGAACACAAAGAATAAATGGAAATATTACCATCCATGGCCGGTTCAGGTTGTTCAAACACAATTCATGGGCAAGGTACACACAGGGAATCCTCTTGTCCCCGGGGTTGGTGACACAAGCCAGAACCAGCAAGGGTCTCCGCTGAGGCCCCAGGTTTGGATCCATCATTGTCCTGATCTGAGCTACTTCTTCATCACGATTGTGTCCTACACAGGAACAATACAGGAATAACACTGTCACATATCATGTATTTACTATTATTTCACAATATGGTATCAGCATGGTACCCGATACATAGATTTTAAAACTTGCTTGGTTAGAACTATGCAGGATTGAATCTACCTGGTTTCACTTTGCCAATATTTCTGTGGAAAAAAAGCAAATTAAAGCCAAAGTCAAGAAAGGGGAAAAATTGAAGGTGCTTAACCACTTCCAGACCGCCTATCGAGTTTATACGTCATCACTTTAAAGATGAATATCTCGGTAACGGCAGCAGCTGCTGCCACAACCGAGATATCCATCTTTAGTGTGAGCGGTCCTGTAAAAGATAACGGCGGTCTCCGCGGCGGATTCGCCGCGAGATCGATGTTATCGGCGGCAGGAGAGGCCCCCCCCCTCCCGCCGCTCTCCCACGCCCTTCGCCGCTTACCGGAGCCGTTGGTAGCGGTGGAGGCGATCGGGTCCGCTCGTCTGCTGTGTGGGGATGCGAGTGAGGGAAATATTTCCCTCACCCGTCCCCATAGCTCTGCTGGGCGGAAGTGACGTCAAAACGTCAGTTCCGCCCAGCGTCTTA